>CM039478.1:11702319-12032414 GCA_022433065.1 Begonia loranthoides
ATCTATGTTTGATAGCGAGTTATTTGAAAATTTTATGAAAGAGTATATTAATCCTAGTTTTAGACGAGTCCCTAGAAGTACAACGCGAAGTGATATTATTAAAATGTATAATAATATGAAAAATGAATTAATTGCATTTTTTTGAAATGCTCCGTCTATGTCTATTTGTATTACTTCTGATTTATGGAGTGCACCTAATGCTTTAGGATATATTGTCGTAACTTCTCATTTTATTGATGACTCTTAGCAATTAAATAAAACAATATTAGGATTTCGTAGTTGTGAATATCCACATAGTGGCGTTACCATTTATAGATATGTTGTTGGAATTTTGCAAGAATATGCTATTAGAGATAGAATTTTTAGTATTACACTAGATAATGCTTCTGCTAACAATGTTGCAATTCTTGAATTTCAAAATTTATTTCAATTAGATACGGCTCATAATACTCTTTTTCATATGAGATGTGTTTGTCATATTTTAAATTTAGTTGTTTGAGATGGCATGTCATTTATTTCGCATCAAATTGAATCTATTCGATCTGCAATTTCTTATATTACTTCATCTAATACGCGACAGCAAGAATATAAAGAATATTGTAAAGCTGCTCAACTTAAACCAAGAAAATTAAAAACCGATGTAGATACAAGGTGGAATTCGAATTATTTAATGTTAGAAAATGCTAAGCCATATTGGTTAGTTATTTGTGCTTTTATTAGTGAAAAAACAAAACGTATTACTCTTGATCATAGTAGTTGCGATATTGTTAATTTATTTCTTGATTTTTTTAAAACCATGTTTTGAAGCTACAAATGAATGTTCGGAAATTTATTATCTCACTACTCATCTTGTTCTCCCAATTTTTATAAAATTAACGGGTACTTTTAAAAAATTTAGACAAAGAAATGAATTTTGTGCATTAATTGAAAAAATGGAAAGAAAATTTAAAACATATTGGCTTAACATACCTAATATTTTTTGTTTTGTATGCATAATGCATCCTAGATTTAAATTAAATGGAGTGTGTATAATGGTTGATTAAATTTCTTCTAATTTAGGTACTTCTTCTTCAATTAATGGTGCTCAATTAAAAAATAAAATTGATAATTTATTTTCTTCTTATGAATTTAAATAGTCTAATGTTACTCGTTCAATTCCTTCTTCACATATGCATTCTAATTCTAGTAGTGGTGCTTGTGGTGGAGATCCACAAGATTTTATAGATGATATATTTAATCAAATAGATAGCAATGTTCATTCTTATACTTCACAAGGAAATGAACTCGATATTTATCTTAACACCTACTATCACATTTCTCGCACCGAGGATTTTGATATTTTGGCTTGGTGGAGAGTCAACTCTATTTCATTTCCTATTCTTTCTAGAATGGCACATGATCTACTAACACCTCCAGTCTCTACAGTAGCATCGGAGTCTGCTTTTAGTGCAGGTGGACGTGTGTACAATGATAAACGAGGAAGACTTGCACCAGAAATCGTTGAGGCACTCATTTGCATGAAGGATTGGCATGCTCGTTAGGCTCGGCAGGTTCGTTAGTCTCAGCTCGTTAGGCTTGGCTCGTAGGCTCGGCAGGCTCGTTAAGCTCGGTAGGCTCGACGAGCCAGACTTTTTCAGGCTCGGCTCGTTAGCCACCTCTACCTATATCTTACTCCTGTGATTACTTAGTGTATTTCTATATGTTTTTTGCTTCACATGGTTACTTCATCTCAATCGCGTTCTCTTTTAGTATAAGTTATCTTAATTTTTTCATTAATAGAATTGTATGAATTTGTGTTTCTTTAATAATATTTCAAAGAAAAACCTTCTCTATCGTACCTATGAAACAAATTGTGGACATATTTCCTAAAATGAATGAAGACTGGATAGTTGATATCCATGTCTTGCGCAAACCATTGGAAAAAAAATTGGTTGCCTTAGCTCAACAAAATATTAGAAACTACTTCTTGTTGATTTTGCGGTAATATCTTATCCATTTTTTGTTTTTCGTCTTTCTAATTTCGACCCAAACATCCTTAATTTTTTTTTTTGCTTCAGGCAACACGAGTTCATGCCACTTTGTTCTCTTTCAATCTAGACATTTTCTAGAATACCCTATAGCTTGGAAGGAATAATTATATCTCAAATGCCTTGGTCATGGAAAGTAAGCCAGATTTTCAACTTGGAAATCAACCTTATGAATGGGTGATCAATGCCCATACGCTTGTTGAAGACGTGCCCATGTTAGAGATTGTGTTATCTCCAGAAACATTTGCTTTCACTTCTTTCGATCAATTGAAACCCCATGTTGGAATATGCCATTTAGTTGCTAAGAACAATTTTTTATATCATCTTTCTCTTCTGTTGTTTCATTTCCCTTGGTTTTTCCTTAGTAATTTTTTTTTTGCCTTTTAATTCAATTAGAAATAATTGGTGTAGTAGTTGCAATGCTCCTTGTGAAAAGTGTCAATATAAGGGGCGACAAATTGCAAGTTAGAGAAATCTTGCTTGTTGATTCAAGGTATCTGTCTCTTTTTACCTTTTCGCCACTATTTCTTTGCTTTTCACATATGTTTTTTTATTGTAATTTGTCTTCTATCAGACTTTCTATGTGGGGTCAGCTTGTATCAAATGAGTGTAAAATAATTTCTTTGATAATTGAGAAGCGATCGTCATCGTAGCTATAGATTTGATTGTTTCGGCATTTTATGGTATTTCATTTTTGTGTGTTCCATTTTCACAATCCTCTTGTGATATATGATATATGTTTTTGTGGTATAGGAGTGTCTCTTTCTACTACAACAAATACCTCCATCATTATGGAATCTGCTCTTCCTGCTTTTGATGCTATTAAAAAATGGTTGCGTCTTTTACATTTTTTTGCTTTATTGTTTTGTTTTTTTATCTTCTTTGTCTTATTCTCTCCTTTTATGCAGGTCTATTGAGAACTCAGCACAAATTGATAAATTCTTACTCATTTCCACTGCTACTATGTCGCGTTCTACATCTTTCTTAGCTTTTCCCTTAAAAGAAGAAATAATCAACGTTTTTTATATTCCAGATAATGCATATATAGTAATTTATAAAATACATTTCTTTTTCTTTATTTTTCTTTAGAGTGTTTTGTTATTTTATCTCTCTGGACTATTGTTATAGACCCATATATTTTTTTCCAAACAGGTGGGTCGCATATGGATTCGTGCTCTTTCTCACTTCAAAATATCAAACAACAATTTTTCTATTTCGCATGTGACAAATGTCTAAAATCATTCTGTCGCCGCGCAACTGGTCTTTTTGTTTGTGATAGTTGTCATGTCGCTGACACATAAGTAGTTAAACGGTACTTTGTTTTACAGTGTCATTGTATGTTTCTCTCTAATTTACTTTCCTTTATTTGTTAAATTTGTTAAAATTTCATTGTTTCGTCATAGAAGTTCTCTTGAGATCAATTTGACCGATAACACTGCTGTCATAAAAAGAATGTTATTCGGTATCCATGCCAAAAGATATTTGTCCATTGACATTAAAACTTTGGCCCTCATGACTCCAAATGTTAGAGTCTCTAGGTTTCTCTATTCTACTTGTTCTACTTTTGCTATCTTTTCAACATTAAACTTAGATGTCTTTTTATTGAAACTTTTTTCTTTTGTTTTTTTTTTTTGAAAAATAAAATTTAGGAAATACTCTCAAAGTTGAAAGTTCAAGTTCAACTCATCTTACACTACCTAAAAAGAGACCTTGCAACTCTAAGGAGTGGCTCCTTTTTCAGTGTCTTCTTCGACATTATTTTCATGTTGCATTTATAATATAAATATACATGTTCTGCCTATCTCTTGAATAACTCATATGATCTTTGTTTTTCCTTGTCGTTGTTTCTTTGTTTTTTGGTATATGTTTTTTGTAGTCTAAGCAGATGTTTGTATATTTGTAGAATCATAAATTTTTTCGGCTTTACATCTCATATATCTCACCCAATAGAAAAAATTCATCTTCCATCTACCTTTGATCTATTTAATATTCCACTTGCTCCAAATCACATTCAAATTATTGCACTATGTTCTTTTGTTGAGCAAGGAAATTTCTGCATGAAACCCCCTCATGTAGTTGTTTCTCAAGATAAGTTCAGTTAGCTTCAAACTTTGCACCTCAAGGTCTATATCATTTGTTCATGGGACATAGCAATGAATCTGTACAATTTTGTACTTTTGTTCGAACTTGTAACAATACATTTGCATTCACATCTTTCGATGTCAAAGAAAACAAAAACTTATCTCTCCGCAACAAAGGGATACATACATTTTGTGTTCGAGGACAAATCTATCATTTTATTAATCCAATTATTCCAGAAAATGAGCGCCCTTCTCATTTGCAATTATACTTTTACGATATCGACATGCAATTGTAGCATCAAATGTAATTAACATAAAGACTTTTTTTCACTTGTTATTTCAAAGTTAGTGCATATTCTGCAAAAAAAATCCATATGCCGTCTTTTTTGAAGCTTGGCCAATAGATCTGATCTACCAAACTGTGTTATTACGATAAAATTACATACCAACCTTGATCAACAAACTTATAATGCCCCTAACACTTCTCAAGTTGCTGCCGTATGGATTGATAATGGTTCAACACTTGGTACATCCAATAGAGAAATTCTTGTATCTGCACACTCAAATTTAGTATACAAAGTTCACCATTATTATGGTTGTTACGGTCCTCTACAATATCCTTTGTTATTTCCTCGTGGCGAAACTGGATAGCATCAAGGAATTCCTCGAATACATAATTGCCTTTGTCCAAGTGAAAATATTCAAATTCCTGCCAAATTTTTACATTTCACATCACCAAAAGAGTTATTACGTAAAGAAAATAATGGTGTGTTTCTCTTCTTTGTACATTACTTAATTGTTAAAGTTACATGGTGTTTGTGTTTAATATACTTCATTCTTTTTAACTATCAAACAAGGGGAAAAAATGAAAAATGGTTTCTTGTCAAGAGTAATATTCATACAAATTTCAAATTAGACATGGAGATTTTTCGTGTTTGTTGTAGTCTAGGTGGTTGCTACAACAATATGTTGTGGGACATGTACATAAAAATTGAAACAACTCGCTTGACTTTCTTTTGTACAAATCAGGCCAACATACGCTCAGAGCTCTATCAAGGTTTAGTGGATAGTATTAATTCTAGCGAAACAGTAGCCACAAATGCTTGATATAAAATCATCTTACCAGCTACATTTGTAGGAGGTCCAAGAGATATGCAGAAACGTTAAATGGATGCAATGTCACTTGTGCAAAGATTTGGAAAACCAGATATCTTTTTAACAATAACTTGTAATCCAAACTGGCCAAAAATCAAATATGAGCTACTTTCTTTTGAAGAAGCCCATAATAGACCTGCTTTAATCATGCGTCTATTCAGAGCAAAGTTAGAAGAATTAAAAGTCAAGTTATTTAAAGATCAAATATTTAGCTGCGTAGCTGCGTATATATATGTCATTGAATTCCTAAAGTGTGGATTGCCTCATGCACACTTTTTATTGATCTTAGAACCCAATTCAAAAATTCTCTCTCCAAACTTATTTGATAACTATATTTGTGCTGAATTACCTAATCAGTCAAAGAATCCTCACTTATATGCTATGGTTATTAAACACATAATGTATGGTTCTTGTGGTATAGCAAATCCTTCAAATGTTTGTACAAGTAAAGAAGGCAAATGTAAAAATAATTATCCAAAATTCTTTTGCCTTATTACTCATCATGGAAAGAATTTTTACCCTCGTTATCGTCGTCAAGTAGACAAGCAGTTTGCAACAGTCAGAGGTGTAGTGCTTGATAATCGTTGGGTAATTCCTTACAATCCTTATCTGCTTGCATTGTTTGATTGTCATTTAAATATTTAAATTTGTTCAACTATTAAAGTAGTCAAATATTTGTACAAGTACATATCTAAAGGATATGATCGTATAGCATTTCAGATCAATGATGGTCAATAAGGCCCTCAAATAATGAAATTCAAGACTATCAAACAGCTCGTTGGATTTTCCCACTGGAAGCAATGTGATGTATTTATGGATTTTCTTTAAATGAAATCTCCCCTCCTGTCTGTACTCTCCAACTACACCATGAGCATCAACCACCTATCACTTTTTGAGAGTCTTCTTCTCTTAAAAATATAGTCGCATATAATTTGTTCTCAAAGAGTATGCTTATAGAGTATTTTAGCATCAATTGAATAAATCCATTTGCAAGAAACATATTATACAGACAATGTCCAGAATATTATACATGGAATAGATGTGATAAAATGTGGGAAATCAGAAAGACATGAAAATCTATAGGGAGAGTTGTTTATGTCAGTCCTATTGAAGGAGGATGCTATTATTTTCAAGTACTTTTAAATCATGTTAGAGGTTCAACTTCTTTCGAGTCCTTAAAAAATATGCGCGGAACCTTGGTCAACACATTTACTGAATCAGTTCTCTTGCATGACTTATTACAAGATGATAATTACATAACTTCTTCTATAGAAGAAGCAACAACATTCCAAATGTCTTCTGTTTTACGAAGACTATTTGCTACACTTCTTGTTTATTGCCAGCCAAATAATCCAAGCAATTTTTTAATGCTTAAAAAGAACAATTATCAGAAAATTACAAATTTTCTAATTTCCTTCCAAATGTGGTCACATCAAAAGTATTGTCTTATATTAATAGTATTCTTCAAAGCATGGGAAAATCGCTAAATGATATTGTCTACTACCTTCAACATCTAATGATGACTTCTTCTACGAAGACAATCATGAAATAAATAAAGAAATAGAAGTGCAAGTAGATGAAGTTGATATTGCAAGAATATAATTGCTAAATGATGCTAAAAAAATGCATATGACTCGACTTTGCAAAAAATATTCTCTAATGAATCTGGTGCATTCTTTATTGATGGTCCCGGAGGAAATGGAAAAATGTTTTTATATAGGGCGTTACTTGCGATGGTTCGGCAAAACGCCTTATAGCATTTACAAGCGCTTCATCATGAGTAGCTGCATCAATTCTATCAGAGGGTCAAACAGTACATTCTCGCTTCAAAATACCCCTTGAAATTGATGGCTCAATAACGCGCTCTATCAGCAAACAATTTAATCTTAGTCAATTATTACGATTAGCTAGACTTATAATTTGGGACGAAACTCCAATGTGTCGAAAAGAAACATTTGAAGCCGTTAATGTCATGCTCCAAGATATAGATGGAAATACAAATTTATTTAGAGGTATAGTAATGGTGTTAGGAGGAGATTTTCAAAACAATTTACCCATGATTCCAAAAGGTACAAGGAATGCAATTATTGATGCTTGTTTAGCTCAATCATTTTTGTGGGACAAGTTTACGAAGTTCTCCTTAATATCAAATATGCGTGCCTCTGTAGACCCCAAATTCGCAAAATTTTTACTTCACATTAGTGATGGAATAGAACCTTGGGACAATAAGAGCTACATCCTCCTACCTCATGATAGTATCATTCCTTATATTGATGATTTCAGCTCATTTCAATGGTTTTGCAGAAAACTTCAGTGAAATAGTGCATAGAGGAATCTTAACACCCAAAAATGAATATGTTGACATGTTAAACAACATTTTGATTGAGCATTTTCCTAGAGAACTTATTCGCTATTATAGCTTTGATATTCATTTAGAAATAACAAATGGAAATGATAACTAAGATTTTATCAATACTTTAACGCCTTTTGGATATCTTTCTCATGAACTACTTTTAAAGCAAAATTGTTTTGTCTTGTTGCTTCGTAATATCAATCCATCAGAGGGACTCTGTAATGGCACGCGACTCATATGCCAACATTTTCAGAAAAATGTTATAGATGTAGAAATCTGTACAGGCGATTACAATGGCAAACACATTTTCTTACCTCGTATTTTGTTTCTTTCACTTGAAAATGAAAGGATTGTTTACCCTTTCAAACGCACACAATTTCCTATACGCCTTTGTTTTTCTATTATAAATAAAGCGCAAGGTCAAACAATGAATTTTGTTGGCGTTTATCTTCCAAAACCTGTTTTCACTCATGGATAACTATATATTGCTCTATCGTGCACAAATAATTTGTCATTTGTCCGAGTGCTTATTAGGCCTCCAAACATACAAATAAGCTTACTAAATTTAGCTAAAAATGTCGTCTACATAGAAATTTTGGATGAAAAAAATGGAAAATCTCGTTCAATTACATGAAGAATTTGGCCTTCTCATTGTATTTGCATATCTACAATTTTATAGGTACTTATTAGCATTTGTCGTTGTTTTTTTTCTTTCTTTGCTTTATTCATCTTCGACTCTTTTTTTAAAGTTTAATGTTCTTTGTTTTGTTGCAGATTGTCTCGTTTTATTTACAATGATTAGTGAAATGAACATAGCCTAAAAAATGAATGAAGAAAAAGAACTTCTACATATTTATCGTTTTTTTTTTTCCAAACACTACCATATGAAACGACGACATACATATCTTTTCTTTTTGTGTACGCACAAACTACTGCTATCTATTGTTTTTTTCCCTAAAAAGATTTTTCTTTATAAGTAATTGACTTTATTTCAATCTATTTGATTTGTGATACACAATTGACTTCATATATGCAAAAACTACTCTTAATATTTTTACTTTATGTTTACCTAATAACTTCCTTTATCAAAGAAATAAAATTTATTCTATAATTGTCGTTTTCACAATAAATTTGATATAATTGATATATATATATATATATATTTATATATATATGCATATTTAGTTCATCCTCTCTCTCTCTTTTTCTATATTCAACATATAAATAAATGAATTCTTGGACATTATAAGCTCAAAAACACTTTAACACTACTCTCTTATACTTTACCTCATCTGTAGAGCATTAGAAAAATTGGATAGTTCAATTTTTCAATGCATGTTATTGCAAATTATGTGTGCATATCAGAGGAACTCTTATCGAAAACAAAGGTCATTTTTACCTTCAAATTGAACCATATTAAAGTCATTTTTAAGGTGTCACTTAGTCAAGATTGTTGTGTCGATTATAAGATTTTGTGTTGCTTTTTTAAATAAAAATGCTCAGAGCCAAACTTTAAAATCTTTTAAAGAAAGACGGGTGAGGGAACGTAAGACATCAGAAACAAATGAAAACATAAAACCTTCATATAGTTTGTTGACACGTTCTCATACAGTAAGTGATGTCCCTTACCATAACAAATATTAGTACATAGTCTTTTACTATTATTAATTACAAAGATAGATAGAAAGACGTGTGTATTCAATATATTCTTTTTGCCCATTTGTTAAGTTACTTTTGGATCCCCATCAAATTTTATCTACCTCAAATCACAAGATAACATAATGGTCTACGAACGAGTGTGGACGCTCTAATCTCGTCTGCATTCATCCGCAACAGTAAAATTACTAAGGCTGAATTGTCTTCACAGACGAGGAATGGCGTCCTCGTCCTGGTCCGTATCGTCTGAAGTAACCTTCGGGCGCGTTTTGGCGTTTGCAACCCGAGGCTGGCCATGTCCCGATTCGTCCGCACAGGCCATTCGGAGGCGATGTAGCATCCACATGTGTCCGCAAGTGTCTAGGAAATGGATAGATTCAAAGCGAACGAGGTCTCACCACATCGGCATGCTTCCGGACTCGTTCGCAATTCCACGGCATAGTGAAATCAGGAAACGAAATCTCATCCTAAGTCGTCCCAAGGCATGAGATGCATTTGTGGACGACATGACTCATCCGTAAAGGCATCCGCAGGCATCCGCAATGCCTAGAACAACATTTCCCCACCGTTTTCCTACTTAACTCCTAGCCCGTAACATTTTCACCATAAATACACATCGTAAAACAACACATATAAATACGCAATGTAATATCCTACATACTCCAACACTTGATTACATCACATATACGGAGAAAACGTATCAAAAATATCCCTTAGACCAAACGCTCCGAAACGCCCTTGGTAATACCCCAACAATTGTCCAACTTAAAAAGTGGGGGTGTTACATACCTCCCTCCTTATATAAATTTTGTCCTCGAAATTTACCTTACGTAATACTCTCACTAATGACAACCTACGCATCAAATCTTTTCTTAGCTACCCCATTTGATGACACAATTCCCCCTAGTGGTCCTAATGCTTCGATTCATCTATACTATCTACCCCTTTCTTATTCACTCACCACACTTTCGCTGCGCAACTCTGATTAACTCAATTCCAAGGAAAGAAATGCCTTAATCATAGCCAATTTTCAACATCAAGAGCAAAATGACAACTCTCTTATATCCAATTACCGCTTCAATCCAGTAATTACTTCATAGCTGTCGTTCAACTCTTGAATTTGCAACATTTTCCCCCCAAATTTTGTCACATCCCATAGGGGACCCGAGACAGATTAGGGAGGGACCCAGCCTGAAAGTTGGCCTGAACCGCCCGTCCCTTTTTATTTATTTATGCAGCGGAAGTCTGTAGGGAATTCTAATATTTGCCAGGGCCCGACCAAAGAGGCTACAATAAAGGTCCAATAATGACATCAAGATATAGTGCTACTATAAGTCCGAATTAAAAGTGCCAAAATCTAAACACATATTATTACAACTTTTAAATAAATGGGGTTTATCCTCACACGGACTCTCGAAATAAAATACTAGAATATTAAAAGGAATGTTGGCTCAATCCTTCGACGGAAACTGGTAATCATCCAAATTAACACCTGAACATATATGTCGTTTGGGGTGAGTCGACGAAACTCAATAGGGGTAATATTTTATATTCAACAATTAGAATAAAAATAAATGAGGGAGCATGCTATGAATAAAGCATTTATTTAAAATGGAATAAAATTGATTAGTGAGGCAAAATATGGAAAACGTCCACTATAGTGTGGTATGTACGAAAACTAGGTCCCACACAATCTCAGCGAAAAGGGAGTCACTCACAGTCTCCGAACATGTAGAATAAAGCGATACTCGGCGACTGCATAAGCCAAATAAATTACCCTGATCAGGTTTAGGCTTTCGCACCCAAGGACACGGCACAATCAGCTGCCCCATTATTCTATTTAAAACAACAAAACACATCCTCAAACTGTCGAATGTGCATAATATAAAAACAGAACCATATCACGATCAATAAAGTGCATGCTCGAAATAAAACATGTCCAGCGAAAATAATAAATATAATATCGTAAAAACAGACGGTCAAACATGGACCCTCCATTTTTATATGAGAACGCGTCTCAAATAGTCGTTTGGAAAATGATAAAATGCTGGCCATAAAATAAAACCCCTACCTCAGCTGGTCTACCGATAGCCAGGAAATGCTCAATCAGTTGAAAAATTAAATTGGTCTGAATCCCACGTTAATTTGGCGAACCTATAAAAGTATAGGGATACTCCATTAAACTCCATTTAGTCATTTTAAATTTTTTTTTATTTTATTATTATTATTTCTTTTTCAGTAGTCCCTGACCAATGGGTCCAAGTTAGAAATTCTCCACATTTTCAAGCAGTTCTGACTTGAAGGAAAAAGGGCAACATATTTGTCCTGAAGGGACGAACATCCCCTACCGCTAAACGGACGTCCATTATACGACAAATCTCCAAATTTTTAGATCCGTCATTGAAAATGAAGGATAGACGACGTTATCTTTCAACAACGGACGTCCCTTGACACTTATCGGACGTCCTTTCAGTACAATTTTGTTTTTTAACTTTGAAAATCCCATTTACACTACAACGGACGTCCTTAAAGCCAGAACAGACGTCCTTTGACAACCCAAAATGTGAAACTTAACCGATTCAAGTTACAACCAAATTTTCTTCCTCGAAATTTTCATCTCATCGAGGTGTAAATCCAAAATCAACTATTATAAACATCCAATTTATCCTTAATATAACTTGAACTTCAATCACAAAACCAACAAATTTAATGTAAAAAAAACTTAAACGTAAAACTCATTTTATCTCTCTGCGAAGACAAATGCTGTCACAGCAGGACGATTTCCTCATTGGCTTCCACAACGTTGATCAACCTTGCAACTCCTTTTCCTAAAATTTTCGGAGAACTCTCTCTGCACTCCTTCCTCTCAAAGCAGTCAATGCCGAGAGAGATTTGCAAGATTATTTAAGGAAGAAATATGGTGTAGGGTCAGAATTGAAGGTTGCGGTTGTGTGCTTGAAGGTGATGAACACTCTTCACATTTTTTCAACGCATTTTATTGCGTCTCTACCCCACCTACCTACTGCAGTTATGACAAATTTGACATTCCACATCGAATCTTTCCACTAATTCTATGTGAATTCAACACCAACTTGATGCCGAACTCACATTCCCTATACGGTTCTACCCCTCAAATCCTCCTAACTCCGCGACTTAAAGTCTAACACTCATACTTTTCTCTTACACTCCATGACTTCGACATGTTCAAACGTGCTCCCCACCATCAAGTTCGTCCATCCAAGTTTTCCCGAGTTGTGAACATCACCGCTCCATAGCTGAGTAGAACTCATTTCCGTTTTTCTTCTCTTTTTGTATCTGTACCCATTTCCATTCCGGTTTCAGTTCCCGTTCCCGTATCTGTTCCTATTCCTATTTCTATTCCCGTTCCTATTTCCGTTTCTATTTCCGTTCCCGTTTTTCTTCCTGTATCCATTCCTAGAATTTATTTTGGAAACTTTGTTTCCATTTCTGTTTCTATTCCCGTTCCTGTTTCCATTTCCGTCTCTATTCTCGTTTCCATTTCCTTTCCCATTTCTGGTTCCGTTTCTGTTCCAATTCCTGCTCTCGTCTCTATTTCTGTACTCGTTCCAGAAGAAGCTCAACCGATTGAATCTGCTCTTGTCGTACAATTGTGCAGCCATGTTCTTGGTTACCTTGATTGAGTTCGAACCGAGGTGGAGAACATATCCAAGCCCAACATTAGTCCTCTTACTCGTCCAATCCAATACTACTCCACTTACATCAGAAATCACCGTCGCATCCAAGTTGGTCATACTACCCTACCTCAATTCCAACCTCATTCTCTTGATTCTCCCTCAAAGGTCAATACTAGTGGGCATTTACTCGTTTAGTGGAATCCTATTCTCGTACTTCGGCTTAGTCCTTGATGTTTTTCCTTCCCATACTAATCTAGACGATTTCGTTTATCTATCTAGTTTGTCTATCTTATTCAGGATTCTTTCTTCCACCAGATTTTTCTCTTAGTTCCAAAATTTTGGGCAGAGTCTCCCCTGTTTCTACACTCCCCCAAAGCTAAGGTACCTGCATCAAATCCCAAGCAATTCCAGAAAAGTTCATTCATTCACCATCCACGTTTCAAAATGCATCGGGGTCTACCATTTCCAAAACTCAAGAAAACACATAGTCACCGCTAGCCTACTAAGTCTAGCAGTCCCCTTAGCATTCGAGCACAAAATACATAGCCTCCCAAGGCCCACAATTTACCCCTATTGATTACTATAGGGGGAGCCCTCTCCAATCTTATCTTCTCTCCTTCGGATAAGGCGAGGCATTGCTGGGCCGTATGCCCATACTGATTGCACTTGAAACATCGCCTCAATCCGACCAAACATATCCCACTATGACATTTGGCACACTGAGGGCATGGTCTCCACTGCGATGCAACCCTGGTTTCCCCAACAGCCGCGATTTCTCGAGAACGCTTCAAATTCCCTTGTTGTTCAACCTCTTCACGGGGCCTCTTGTTTCTCCCAATGCTTGGTTCTTCTTCTCCCACTGGCAGCGATAGTATGTCTTCCACATACCTCTTGCTGAATGTTCTAAACCCTTCTACAAGAATCTCGATGAGTTAGAACTGGTCCTCCATGTACTTTACCAACTACTTAACTATGTCAGTCTCGCTTCTTGCTTCCCTCTCCATGTTATACCCTAACAATGCATTCACTAAAACGTATAGGATAAGGGGATTATGTATTAGTAAAGTATTAGGAAGTATACTTACAGTGGATGAAGAATTTTCCAAATCGAGACTTGTGCTGGCCGGCAGGCTACATTATCGATTTGACTTACAAACGAGCTACAGACTTAGTTTTAAAAATGATTATGCTTTGATACCAACTGTAATGACCTAGTTTTTCATAAATCCTTTAAAATGCGTAAAAATTTGAAACTTTTATAAATCCACTACAACTGTCTTTATTTAAAATTCTTTTAAATAAATACATATCAAAGTGCGTCTAACCGGACCGCTACTAAAACCCCTTTTTGTTCTACCCACTATGAAAACCGTTATAAAATCATCGCGAAGCGTTGTAAAATCTTTTATAAAAACATAGCGGGTTTAGCAAATCATGTCGGAAGCATTAAATAATTTAATAAAGAAACTTAATGAAAGAACTAAATAATTAAATACACTTAAGAGAAATGGAAACCGTAGAATTAAATATATTTTTATTACAACCGTGCCCTCTTTGGTTCTAATCAGCCTGGCCAGCCCCCAATCCTCGCACGTGCAAATCTTTCATCCGTACTTTAGATTATATGTTCATCGTTTTTGCATTGACTCCTAATTCTTTGCATTTATTTTCACGTAGGTACCTACACCTACACCACAAGTAACTGTAAACCCAAAGGCATAGTAAGGAAAAAGGTTTAATGCAATTATGAAATGCCTCTCTTTAGTCCTTGGAATGGGGGTCACCCAAACCAATCTTTTTATTAAGTCTTGGTTCTTTGGTTCTTTACTCGTACTGCGAGCTGGAGATTGAAGGTTTTCCTTTGAGATAGCATAGTTTGATCGGCTTATAACCTCCTGTGTGCACACTAGTCCCTTTCCCGACCAAGTAGGGGTGTATCCTAGCTGCTAGGCTAGATCCAAACTACCCACATACCCCAACTCCCTATTCGTTTCTTTTTCCCTTTAGGCGTATCTCGCCCTCCAAGCTTTTTCTCAGTGATGGGCGTATCCCGCCCACCCTGAACGTTTTTCTACTTCTTTATTTCTTAACATTTTTCCTCACTCATGCATGTATGAGTATCGCCACTAAGGGGGTACTCCCTATTTGGTTTCTATTAACATGATGCATGATCATATATTCTCAACCTAGCATGATGCATGATGCAATTCACATTGCGCATATAAGGAATGTAAATTACAATTGCATCGAAAGTAGGGGCGTGCAGAACCAAACCGGTACCAAAGAACTGGACTGAAACTGGCGGTTTCGATACTGGTTCGGTGCAAGATTACCTAGTACCAGACCGAAATCGGTTCTGTTTAACAGAACCGATTTGCACTGTCCGATTCTCGGTACTCAGTACCGTAGAACCCGTACCAAGTGTAGAACCGAGAATTTGAATTAGGACAGAATATGAATTCTAAATTTCTAATTGTCTGGTCTACTTAATGGCTCGATTGAACGCCCGAAAGCTCAATCAACGGGTGACTCCCTGCAATAGTCAAGTCAAGGGTGATGCCCCGCAATAGTCAAGTCAAGGGTGATGCCCCGCAATAGTCAAGGGTGACGCCCCATTTAATATTCAATTTGTAAATGGTTTTATTGGCACCCGTAAGACAATTGTTAGTGTATCTCCAAGTGGAACTTGGAGCGCAGACGTAGGCGAGTTTGCCAAACCACGTAAACAATTTCGTCTGCACAATCTCTATCCCTTGCTTATTTAATCATATTCGATAAATCACTTAGGGATTTAGAGAATTTAAATATCGCAAAAAAATATTAGAAACGCTATATTCATCCCCCTCCCCCCTCTATAGGCATATATCGATCCTTCAATTGGTATCAGAGCAGGGGATTTAAATTTTTGTGTGATATTTTGTGCACATTGCTAAAATTTGCTTGAAATTCTTAATATATACCATATATATATGCACATTATGGATTCCAACATGTACGAACTAGGACACTCTATTTCTACACCTCCATTTTTTTATGGCAGTGATTGTTTGTACTGGAAATATAGAATGAAAGTATTTGTGCAAGCTATTGATTACACTTTATGGAGAATCAATGAAAAGGGAGTAACTATTCCAAGACCATGTTGTGAATTCAATGATATAGATAAACAAAATTAGAATTTGAATGCTAAAGCTATGAATATTTTCTATAGTGGATTAAGTAAAAATGAATTTGATAAAGTACAATCATGTCTTAGTGCCTTTGATATATGAAAAACTCTTGAGTTAACACATGCAGACACAAATCAACGAATTAAAGGTGAAGAAAGCTCATCCTCCGAAAAAGAAGAGGAAGTGGCCAACGTATGCTTCATGGCCAACGATATGGAGGTAAACGACTATTATAGCAATTCAGATTCTAATGATGACGGTGATTTAGTAAATGAATTGCTAGATAGTTTGAATGAGCTTAAAGATAAATATAAAGTATTGAAAAAGGAGCATAGCAATTTGATCAAAAAACATGCTAACTTAGATAAATCTTTTGAGGATCAAATTGTTGAATTAAAGATAATGATTGATTATTCTAATGCTTCCTTTAAATCTCTTGAGCATGATAGTAGTAATTTGAAATTGTTGAATGATGGATTGAATTCTACTATCAAATCACATGAAAATGGAATTAGTTCATTAAATACTAAAAATTGTGATTTGATTACTACTATTAAATGTCATGAGTATGAAATTTGTGATTTGAAAATTAGGAATGATGAATTGTATATCTCTATCAAATCACGTGAAGATGAAATTAGCTCATTGAATGCTAAGTCTAAATCTATTTTTGATGTTAATGCTAAAATTAAATCTCTTGATATTGATATTTGTGAATTGAAAGCAAAAAATGATGATTTGAACTCTATAGTGCTTAAATTCACAAATGGGAGCAAAAATTTAAATATGCTCTTAAGCAAGCAAAGGGTTACATTTTACAAAGCCGGAATAGGCTATGAACCCTTTGCAAAGAAAAAAAATTACAATAATTTATTTATTAGTTCATCTACTTGTAATTCTTGCAATTGTGTTGGACACAAATCTTTTTGTTGTCCATTAAAAAGAGTGCAAATGTAAAATCAAATGTTACTTCTAAATTTGCTCATCCTTCGATTTTAAATTATAAATTTAAATCCAATTTCAATTCTAAATTTGTATGGATTCCTAAAGGAACCAAACCCTTAACCAATAGACCCAAAATGGTTTGGGTACCAAATAGTTCGAATTGATTGTGTTGTAGGTTGGAGATTCTCCCAATGAGCAAAAAAGGCTTGGATACTTGAATATCCAATACAAAAGGGAAGAAGCTTCAGATTGCCTCCAATACTTTAAAAATGGAATTAAACTCATGGAGGTACACAATTTTGCCATTTAGACTTGTTAGTTAGTTTTTTTTTATAGAATTATTTGTGGAATTTGATTTGGATTATTATTTAGACTTTGATTGATTGAAATTTCCATTGGAATCAATACTATGGATTTTTAATTGGGATTGAATATAGATAACTTGATCGTAATTTTGATAGGTTGATGATTTGGTTCCAACAATTTGATTTCTAGATTGTAAATATTGTTTTGTATGGATTGTTGGATGTTTTGACTGTGGAAAATTTGGTTTCCCCTTTGGATTGATTTTGCTATGGATAAACAGGGGAGACATAAATTGTTTAGACAATTGTTCTAATTTTGAATTTTTAGAATACTCCCTTGTTTCGATTTTGGATTAGTGATAAAAGGAGAGATAATTGTTTTTGCCTTTTTGATATTATTTTGATATCTCCTTTAATTAACTTTGCATATGGATGAAAAGGGGATAAGATAATTTTGTATAGAGTATATTAATTTGTTTTTCAAAAAATTTTCAAGTTTTTAAGTTTTTAGAAATTTGCTTCCGCTATAGATTTAAACTTTGATAACTTCCCATTGATTCTATTTTGATCATTGTTTAAGGGGGAGTTCACAAAACTATTTTTGACTTTAATAATTTGAACAATTCCCCATATATTGAATATTGTTAATGGATTTAGGGGGAGAAAAATACAATTGCTTTTTTACTGTGATGATTGTGCCTCCTCTTTGACTAAAAATTGTTTATCATCAAATGGAAGAAAAATTTGTATTCAACTTTCAAATTAGTTTTTCATTTTTTTTTGGTTTCCAATCTTTCAATGAATGTATTTGTTTTTCAATTGGTATTATATTGTAAGACTTTATTTTTGGTATCCTTAATTCTCAAATGACTTGACCTTTTGATTTAAAGGGGGAAGAAGATTTTTTTTATTTTGCCTTATTTCCTCTATTGTTTGCTTTATGGATAGACTCTTTCAAAATGGGGGAGAAATTTTTTTTGGAAGATTAATTTTGTATAGGAATGATTTGTTTGATATAGTTTTTTTAAGACAATTTGAGTTAGATAATGTTTGAAGACTCAATTCTTCAAAATTGTCCCGAAGTAGAGACTTCGAACTCCAAATCTGACATCCTCTACCATCCTCAAGCACTGAAAATCTATTATGCTTCTTTTTTTGTCAAGTTCGGATGATACCAGACGCAAAAATCACGTCCGAATCGCGTTTTAAAACAGATTCAGGATCGTCCGTGCTCTAATCGCGTCTCATCCGAACTTTTCTCTCGAGTTCTCAGCGACAACCGGCGACTCCTCTTGCAATTTCTGGCCTCTCTCCATCATTTTTAGCCTGTCTTCAAGGTTATCTTTGGTATATCTCTCTCCTTTCATTTCTCTAGAGCTTTTCTTAAGGTTGTCAATCGTTTTCATCGTATCACTCTTAATGGCAAACTGTCCGGTTAGGAATCGTGTCTCCAATCAATCCTCCAATAATCCTAGTGCTCCTCAAGTCTATAGAACTCGTTTATTTCTTAACGATGAAAGTAAGAGACAGTACAACGAAGAATTCAAGGAACGGTCCTTGTTTCTCTCTCGCAAAATTGATTTCGATCATTTACATAACCTTAACTTAGAACAAGTCTATTCTAGCTTAGGATTGCATAAACTATTCTCTCTTGATGGTCCTTACTCGGAAAAGTCAATCCAATTGTTCTATGCAAATGCTCACTATTCGGAAAATCCTTTAGTTCTCAAGAGTTTTCTCTACAGGAGGGAAATTGAAATCACCCCTCAAGTGCTAAATGTATTTCTCGAATGTGAAATGGGTCTCCTTCGCGAACCCTACTTCAACGGGCATGTTGCTCCCAATTTTCATAACACGGAAATTGGTAACGCATTCTTGCGTCAAATCCTTCGTGACCCAATCAACAATTTCAAATTGAGACCTAAATCTAAGGATCTCAATATTCGTGCTAGGGTCATTCACCATACCCTCACGTACAATATCCTTCCCCATACTGGTCATCGCGACCATATTAGCTATATGGATTTGTATGTTTTTCAACATATTTATAGCAATACCCCCTTCAACTTAGGATATCTAATTGCCTTTCAAATGGCTGAGGCTGTGGATAGCCACAATCAATCTCTTCCGTTCAACATTCTCCTTTCTAACTTATTTCGAACTTTGGAAATTCCGGTCCCCTCCTCCTCAAAAAAATTGGATATCCGAAATATGGATATTTACTCTCCTCAAACTCTTGGTCGTATGTGTAATACCCCAAATTTTTATATCAGAATTTATTAAGAATTATTGAAAATTAATTAGGGGTATTAAGATTTATCGGATATTTATCAGGGTATTACCAAGGACGTAACCGTTCGGTTATAATTTAAGAGAATTTATTAGAGGTTTAATTGATGAAAATCAATCTAGGAAATGGAATTAAGAAATTTAAATTGGACCTCTAATAATCTTTTACCGATATTTGGATTAAGTTGAGAGTTACAAAGTGGGTCGGTTAATATGTGATACTAATATTCAACACTTAAATATGTGTTTCTTTTAATATTAATTAATTAAGATTAAAAAAAAAAAGAAAAAGGGGGAAATTAAAAAGAGAAATTAAATAAAGAGGGGCTAAATTATTGGGGGTTAAATTATTGGGAGATTAAATAAATTGGATTAACTTTTGAGGAGTGTTATGGATGGCATGAACCGGTTCAGTAGAACTGGTTCACGGCACTTAACTGGTTCGCTGGGCGAACCAGTTAAGTGGAGAAACAGATTGGCCAAGGCCATTCTGTGAGAGAAGGGTGAGGGACCGAGAGAGAGTGATCGTTTGGGAGTGAGAGCGATGGCGAGCAGACGAGGTTCCCAAAGGAGGAGAACCCGACGGCGAGCAGACGAACGCCGAGCGAGTAGCGGCGGATCGCGAGGAGAACTAGGGCTCGGAGTCAGGACTTCCGCAGGTCGCATTTCCAGTGACAATTCAAGGTAAATTTGGTCGAGTTTTCCCCTCCTTTGCATTGCTGTTGATCGGTTGTTGGATGGAGACACGATTTTAGGGACGGAATCCGGCGAGCTCATGGCGGGTGCAAGGGGCAATGGTTCTGGCTTCGGTTCGATGGGTAGTGGATTGGTTCAGCTTGTGGTTCGGCTCGAACTGGTGCTTTCTCGAGGTGAAGTGGACAGCATGTCTGGCATGGAGAACAACCTCTAAAAAGCTGGAAGATTTGAGGAAATACTGTCAGAGGAATGTTTGTTGGCTGGAGATGTTAACTAGGCAGAATGGGAGAGAAGAGGAGAGAAGAGGAGACAGAGTCAAGAACTCAGAGGTCAGCTCTCGGGCATTTTCTAGTGGAGGCCGAGAAGGGTAAGGTTTCCTTCATGAGTCTGCTTGTTTTTATTCTGCTGTTTAGGTTCATGATTGGAGACTTTACTCTGTTGAAGTGGTTTTGTTCATGATTAGGTTTTGCCGAGAGATGTGAACTGTGTTTCTATGTTGTTTGGTTAGGATAAGTGCTCTGTGAAATTGGGTAGATATTCATTGAAGAATTGAGTACTCTATGGTTATTTCCACGGGCATGAATATGTTGGTTATTAGCTTTGTTGCCCTCTGTTAAGTGTTAAATTAATTATTGCCTATGAAATTATGATGTAGTTTGTGGGATTTTATCTCTGTAGAGGGATTTGGTCAGAGTACACTTGAGGATAATGCTTTTGTAAATTACTACTATGTTGGGTGGTTGAGATAATTAGGGATATTGAATGTGGAAATGAATCTACTGGTTCGATATTTAAATTTCGTTGGGTTTGATTATTACAAGTGGATTAAGCCGTTAAGTTGGGATTGTCACGACCCGGAAGGGGGGCCGCACAGAAACGCCAGGCCAAACGACCTGGTCTTTGTAGAAGACCCGATCGCCCAGCCCAAGGCTAGTTAAATTGTTGCGGAAGACTTGTATAAATACTCAGCCGCGACCCACTTGTGATGAGCCACGGTCCATTTAGTGATTGCGAGAATAATTAATAATGCGAAATTAATAAACTTTAACGTCCAATTAATTAGTATGCATACAATCCAGGAAATCCAACAACTAAGTTAAGTGTTTTTACAGTCATCCAATTTAAAAGCTATAGTCGTCCATTGTTACGCTTGCCGATAAATAAGAGTTCAACTGGGGAAATGAAATAAAATAAAATAACAATAGAGCCTTCAACCGAAACTCTAACCTGGGAAAAAATAAGTCGATTGGGGTGAGTGACTAGCTCAGTATGGAATTTATACTAAATACTATGCATGTGTAAAACTTATTTTACCTTTTCTTGAAAACCATGAGTTTCGGGAAATCATGCACATTTTAATAAAACATTTAAATCCTTTTCGTCTCAAGGAAATCAGGCCCGAGGCCTCCGACGAGGTTTAGAAAATAACATGGTTGTATACATAGACAACTATAGTTTTAAATAGTCTCGTCGTGTTTTATACCGAAATCGTAGTCTGTGAAAAAGGAGGGTCACTCAAGGACTCCCCCGAACAAACACACAGCAAGGTGGCCATATCATGCAAGCAACACCTCATGAGCCCGGAGGAAGAAAAATGACGGCGGTCCGTAGACCGGGCCCGTCACCCAGGTTGTCGTGCAAATTCCGCTACGACACGCCCGTAATAAACACACCCTGATCAGGTTTAGGGATTTATAACCCACGGAAGCAGTCAACACCTTCCCAAAGTCTCCTATTTCACACAGCGTACAAACAAAACATCTCCACGCAGCAGGAGATGTATCGAGGGTGTCCCCTAGATACTTTGACGTTCGCGACCGTTCAAAGTGTCAGAAGGATTCATCCCAAACAAGTTATAATCATCACATAAAAACATGAAATCCAATGCACAAAAGTAAACGTGTAAAACTTTCGTACATAAATAGTATAAAAAGCTGACGTGCTGTCGAACAGTCCCCGTCAAGTTTTTCATGTGTGGTATTCCACAAAATATGGTTTTAATTTGAAAACTATGCAATGCGATGCAAGCAACTAAGTATAAAGCCCATACCTGGTTGGCGATCCTTCCTCATATACGAAGGAGCAGCAACTGTAGGTACCTGCTCGATGTCCTCAAATTCGTCTGAGCCTAAAAATATGCCAAAATAGGAACTCGTAAATAAATCTCGAGGATTAAGTTAAATAATCCTATACCTAGTCTAAGTTTAACGTCTATTCTCAATAACCAAAACAGGACTTTAACTCATCTATCGTTGCAACAACGAAACCATCTTCAATATTTATCTCTAAATATAATCTCCAACTACAATCGTAATCCATTTTTCAAGATAGCAAACAAACCAAGTTAAAATCTTCGACACCTCTTGAATCCATTACTATAACCTCAAGCTTAATTAATCACATCCAACAATAAAACAGAGAACATATATCCTTAGAGCAAGTCCTTAGTGTTCATCCGTGATCATACAATTAAGTACAACAAGCCAAGCACAAAATCTCTTAATCTTAACAAGTAGCAGCGAATAGAGTTGGATATCAATCAACACAATGCCAAATTTTCAAATCTTATCCTTCGGTAAAATTCGTGACAAAATACGGAGAAACAAAGTAGCCACAACTAACTATCTCCAATCACTATGTGAAAATGGTAACAAAGACAGGACCCATACCATTTCAACAATAGCTCATTCTCGAGTCTTTCCATCAATAGTGGCAGTAACAAAACAGTATGTTGAACTATACCCAACCAACAATTTCGTCAGTGAACAACCGAAACAATAATATCAAAAATAGGACCCAAATTTATCTATTAAAACCATGGCAAAAATAGGGTATATCCTCAGCATTTTTCCATCCAAAACAACCACAAAACGATACCCACAACCAAAGCAGAATCCAGCATCAAACGGCAGTAACAAAATCATTATCCTCAATTTCTCATCATTAATCCAGNCCAGCATCAAACGGCAGTAACAAAATCATTATCCTCAATTTCTCATCATTAATCCTGTAATGAAATAGAGGCATTTAAATCCAACAGCAAAACAGAACTCATTTGGCCGAGAGGCTGAAAAATACGAATGAGATTTCTTACCTCAATCGATGAAATGTCCAGCAATTGTCGGCCGAAATGTTCCCGGGAGCCTTTCGCAATCGCGGCTCCGTTCCCTCGCACGCGACGGTCGTCGTTCGCTTGCCTGCTGTCCGCCAGAATCGCCGGCTTGTCTCAATCACTCTCCTCCTGTGAACGTCGAAACCCTTCAGCCAAAACTTCTCTCCCTCTTGCGCGAAATGCAGAAGCCAAAATGGGAAACCCTATTTCCCTTATCTCTTTTTTTTTTTCTTCAGCGGCATACCCCTGTTTCTCTCCCTCCTTCATCCATAATCTTTTTTTTTTCCCAAGTCTGTAGCAAGACTTGTCTTCCTTCTCATTTTTTATTCATTTAATCATTATATCTTTTTTTTCCATTTATTCCAACTCTACCCTTTCCTTAGGCGAGGCCTTCTATTCCTTTTCCCATTTTAATTCTTTTCCCTTCATTTTATTTCATCTTTCCTCCTTTCTTCATTTCAAATGTCATGTCAATCTTCACTCTCCCCACTTTCAATTTAAACTTAATATCATTTAACATTTCTTTCTTCCTTCCTATTTTCCATCCTAAACCTTAATCTCTCATACTCATAACTTTTATTCATTCCATAATACATAATAAATATGTATTACATACTAAATTAGTCCAATTTAATTTCCGACTTATTTCAAATATCCCATGAAAGTGATTCCAATCCGATTTAATTCACCAACTTCGTTTCTTAATAAATTTTCCGTTTGAAAATTTTCAATTCCATTGGTTTGACTAATTAACCAAAATTCCACCAGTGGTCGCTACGTGACAATTCGAGTCAATTTTCCAATGTCGAGACCGAATATTAACGCAAAAAAAATTTTACACGTGAAATTTACTCTTGAAAATTCTCAGGTTTCACAGGGATAGGTGTGGATAGTACAACCAATTTGGGAGTTCGAGGAATATATTTTTGTTAGACTAGAATAATTGTTGTTATTAATAAGTAAATGTTCTAACTGTGAAGGTATCGAAAAGAAAATGAGGACAACATTTATGTGTGAATGCGCGACAATTTTCGAGGTAAGGAAATATGGGTGTCTTGGCCATGTGGAGGCCCTACACTGCAAGTAGTGTGCGTGAGTTTTACGTTTAGTTCACTATGAATTCCCTTTCGTTATATTGTGGTTGATAGTTAGATAAATTGATAATGGAAATGCTTGTGTTAGTAAGTAAATTTAGTTGATATCACTGTCGTTAATCCCTTGATTGATCCCTTGGTTGTTGTTGTTTTCCTTGTTAAAAGTATAGATCCCTTTGCTGTTAAGTGTTCCCTCTACTTGCATGGATTCCTTTGTTGATAGTGTAGATTTTTTGTATTAATAATTGTTTTCCTTATTGCACTCGTTAGTTTTGTGATGAATGGACAATGTCTAAATGTGATGAGAATAGATAAGAGAATAATGAATGCGTGAATGATAAGTAGCATGAATGGATTGAGAGTTCCCTTGAATGCTCAGTTAATTATTAGTTAATTGCCATCTAGTTTACGTCCTCTGTGATAATGCAACTGTCATCCCCTTTATTCAACATATGTAACGTTCCGCTATTTCCTTGTTTGATATCCATGTTAAATTAACCAGCATGTCAACCAATGGAGATAATCTAAGCACGAATAATGTAGTTGAACTTAAGTATGTTAATTTATGTGAGCATGTTAATTATTATTCCAACATATTAAATTGCTTAACTAATCTTTTAAGTAATAACTGATCCTTAATCATGTTAATTAATTTGTTAGTTGAATATGTTAATTAGTAATTAATTAGCCTTAAGCATGTTTAACATGTTAATTAACTCAACTAGGGTAATCGACTAAACTTGAATATGCTTCATTAATTAATTAATTTGCTAGTTGTTCAATTAATAATTATTTAAGCATGTTTAATAGCGTTTAATTTATAATTGTTAACTTCCTTCTTGAGCATATAATCGATTAGAGTAATTAACTGGATCTCCTTTCTCGAGCATGTAACGAACCAGGGTCACCAACCAAATTAATACCAGCATGATTAATTACTTAACTAGCATATTTAGATTGATTAACTAGCATGTTTAAATCATTAAACTAGCATAGCACGTGTAAATCATCTAGCAGCATGTTAGTTAACCAAGGTAACTAACTAAAGTAAGTAACTAGAATTGAACATGTTTAATTGAATATTCTAGCATGTTTGATGGCTAACATTTAATTGGGCATGTTATTGACATTGAAGCATGTAAATTGTTCTTTAAGCATGATTAGTTGACACTAAATCTAAGCATGATTAGTTAACTAGGATAAAAGCATGTAATCAACCCTTGAGCATGTAAATTAATTAAGATAATTAACTAGATGATAATTATAATCCTTTTTTAGCATGTTAACTAAATTATACTTTGCTTTCATATGCACGTCGCTGATTAGTCCGTTATATTCTTTTATTATTGTGATTTACATATCCAAGCATGTTCCCCGTTGTTTAATTAGTTCCATAATTGCTTCCTTCACATGCTGTACTTCATTCAGGTGTTCCATTGTTATTATTCGTCTTTGTGTGCACGTTCAATTACTACTATTCTTTTATATGCATTTTCAATTACCGTTACTTTATTTAAATGCGCACTTCAATTTCTATGAATGTTAAATTATAAAGCATCATGCATCATGCAATAGAAAAGAATCATGCAATAGAAATAAAGTAGGGAGTATCCCCCCAGGGTGGTACTCACATGCAGGAGTGAGGAAAAACGATAAGAAAAGAATGTTTCAGGATGGGTGGGATACGCCTATCACTGAAAGAAACCCTGAAGGCGGGATATGCTTGAAGGGAAGAAAACTTGAAGGTGGGATACGCCGGAAGGGGAAAGAAAGGGAGTTGGGGGCAGATGGGTAGCGGAACTGGTCCACGGCTAGGCGAAGCCCCCTACCTTAACGAGAACGGGGACTTAGTCGCAAGTAAAGGGTTAGGTCCAATCAACTATTCCATCCCCTAAGACCCCTCCAATCTCCAGCTCGATGTACGAGTAAATAAGCAAAGAACCAACGACTTAATGAAAAGATTGGTTTGGGTGGCCACTGTAGAATCGAAATTAACCTAAAAGGGGGCTGAATTAGGTTATTTACTAAATTTCGTGCGATAATAATTTTTCTAACTAATGTCAATTTAATCACAATAAGACAAATAATATAGGAGATAGAGTTAGAAATCTTGACACCGAGTTGTTAACGCGGTTCGGCAAAGCACGCCTACGTCTGCGCTTCAAGGTCCTCCCTTGAAGATGTATTGAACTAAGCACGTCCGGTTACAATTGATTGAACTTGCACGGGTGTCAATCAAACCTTTACAATAACTTAATTTTCTCTCGGAAAATGTTGAGCTCTCACAAATACAACAATCCTTCCAAAAATTTAATGATCTCATACAAGTACTTTGGAGGATGTTTTATCACTCAAATTCGTACACAAATGTTAAGTCAGAAATTTGACAGAGCTTCGCTTAATATCGCTTCGGTAACTTCCTTCTTCGAAGTCCTTCTATTTATAAACTTTCCCAGTGCGGACGTCCTCAACACCTTTAGGATCGTCCGCACTCGAACGTTGGAAAATAGCCGTTAGAGAAATCTGCGTACTTACGGATGCCATTCTCCCGTCCGCACCGTCCGCATGAATCGTCCGCGTTGATCACCAAAATGGACAGAGGCAAATCGGACGCAAAACCCAGCGTCCGCATCGTCAGCATGAATCGTCCGCGTCGAGCTCTGAAAGACAGATTCATATAGGACGTCACGGATTGGCGTCCGTGGCGTCTGTGGCCATTTAGTTAGCTTTTTCTCTCGTCCGCTTTGCTGAAGGGACGCGAACGCAAAATGGCATCCGCCTCGTCCGTGTGACTCGTCCGCATGAATCTTCAAAATGGCAGATTCAAATCGGACTACTCAAAATGGCGTCTGTAGCAGCCGCAACGTCCGCTCTAACATAGTTTACACTGAGGACGCTGAATCCGGACGCCTCCACGCCATCCGCACTTCATCAAACTGCGTCCGCATGTGTACTTGACACTTCAATCTTGCACGAGACGCATCCTCTAAGTCATACAAATCTTCCATATCGCTGCATAGACTTAGAAGAACATATTAAACAATCCAAATACCCTTGATCAAGGGTATTTCCAATTTAAACATCAAAAAAAGATAATTATTAATTCAATGAATAAACAACTTTTACACTTTAGTTAAATTGCTCATCATCAAAATATAAATATGCCTAACACACTTAGGCTAACAATCTCCCCCTTTTTGATGATGACAAAACATATTAAGTTCTTTATATCCGAAAACTAAGCATGTGCATCAAATATTGCATTTTATATTTACCCGATTCATTTATGCAATTTATCATTCAAATTAAGTTCATGCAACAACATGCTATCCTCAAACTCCCCCTAACATTAAGGGAGTTGAAAAAAACACAACTAAAATATTCTCCCCCTTTTTGTCATAAGCAAAAAGAAAAGCTAGGGAATTTAAAGCTCATCAAAATATGGGACTAAAAAAAAGCTCCCCCTGAATCAAGTAATACTGTGGAATTGAAGTTTCTCCCCCTGAATTTAAGGTTCTCCCCCTAAATCAAGGATTCTAACTTGATTCAAGATTAAACAATATAGGAAGCAGCAAGGTATAGGTTTTGGTTTTGAAAGAAAAAAAAAACTTGCATGGTAATGTTTATTTCTTAAACTCCCCCTCAATGCCAAAATTAATCTGTAAACACAATTTATTGAACCTAAAACGATCCAGAATATTTAGAAAATGAAACACTCATATAAATCTTGACAAGTTCATTCATAATATTCAAAAGACTATATAACACATAATGAAGTCAAATAGGAAATACAATTAAGAAATGCAAAGACTAGGCATTACAACCAAAATGTTTTACTTTTCTAAGCAAATAACAAAATACATGAGAAAACATAAAATCCTAATCTGCATCCGGAATGTCCTCGTCGTCTAAATCAAGCGTAGGTGTAGCAGAAGACGTAGAAGCAGCAGGAGGCGCAACCGGAGAAGGGATGCCAGTGGACCAGAGGCTACGTGAAATGTCATCCAAACGCTTATCCATAGAGTCAAGACGACGATCCACAGACCCAAGGTGACGATCCACAGAGTCAAAACGAGTCATCATCAGAAGCATATACTCCTCCAGGCGTGCAAAATCAGCACGGGATGCATATTGAGTGCTAAAAGTAGAAGTACCAGCCTCGGCGCGGAATGATGGACGAGCCTCATGATAGGATGACGGACCGGGATCGGTAGTAGGTAGATAAAGATATGGTTCTGAGGGTCGTGGAGGAGGAGAGTGCAGAGAGTGAGGAGGAACCGGAACATTGTCTTGACGAGCAATCCACTCACCATTTGGAGCCCGAATGATTCGCATCCGTCCCAAGGTTTGTGGAGAATAGATGTCGGACGGGTGAAGTTCACAAAATTTGGAGAACGAAGGAATAGGAATGTCCATCTCTTTAAACAAGTTCATAAGGAGTAAATTGAATGGAAGTGAACACGAGACAGTATCAGCCAATTGAGCCGCAATGATATATCCTAAATTGAAATGAGTGTTAGAATACATACGCTGAAGAACATAGAGATCCATGTAGCTAACATGATCTCGGTGACCGGCACGAGGAAGAACATTGTACTGAAGGGAATGATGAATAACACGTGCCCTAATGTTGAGATGTTTCGACTTGGGCTTAACGTGATAATCGTTAATCAGATCACGAAGGATTTGACGCAAGAGAATATCGCCCTCTTCCTTCTTGTGAAAAGAAGGAGGAGTGTGAGCATTGTAATATCCTGCCGACAAAAGACCTTGGGGACACTCAAGGAATACATTAAGGAGATGAGGAGTGATCTCAATCTCTCGCCCATAAAGAAAGCTCTTAACAACTAGAGGACGATCAGTGTATGACAAATTTGCATAAAACATGCGTATTGTCTTCTCAACAAATGGACCATCGAGAGAAAATAACTTACGTAAACCCATATAGATATACGTATCCACTAAATCAAGACTAGACAAACGCTCAAAATCAATTTGCCTAGAAGGAATCAATGAACGATTTTTGAAATCATCATCATAACGTTTCTTACATTTGTCATTGATGAATAATCAAGACCTATAAACTTGAGTATTTTCGGAAGATTGAAGAGAAGTGCGTTTCCTAGGAGTATGACTAGACATTGTGAAATTGAAAAGAAAAATCAATGAAAACCCTAAGAAAACTCTAGACAATGAAGGACAAATGATAAAGAACGATAAACAATGACAACAGGAGTTGAAAATAGGAGAGAAATACCAAATTTATCGAAGGACAAACACCGGAGGACACGGGGAGTCGAGGAGCCAAGAGGAGGATGCAAAAGTTAGGGTTTTGGAAGACCCCAGTCTGTTTTAAAACGCGTTTATGGACGCAGCGGACGGCATTTATTAGCGTCCGGCTCGTCCACAACTCACCAGAAATGAGGCAGACTTGAAATTTTGAGTAGGCAGACGGTAAGGATGCCATTTATGGCGTCTGCACAGAGTAATTCTTAAGATTTTGGAGCACTTTAATAATCTAACTCGATGCTTATCATAGAGATCAACAATCCAACTGGCTAGAATGATAAAAATGATTATTTAGATGGAATTGAAGCTATTTTATCAATAAAGATCAAACCAAGACAAATTCGAATCCCACAAAATGTCTTTTCATCCAAAGGTTTGGTGAAAATATCGGCAAGTTGATTGTCGGTGGAAACAAATTATAGAGACACATCACCCTTATTGACATGATCACGAATGAAGTGATGCCTAATCTCTATGTGTTTGGTCCTAGAGTGAAGAATCAGATTTTTCGAAATGTTGATTGCACTTGTGTTGTCGCACATAATTGGAATATTCTTAAACAATTGTCCATAATCTTTCAAAGTTTGCTTCATCCAAAGCAATTGTGCACAACAACTCCCAGTTGCAATATATTCACTTTTGGCGGTAGAAAGTGCAACCGAGTTTTGTTTCTTAGAAAACCATGATACTAGTGATTCTCCAAGAAATTGACAAGTGCCACTAGTGCTTTTCCTATCCACTAAACTACCCGCATAGTCGGAATTGGAGTAACCAATTAAATCAAAATTTGTAGCCTTTGGATACCACAATCCAAGACTAATAGTCCCACTTAAATATTTAATAATCCTTTTGACAGCGTTTAAGTGTGACTCTTTGGGTGAAGATTGAAATCTAGCACATAAGCACACACTGAAGAGAATATCGGGTCTACTAGCGGTCAAATATAATAGAGATCCTATCATACCACGATATTTCTTTATGTCCACATCTTTTCCATTCTCATCCTTTCCTAATTTTGTAGTAGTGCTCATGGGAGTCCTAGAGGGTTTGGAAGAATCCATACCGAAGCGTTTTATAAGCTCCTTGACATATTTTTCTTGATTTAAGAAAATTCCATCATAAGATTGTTTAACTTGTAAACCAAGAAAATATTTCAATTCGCCCATCATACTCATTTCAAACTCACTTTGCATTAAATTTGCAAATCCATCACAAAGTGTGCCATTGGTGGAACCAAAAATAATATCATCAACATAGATTTGCACAGTCATAATAATCTTTATCATTGTGCTTGACAAAAAGAGTGGAATCTACTTTTCCTATTTTGAAATCTCTCTTTTTCAAAAATTTGCTTAATCTATCATACCAAGCTCTTGGTGCTTGCTTAAGTCCATATAGAGCCTTATGAAGTTTATATACATAATCAAGCTTATCATAAACTTCAAATCCTAAAGGTTGCTCAACATAGACTTCTTCTTCAATAAAACCATTTAGGAATGCACTCTTTACATCCATTTGATAAAGAGTGAAATCTTTATAACAAGCAAAAGCCAAAAGCATTCTTACCGACTCTAACCTAGAGACTGGTGCAAAGGTTTCTTCAAAATCAATTCCTTCTTCTTGCTTATAACCTTGTGCAACTAATCTAGCTTTGTTTCTAACAACTACCCCACTCTCATCTAGCTTATTTTTGAAAACCCATTTTGTTCCAATAATAGATTGATCTTTAGGCCTAGGAACAAGCTCTCATATATTGTTCCTCTCAAATTGCTTCAATTCTTCTTGCATAGCAAATATCCAATTTTCATCGGTTTCGGCCTCAACAAAGTTTTTGGGTTCAACTTGAGAGATAAATACTGAATTAGCACATTCATTTCTAAGAAAGGCTCTAGTTCTTACTCCTAGATTAGGATCACCTAGAATATCCACCATAGGATGAATTTTGGCATATCTCCAATCCCTTGGTAAGTCATTATGGTTTTCAACTCTTGAGGTTCCCTCTATGGATTGTTCTTGGGATTCTTGAGGAGAACTTTCAAGAATCTCTTTTCCCTTATCACTTAGAGAGAGATTTTTAAGATTATCCTCTAAATCTTAAGTTGGTCTCTCAACACTAGAGGTAGGAGTGGATTCATCAAAAGTGACATGCATGGATTCTTCCACCACTAATGTCCTTTTGTTGAAGACCCTATATGTTTTGCTAGTTGAAGAGTATCCAAGAAAAATTCCTGTATCCGTCTTGGAATCGAACTTACCTAGATTGTCCTTAGTATTGAGAATAAAACATTTGCACCCAAAAACTTTGAAGTAACTAACATTAGGAATCCTACAATTCCAAAGTTCATAAGGAGTCTTATCTAGAGTAGGATGGATAGATACACGATTGAGAACATGACATGCCGTGGCAACGGCTTCCACCCAAAAATATTTGGGAAGATCATTCTCATTCAATATAGTCCTAGCAAACTCTTTGAGGGATCTTCCTCTCAACAACTCCATTTTGTTGAGGGGTTCTAGGAGAAGAGAAGTTATGTTCAATGCCATGCTTTTGACACAAGGCATTAAATTGTTCATTTTCGAACTCCCCACCATGATCACTCCTTATAGTGATAATGGTAAGTTCCTTCTCATTTTGAACTTTCTTCCTAAAACTAGAGAATACTTCAAAAGTTTCATCTTTTGTTCTCAAAAAGAAAACCCAGGTGTAACGTGAAAAATCATCCACAATTACAAATGCGTAATGTTTTCCTCCTAAGCTTGAAACTTTAGATGGACCAAAAAGATCCATGTGAAGCAATTGAAGAGGCTTGGAAGTAGAGATATATTGTTTGGAAGAGAAAGAGCTTTTTGTTTGCTTCCCTTTTTGGCAAGCTTCACAAACTCTATCCTTTTCAAACACGATGTTTGGAAGACCCCTAACTAGATTGTTTTTCGATATTCTAGCTAAGGTATCCATGCCTACATGTCCTAATCTCCTATGCCAAGTGCATGAATTTAAAGAATCACTAGCTCTAAAACATTTTTCAACATCTCTAGAAATACTAGATAAATCAATAGCATAGATATTTTCGTGTCTATAACCCATAAAAAAAATTTTGCCATTTGAATCATCAATGATCATGCAAGACTTAGATTCAAAAATAACTTTATATCCTTTATCACATAATTGACTAATACTCAATAGATTATGCTTCAACCCATCAACAAGAAAAGCATCTTCAATAATAGGGTTGGAAATATTACCTATATTGCCAATACCTCTTATTTTTCCTTTTTGATTTCCTCCAAATGTCACATTTTCTTTCTTGTCCTTGATGGAGGTGAATCTTGAAAAATCTCTCATCATATGTCTTGAAAAACCGCTGTCCAAGTACCATTGATCCTTAGCAGGAGGTGCTTTAACCTACAAAAAGTAAATCAAGATAATTTCTTTGGTACCCAAACCATTTTGGGTCCTAAAGGGTTAAATTTGGTTCCTTTCGGAACCCGCACATACTTAACAATCTTTTGATTTCCAATATTCTTTGATGAACAATCAAATGACTTATGACCTATAGCATTGCAAGTGAAACAAGTAATTGAGTTAACAAAGAAATTCTTATAACTCTTTTTCTTTTGGAAAGGTTGATATCCCAATCCGGCTTTATCAAATGTCAATTTTTGTTTACTTAGAAGCATATTTAAGTTCTTACTACCATTTGTGAAATTCAATACAATTTTATTTAGTTTCTCATTTTCCTCCTTAAGCATATTATTCTCTTCTTCAATAACCTTAATATGCTTGTTTAAGTCATCATTATTCAATTTTAAACTAGCATTTTCATTTACACCTTCTTTTTCATTATTTGCTTGATTCTTCACTAACAATTCATTTTCCTTCTTTAACCTTTTATACTTGTTAGTCAAAATATCAAATTCTCTAAACAATTCATCAAATGCATCATCTTCTTCATTATTATTCTCATCACTAGAGTCTACATTATATTTATTAGAATAAGAGTCACTTACCTCAGCATCATTTGCCATAAAACACATGTTGGCAACTTCTTCTCCTTCGGTTGATGGTTCCTCATCGCTATCATCGTCCCATGTGGCTTTGAGCGCTTTCTTCTTGGACTCTTTTCGGTTCTTCTTCTTATCCTTTTCAAGATAGCAATCCGTCTTTACATGCCCGGTCTTTCCACATCCATAGCAAATTGGAGGCTTTTTGTTATGAGGTCTCTCTCCTTTGTACTTATTCTTTCCTTGATATTTTCTTCTTTGAAGTATCCTCATCTTCCGGTTTATCAAGGCCAGCTCTTCATCCTCATCATCCTTATCAAGCTCCGTTCCCTCCGAGTCTTCACCTTCTTTGCTTGAGGAGGCTTTAAGAGCTATGGACTTCTTTTTGGGATTCTCTTTCTCCAACTCCTTTTCTTTTTCGCTTGCTCTCAATCTAATCTCATGTGTCATTAGAGAACCGATGAGCTCCTCTAATGACATAGTTGATAGATCCTTAGATTCAAGCACCGCAGTAACCTTTGGATCTCATTCCGTTGGAAGACACCAGAGAATTTTGCTGCACATATCTTCATCTGAACATTCCTTACCAAGAGCTCTCAAACTATTAGTAAGGTTAGTAAATCGAGTAAACATTTGAGCAATAGTTTCACCCTTATCCATCTTAAACATCTCATAATCATGTGCAGTCATAGTTAATTTATCTTTCTTAACTTGATTAGTGCCCTCATAAGTTACCTCAAGTCTTTTCCAAATTTCATAAGCACTATTGCAACTTTGTATTCTATTAAATTCACTAGCACTTAGAGCACAATATAATTGATTAACAGCTCTAGCATTTAAACTAACTTTACCACCTTCCGTTTCATCTATTTCATCTAATTCCTTTGGTACTTTTACCCCATTTACAACTTTAGACGGAACATAAGGACCATTTTTTACTATTCTCCACATCTCAAAATCTATAGTTTGAATAAATATCATCATCCTAGCTTTCCAATGTGGATAATTATCACCATTAAAGAAAAGTGGTCTATTTGTTGCTTGTCCTTCCATGTTTGCACTATTTGAGTTGGATGCCATATTATCAAAAATATAAATTCACCTAATTCACAATTAATAAGTGGTTCTAACCTGCTCTGATACCAATTGTAGGATCGAAATTAACCTAAAAGGGGGGTGAATTAGGTTATTTACTAAATTTCGTGCGATAATAATTTTTCTAACTAATGTCAATTTAATCACAAAGCAATCACAATAAGACAAATAATATAGGAGATAGAGTTAGAAATCTTGACACCGAGTTGTTAACGCGGTTCGGCAAAGCACGCCTATGTCCGCGCTTCAAGGTCCTCCCTTGAAGATGTATTGAACTAACCACGTCCGGTTACAATTGATTGAACTCGCACGGGTGTCAATCGAACCTTTACAATAACTTAATTTTCTCTCGGAAAATGTTGAGCTCTCACAAATACAACAATACTTCCAAAAATTTAATGATCTCACACAAGCACTTTGGAGGATGTTTTATCACTCAAATTCGTACACAAATGTTGAGTCAGAAATTTGACAGAGCTTCACTTAATATCGCTTCGGTAACTTCCTTCTTCGAAGTCCTTCTATTTATAAACCTTCCCAGTGCAGACGTCCTCAACACCTTTAGGATCGTCCACAGTCGAACGTTGGAAAATAGCCGTTGGAGAAATCTGCGTACTTGCGGACGCCATTCTCCCGTCCGCACCGTCCGCATGAATCGTCCGCGTTGATCACCAAAATGGACAGAGGCAAATCGGACGCAAAACCCAGCGTCCGCATTGTCTGCGTGAATCATCCGCGTCGAGCTCTGAAAGACAAATTCACATAGGACGTCACGGATTGGCGTTTGTGGCGTCTGTGGCCATTTAGTTAGCTTCTTCTCCCATCCGCTTCGCTGAAGGGACGCGGACGCAAAATGGCGTCCGCCTCGTCCGTGTGACTCGTCCGCATGAATCTTCAAAATGGCAGATTCAAATCGGACGACTCGAAATGGCATCTGTAGCGTCCGCAACGTCTGCTCTAACATAGTTTGCACTGAGGACGCTGAATCCGGATGCCTCCACGCCATCCGCACTTCATCAAACTGCGTCCGCATGTGTACTTGACACTTCAATCTTGCACGAGACGCATCCTCTAAGTCATACAAATCTTCCATATCACTGCATAGACTTAGAAGAACATATTAAACAATCCCAATACCCTTGATCAAGGGTATTTCCAATTTAAACATCAAAAAAAGATAATTATTAATTCAATGAATAAACAACTTTTACACTTTAGTTAAATTACTCATCATCAAAATATAAATATGCCTAACACACTTAGGCTAACAGCCCCCATTCCAAATGAACTAAAGAGAGTCATAAGCATAATTGCATTAAACCATTTTCCTTACTGGGCCATTAGGCTCACGTATTACTTGTGGTGTAGGTACAAACGACGAAGAGATAATAAGAGGTTCATATACGAGAAACAACAAACAAATAATAAAGTAGAGGTGAAGGGTTTGCACAGGCGAGATTGGGGCTGGCCAGGCTAAAGAGTAAAATGAGAAACGGTTGTAATCACATAAGTTTTATTTTATTGTATTCCATTATTTAGTTTCTTCTTTAAATGATTCATTTACGCTTCCACCATGTTTTACAAGGATTTATTTTATAACGCTTCTGCACATTTTTTCAATTGGTTTTCATAACGAGTTTTAAAGAAAAAGTCAGTAGCGATCCAGTCAGACGCACTCTGATATGTTTTGCTTTAAAAAGAAAATTTTCAAATTTAACACATTTTTAAGGCATTACAAAAATTCGGGTCGTTACAGTATTGGATTTATGATAGAGTTTACAACCAATTCTCTAAGTATGGTTGGTCATTACAGTATGGTTATATCATTTGGATTTCTAACGTAGTTTAGGTTGCTTTCTCTTATTTCTTGTCAATATTCTATTCTCAATTATGTAGATATTTCTTTCATTTCAATCTTGACATTTGTGCATGTTGAATGTTTGAAACATATTGGTTGTTTTGGAATCTTTAAATTGCGTTTACAAGATTGTTTTTGGCATTATGGGGGAGCCTAAAAACAAACATAATCATGCCAATTTTTTTTAATTATTGCTCTAAGGTGAGAGCAAATATTTTAAATGTGTGGTATAGCCCCATTAGATTGTTTTTGTGATTAACATAGGGGGAGAGATATTTGAATTGATTTTGTTTTTAAACATTGGTATTTCTCTTCGAAATTTCCTTTTAACTTACAATTGGTATCATACTTGGCAAAAATAATTTGATCTTAACTTTGGATTTACAATTGGTATAATCTTTGAAAAAAACTTGTTTTGCTTAAAATTGTGAATTATCAATTGGTATCCTTTGTTAATTTCTTAATTCTTAAATTGGTATCATTTGTTAGAAATTGAAAATTTGTTTACACTTCTTGGTATTTAAGTGGATTCTATTTTCTACATTTGATTTCTAATTCTTGAATCCCATTTTTTTGGGTATCTATGATTTGAATTCTAATACTTAGAGTTTCTCTCAAATAAGGTTCTATGCATAATGACACAAAGGGAGACAAAATTCTTGATTCGATGTTATTTGAATATGGTTGGTTTCAATTGGTATACTATATTTAGCCACTCATTGAGATTATATTTGGACTTAAATGCATATTTTCCTCCAATAACTTTGTATGTTTAATGACAAAAAGGAGGACGATATTATTTTTGGATTGAAATTGACTTGTGATTGTGGTTATTTACAATTGGTATCTTTCTTTTAACCACAAATTGAAATTGAGTGTATATTTCCCTCCATTACTTGATTTTTGATTCAATTCTTTGATTAAGGGAGAGAAATGTTTGTATATAGAATTAATTGTTGAACTCTGATGGCTCCTAATACTTATTCCCTCATTAAACTCATGTTGATAATGTTAATGGAGGAGAAATTTTTTTAAGGATGATTTTCTTTGATAAAATCTTTGTTTTATTTTTTTTTTTTGTGTTTGGACTCCCCTCCCCTCGGATTTCTTTTTGCTTATGACAAAAAGGGGGAGAATGATGTATAAGTTGTTAGGGGGAGTTGTATAGCATGTTGCATGAGTTAATTGTTTGATAAATTGTATAACTTAATTGGAGAAATCTAATATATAATATTTATTTGCAAATGCTTAGTTTTAGGATAGACAACTTATTAGATTTTATCATCATCAAAAATGGGGAGATTGTTAGCCTTTTTGTTAGGCTAAGTTTTATTTTGATGATGGCTAAAATGTTGATTAATTTAATAAATCAATAAGTTGTATTTTGTATTTACCGAATATTATTCTAATCGGCTTTATCATAATATTTATATTCGTGTTTATTGGAAATACCCTCAAAATGGGTATTATTAATGTGATAACATGTTTACTTGAGTCCATGTAGTGTTGCATATCTTTTAGGGACTCAATATAGTTTAGGGGCAAATTTGGAGTGAAGTGTGGACAACTGTTGATGGAGAAATCTCGTCCCAATCTGTTATGTGGTCTTGCGAACACATGCGGACGACATGCGGAAGAAGACCCATGTCCAAAACTCTCTAGTGGGACAAGGCGAGGACAAGATTTAACGTCCCAATATATTCCGTGTACATGTGGACGAGGTGCGGACGGATGCAGACGAAGCCAGGACACGTCCACTTTGAATCTGTCCATTTTGAGGACAATTCGAACGCCATTTCCCAGACATGCAGACAACAACGGATGAAAGAGAAAACATCTGCATAAAGTATTTTGTTCATGCGGATGACCTTGCGGACGAGTGCAGACGAGGACCCCGCGTCCGAAAGTTCCAGATTGTACACAACGGCTATATTTTTAACAGATAAATTCCAACGGTCTCTTACGGATGAGGCCAGGACGTCTGAAAGTACACAGCCTATTTATAGAAGTCACTCCAAGCTCACCATAAGGACTGGATAGTCGAGGCGAAGCCCTACCAAATTCAAGACTTGAATACATATCATTGTGAGCTTATTATAAATCCAATTCTCCCCACACTTTAACTTGTGAGTTATTTTGAAAGAATTCAGATTAGCTAGATTGTACTTAATTTCTGATTACATTACTTGTGCTAAATTGTAAAGGGTGATTCCCTAAGAATTCATCACACAAAGGTGACAACCCTAAATACTTGACGGCTCGATTGAATGCCCGAAAGTTCGATCAACGGGTGACTCCCCGCAATAGTCAAGTCATGGGTGATGCCCTGCAATAGTCAAGTCAAGGGTGACGTCCCGTTTAGTCAAGGGTGATGCCTCGTTTAATAGTCAATTTGTAAATGGTTTTATTGGCACCCGTAAGCCAATCGTTAGTGTATCTCCAAGTGGAACTTGGAGCGCGGACGTAGGCAAGTTTGCCGAACCACGTAAACAATATCGTGTACACAATCTCTATCCCTTACTCTTTAATTTACGCATTTATTGTGATTGCTTATTTAATCATATTCGATAAATCACTTAGGGATTTAGAGAATTTAAATATCGCACAAAAATATTAGAAAAGCTATATTCAACACCCCCCCCCCCCCCCCTCTATAGGTGTATATCGATCCTTCAATTATTATACAACAGTGTGTATCATCCACAAACGGATGGTCAAACAAAAGTGATAAATAGAATTCTAGAGCAGTATTTGCACTGCTTTGTTATGGATTTTCTGGCTAGGTGGTACAAGTTTTTACAGTGGGCTGAATGTCTTATAATACATCAATGCATTCTTCAATCGGTAAGTCTCCATTGCTTTATTATCATATCAATTTGGTATTGCCATCGTGGAAGATGTAGATGAGAAATTGCAATTTAGAGATAGAGTTTTAAGAACTCTTAAAGAAATGTTTCAATATTCTCATCATAGAATGAAACAACAGTGTGATAAGAAGAGATGAGATGTTCACTTTCAAGTGGGTGATTTTGTGTTAATCATATTACAGCCCTATCACCAAACTTCTTTGTTATTACAGCTTTATTCGAAGCTTAATCGTTCATATTATGGCCCTTTCATAGTTTTACAGAAAGTTGGTAATGTTGCTTATAAATTACAGCTTCCGAAAATAGCAAAAATTCATCATGTTTTTCATGTTTCTTTGTTGAAAGAATTTAAGAGTGATAAGTCACATAGTTGTTCTCCTTTATCACTGCAATTTGTGAACAATCATCCTCTTGTGGAACCCGTTGCAATTTTATATTTCAAATTGCAAAAGTGTGGTTATGTTATAGAGGTACAACTATCGGTACAATGACAAGGATTGTCATTAGAAGATACTTCTTGGATGTTCTTAAAGGACTTTAAAAAATCTATCCTCATTACAACCTTGAGGACAAGGTTATTTTCCCAGGGAATGCAAATGTTACAACAGAGCTAATGACGGAAGCAGATTCAATTGGGCAAAAAAGAGTTCAGCTGGAAAAAAACGAGAAAGAGAAGTAAAAGTGAAGAAGAAATCGGCCTAACTGGGTTAAAGATTTTGTGTAGAAAAGTTATAACGGCTGTAACTATTTTTAGAAAGTATAAAAGAAATGTAATTATACAACGTCAAGGGAATTCTTTCAAGAAAATTAAAAAAAAAAACAGCTTTTGTTTCAGTTTCTTATTTATTCTCTGTCAGTTACTGCTTAATGCAGTAACAGGTTGAGTCAACAAAAACTGGCATAGTGGCATGGGGTCAGATGTACGAGTCTTTCTATCGATTAAGGCCGAACGCACAAAGCTTTTGAACTGTTGCCCCTAACAAAGTTCCAATCAGGATGAGTTTTTGGCAATTTTGCTTTTCCCCATTTCTTGAACTGAAGAAAATGTTAAAGAAACAAAATATTTGAAATAGGTTTAGGAATGAAATCTTTGGGCAATATTGGAAAAAAAGATTATTTGAATCATACTCATAATTATAATTATAATTTTTTTAGTTATATTTCTCATTTGGCATGATTCTAGAGATCCATGGAGATTGTTCTTTGAAATTCTAATTATCTAATCTTGATGAACATGTTGTAACGACCCGGTTTTTCTTACATTTGAAAACATGTAAAATTTAAAACTTTTCTTTTATAAATACACTGGAAGACTTTTCATTATTAAAACCCTTTTAAAAACGATAAATAGAATTTTTTTTCTTAAAACTCTTTTTACAAATCACAGCGGAAGAATAGAACATATCATTTGTAAATAAAATAAACAACTCTTTTACATTATCTTTACAAAACATTTTCTCTTCTAAATCCATTAGCCTAGTCATCCACAAGACTCGCGCGTGCAAATCATTCATCAACTGCTCTGTAACCTGTTCTCATGTTCCCGTCCATGTACCTACTTCACAAGACTTAAACTAATGAGCCTAACGCTCAGTAAGTGATATAAAATTATATAATGCACATGTCATGCAGCCTTTAAAATCCATATGCATTTTCTGTTTTTTTTTTCTTTTATGTTTTAGTTTTTTTCTCTTACGCACCCAGCCCCGACGCCCCCTGCATCACAGCAATGGCATAGTCCGAAAGCTCACTAATCGTTGACCGGTCTGACCAATGCATCAGATTTATGTGCTGGGCTTTACCTACTGGTGCACAAAAATCATTTAATTTGTGTTTCTTTTGTTTCTGTGTCGGACTTTACATACCGGTCCACAAAAACCATTTAATTTGCGTTGCTTTTGTTTCTGTGTCAAACTTAACCTACTGGTCTACAAAAATCATTTAATTTGCATTGCTTTTGTTTCTGTGTCGAACTTAACCTACTGGTCCACAAAAATCATTTAATTATGTTTCATGTCCTCTTTGGGATGCAGGGCTCCAGCCCTCTCCGTCCTCTTTCAATGATAAAATGGATATTCCTACAACCTAAATGATAGTTGTCCGCTTCGGGTGATCAGCCCTCGAGAACACCGTACACTTAGTATGTATAAGCATCTATTAAACCATTCTTTAAAACCATGCTGGAAAAACCCTTTTCATATCATTTTGAAAACTATGATGCATGATACTCGTGAATACGTACAATTCTATGTCATTAACAAAATTCTTGAAACATGATTATTATAAACATCCTATAATCTTCAAGCATGATCATTATCAATATCATTTAAAATCTAATAAACATGTCATTAAAAGAACTTAATTCTAATAAACACAGCATCACGCAGCAATATAATCCTCGAAGCATACCAGTATCAAAATCTTATAATCCTCGAAGTATAATCATATCAAATCTATAACATAAGCAACCTAAATCTAATAAACACAGTCATCAAACAACTCTAACTCTTGCGATGTAGGCCTTTCGGCAAAACACATACATATTACTTACCTAGCGTTCGCAACGCGTTTTAGCACTCTATCCTTCTTCCTTTAATACCTTAAAATCATTAAATAAATAACTATCAAAATCACAATTCACTAACTTCACTTCTACAATTCATTATCCTCAATGATTCTAACCAAACTAAGACAGCATAACCAAAATCCCAAGAACGTTTATCATTCAATACCCGAGACCCAGAATGTAAAACCAATTAACAAAGCATATCCACATTTCTCAACGTCCAATAACAATATTCTAAAAGTGCATAACAACTAACCAATGAAAATCAATTAATATCCTTCATTAACAAAGCATACACATTCCTCAAAGACATAAAACAACGCATTAAATAGATAGGGGACCCTTCCAGCAACAGGGCATATTTCGTCCAATTACACAAAAAAAAAATATGACTCTTCCACAATATCCATGCTCAACAAGCCCTTAACCAAAACGACTATAGAATATAAATCCCAACGATATACAATGAGCATAACCCAATAGAGGAGTAATATCAAAGTTGAAAATACACAGAAACTCATTTCCAAATAGTTAACATATCTCAACATAAACAACCAAGCATAAAAACGACTAACAAACAATAACCAGAATCCAACATACTCTCACAATTCTCGATAGTGTACTCAACCCAATAAAGAATTCTCCAAAAAACAGAAATTGACATAAAATAATCCCTATTTCATATCAATCACAAAGAGCATTATAAACACTCCTCACTCCTTTATCTTCTACAATAATTCACACAAAATCCATAAAAGTCGGGAAGGAATTCATGCATTACTTGAAGACACCCAAAAAGAACCCGAGAAGATAGCAACTCACTCTCTTTCTCACATTTCTTTCCTTTGTATTTCCATTTCTTCCAAAGGCTCACCCACTTTCTCCTTTTCCTTCTTTCTTCTCCTCTTCTTCTTCTTTTTCTTCTTTTCCTTCGGTCCTCTTCTTCACGGCTTCAGCTTCCAAAGAGCACTCTGCCCTTTCTCCCTATCTTTCCTTCTCTATGTTTTCTTTTTTCTATTTTTCCAAAAGAGTTGAACATTCCCTTATACATTTTACATATCCCAATTATCTCACCTAACACCCATTAGAAGCTGTCATCTGTAAAGGGAAGAAACGTGGAGGAATCACAGAGTGTTTTACACCTTGGGATTTTGACTTTTCCTTCTCGGGCCACAGAACCACGCTGTCGACCGCAATTTCCTGGTCGACATCCATATCAACTGGTCCAACGAGATCTCGCCGCTTTGCCCGCTGTGTCGACCTCTCTTTCACCCGCTTCTTCGTTGCTTCTTACTTTCTTCATTTTCTCTTTTATTTTAAATCTCATCTTTTATTTCAAATCCTTATCATTTCTTTCTCTTATTTTAATTTATTTTACTCACTTTAACTTTTTTTTCTTTCACTAAACTAAAATCCTTAAACAATAATCCTCCCTTAATCAATTCTAATAATTTCTCAATAATCATCACTAATTGCAATACTCCTAGTTACGTTTACCAAATGCATTTTTTGGGTATTACACATGTTATGTAGTTGATTTTGTAGAATTTTATAGTAATTTATTTTTTCATAATTTAAAGAATTTTGAATTTTAACTATTTTGAATATTAAAATTTCACCCTAATTTAAAATTTTAATTTTATGTTTAAAAAGTTGAAGATATTATGTTTACAGATTTTATTTTCTAGAAAACTTCAAAAAATTTTAAAAGTTGTTAGGTAATATAATAGACAGATTAATAAACTTTTTATATTATATTGTATATTTGTTTTTTTGCAAAAGAGAAATAATACATGCAATAGGGATGAATATTGGGTCTTGCATGTATTACTTTTTTAGGAAAATTATTTTATTAATTTATTTTTATGGAATTTATATTTATTTTTACATACAAAAAGTCATTTGAAATTGTAATATGAATGTTTTCTGAATTATTTCATCATCTGTATGTTTGTGGATAATGTATCACATTGATATTTTTAGTTGTATAATCGCCCATTTGTCCAAAACCCACCAAGACCCGACCCAGAAGATTCTCGCCCATAAACCCAACCCAGTATTAAAACTTATAAATACACCTAATAGCCATATTTACAATATAATTTGTTTGACTAGTTTTAAGAAATTTAAATAATTTTGAGAATTTTTATAATTTAATTATCAATTAATATTTGAATATGAGCATTTCAGATTTAATTATTTTATTGCAATTTGATATAATTGATTATGCCTAATCAGATATTGTGGGAATTCAATTTTGATTTTGTGGTGCTTCTAATTAATTTGATTCTTGATGATGTAGGAAACATTAAATTTGATTCTTGAAGAAATCGAGGAAACTATGCCGAAATTCATTAAATCCCGCTCCATGACCTTGATGAGCCGATTACGTGAGAAAGTCACTGCACCTATCCGGAGGAAACGATTACGTGAGAAATTCAATACACATGTTCATGTGACATTGACTAACCGAATGCGTGAGTTTTTATGTTGATGAGATCTCGTTGATTTGTGTTTAGGATTGTGTGAAGGGCTTGATTTTCATTTTTTTTTTATTTTTGATTGCTTATTCATTTTGTTCTGTCAATGTATTTGTTTTGATTTTTTGTTTGCAGGGGCAATTGTTCCAGTAAATTACGAAGACAGTGGTGAATTTGTTTCTGACGATGACGTTAGCTCCCCCGAAAGGCAAGGCTCTTGTCAATCGAGACTTACTTGGCAACTCTTTATCAAAAAAGGTTTTTTAATTGCCTAATTTTAGGTTTTGATTTTCTTTCCATTTTGTTCCAAAATTTATGTTTGGAATTTTCATAAATAAATTATTTTTTTCTAAAATTAGGGAATCTAAGAGAGCGGATGGATTAACCGGCATAATTGAGATTTTAAGTACTACGGTGCAAACTGAATTCGTGCAAAAAGAGTAAGAATTTTATACTCAATTTGATTATTTTTTTAAATTTGATAATTTTGATGAAGATTTATTTAACTATTAAATTTTTCATCCTCAAGGGTTGTGCATATATTTTTTACAATAACCTTGTTCATATTAGCTTCAATTCATACATTGAGATCTCATGATACAATTTTATCTCTTTACTTGGATAATACAACGGGGTAATTTTCTTTTGCAGATTTGCTACTTTGCTTTACAGGTTTCTTCATTGCATAAAGAAGGGTCCTGTCAAAGACTTAGATTTAGCAGCTAACGCAATTGGTTTGTTTTTTGTTTCTTGCAAAGTAGTTTTTCATCATGTTTTATTTTAAATTGTACTCATTGTGTTATTCTCAACTTGTTTTAGGATTGTTGTCACTAACAAACAATTCCCCGGATAATGCACATGAAATATATGCCGAGTCAATTCCTGTTTTCACAAAAAATATCAATTCACAGATGAAGACCTCAATGGTATTATAACAAATTCTATAAAAAAAAAAATTATTTGAGTCTTTCTTGTGGAGGATAATTTTGATTTGTTCGTTTTTCATTCTGTGCAGATACTAAATTCTTTAGCTGTCATTACATTTTTTTCTGCAAGTAATTGTGTTGAGACTGAAAACACAATGCAAGTTATTTGGAGTTTCATCCAATCCAAATTTGGAACCGATGTATGTATCCTCTCTTTCTACCCAGATGGCCATATTCTTTCAATTCACTTGTTTGATTATGTAATTTTAACTGAAATTTTATAATATATATTTTGCTTATTTTTATTTAATAATGAAATTAGTTTTTTGATTAGTTATTGGTTTAAATAAATTTACATGTTCTTTCATATTTGACGAGTTTTTATTTTTCTTTTTAGTTTGCTAATAGTAAATATCCGATTGAGTTGTTGAATGATGCAATATATGCATGGTTGTTTCTTCTTGCATCTTTGGATGGATGGAGACTCGGTTATAAATATTGGCAAGGGTATGTACGCAAATTTTAATTTTATTGTCACTGCTACGTTATTCTGATGAATTATATCATTATTCTTTAATAGTAATGGGATTTAAAAAAAATTTGGTAATTACATTTTCATAAAATACTACTGATGAATGATGATTACTCTATTTTGATGCAGAGGGATATCTTACTTTATAAATTTACTTCAGCAAAGTGATGAAGGAGTGTGTGTCGCAGCAGGAGAAGCACTTGCATTGATTTTTGAAACGGGAGATATTGATAAATTCTTAACCCCATCTGATTGTAGCGGCAATATTCCTGAGGATGGCGTTGCTAATTATCCTGGTAAGTTTTCAATTTTGAAAGAAAAAATGTCGGATAAAGTTATGAAGCAACTAAAAATGCTTTCCAAAAAAGCTAATTGGGATGTCCTAAATTATTTCATGGATAGTAGTGGAGTAATATTTTCTTTAATTGAATTTACAGGTGATTGTTCGTTGTTTTATCCCCCAAGCTCGAGACCCAACCTACTTAATGAGAAAAGAAAAAAAGGAGTACCTGAAACGGGTAAGTAATGATTCTATGGTTTTTCATTTCCTCAACTAAGAATATCATATAAAAGGCCATACAAATAGACGTGTGGAATTTCAATATCAAATTTCTTTCAAGGGGAAATTCAAAGATTTGATCATTTATTTTTAGAGGGAATGATATTCAAAGCATTTTATTTTTTAAGAATTTATAGTTATTTTTAACATTAAAAAAAGATATAATCATAAAACACATTTCATTAAATAATTATAATGTAATATTTTAATTGTCTTAAAGTAAATAAATATTTAAGTTCACAAATGAGAGTGAAGTTTATATACGTGGTTGTAAGAAAGAATAAGTATGCATGTAGGTTGCTTATGGACATATGGTTATATAAATTCCATGCATGGATGTGTTGTCAAAGTATTATACACCATTAGATCATAACAGACGATTGAGATTAAAAGAAGAGGATAGTATTAGTAGGAAAGAAAAACCAAACCCAATACATCTTTGAAATTTTAATTGTTTTAGTAATTTTAATTTTGTTTTTAAATGGCTTCCTCCTTTATTTTATTTTTAGTAGTTAAACTTAACAGATTTTTTTATTTATTTTGGCTCGCCTTTAAACAATTCAATTTAATTAATTGATGGAAAAAAATTAAAATAAAAGTCAAATTCAAATTAAGAAAATTTTCATCAAATAATTTAAACTCATATATTAAATTGAAACTTATTAACTAAAATAAATAAATTGATAAAATAAAATAAAATCGGACTCCATGGTTGAACGCTTGATTTCTTCAGGAATATTTTTCCTTCTCTTTGAAGTGTTTCTTGGTTTCGTCCATTAAAGCAATCGAAGGACAATGGCGAGAGAGAATCCACACGAAGATCGGCCTCACGTCGCTCTCAGCCATGGTAGCAGAGACGGCGACCTTCCCAATAGATCTGACGAAGACTCGGCTGCAGCTTCACGGCGAGTCGCATTCGTCCGCTCGCCCTACAACTGCATTTCGAGTGGCGGCGCAGATCCTGAAAGATCAAGGCGCTCTCGGACTGTACAAGGGCTTGCCACCTGCTATTCTCAGGCACCTCTTCTATACCCCAATTCGAATCGTCGGTTACGAACACCTCAGAGGATTCCGCTCTCGCAATGGTGGAGAGTCTGCTAGTATCTTTGGAAAAGCGCTTGTTGGTGGAATTTCCGGATCAATAGCTCAGGTTTAGAGCTTATACTTTTTGGCGATTATTATGTTTGCAAATTATATGTTGGTTGCTACGTTGTGTAGCTGTTTTTCGAGCTTTGATGTCCTGTTTTCAGAGAACTCTGCAGGTGACTATGTGAGATAATAGTGTAGTTCATAACTCAGAGTCATGTTATTTTCAGGAAGTTTTATATAACTTAGAAATTGATCAATTAAGTTTCTTTTGGAAAGACTTTTTTAAAAATAAATTGAGTGCGAGCCAGGTTGCTCCTAACTCGGCTAACCCGACATGGCCTTGAAGTAGTAACCAGATAAACCTCGACTGGCCATGAAGGAATTCGAGATTGAGAACCCATTATAGAAAATACCTATTGTTTATTTGTTGAGCTATCTCGCTCCTTGGAGAAAGGATAATTTTGTTAGAAGTCCAATTGCTAGTTTATCAATAAGGTTGCTAATAGACATAACCCTATGATATGTAGTGCGCACAAACATATAATGGGAAAGTTAATAGTGGAGCTAAGTGTGTGGAGACATAATGAGGAAGCTTGGACGAGGACAGAGTTTGCCTACATATCTTGAAAAAAAGTTGAGAGAATAAAGTAATGCACCGAAAACATTGGAGTAGTGATTGCCTTGATCTAATTCTTTTTTCAACTTTCAGTAATGTGACAGTGGTGCAGTTTATAGTATACATCACGAATTTTTTATTAAGTGGGATCGGATCAAATTTAGAATCCTGACATAGTCGATATTGTTTGTTAAATATTCTTTGCATAGTCCCTCTTTATGAGCTATAACACAATTCGTTCACTATCAGATGCATTTCAAACTCGTGCACTTTTATGGGTTCTGCTAAGTTGAAGTTACCATCACCATTCACCATCTGCCCTCCTTTTTTCTCATTTCTTCGGCACCTATATCCTCAAAGTCTTATCTGATAATTTGAAGTGCCATTTTATACTCAAATCACATATCTTGCTGTATGTCTGTGTAACACTAATTTTGTGTTTCTTTTCTTTTAGCAATACAGATAGTGGCCAGCCCAGCTGATCTTGTAAAGGTGAGAATGCAAGCTGATGGTAGAATGGTGAGCAAAGGTTTTCAACCGAGATACTCAGGATTCGTTGACACATTAAGAAAGATAGTTCAAGTAGAAGGCATTAGAGGGCTATGGAAAGGAGTAGTACCAAATGTCCAAAGAGCTTTTCTAGTTAACATGGGTGAGTTAGCTTGTTACGATCAAGTGTAACATCTCATATTTTGGAAATTCCCAAATCCATCCAAACTTTCTAATTAGGACTCAATCAAACCGTAATTCTAATAAATCATATTTAATTTATTCAATTTTGGGAAAAAACCAACCTAAACGACAAACCTTCTTCTTCCCAATCATCCATAATCAATAAATTTCCCACAAATAGAATTAATTATCATAATTCTTCCTCAATTCAAGCTCAATTAAAAACCTAATTAATATAATTAATATGGCTCCCAATTTTTAATTCATTATAACCTAGAAATTTGTCAAATAGAATCCAACATTAATATTTTCTTAAATTTTTATTAGACTAAATAATCCAATAAATCTTCTATTCTAAGATCGTCAACATCTCTACTTCTCTCTCATTAACTATATACTCAACTAATATCAAATGTTTTCCTAAATCGTCATTATGGATTTTCATTTCTCCTAATTTTTCTTCTTTAACGGTTTATTTATTAAAGATTACATCTATTTTTCGGATTGATGATCAACTTAAAATATATTTTTTAATCTAAGATCTATATCCCGTTTCTTTGACTTTATCTTTATTTCATACAGTCCTAAATCAAAATATAGATATCTAACCAAATAGTCACTTAAGATATAATAATTGAATTGTTAAACTAAGTTGCAATGTATGTCATATTATCCTTTATTTAACCCTTAATTATAAAATTCGTAATAATTATTAATAATTTCCTCAAGTCCTATTATTACTAAATCTTCAAATAATATAATTCTATATTGAAATCTTTACTAGAGACAATTATTTTGTCTTAATAAAGTCTAAGAATTATTTATTGTTGTAGCTAAAATTCTTTACTAAAATTTTGATATCACACTTATTTGTTATTGTAAGAGAATCACTAACTTGTAATAGTTTTTTTTTTATATCGAAAATTTAAATCATATTCATTATAATATTTATTATTATTTATTATTGCTATTATTTTTATTATTCTTATTATTTTTTATAAGTTCTTACATCCAAAGTGTTCAAGCTTAAGTATTTTTAAAGAGTCTCTAAGCTCTAACACTAATATTTGAGCCTAAGGTAGTATATTCTAGAGTTGGTGTGGTTGAATGCTTTATTGAATTTAGTTCATAATTATTTCCTATATGTGTTTAAGTTTGGTTTAAATTTTCTTTTTTTTTCCAGGGTAAAGTTTTTTAATTAATTATTTTAGATTTAGCCATAAATCTACATCACAAAAGTAATTCTAAAATAAAAAACAACTTTTATAAAAGGCGACTTAGAATAATTTGAAATTCTAAATGAAATTCTAAATAAAAATATATAATAAAATCTCAAAAAATATTTTAAGTTTTTATAAAACAGATATGAAAAATTTAAAAGGAAATATTTACTTGCTGATCGACGATCTTTCCTGATGTAAATAAGCATACAGATAGTTTACAGAATCTTATAAACCTAGAGCTTTTATAACAATTTGGTATCAATAGAGTTTCATCAATAGAGATAAATCAGAGTAGCACAGCGTAAGCATAGTAGTACATGACCTAGTAATTTAAAGATTATCCATTTAGAGTGAGCTAGAATAATGATAACTAAGATAATGAAAACGTTTAATAAATAAAAAAAGACGTCAATGTTAACCTTCTTATGATGAAGTTAAATATGAGATTTAAGTATTAGAACCATTATTATATAATTCACATTTAAGTCCATAGTTAATGATTATTGTTTAAGGAGCCATAGAGATTCGATCGTAATTAAAACTTTTGAACATAAATTATAATTAAATATAAGGCATTTAAGTATGACTTTTATATTTTAACTATTAAGTCTATTGTATCATTGTTATATATTTTAGAACTTGCACTTTAGTTAAAGAATATTAACTTTAGAAAAATTGTAATGTTGTTGATTAAATAAATATAGCGTTAAATATAAGATTTGAATGTCAAAACAATGTAAATTTTGAGGACGAAATTTCTTTTAAGGAGGAGAGATTGTAACATCCCATATTTTGGAAATTCCCAAATCCATCCAAACTTTCTAATTAGGATTCAATCAAACCCTAATTCTAATAAATCATATTTAATTTATTCAATTTTGGGAAAAAACCAACCTAAACGGCAAACCTTCTTCTTCCCAATCATCCATAATCAATAAATTTCCCACAAACAAAATTAATTATCATAACTCTTCCTCAATTCAAGCTCAATTAAAAACCTAATTAATATGGCTCCCAATTTTTATTACGCGTAATTGACAGTTTTTAGAAGACTTTCCAAATCAAATGCTTTTCAAATAATCCTTTCCTTATTCCAACCTCAATCAAACTCCGACCACTGTTTGTCTTCCAAAATCGGACGAAATCATCAACTTTTGACAAGTCTCTGTCTCTTCTTATGTCGACCACAAAATCCCTCTCTAAACAAACACTCTCTTCTCGTGCAAAACGTTCCTCCAACCAAACTATTCCAGCACGACAAATCATTCTCAGACTAGGACGAACCTCCACCTTTACCACGAAAGAATCCCTCCCGAAGCAACACCCTTCTAGTCGAGCTTCCCTTTTTCAGCGGCATCTCCCCCACCGTAGCGAGCAACGCCCGACCAGCGGCGAGTGAGAAGCTCTCGATGTGATGCAGAGAAGGAAAACCATGTTTGTGGTTTTCGACGGTTGAAGAAGAAGAAGAAAAGTGATGCAGCGGTCAATCAATGAGGTGAGCCGGACCAAATCCATTCCAACCAAACCGAATATCTCTAGCCCAATCGAACCAAATCGATCCAGCTTATCAACCCGATCCGACCTAATTCCGTCTTCAACCTAATTGAGAATTTTAGCGGATAATCATTCGAATATTCGAAAATACCTTAATCCATTACTCTCGCGGAATCTAGGTAAGTGGTATACTTAAAATGTTTTGGTCATAGGCCCTACATCACAAGGCATATAATATTTTCGTTATATTTATTTCGTTATTAAAGTTGTTATTTCGTTATTAAAGTTATATAGTTTTATTCTGTCACGCACGATTAGATATTGACACATGATATAATCAAGATAAAAACTATAGGTCATCCTGCATGCGTATGAATATGATGAAATTGATGGAAACTTTGAGATGGCTAATGAAAGCTTGAACGCATAAAACCTTGTGATAGCTGATGAAAGCTTGAAACTTGGTAGGACTGGAAAATGAATTCCAACCAGTATGTAACTTTTAAACTTAAAAACTTGGTAATGCATGAGATTAAACATTTATGCACGTGTTTCCACTTACTGAGTTTATCTCACGTTTTAGTCTTGTGATGTAGGTGAATTTTTAACAGATGAGGAACTTGGACTGATCGATGATTTTCCCGAGGTAGAAGAGCATACAGAGGAAGACGTTGAGAATTTCAATAATGGGTTAGAATAATGAATTTTTATTTAAATTGTTGTTTTAAAATAAATTGTACTTAGCATTTTAAGTTTTATAAATTATTTCAGTTGTGTTCGGATATTAAATTCTGTTTTTAATTAATAAAGTTATAAATAGATGTTTTGTTCAAATTTATTTAATGAGATAGAATTAATAGGATTAACCCTAATAAATAAGTCAATTAATAAATTTAGTTGTTTTTATTAAATGCTTCCGCCATTAATAGTGAAAATTTTTAAATATTGAGATTTAGGGTTTATAACGACCAAATTAAATCTAATTTTGTAAATCAAATTTGGGGAAAATTTAGGGTTTTCAAAATTGGAAAAAATATAATTTGGGGCGTTACATCAAGCAAAGCAGTTGGTGATAAAGAATCAAATAGCTGTTGATAATATTTTTGCTCACACTTTGGCCTCTATCATGTCGGGGCTTTCGGCCACTGCCTTGAGCTGCCCGGCCGATGTTGTGAAAACGAGAACGATGAATCGAGGGATTGGGTATAATAGCTGTTTTGATTGTTTAGTGAAGACTGTTGAATTGGAAGGTTGGAAAGCACTTTGGAAGGGGTTCTTTCCTACATGGGCGAGGCTTGGTCCTTGGCAATTTGCATTCTGGGTCTCGTACGAGAAGTTTCGACAATTTGCCGGTATTTCTTCATTCTAATTGACTCGTATTTTTTTCCATTGCCATGTCCATCATATTTTGATTAGTAGAGTAGGGAGGCAATGAGAAGGTGCAGCGGGATGTTCAAATTACATATATTCTCATTATCTCTGCTTGTAGAGGAGTGATTAATGATGCCCTGTTTTACATGCATATCTTGCTGTTGATTTGCCATGTTTTTAAAGCTGTGGGAAGACGAGAAATGGAAAATCACTTCTCTTTTGGCCTCTCTCAATCTCTCCCTTAAATCTTATAGAGAGAACTAGAAGTTCTAAAAAAAATCCTTTTCCACATGGGATCTCCCTCTTGAAATCATATCTTGATTTCCATCTGTGCCTGTTTATAAGAAAAATACAGATTGGTAGATGTCATTCCACCAAAAAGCAACTGGTAAGATGGAGCTACCGAAAGCTATGGAGATGGGGTTAAGGGAAGGCATGGGTATGAATTTCTCGGTGTAATTTATAAAAATATGGTTAAATTTATCTCAACTCAACATCGTAAAATTTTTAAATTGTTGGTAAAAAATAAATTTATATACATGCCAAAAAAAATACTTAATCATGGCTTATAATATTGTCAACGTGAGAGTCTTTGAAGCTATTCAACTCTAAAAAGAAGCATTTCTGTTGCCTCCAAACCATAGTGTCATTTACTGATCATCTTTCATTTTACATTTGTTATTGTTGCTATCAAAGTGCATAATTATCATTTTGATGAAGAGAGTCACATGATTATTAATTAGATAAATCAAATTGAACAATCAATAATGCCTTCTTTGTTCCCAAAAATAATCCAAGGCGCCAAGCGTATTTCACTATATTATTACTTAATTCAATACTAAATGTTTATTTTTTGATAACAATACAAAATGTATAACATTCATTATAAAAACAAAGTTCTGTAAAACACAACTCCACTCGCCCATCATGCCCATAACTAACTAGTTGAACCGGACTCGACCATTACATCAACACTTCGTTGAGCGCAACTCAACTCCACTCCACTCCACTCAGCTCATCACGTCCGTGCTAATCAAAATTACGAGTCCTATTCCAAAAGCAAAACCCAAAAATGCTGAATCAGTTACATTACATGGCTTCATGATTCTCCAATATATATATATATCAGAAAATTGGGTCAAATTGAATACAAAATGTAGCTATAAACCATCACGATCCTCAACTAGCTTAAGGCCCCAGCTTATATCTTCACAATGTCTCACATGAGGAACGAGTTTACCAGTATCAATTCCTTTCTTTGCCTTGCAGTCGTAAAAAGGAGGGGCATGAAAACAAGGCTCCATCGACATCACCTCAAGACACGGCGGATCGGGGACCGTTTTATTTTGGGCCCTGAAAAGAATCCTCGGTTTCAGTCCTCCGAGACCATGCGCTACATAGCCGAAGGTCGACCAAGCACTCGTGACTAAGGCGTCGGTCAGGCTCAGGAGATACATCTCTGCCCAGGCCTTCCGGTTGTGCACCCGTTTCTCGGTCTGTTGGAACTGTTCATGGCTCGGCTGGTAAACTCCGACGACATCCCCAGTGACAGTCGAGTCTTCCCAATACATCGTTCTGAGTCTTTCATAGTACCCAGAATCTAGAGACGTCATTAGAACTGAGATCGATCTTGGGTTTTTTGATGGAACAATGACAGACCCTTGCTTATCGACTTCCGGTAGTAAATTCTCTTTATAGACACATCTGAGAATTTGATCGATCACATGTTGGAACGGGCCGGGACCATCTTCGAAGACTCTCACTTGAATGCCGATTTTTTTGTCTGACTTGCTCAGATAGGCTTGATAGTATCGAGTTATTAGTCCCCATACTTGATTCGTGGGATGGAAAAGATATCGACCCAAGTGATGAAAAACTGTGTCCTTCTCCGGGAACAGTTTACTCAGTTCTTTCTCGAAAGATGGCATAAGAAACAAAGACGGCACAAAATAGTTATCTGTCTTCATCACTAGCCAACTGACTTTTTCTAAAACCGCTTGATCTTGATCGCAGAAGAAAAGTTTGTCTTGATCGTCGTAATCATGGACGAGATGGAGATATAAATACGACGGCACCTGATCGGTGGAGGTGCCGATGGTGTTTTGCTTCAGCATGTTTCCGTAACAATGGGAAGATTTCTGATCAAACTTATCGAACTGATTCTGAAGGGGAAAGTTACTCGGTAGAAACCAAGATCGATCAGGAAATGGCTCGCAAAAAAGATCAACCATGTCTTTACCTGGGTCGACTAGTAGAACTCGATTGGTGAGGAGGGCATATAAAAACATGCTCGTCAAAGCGAGAATCCTGTTCCCCAAGCCGCTAAAAGATATCCAAACGAGATATTTACACTCCGTAGAGCTGAGACTTCGGTTTGATCTGAGTTCCTTTAATGCATTGTCGTAAGAACTAGTGCCGGGTCCACACTGCTTGTGGAGAGTTTCATAACTTCGAAGTCTTGAGAGGAGATAAGACGAAGGTTTGTAGGGTGATTTTTTTCGATATGCCGAGGATTGATACCTGCTTAAGCAAGATCCTTCGTCAAAACCAGGAAGAATAAGCCCTCTGATAAGTTTATCTTCAGCCGCGTTGGTGAAATGAGGTACATTGTGCGTTGAGCCTAAAATGAAAAGGAAGAATAAGTCATGAATCCGGCAAATAAGAGCATAATAAAACACAAAATCCAACATGAAGACATATCTATGTTGTCTTGTCCCATTTTTTCTGTCAATAATGTTGCATTGCAGGAGAAAAAGTCATAGAAAACGAGCTATCTAACGTAGATTTGCAGACAGAAATACTAAAACATTCTTAATTTTCACATCTAAATGTGTTTATAAATCTCCAAAATAACTCTTCCAAATGATTAACTCACTAATGACCATCTTAAGTAACTAATTAACCCAAAAGGCTAAATCCTTACACAAGGCGTCTCATTTGAACATTCGGCCGAAATTTCGAAGTGCTATCACTTCCACTTTCCAAAACCATGATCTTCGAACATCTTATCTTGTCTGCGCCAGTGTGTTGAACAGAAACATAGCATTCTTAAATTTCACGTCAAGAAATGCTAAATGTAGTTAAAAATACAAATTGTGAGTTATTTCTGTAGATTCTAACAATTGCCATCAGTTGAAATTTACCCCCTATCAGCCCAAGCCTGATGAATCAAAGTCTTCAAAAACTCAAGAGGGATATATATAAAATGGGCAGAGAATACACAGATCTCTTATTCAGATTGAAATTTGAAAATACCCAAATCGGAAGAAGCGCCATCATCAACCGTTCTTTCGAGAACTCTAGCTTCGGAAAATCCCAGAAACGGATCAGAGGGCGCACTCCCAAGAAACACAGAAAGAACGATGAGAAATGGAAGAGCAATCAGAACAGAAGCAAAGATCTGAAACACCTTCATTGCAGTGAGCCCAGATTTCGAATGAGGGACCGGCAACGATGGTTCTGCCGCTCGATCCGAGCTCTTCAACGGCGATAACCGCCGCTTAAACATGGTCGGGTCCATCAAAACCCGTTGGTCTTAAGAGGAAGCAGAGCCCATTTCTGGTCGAGATTGACGAGTTCTTGAAGAACTAAAAAAGGGTTTGTAGAGAGAGAGAGAGAGAGAGAGAGAGGGAGAGGACGTGATGAGGACTACTTGTTAGTGATGTACTTGGTGGATTTGATACGAGAATGGTGACGGAAGAAAATAAAACCATAGAGGTGGGGACCGATTGACCTATTCCTTGTTTCTTCTTGTATAATTCAACAGAATTCATTTTTCATTAATATTTTCTTTTAAAAATAAAATAAAATAAAATTCTCAACGTTAGAAACTTTATCAATTATATTAAATTTTAATTTTCTTGAGGGGTTTTTTGGACTTTTTCCAAGTCACCGACCCTTCCTTGCGACTTTCACGCCGCAGTTTAATTACTAAAAAATAAAAATAATACTATATAAATAAATTAAAAAAAACATCATCTAATTTTTGAAATTATTTCGATTTTCATTTATGTTATTTATTTAAGTTTCCATTATTAATGGAAATTAACAAATCATTTAAAACATTAAGGAAATAATTATTTAAGTATGACCTCATTTGATGCTTATTATGGTTCGCCGCCACTTCCTTGCTTGCTGAGCTGAATCGATGGCCATGTTCAAACCCTCTGGAGGGAAAAAGGAACGCTTGCTAGGGCTGCAGAGGTTGTTGCTTCATGTGAGAGCATTACCTGGTCCTGTCGACGGCGCGATTCACCGTAACCTTTTATTGCCGCCAGTGGTTTTGCCGGAGTTCAACCGTGACTCTGGCGAATATAACTTGGAAAAATCTAATATCCCTAGCTATGGATTTCATTTTCCAAGTTTCGTATCTAGTGGATCGATGGAGCTTATGGCTGTTCCCAAGAAGAAGGTTTTCGATTTTTTTTTTTTTTTTTTGCAATTTTTTCTCTGCTTAATGAGTTAGGCTTAATTTTTTCTTTTTCTTGTTTTTCTATTTGCTCTCAGTGATTTGAGTGCAGACTCTTTGTGGAAATTACTTTTTTTTTTTTTTTTTATCACGCAGCGTATGAGAATTGAAGTTTTAGGGTTTTGGGTTTCAATGTAACAAAATCACGTTGGGTAGAACTCACCGTGAAAATTGGAGAGCTTTCACTAAGCAGTGTGATCCAAAATGGATAATCACGATTTATTTCGAAGGGACTCCCGATTTATCCAGCAAACGACTTTATACCTCCACTTACCCTTATCTGTAATAAGGCTGTTTCTACTGAATGTCAATCCCTCATGCTTTTCCTACGGGTGAACTTGTCTGATATCAATAGTGACGATTGGTAAAACTCACCCTTGACAGTGGGTTTGCAGGGGGAGGTGCCCATGTGATTATAAACCCTCCCATTTCAGCTTTACCAAGGGATCTGATGCATGTTGGATCCTTAAAATTTTCAAACTTTGGTTCGCAAAAGGCTTGCGTTTTCCAATATCTTTCAGATACCTTTTGTTCGCTTCAGCATAACTGATGTGACTAATTTGTAGTAGCTTCTTTTTAGAAGCTATCGCTCATATGCAATTTTCAGTTTACTTGATCTTGGTTAGTAGTGTATTTTTATTGGTTTCACCTTTGGGCTTGTATATTTGAAAATAAGCTACAGAAAGTGATCTATTTAAGTTTTTCTTATTACTTTGATTATTTCAAGTTCTTTTTCATTTTGATTAGCTATTTCCCCATGTCTATTGGGCTGTAACATTCACCTTTTGTTGAAATTTTAGTTAATCTATTTTGGAATGCTTGCAGCCGTTTCTCATTTTGTGGTGTGCAGGTTTCTCCCCATAAAAGAGGTTTAAGAAATGGTCCAAAGGCTTTGAAACCAATTCCGGTTATTGTTCGATGCAAGTAAGAGTTTTTTTTCTTGTGGAATTGTTAGTTGTGATTTATATTGATGATCTTTGCAAAAGTCAATCTGGTTTTAGGATTTTTGTTTTCAATTTAGGCAGGATCATGAAATATTCTCTCTTTAGGCTATCTTATATTCAGTCTTTGAGTAATATTGAAAGTTTATCTTTTTCTCTTCTTCTTTCCATGTAAGTTTATATTGCGGGTATTGCACAATTTAGAAAACATGTCTTGCAATATGTTTTTGAGAACTGTAATAGGTCACTGGTTTCGAAACATTGTTTCTTAAAAACATTTTTTTGAAAATTACTCGTAAAACATTCTTGTAGGAGCTGCGGTCGGGTGAAGCTGCCTCACTTCTTCTGTTGCAGTGGAGACAGGGGGAACACAGGCGGGCACAGCAGTTCAACTAGTTGAAAATGAGAAGCATTAGTAAAGAACTGATTCCCAGTCAGAAACTGAACAAGTAATTTCTTTTTCCCCATGAATGTAGAACCTTTTAGAAAAACCTATTGGAGTTTCATACGAAGATGTTTCTTGTGTAATGACAAATTTCTTGATTTCAATCTCTTTCCTACAGAGTTTTCTTTTAGGACTTTGTTTATCCATCTTTGTACCTGAACTTGAAAGGCAATGGTACTGATTTGCATGCTCATTGTTTAGATGCTCATTCTCCAAACTAGTCATACAAAAAAAACAAATAAATTTGCTCTTAAACGTTTCGTGTTTTACTCATGTTATGCAGAGAGACCAAAAGTAGATTAAAAGATGTCGGAATAAACTTGAATCGAATCAGTTGTACCTGAAGTAATTCCATATCCCCCCGTAGAATTATTTCGAGGATAGCAACTGCTGCAATCAAGCCTCCTTCATGCAAAAGCAGCACCCCTCAAAGTCCATCACCTTTTCCAGCCAAGTAAATCTCAGCAGTACATGTAGAACCTGTATTCATTTTTTCAAATTTATTAGAGTGTTGTATCAAAGACAACAACTTGATACGTTTTGAATATATTCTCGTTTTCTGACCATTGCCATAAAATAGACAGATTTACTAGGAACAACCATTTGTTCTTAGATCGTCCAACCAGTCCCCAGGTGAAAACGGTGGCAACTACTGAGAAACCCAATGCTCCTGTTTGTTCAAACTGTATGCACCTGAAAAAGAAAAAAGAAGTAATAATTCTGGGAAATTATTGGAGACAGATTCAGTTGATAAGCACAACCAAACCTGGCTTCTTAATTGTTCTGGCAAGAAGAAATCTGAGAACTTGACGTGCAGAAGAAAAAGGGTATTTGCCTACACCTACGGCCTCCACAAGTATAAATTGGATGCATACATAAGGACATGCAGGATAAGAAATTCCTCCATTTTACCCTTTTTTATGCAGAATATCAGACGTGCGATAGATTTTATTCTTTTAAATTTCCTCATCTTTTCGCAAAAATGTTTTTGATAACCAGAGGTACGATGATTATAACAAAGCTTTGTAGTTCACCAACAAAAGAATTTTCCATCTCCAAACTTTGATTTTCGATATCAAAATATATCAGGATACTCATCTATAAAGGAGAAGAATTCCTGCCATATAATGAATGCTTCCTTCTTCGTCCATGAGATCACGGGTGTGAATGATAACGGCGATGGCTAAAAGAAGCACAATCGAGCAGCCAGCAAGAATGCCTGAAAATCTCCACCCAAAGATAATCAATTCAAGTCTCATTACAAATATGATAAGAAACCATATTGCATTATCCGTATGTCATACTAAAGAAACCATATCGAATTATCTGTATTTCATACTAATTATTCGAGAATGTTATTTACTCATGAAAATTGTAATATGGTGTCTTTCTTTCTTCATTTTGGTGTCAATATGTTCATTCGATTTCTGCGGTTCGAATTGCAGAACTGTTTGATGAACGTAGTCTCGACTCTCTCCATCAACCAGGTTACCTGAACTGGAAAATCCGATATATCAAAGGCTTTGGAGAGTGGATTTACATCGATTGGTATAAACTTTATAGAAGAAGATCAAGTAACTAATGCTATGATGGTAAATTTTCGAGATCATTTTCACCTCCTTAGAGCTGCCTAAGTAAGAATTATCCACCATTTTCATGCATGATTTTGCTGAATTCCCAGAAGTAATCTGCAAAGATGAAGCTAGATTCATTGGTTGAAGTTCAATAATTGAAGTAGAATAATATGATAATGACAATTGACCTTGTCATATTTCTTCATGATTTTGGAGAATGCCAAGATATTTAAGAAGCTGTTTAATCCATTAAACATTCAAGTAAGCCATTTTTGAGCTCAAAAAGATATACATAGACCAGTATATATTGTCTGTTTTACTCTACCTGTAGCTCTTTAGAAGTATAAGCTTCTGGTAGAACGCAGCAGAGGCCTTCTTGAGCTGTTGTTCTACTTTCTTTAGATTCTTCTCTTTTAAGCAAATCTTTGTGCGGTTTGAACAATCAAGCAATCCCTCGAGAGTCGAGCTTCAAAAGTCGAAAGGGTCATTCAATTTTGCATGATTAAGCAGTTTTAATGGAAGAGGCCGATTGCCCTTTTGATTCTTTGTCTGCAATGTTTCGGCATTTTGATGAACTCCTTCACTTGTATCGTCTTCATTCTCGTTGTTGATCCATTCGTTATACTCCTCACTCTCTGTCCTTCCACCTTCTTCTGTTCCTACCATATTCACACGATGTCTTCATGCATAACCCAAATTTTCTTCCTTAATTATGTTTTCCTACTTAGAATTTTATAAATTATGATGAATTTCAAAAGTTTAAGCCTTCACTTGAGGTTCTTCTAATCGTCTATATAATTTTTAACAATTCTCACGCGAAAAACTCGTTTAGGATCCACAGACTGCTCATTACAGCGGGTAAAATCTTCCTGCCAAGTCGATTAAACTAATCAATGGATGTACAATTTATCTCGACTGGTTTGAAGGCATGGATGGACGAGTCGTTTCTTCCAACTAATGTATCAGTTTCTCAACTTTTATGCGAAAAGCAAACAAACCATCCATTTGTTCAACTAAAACTTCAGCTTCATCCATCATCTCATTCACTTTTGATCTATAAAACTTCTCCACTTTATTGAATTCTTCATCAATCATTCTGAAATAGCTGTACCCCAATTCTGCACCCTCATATGCAGCCACTAGAAAGGTAGTAGTGTTGATCTGATGAACTATGGGTCAATTCCATCATTCATCAAACTTCTAAAATTATTATGGAGGTATTCAAGGTCAAGTACAAGTGGAAGTTCATGTTCAAACATAGAATATTTGAAGAACTTTCCAAAATTGCACACTTTCTGACCTCTGACGAGTGTTTGACTAATTTGCCATCCAAAACAACGTAATTTCAAAAAGAGTGCCTTACAAAGATTGTAGCTAACTTCTTAAGAATTTTAGAATGGATTGGATCGTTCAATTTAGAGTTTGTTTGCTATGTCAAAAGCCTATGGAACAGAGAGCAATTATTATGGAAAGCCCAAGTGTCCAAGCTTGGAGACCAAAGAAGTCTTTACATGAAAGGTAACTCAACAAGGGCCCAAATAGAAGAGCTATCAACCCATGAAGATCAAAGAAGGCCCACACCCTTAATGCTCTGTAAAGAAGCTCAAGAAGACAAGCTTGAAATGCAAGAAAGACTAAGGGAAACAAAGTTAAGAAAACTTTCCTTAATCAGTCAAAAGCAAGTGAACAAAGGAGAACCAAGTGTGCTTGGTTATGGCAACCATTTAAGTGGAAATTCTTGAAGGAAAATAGCTGCTAAAAGTCATCAATTTCATGGAGCCAAAGCAAGCAAAGATTAATATAATAATAACTTTAGAAAGTTATTAAATTCATAGTATAGTAATCAGCTATACGAGATCGAATACCTAGTGTGTTTCCTATTATGTTGTTTTCTATTCTATGCTTTGTAATTGGCTATGTAAAGCCTCAAAGTGCTTGTGTGTTAGACATTAAAGTTTGATTAATAAAAGCTCTTGCTTTATTTTGAAATTGGAGTTATTCCTTTTTCAACACTTTGGTGAGTTGTATCCAAGGTCATCCTTGTGTAAGTAGCATCATAAGATTGGACTTACTTGGAGTTGAGTAAGTTCTCTTATTGGCATTTGCATTCTTACTCTTTGGAGAAAGAGTGTGTGAAGAGATGCCCAACCATCAAGAAAGTTTTCATTCACAAAAGTCATCTATACGGGTGTGGCAAGCTACACTACTTACTATTTCCGGAGACTTAAGTTCTCCAAAGCATATTTCCTAATATGTGGCAGATATTTCTATATTTCTTCAAGTATTTACAGGTTATTTCTTTACCCCTTCCGCTGGTGCATCATTTGGTATCAAAGCTAAAATTCCTACTAATTTATGTTATCTTTTTTTTCAACTCAATGATGAGGGGACAAAGCTACTCAAGGAGTTATTTTTCAGACGAGGAAAATTTATCACCATCTATTCTGACTTTTAGTGGTGCCGAGGATTATTTCGACTGGGAAGATGAAATCAAGGAGATTATTTAGAGTGTGTACTATTCGGAAAAGGATTGGTAAAACTTATTTTTTCTAAATTTTAAGGAAGAGCTTTATTATGGTGGAATAATTTGGTTACCTACCGAAAAGAATACGAAGAAGACGACATCAAAATATGATTTGAGATTAAGAAAATTTTGAGACGAAGGTATGATCCAAGATTTATCAAAATTGTTCCATCCTCACCACCGATTACAAGGTATGAAAGATCTTCCATGACTCAACAAGCACTACGCGATACATTTAATACCTAGCTTAAAGGAACATTACGACAACCTGAATCAAGTATATCAAACACTCCGACCTTACAAGTAAAAGACTACGATGAGGTATTAGAAGGTACTTTTGAGCAACTTGAAGAAGAAGTTATTTATGCCAAAGAAGGGTCATTACTATCTTTGAAGTCTCAAATAGAAGAGGAAGAATGTCAAGAAGAGCAAGTACCCGAAACTATAGAGGCCCAAGTTGACTCATTGGCAACAACAACACAAAAGTAACAATCTTTCCATATTCTATGCTCCAACGTGAACAAGGTTTGTTCTTTATTTGTTTATGAGAGAATTTGTGCTAACATAATTCTATGATTTTGGTTAAAGGAAGTAGCTTGGAATTATTGATACATGGAAACACTTACAAACTTTGGTGGCACATTGACAAAGACCAAAATGTTCATGGCCGAGGTTTAAATAAGAAAAATGTTGGTTCTTTAATCAAAGATGAAAGAAATTGCACTATTATGCCTTCCATGGATTTTAATGAACGTTTGAGTTGGTTGAATGACAAAAGAGACATCAAAGTAAATCAAACTTGGACTAATTTTTCTTATGGAAGTTTTACTAATATAGTGTTTTGTGATATGATGTCAATAAGTACTAGCCATCTTCTTTGGGAATTACTGTGGCATGCACATGATGAATATCCTAATTACCTTCCTAATTATTATACATTCAAAGATGGTGGAAGGATAAAGAAGCTAGTTTCACTTCAACCAAGGCACGTTGCAAAGAATCATGATACACTAAAGAAAAATCGATTGAAAATTCATATGCTCAAAATAAAGAGGTATGTGCCATTTGACAACTTAATTGCTTGAATTTTTAGAGTTGGATGAATTAAAACTTCTTATATTATTGGCATAATATTTAGTTATGGTAATTATGATGGTAAAGTTGACCTCTTTAATTTTGATGGAAGATCATTTATGGTGATGCATAGTAGAATGTTCTTGATCTTAATAAATCTTGGTGTTAAATTTGATTACTATTTTGGGATTATGGAAACATAAGGCATATTGTGGACAACTTTACTATTGCATGAAGATATTAAATTGATTCTACAGCAAAAATTTTATGGAAACAAGGATAACTTTAGTAATGGTTTGTTTTTCAAACACTACTTACCTAAATTTGCATCATTGACCAAGGATAATTTGCTATATTATTTTCCTTATATGAGCAAGTAAAAAAAGGAAAAGGTGAAATTAGTGGCCTATATACCATTTCAAAGATTGTGTTTTCAAGGTTGGCAAGCTTTGTATATCAATTATTGGATTTCGAAAATCACTAGCAAGGAAAATTCTTGGTGGAGACCTAACAAGCCATATTGGAGGAAAAAACTTAAGAAGCTACCAAGACATTACTAATAAGGAAAGTTCATGGTGGCGACTTAGGAAACCATATTGGAGGAGAGCCAACTTAGGAAACTATCAAAAGATTACTCTTTGGCCACATATACTCAAAGGTATTCTCAAAACTATATTTACGGAAATTATTGAACTACAAAAGGGTATCCACGACACTTCTAAGCTATTGTTCAATTATGGGAGGTGGTTTGTGAATATTTTACAATTATTGGCTTACCACATGATACAAGGGTTGTTTCCTTATTTCATCCATGGAAATTTTAACGGCAGTGCAAATCTCAAAGTCCATGACACATCTCCCTATCTTATGGAAGAGGATTATGAAGGGATTACTCTATGGCCACATATAGTTAAAGGTGTTCTCAAAGTTATACTTATGGTAATTATTATTGTGGTCTACAATACTTCTAACTCGAAGGCAAAGAATGAAAATCTAGTATCCGAGTTATTGTTCAAGCATGGGAAGAGGTTTATGGAAATCTTAATATCATCAGCCTACTACAAAGAAGATTCGTTTCCTTATTACAATCATGAAGATATTGAAGATATTACTATGATGATAACCCATAATGATTCTTTTTATTGTGGTAATAAAGATTATGGTGTAACAAGATATGATTAAAGGTCGAATCCTTTTCAACCCCAAGAGGATGATGGACTACAGGTCGATTCCATCATTAATCAAACTTCCAAAATTATTATGGAGGTATTCAAGGTCAAGCACAAGTGGAAGTTCATGTTCAAACATAAAATATTTGAAGGACTTGCCAAAACTGCACACTTCCTGACCTTCGATGAGTGTTTGACTAATTTGGCATCCAAAACAACATTATTTCAAAAAGAGTGCTTCATGAAGATTGTAGCTGACTTCTTAAGATTTTTAGAACGGATTGGATCATTAAATTTAGAGTTTGTTTGTTATGTCAAAAGCTTATAGAACAGAGAGCAATTATTATGGAAAGTCCAAGTGTCCAAGCTTGGAGACCAAAGAAGTCTTTACATGAAAGGTAACTCAACAATGGCCCAAATAGAAGACTATCAACCCATGAAGATCAAAGAGGGCACACACCCTTAATGCTATGGAAAGAAGCCCAAGAAGATAAGCTTGAAGGGCAAGAAAGACCAAAGGAAATAAAGTTAAGGAAACTTTCCTTAATCGGCCAAAAGCAAGCAGACAAAGGAGGACCAATTGTGCTTGGTTATGAAAACTATCCAAGTGGCAATTCTTGAAGAAAAATAGCTGCCAAAAGTCATCAATTTCGTGGAGCCAAAGTTAGCAAAGATTAATAAAAAAAATAGCTTTAGAAAGTTACTAAATTCATAGTATAGTAATCGACCATATAGGACCGAATACCTAGTGTGTTTCCTATTATGTTGTTTCCAATTTCATGCTTTGTAATTGGCTATATAAAGCCCTCTAGTGCTTGTGTTTTAGACATTGAAGTTTGATTAATAAAAACTCTTGCTTTATTTTGAAATTGGAGTTATTCATTTTTCAACACTTTGATGAGTTGCATCCAAAGTCATCATTGTATGAGTAGCATCATAAGATTGAGCTAACTTGGAGTTGAGTAAATTCTCTTATTGGTATCCACATCCTTACTCTTTGGAGAAAGAGTCTGTGAAGAGGTGTCCAACCATCAAGAGATTTTCATTCACAAAGTCATCCATACGGGAGTGACAAGCTACACTATTTACTATTTCCAGCTACTTAGGTTCTCTCAAACATATTTCCTAATATGTGGTGGATATTTCTATATTTCTTCAAGTATTTACAGGTTATTTTTTTACCCCATCCATTGGTGTATCATGATTTGACACTCATCTATGTGCACAAAAATGTCTAGGCTTTCGATGTCCTTTGCTGAATAGTTTTGTTGGGTCATTGCCGTTTTTCTTCGTCAGGCCGCTAAAAGATTTGTTAAGCGAGAGATTTCGCTTTAACTTTTAGTGGGGCTGGATTGTTCTTCGTCTTGGAGTGTTGAATTTCCTTCAAATACGACAGCTTCTTGCCATTCCGGCACCTTTTGTGCTGTGAATTGATTGCCTAACAGCTGGAGAGAGAGGGGGAGAGAGAGAGCTGTGGCCTTAGGCTGCTGCTCCTTCTCTTGCCATGCTTATGTTTGATAGGAGTAAATGTTGACTTGTCGGCTCTTGTGAGCTGGCAAGGGGCCCACAGGGTTTTATAACCTTAAAGCGGGAGAAGAAAAATAAAAAGGCAGCACCGAGGAGAGAGAAAAAGAACAGCAGAAAACGAGAGGGAAAACGCAGCGGAGAGCAGGTTCGAATTTTTGCCCTACAGCCTCGGATTTTCTCCATTTGCTGGCGTTTCAACCGTTGGATCGACGTAAAAATTGGACAGCGTGTTCGTGACGTTCTGGGCAACATTCTGAACGGTGAAGATCGTGTTTTGAGAACTGTAAGTTCATCTTGCAGATTATACACGAACAAGAGAAATCGGATTCTCTTGTTCGTTTTTGTTCCTCTCTTGATTCTATCTTGATAGGTGATGATTGTGTTGTATTGAGACTTAGTTGTACCCATTATTATCGTTGATAGTGGAAGTTTTAAGCGGCCGAATTGGTCCCGTGGTTTTTACCCAATTTGGGGTTTTCCACGCTAAAATTGTTGTGCATCGTGTGATTGTTTTGCGTTGTTTGTCACTTGACTATTATTGCATCTGCGACATTTGTTTGTGATTCGAATTAGGTACGAAAGATTGGAAAAACCATATTCCACATATTTGATTTAGGTGGTTTTTCTCAACAAAGTGGTATCAGAGCAAGGTTCTCGTTTCTGTGCCTATTCGAATCATGGAATGTAATACAAGTCAGATGGTTACTTTGAATGGATCTAATTATAATGTTTGAAAAGGAAAGATGGAAGATCTCCTTTATGTGAAAGACTATTATTTGCCAGTATTTGCCAAGGAGAAGCCGACCAATAAAACAGATGCAGAATGGGAATTATGTCATCATCAGGTGTGCGGCTACATTCGGCAATGGGTAAATGATAATGTCCTCAACCATGTTAGTGAGGAAAAGAATGCACAGAGTATGTGGAATAAGCTTGAGGAGTTGTATGCTCGAAAGACGGGTAACAACAAATTGTATTTGATCAAGCAATTATTAGCATTGAAGTATCAGAATGGGAAACCAATGACAGACCACTTGAATACATTTCAGGGGATTATAAATCAGTTGGCTGGAATGAAAATCAAGTTTGATGATGAGATTCAGGGTTTGTTACTTCTTGGTACTTTACCGGACTCGTGGGAGACATTCAGAATGTCGTTGTCCAACTCAGCCCCGGATGGTAAATTGACTATAGATGTAGTCAAGAGCAGTGTGAATGAAGAGATGAGAAGAAAGTCGACGGGTTATTCTTCACAGTCAGATCTTCTAGTCACGGAAAACAGGGGGAGGAGTCAAAGCAGAGGTCCGAAAGATAAAAGCAGAAGCGGCAGACATGCAAATTTTGAGTGTCATTACTGTGGTAAGAAGGGACACATAAAATGATTTTGTCGAAAGTTCATTCGAGAAAATCCCAATGTTAAGGGCAATGAAAAGAAGACCGGTGAGGGTGATATAGACGAAAAGGTAGCCACAGCCACCGATGAGTTCTTAATTGTCCATGATGAGGAAGCCATAAATATCGCTTGTCAGGATCCTCATTGGGTAGTAGATTCAGGTGCTTCATACCATGTTACTTCTCAGCGTAATGTATTTTCTATCTACAATGTTGGTGAGTTTGGTCAGGTGAAGATGGGGAACAACGCAGAGTGCAGGATAGTAGGCATGGGTGATGTCTACATGGATACTGATGCCGGATGCCGATTGCATCTGAAAAATGTGAGACATGTTCCTGATATCCATCTCAATTTGATCTCCACTGGTATACTTGATGATGAGGGATACGATAACCACTTTGGTGAAAGTAAATGGAAGCTCACTAAGGGGTCATTGGTGGTTGCCAGAGGAAAGAAACAGAATTCTCTTTATTTGGCGCAGGCTACTTCTTATAGGGGAGAAGTGAATACAGTTGAGGACTCGTCTACTCAACTATGGCATATGAGGCTTGGAGACATGTGTGAGAATGATATGCAAAAGCTTTCTCAGAAAAATATAGTTCCTGGTTTGAAGTTTACAAAGCCAGAGGTATGCACTCATTGTTTAGCTGGTAAACAACACAGTGTATCTTTTAAAAGCTTGCCTCCGTCGAGAAGACCAAATGTGTTAGATTTGGTACATACTGATATTTGTTCAATGGATACTATGAATCTTGGTGGTGCTCGTTATTACATTACCTTTATTGATGATTATTCCAGAAAGGTATGGGCTTATACTTTGAAGACTAAAGATCAAGCTTTAAGTTTCTTCAAACTTTTTCAAGCGTCAGTTGAGAGGGAAACTGGCAAGAAATTGAAATGTGTTCACTCAGATAATGGTGGTGAATACAGAGGACCATTTGATGAGTACTGTAGAACTCATGGGATTAAGTTTAGAAAAACAGAGCCAAAAACGCCTAAGCACAATGGAGTTGCAGAGAGGATGAACCGCATGATTAATGACAGGATCCGTTGTATGCTCTCTCATGCAAAACTGCCAAAACCTTATTGGGGGAGGCAATGAGTTTAGCGGTTGACTTGATAAATCTTTCGCTTTCAGTTCCTTTGAATCATGATATACCTCAAAGGGTGTGGTCAGGGAAAGATGTTTCGTATGGGCACTTGAAAGTTTTTGGCTGCAAGGCATTTGTGAATATCCCTAGAGATGAGAGATCTAAACTTGACAGTACAATGAGGCAGTGTATTTTCATTGGGTACAATCATGAGGAGTCTGGGTACAGATTTTGTGATCCGATTAACAATAAAGTTATCAGAAGTAGAGATGCAGTCTTTTTGGAAGACCAAACCATTGCAGACTTTGATGAGACAGAGAAGCCAGAGTCTAGCAGTGAAGAGCAAGTTGATGCAGGTATGGTTTGTCTACCTACAGTGCCTGATAACAGAGATACACAGACAAATGATCCTCTTCCAGTTGATAATGAATCAATTGAAGAAAACCCAATAGAGCCACCGGTTGAGCCTCAGTTGAGAAGGTCCAACAGAGACAGAGAATCTTCCAGAAGATATTCTACCAGTGATTGTGTGTTACTCACTGAAGGGGGATAACCAGAGACTTATGAAGAGGTTCTTTCAGATGAGAAGAAAAACGAGTGGTTGTATACAATGCAAGATGAGTTAAAGTCCTTGCATGAGAACAACACTTATGACATGTTGATGAAAACTTTGCCTCAAGAGATGTTTAAAACTTGCAGGCAGAGAGCGGGTTTGTTAGAGCCCACCTTTTGAGCCGAAGGGGGAGTTTGTTGACTTGTCGGCTCTTGTGAGCTGGTAAGGGGCCCACAGGGTTTTATAACCCTAAAGCGGGAGAAGAAAAATAAAAAGGCAGCACCGAGGAGAGAGAAAAAAAACAGCAGAAAACGAGAGGGAAAACACAGCGGAGAGCAGGTGCGAATTTTTGCCCCTGCAGCCTCGGATTTTCTCCATTTGCTGTCATTTCAACCATTGGATCGACGTAAAAATTGGACAGCGTGTTCGTGACGTTCTGGGCAACATTCTGAACGGTGGAGATTGTGTTTTGAGAACTGTAAGTTCATCTTGCAGATTATACACGAACAAGAGAAATCGGATTCTCTTGTTCGTTTTTGTTCCTCTCTTGATTCCATCTTGATAGGTGATGATTATACTGTATTGAGACTTAGTTGTACCCATTATTATCGTTGATAGTGGAAGTTTTAAGCGGCCGAATCGGTCCCGTGGTTTTTACCTAATTTGGGGTTTTCCACGCTAAAATTGGTGTGCATCGTGTGATTGTTTTGCGTTGTTTGTCACTTGACTATTATTGCATCTGCGACATTTGTTTGTGATTCGAATTAGGTACGAAAGATTGGAAAAACCATATTCCGCATATTTGATTTAGGTGGTTTTTCTCAACAGTAAACATGTTCGGCATTTGAAGATGGTTATGAGCCATGAAACTTGTGGATGAACTTTTCAGAGTGTTGGACAATCCTCTTTACACAGACTGTAAACTTGAAAGCTACTAGCAGCTGGATCCAAGGCAGCATCAAATCTTCCAATCAACTCATTAAAGAGTTGAAAAATGGAAATAATCCTGCTCTTTGGATTTAATATTGAAGAACTCTGCGTCGAGAGGGCTGGCCAAGCCCTTTTCTCATGCCCCAATCTTGCGGCAGCTGAAAACACGGTAAGAGGTCCATTTTGATGCAAATCTAGCAACTCCACTACTTCTTTTCTACCAACCAAGATGGTTTTCTTGAATCCATGGTGCCTACAAGAGATTTAGCAACATTAAGAACGACCAACAAACCTTCGTCCCCAAGGAAATGAGTATTTTTTTTTCTCCTCAGCCATTCATCAATAAATTTGTTGCTTTATTAGGCCAACACTCAGTATTCATGTAGTCTGCTTGTGAATTAAAAAAAAAAATGATTAATTTTATATTTAATCTTCTTTATCATCATATTATATGTTCATTAATGTAAATAATTTATTATTTTAAATATTTATAAATAAATTACACGTAAAATTCACGTAAGAGTGTTCATTTAAAATAATTAAAAAAGACTATTTATATGTACAAATAATAATACCAATATTCCTGTTTATTTTAGCCTATAAAACTGGCCAGGTGATGTTATATAAAATAAAAGTATTGATGGGACTGGGAAGAAACAAATATTAATTAGAGAAGTACGAAAAGAAAGGAGGGTGATCAAGATGAGAAATTCCCACATCGGAAAAACTGCGGCGAGGAAGAAAGAGAAAAGGGTATAAAACAAAAGGAAGATAGACAGAGTAACATACTTACCTGGACGGGGTCAATGGGTGGTCAAGAATACCCATGGCCTAGGTTAGCGACCTTCATTGCACTGCGAAGGGGCGCTCGCCTAAGGTCTGTCCAATGTGGCAGAGCCTACGTCATAATTTGTGATAGTGGGGGCCTGCGTCCGCGCGGCCCCTTCCAATATCAGTTCCAGTTTTTAAATGGGTGTTTACAGAGTATTAAATTTTTGTATTCTTGAGTATCGATGTATGGTTGGATTATTACCAAATCTCCGTTAATCTTGACTCACTCTGATGGTGTATGTATCTGTATTTCTTTGGACAAATCATTTCGTAAATGGCTCCGATTACCCATAAAAATTAAACAATGAACTTCACCACCGACTTTATATGCCAGATTGTTTGAAGTTTGAAGCTTAGCTAGTGAGCATCAAATGTTGTAGAGAGAGAAGAAATCAATGTTGTGGACACGTAAATCATTTAATAGAGAATGAAACAAGAAAATTTTACTTGGTAATGAGTGAAGTTGTAGAGTTTGTTTTGCTTTAAAAAGTAGAATACCAATTTTTGAGAGCTGTATTCATGAAAGAATAACACTTGTTACAACCCATATGCTACATTTGCATGTAATTTTATACTTTGATTTGATGTGATTTTTAAGCCTCGTTTTTAACTATTTTAATTAATATAATATTTATCTTAATTCTATATTATCTGTCATAATTATTCTAAAGATGAAACATGTTTGGGTTCAACCGGATAACTAAATTAAATTTAGTATTTATGCTCGGTTTGATTCATTTTCATTATTTAATCAAACTATTTTAAAAGTGAATCAAGTAAAATTGAAGTTTGCGATCTCATTTTTCACAAACCGGTCAGAATTGAACTCAATTGATATTATATTTGTGAAATTAACAAAATAATCACTGAATTATGGAATCAATGAAAAATCAACCACTAAACAATTTTCGCTAATAAATAAAACACTCAACTTTGCGAAATAAACGACGCAAATATCGCCATTAATTTGTTGAAAGAAATGTTAAAAACGAGAAGCAAATGGAATAATTTCAATTAACTGTTTGTCAAAAAATTAATGTACTCAGAGTTAAACTCGCCAAAAAATTGATTTTAGAAACATTACGCTGTTCGAAATCAATTTTGGTATCGTAATGAAAGATTTCCAGTTAACTAAGGAAACTCGTTGGAGAATCAATTAGAAATGTTAACCTATTAAAAATTGATTTTGGTGTCAAAAGGGAAGAAAAATGGAAGATTTCCAGTTAACTAAGGAAACTCGCTAAAAAACTTATTGTCTGCTATACTAAAAAAAACAGCAAATGGAGCGGAAAGAGCTCATTTTCGCAGCGGAACGATATCTTTTTGTAGCGGAAAGAAAACACCACTATAAAAAGACAACATTCTGCAACGAAAAATAATCATTCCGTAGCAGAAAGATATCGTTTCGCAGCAAAAAATATATCGTTCTGCAGTGGAAAGAAATTATTTTTTAATGGAAAACGTGATAGTGATGTCTGCTCCATTTATTTTTCATAGTTGAGTGTATTTGTTAGCAAAAATTGTTTAATGGTTGACTTGTCATTGATATCATAGTTTAATGGTTGTTTTGTTAATTTCCCATTATGTTTCAATAGAAACCAAGTCAAGAACTAAACCAAACAAATGAAAATGACCCAGACCAACCAAAAATTATCTCATTAATTGCATCACCACTCCCATGCATATGTAATATTAGCCTAACTAATTCTATAACAGCAAATACATCTACAGAATTACAACTTATTATGTAATATAATTGGTGTGTGAGTGTTTTGTTTTTTAGACATAAAGAAAGCAAAGTAGCAATCAGGAATCCGTTAACTGTAGATTGGAGGTGGAGCTGATGTTGACAGTTTTAGCCCATGAGCTTTGTGCATCCAGACACGAAACTACTATAAAAGGTGCATTCAATCTCGACAATTCTAGATGTCGAGGAGTTCCTTCATTATGTGAATTTGAAGATGAAGATGAAGATGTGTGGGAGACGAGGCCTCAACCAAAACCACAACCACAACTGAAATGTTCTTTTGTGAGTATGTGTCTAGGAAAGAAGTATAGTTCATTGAACGAAATTAAAGAAGAAATAGTGGATTATGTGCATAAGAATGGATATGGGATAAAGTTCACACATAGTGACTCTCATTGGTTGAGGGTAGTGTGCCAAAAATGATGCACTTGGCAGATGCCCACTAAAAAAATGTAAGATAAAATTATGTTTCAAATAAAGAGTTATAATGACGTTCACAGTTGCTCACAAAAGATGGAAAACCGCCATGGCTTTGCCATATGGGTGACAAATCAATACTTGGACAAATTTGAAAGTCAAGCCAATTGAGACTTTCCTTCCATAATTGAGACAGTCATGAAGAATTGTAATGTGAACATTATACCTAGTCTTGCCAAAAGGGCAATAAATGAAGCCCAAAAAACTAAATAACGAGATGACGATTTACAATACAAACTTATATGGTTGTATGAGGACGAGATTTAAAGGTCTAATCCTGACAACTCACTGCATGTTAAGTTAGATAAGATTGGTCTTTCAAATAATCCAACATTTAAGAGGATGAACATGTGTTTGGCTGCATGTAAAAGGGGGCTGTTGGATTGTGGTAAACCTATCATTTGCTTGGAAAGTTGTCACTTTAAGGGATCGTGTCCAGGCCAGTTGCTCACAGGTGTCGGCAGTTTTTGCAATTGTTGCTTATGGATTTAGACACTCATTTTGGTAAAGGGTGAACAATCATTTTCAATTGAAAAAAGGTACGGTGGATTTTTTTTGTAATGTATAATTATGTTATGCATTATACATGAATGTTTGTCTCAATCTGTTCATTTTTGTAAGGATTGGTGCTAGTTATTAGAGAGTTTACAGAGTCAGCAAAACATTGTTTTGCCTCAGAAACTTGTATGCCAGGTTCAAAAAACAAATTAGAGACAAGTTGTATAAGGACGTGATGTAACTCAGGAAATTTGCTAGTTTAATTTTAAGTAATGTGGCATTATAGAATTTAGATAGATTAATTATTGCCACAATTAGTGAATTTTAGTGAAGGATTAAAATATTAGAATTTTTAAACAAGTTACGGAATTAGGAAAGTTAGAATAAAGAATTTTATTTTATAAAAATATAGGATTTATTAAGGAATTAGGAATGCTGCTCTTGAATGATTTTATTTTATGGATAATATTATATGTTGGTAAAGTTGGCTAACGAGCAGGCTAGCCCGCTAGGCTCGTTACTGTAGCAAGCCAAGCCGAGCTCGGCCTGCTATAGTAATCGAGCGGGCCAGGCTTGAGCACGAAAAACGAGCGGAGCTGAGCTCAAATTTCTGGGCTCGCGGGCCCTCCGGTCCTTCCCCCCCCCTCTCTCTCTCTCTCTCTCTCTCTCTCTCTCTCCCCTCTTCCTCTTTAAATGCCCTTTATATTCTCACAAAAGTTTTGACCAAATTTTATCTCAATCTCTCAATTTCTATTACAATACCACTTGTGCTAATATATTCTCTCTTATTTTAAACTCTTTCCATTCATTCAACAAGGTAGATTTACAATTTTTTATTTTATTTATTTATAATATTTTTAATTTAATGTGTGTTACGAACTAACAATTTTTTTTGTTATTTTTGGAGGACTCGTATTCGTGGAGGTGATCACAAATTCATACCACGTACAAGCCATTGTTGAGTAATTGGTGTGCGATATCATTTTATTTTTTTAATTGTTTCACAATAGTCAATTTTTATAATTATGGATCCACATGATTTTCTTCCTAACATTTTTACTGATGATGATATTAAGGAAATTAGGGGAGATAATCCTGCATTTTCATTAGACCATTCATCTGTGCAAGCATCCGTGTCTTCACCTAGAAAAAAAAAAGAAGCAAAACGTCGACGGTATGGAATTATTTTGAAATGAAAGATATTAATATTGGTGGAAAAATATAAAAAAAAGTGCACAATGCAAATATTGTATTAAACATTATGCATACGAATCCGGTAGTTCTACTAGCATGATTGGTAGACATTATAAAAGATGTCACTTAAACGAGCAAGTGAGAGACCCTACACAAACACCTTTAAATGCTAGTGGTAGCGACAATTTTATATATTCACATAATAGAATGAGAGAAGGAGTAGCAAAATATGTATCACAATCCAAGGTACCTTTATCTATGTTTGATAGCGAGTTATGTGAAAATTTTATGAAAGAGTATATTAATCCTAGTTTTAGACAAGTCCCAAGAAGTATAATGAGAAGTGATATTATTAAAATCTATAATAATATAATAAATGAATTAATTACATTTTTTTTCCAAATATCTTATCCATGTCTATTTGTATTATCTCTGATTTATGAAATGTACATAACACTTTAGGATATATTGTTGTAACTTCTTATTTTATTGATGGTTCTTGACAATTAAATAAAAGAAAATTAGGATTTCGTAGTTATGAATATCCCCATAGTGGCGTTTCTATTTATAGATATATTGTTGAAATTTTGCAAGAATATGTTATTAGAGATAAAATTTTTAGTATTACTCTCGATAATACTTATGCTAACGATGTTGCTATTCTTAAATTTAAAAAGTTATTTTAATTAGATACTGCTCATAATTCTCTTTTCCATATGAGATGTGTTTGCCATATTTTGAATTTAGTTGTTAAAAATAGAATGTCATTTATTTCGCCTCATATTGAATCAATTAGATTTGTAATTTCTTATATTACTTCATCTAATGCACGATAGTAAGAATATAAATAATATTGTAAAACTGCTTAACTTAAACCAAGAAAATTATAACCAATGTAGATACAAAATGGAATTCAACTTATTTAATATTGAAAAATGCTAGGCTTTATTGGTTAGTTATTTGTGCTTTTATTAGTGAAAAACAAAGTGTATTACTCTTGATCATAGTAGTTGTGACGATGCTAATTTGTTTCTTGATTTTCTAAAACCATTTTTTGAAGCTACAAATGAATGTTCGGAAATTTATTATCTCACTACTCATCTTGTTCTCCCATTTTTTTATGAAATTAATGGGTACTTTTAAAAAAATTAGATGAATAAATGAATTTTGTAATATCCTTGATAAAATGGAAACAAAATTTTTAAACTATTGGCTTGACATACCTAATATTTTTTGCTTTGCATGCATAATGAACCCTAAATTAAAATTAAAAGGAGTGTGTCTAACGGTTGATAAAATTTCTTCTAATTTAGGTATTTCTTCTTTAATTAGTAGTACTCAAATAAGAAATGAAATTGCTAATTTATATTCTTCTTATGAATTTAAATATTCTAATGTTACTCGTTTAATTTCTTTTTCACATAATTATGCTAGTTCTAGTAGTGGTGCCCGTGGTGGAGCTCCACAAGATTTTATGGATAACATATTGGATGAAATAGATAGTGATGTTCATTCTTATAGTTCACAAAGAAATGAACTCGATATTTATCTTGACACCTGCCATCAAATTTCTTGCGACTAGAATTTTGATATTTTGGCTTGGTGGAGAGGCAACTCCACTTCATTTCCTATTCTTTCTAGAATGGTATGTGATCTACTAACACCTCCGGTCTCTATCGTAGTATCGGAGTTTGCTTTTAGTGCAGGTGGACATGTGTACAACGATCGACGAGGAAGACTTGCACTATAACTCGTGGAAGCACTCATTTGCATGAAGGATTGGGACGACACCGTGACGAGAGATCAACAATGAGAGGATGACGTACTAGAAGAATTCAAAAATTTGGATGTCGAAGACTAGATTTTCATTTAAATTTGAAATTGTAATTTTCATTATAATATTTTTTTCTTTAACTTGTACTTTTTTCTTGACATTTTGCACATGATTGACAATTAGATAGGTGCCAACTTAGTTGAGATTTATCTAATATATAGACTACATAATGTAGTGATGCAAGTGTCAAATTGACAATTAATTGTATGCATGTATATTTTATTTAATTACATCTGTTAGCCTAAGTATGGTTAGACTTATTTGTTTGATGATGATTGTGTTAATGCAATTTATAAGTTGTTTATTAGATAATATTTTGAATTGTACAAATACAACATTTATTTTGATATTAAATTGAAAATACTCTTAATTAGGGTATTAATATTGTCTAACAAGTTTATATAAGTCCTTGTAGTGAATGCACATTGTTTTGGAACTTAGGAAATTCAAGAAAAAGAAATAGGAGTGTTGTGGTCGAAGGACTCGCAGATTTGGTCGACTAGAAAACCAACTACCTAATGATTCTGGTCTTGCGGTCGCAACGCGATCGAGGGTACGGTCGAAGGACGCGACCGAAACACAACACAGATTGGTCTGAGAGTTTTCGATCGAGATTCCGTCAAAGGTTGCGGTCGAAGTTGATGACCGAAAACATGGACATATTGCTTCTGGAATTTTCTGTCATTTTTTGGACGCAGTGCGGTTGAAGTCACGGATGAGAAATGCAACCAAAAAAGTTGACAAATTTCTTCTGGCATATTTATGGTATTTTCGGATGTGGCGCGGTCGAAGGAGCGGACGAGAACGGCGACAGAAATTGTACACAGAGTGCTCCGAAGTTTTTCGCATGAACTTGCGGTTGAGGTTCCGGTTGAGGATGTGACCGAAAATGCCCAGAACTCACAACGGGTAAACTTCCAACGGTTAGATTTTCAACGGATATATTTCTAATGGCTAGAAGTGGTCGATCGAAAAAGTGTAAAGCTAGTTTCCAACGCAACGTATTGAAAGAGTGCGAATACTCAACTCTCAAACACACAAATTGAGATTTTCAATCTTTCAATGCAAGTGTCAAATTTACAATTAATTGTATACATATATATTTTATTCGTTTCATCAAATATTTTTTTCAATTACATGTTATCTGTTAAATTAATAACAATATTTTTTCAATTAGACGACTAACTATAATATTTTTACATTACAATAATAAATGTTTATTATGGTTTTGAATCGTATAATATTGAAAATAATTTATAATATATTTATATAAAATAATATTATTTATGTACATTTGGCTCATCAAGGCTCGTTAGGCTTGGTCAGCTCGTTAAGCTCGGCTCATTAGGCTCATGGCTTGTGAACCAGCTCATGTTGAATTCTTTTTTGGAAAAATCTCACTAGACTTGGCTCGTTAGGCTCGGTAGGTTCGTTAGGCTCTGCTCATTAAGCTTGGCAGGCTCGATGAGCCAAACTTTTCCATGCTCTGCTCGGCCGGCTCGACTCGTTTGTCATGTCTATATGTTGAGTGTGAGATGAAGTTGGAAAAGGATGTGTAAAAGATCGGATGAAAGATTGGCCGTCGGATTGGAAACGGGCATATAGAGATCGGTGGCCGTGGAAGAATTTGGAATCCACAGAAGTGTTAGGATCCACAGGAGTGTTCATGTTTGGAGAAGGGACTATCTGCTTGAGAAATGATATACATGGCAGACAACTATTGACAAATATTGCATAAGTGTTAGAATTTGCGAGGGTGTAGGCATCGTCAGAAGGGTTAGAATCCACAGATGCGTGTGTATCCATGTATGGGACAATGTCATTTTAAGAAAGGGATGTTTAATGGAGGAACAACTAAAACAACAACCATTGGATAAGGTCAAGGAACGATTGAGATCAAATATGGAGAAAGATGCAAAAAGCGGATAATTAAGTAATGTGTGCAAGAAACGTGCTAATTTTAAATAAGGACGTCGGAGGAAGAAGGACTGTTAAATTGAATTAGATGATGAAGCATGAATCGTTGGATTTACGGAAAAATACTTACGAGGAAAGGAAAGATTATGTGGGGGAAAAAAAGATGTCGCGCAAAAAGAGTTACATAAAATAAAAAGTAAATGGCATTGTTTTGTGTTAAGGTAGCATATTTGTGGAAACGAATGTGTCCATGATAGATAAGGAAACATCAACATTTAGAGTTAATGAATGTCTGTGGTGAACAGTGTCATTGTGGAAGGAAACGTGTCCTCAGATGATGAGACATTCATTGTCTTGGAGGAAGACATCATATTGGGAAAAAAAAGTGTCTGTTGATGGAAATGTATCTACGGCTAATAAATTGGAGGATGAACGTCTTCATTTTGGGTAAAGAATCCATGGGAACAGTGGAGCTACAGAAGCGTACGCTTCCATGCAAAGGAAGATATCTGTGGCACATAAATGACGTAGTGAAACATCGTCGTTTGAAGTGAGGAAAGATAAGCGGAATGAAGAATCTGCGAAAGTGTTGGCCTTTGTGGAAGGATGTGTGAATGCAGTAACATTAACAACCGCAAATGTAAGTATAAAGACTAACACAGTAGACTACCATTGGACGAAATAGACGAAGCGAATGTTCGCAGCAGTAGCTTACACATCTGCGGCTACTGCGAAAAAATTTAAATGAGTTTGTTTTCCACTGAATTCGCGAGCTGCATTCGATTTATGAACAGATTATGAAAAGATAAACTTAAGATATGATTCTTATGAGTTTTTCTTCCATTGGATTCTTAGTTGGACGGTCTATAAAAATGAAGGGTAGGGTTGAGACTCTAATCACCTTAGAGCCGCAAGGTCGAGAAAATTTTTCTCCCAAGCTCTCGAGTGGATTCTCTCTCAAGCTCTTTGAAGATATTTTTTCTACAATTAGGGTTTCATGTGTTTGATGGAGGATGTCGTTGAGCGATGAAGCTGTTTCTAAATCCTTGAAATTGTGAAGTTTATAAAGTTTTATATTTTCTTTATGATTAACCCAATTCTCTTTATTTTAAGGAAAGTGAACATGTAAGAGAAGAGTTGGATAGTCAGACTTCATTAAAGATTTCATGTCAAAGATATTTGATTGTGTTTGGTCTTTGGCCTACATCACAAAGTGCTAGGGTAAGGTAGTATTTTGATATTAAATTAAATTACATTGAAATTTTTGTATCAACTATGATAATTTTCATTTATTTGTAATATTCTCTAGTTGTACTTTCAATGAATGATTTTTGTGTCTCACTACTGTTAGACCTTGCTAATGACATTTATATTCTGTAAAATGAATATAAAACTCAAAACGAGGTGGAACCCAATTATCATCCCTTGAGAACATGAAAATTTAGTAAACTTTTATATGATATTCTTGGTTGAGGAAATGAAAAAATAGAATCATTACTAACCCGTTTCATATCCTCCTTTATTTCTTTACTCATCAAGTAGGTCGGGTCTCGAGCTAGTGGGATAAAACAATGAACAATCACTTGTAAATTGTAATAGGAAATTCAATTAAGGAAACTATGTGAAGAAATATTACTCCACTACTAAAAGAAAGATGTTCAGTATTTGAATAAATACAACTCTAAACTAACCTTTTCAGGAGTGGACTTGCATAAATCTTTTCTTGAAAGATCGAAGACTTTGGGCTAAAACTCAAATATATTCTGCACTGGTTCATTCTCTTAATCAAATATCAAATGCAAAACAAAATAAAGTGAGGTTTTCTCAAAGACGACAAATAATTTGCTTATAAAAGTTAGAATTTGTCAAATAAATAACTTACTTTCATATGCGCGAGGAATCCAACATGTCCAAGAAATCGCTTCAAAAAGTTTAACTATTTCAAATATTGTAATTGTTAAAACTTGTAAGAGATGAAGTTTAATTTAATATAATTAGGAATTTAAAATACCTGTATTTTCTGGGACCATGGTGATAAGTTTAAGTAGTATTCGCCAATTGTTTTTTCTGACTTGCGGACAACTACCATCCATGAAGTATTTTAGGACATCCCAATTAGCTTTTTTGGAAAGCTTTTTTAGTTGCTTCAAAACGTTATCCAACATTTTTTCTTTCAAAATTGAAAACTTTCTAGGATAATTAGCAACGCCATCCAGGGATATAGCTGCTACAATCAGATGGGGTTAAGAATTTATAGATATTCCCTATTTCAAAAATCAATGCAAGTGCTTCTACTGCGACACACACTCCATCATTTTGCTTAAGTAAATTTATGAAGTAGGATACCCTCTACATCAAAGTAGAGTAATCATCATTTATCAGTAGCATTCTATGAAAATGCCATTACCAAATTGTTTTTAAATCCCATTACTATTAAAGAATAATGTAGTAATAATGATAATTCATCAGTAGATTTGATGAATGAATAACGCAACAGTGACAATAACATTAAAATATGTGTACATACCTTTGCCAATATTTGTAACTGAGCTCCATCCATCCACAGATGCAATAAGAAACGACCATGCATATATTGTATCATTCAGCAACTCAATAAGATATTTACTATTAGCAAATTGAAAAGAAAAAAGATTGAAAACACTTATACCATGTTATAACAGGTCAAATATAAAAGAACAAGTAAACTTATTTAAACCAACAACTAGTCAAAAATTAATTTCATTATTAAATTAAAAAAATGAAAATATATATTTTGAAATTTTAATTAAAATTACATAGTTAAGCAAATAAATTGAAAGAGTATGACCAATTGAGTAGAAAGAGGGATGCATACATCTGTTTCAAATTTGGATCGGATGAAACTCTAAATAACTTTCACTGTTTTTTCAGTATCAACACAATTACTTGCAGAAAAAAAATGTAATGACAACTAAAGAATCTTGTATCTGCATTACATGAAAAACGAACAAATCAAATTATTTTTCACAAGAAAGTCTAAAAAAAAGTGGTTTTATAAAATTTGTTAATATACCATTAAGGTCTTCATATTCAAATTTATACATTTCGTGAGAACATGAATTGACTCGACATATATTTCATGCGCATTATCTTGGCAATTGTTTGTTAATGACAACAATCCTGAAACACAAGTTGAGAATGATACCGTGAGTACAATTTCAATGAAATATAATGAAAATCTACCTCGCAAAAAACAAAAAACAAATCAATTGCATTAGCTGTTAAATCTAAGTTTTTGGCAAAACCATGCTTTATGCAGTGAAGAAAACTGTAAAGCAAAGTAGCAAATTTGCAAAGAAAAATTACCCCCATTGTATTATCAAAGTACAGAGATAAAATTGCATTATTATAAGATCTCAATGAATAAATGAGGCGAAAACGGAAGCCTCAGATGAAGATAGAAGACAAAAAGGTCAACCTTCAAAAGAGGCAGTCGAACTCGAAACCAAACTATGGAAACAACAGTCGATCGTACGGTCGATCACAGTCTTGAAAATTCGGCGGAGAGGCAATGTGTCACAATGGCGGTCGATCTAGCGGTCAACCTCTGCTTTGAAAAATTGCGGCAGTCAAGTAACAAAAGTCGGGCTGTCAAACTTCTAGAAGGAACTTCTTGAATGATTGAAGTCGTGGCGGTCGATCACTGCAGGTGTGATAAAGGGTGTGCAAAAGTTGGTTCGGTTTTAGGGTCGAACCGAAATCGAACTGATTTTTTTTTGTTTGTACAAAATGAAACCAGTACCGAACCGTTTAAGAATAAAAACCGAACCAAAAGTTTGGGTTCGGTTTCGGTTCTACTCATTATATAAAATAATATATATATATTTTTTATTTTTATAATAAATATAAATTTAATTTTACCAATATAAATTTAACAAAAATAATTAAAAATTAAAACAAATATTTATTTGATGGAAAAAATATAAAATTCAATCACTAATTAGTAATAATCAATCTATTTAATAATTAGTTAGTATAATTTATTAATATATTTACGGTATAATCTACTAATTGAACCATTAATTAGTATAATTCAATAATTTTATTAATAATTAGATAATAATTTAATTACTAATGAGTACAATTTAAGAGCTAATTAATCTATAATTCAATTAGTTTTTAGATATCAATCAAATAATTTAAATTTTAGACAATTGTGAGACTTAGTTTTGAACAAATAACAATTTATTAAATAATTACTTAATATTAGCCCTAAACCAAATTGCAAACTAAATTTTTTTAATAAAAATTGTAAATTTATCCGTTTAGTTTAGTTAGTGTCACTTTTGAATAAGTCACACCAATAACTTCAGTTCCTACAAAATAGAACTGAAGATCGGTTCCAGGGTGTTCAAAACAGATCCAAACCTAACCAAATTGATCGGTTTCAGTTTCGTTCACCGGTTTCGGTTCGGTTTTGAACACCCCTAATGTGATGATCGATTGGTTGGCTTGGGAAAAAATTGCTCATTTACAATTTTTCTATTCCTCCAAAGAGCTCCCCCGTGATGAATCAAAAGGAAATTCTCACCAACAAGATAGTGAGTTTGATTACAAACTTCGACCGACTTCACCAATTGAAATTGGCTAGAAGATTTGCAAGAATCTAAAAATCAAGTAATTTTCACAACAATTGACTTTAGTTTTTCATTCACTAAGATTTCAAAATCCAAGAGAAAGAAAATGAGTAGCCAAAGCTAAAAGGATTTTATTGATAAAAAACTAAAACTTCTAAGGAGTATGGTGGGGTATAAATAGCTCACCTTGAAAATAATTCTATTAGGGATAGGATTGACTTATAGTTATTTTTAACCAATTTCTATCTTCTATTTGACATTTAAAATAACTTGAATTTAAACTATCTAAGAAAACTTTAAAATCATCTATCTAATGATTTAAATGAATTTGAACTTCATTCAATTTGAATGAATTCAAATTTGTGGCTCGTCAATTTCTTTGGCGGATTACTCATGAAATTGTCAAGTAAGCGCATGTGTTGGCATATTTTAATCCACTTCATTAGGTGTGCTTGCATGTTGAATCTTTGAATCTGAAAAATAATAAATCAAATAATACTTTGAAAACTTCTTTGAATTAGGCCTTGTAAGAATTCCTTGGGCCACATCATAAGTTGGTCTTCATGTGGATTAGAGCCTCTAAATCGGACCAGTGAAATCATACCTCTTAAATAGAAATGTAGCTCTCTGTTCGCAGACCTTTTTGACATAGCAAACAAACTCCACATTAAACAATAAAACCCATTCTAGAAACCTTGAGATGTCAGCTACAATCTTTGTGAAGAACTCTTTTTGATATAAAATATTTAACATCGTCGAAATTGCCAAATAAGCTTCAAAGGTCGTATCCTAGATTTTGCAATTTACCACATATCCTTCAATCTTGTTCTTGATTTTCCACTTATGTTTCATCTTGAAGAATACCATAATATATTTGAATATTGGATGAATGTAATTCATCATCTTTCTCCCTTGAACCTCTTCAAAATAAATACAGTAAAAATCATTAGAGAATCCTCATGCATGACTGTTAATAGAGGCAATCCGTGACACATCATTCTCGTGGGGTTGAAAAGGATTTGACCTCAAATCTAAATTTTCTCCACCATAGCCTTCTTCACCCAAATAAGTAGATAAGACATGAACAATATTCAGAGGCTTCTCTAAGATGTAAGTTGTTCTTATATCCCAAAATTAGCTTACAAACATGTAACACCCCAAAATTTATTTTTCATAAAATTTCAAAACCCTAAAATTTTTCTCAAATTGATTGAAAATTTAAGTTAAATTTGTTTATTTAAAATTCTTATTAAAATATCAACATTTCTCGAAATCATCAAAGTATTAATTAAGCGAAAGAAGATATACATTTATTAGGGAATATTTAATCAAATTTTCTAAATTTTTTTTTTGTCAAATATTAATTAAAATATATCCATAGAAATAAAAAAATAGATTTGAACATTTCTGCAAACATAATAATAAGTAACAAATATGCTTCAAAATTTTTATTAATGAAAATATTAAATAAAGTTCTAACAATATCCTTCAAATAAGTTCCAATAATGATTTATTCATAAAAGAAAAATGATATTTAAATAATTAAACTATTCCTCTCACCGTCGATATTCCCATCTAAATGCTCATTGAAAACCATAATTAACACTTTAAATCTTTAAAATTTTCAAAATCATTGATTAAACAAGAAAATTGAACATTAACTATTAGGAAGTATTTATTTAATTCATTATTATTTAAAACTTTAAATAAAATACTTTTATTAAACAATTTTATTAAAATACTAAAGCAAAATAAATTTCATTAACTAACAAAATTAAATAAGAAATAATATCCGACAAAAACTTTATTATTATCAAATTGAGTTTTATAAAAATTTCATCAATGCAATATTCTTAAAAATTACAGCAGAAGACAATATGAAAACATTAAATTTATTTATCTAATTTGACAACACCTTATTTAATATGCTCGTCTACCTTTAGAATATTCTCGATCAGCCCAAATTCTTTTTCTATTAAAAATTCACCTACATCACAAAACTAGTGGTGGGATAAACTCGGTAAGTAAAAATATATGCATAATTAAATTAATTTCATGCATAACCGAATTTCAATACTTAAAGTTACATATTGGTTGGAACTCTTTTTTCAACCTGCGTTTAGACTTTCATTAACCATCTCAAAATTTTCATGCGTTCAAGCTTTCATTAGCCGTCACATCATGATTTTCGTCAATTTCATGCTTAAAGTTACTGATGTGGGCACGAAACGCACTTCACGTGATGGATGAATGCAACGCTTCTCACCTCATTGGATAAGGATGCGACTGCAAGTTTCTTTCGTGATATAACTCACACGAAAGGGACTTTGGATATAACTCACCAAAGGGTTCTTTGGATATCACTCACCAAAGGAAGAAAAAGGATCTCTCAAATTCCCTAAAAGCAAAAGCTTTCTTTTTTATTAATCTCCAACTCCTCAAATATAAGACTAGGTGGCTTTATATATAACCAATTTAAAAACATAAATTAGAAAATTAAATAAAAGATAATCTAAATAAATGAATCTAGATCTCTTAGATAAGTGGATCTAGATCCCTAGATAAATGAATCTAGATCTCCTAAAAAAAAGTGAATCTTTTGTTATGATTCTCGACCGATTCAAAAAATTTCCATGATCTTTGACTTGATATCTTTTGATGAATTCAAATTTGCATCATCCTCTTCGGGTTTTTGAGGATTTGACCCCAAATCTTCTTTATTTGATCTTTGATTTGATATCTTTTGATGGATTCAAATCGGCATCATCAATTATTCTCTTAATCTTCCACTTATGCTTGATCTTCATAATATTCTTTGAGCTTTGATAAATAATTGAATAGTTTTGTTTCACATCATCCTCCCGGGGTTGAAAAGGATTCGACCTCGAATCATATCTTGTGTCACTATATTCCATAATCGAGCCCAAATTTGAAGACTTGTCATGTATGCACCACTTTTCATCAAACCTTGGTATTTCTAAGAATAGACGGCTTGTACTCATCATATCACACAATAATATGTTAGTGAAACTTCCATAAGAACAATCAAGTCGCGTTTGATGTACCTTGATGTCTATCTTTTTGTTCAGCCAACTTAAACTTTCTTTACAATCCATGGAAGACAAATTTGTGTAATTTTCTTCATCTTTGATCAAAGGACACACCTTTTTCATGTTGGAGCATGAAATATGGACAGGTTGCTCCCTTTTTGTTGTTGTGGCAATGAAGTCAACTTGGTCGTCTATTATATTGAGTATTTGCTCTTCCTGATCATCTTCCTCTTATAATTGAGGCTCCAAAGATAATAATGGCCTTTCTTCTGCCTCATCTCTTGTGATATTTTCTACAACGGTGCTAGGAGGATGCTGAGCCCATTGTTGGGTTTGATTCATCTTTAATTGAGCAATATCTCATTGTAGTGAGAGAACGAGTTCCCACAAGTCTTCTGCCATCGTGGATTTTGTACCGCTTCAAATGCTCCTCAAGTCATCATGTGTAAAAAGATGATTTTTTTTTGTTAGGACGGCTTTAGCTCTGATACCAAATGATGTGGGCATGGCATGCACTTCACGTGATGGATGAACGCAACGCTTCTCACCTCCTTGGATAAGGACGCAGCTGCAAGTTTTTTTTGAGATATATTATTTATCAAAGCTCAAAGAATATTATGAAGATCAAGCATAAGTGGAAGGTCAAGAGAATAATTGATGATGCCGATTTAATCCATCAAAAGATATCAAATCAAAGATCAAATAAAGAAGATTTGGGGTCAAATCCTCAAAAACCCGGAGAGGATGATGCAAATTTGAATTCATCAAAAGATATCAAGTCAAAGATCATAGAAATTTTTCGAATCGGTCGAGAATCATAACAAAATATTCACTTTTTTTAGGAGATCTAGATTCATTTATCTAGGGATCTAGATCCACTTATCTAGGAGATCTAGATTCATTTATTTAGATTATCTTTTATTTAATTTTCTAATTTATGTTTTTAAATTGGCTATATATAAAGCCACCAAATTTTATGTTTTAGTTAGTTGTTGAATTTTGATAAAAGAAAACTTTTGCTTTTCGGGAATTGGAAAGATCATTTTCTTCCTTTGGTGAGTGATATCCAAAGACCCTTTGGTGCGTAATATCCAAAGTCCCTTTTGTGAAAGTTATATTACGAAAGAAACTTGCAGCCGCGTCCTTATCCAAGGAGGTGAGAAGCGTTGTGTTCATCCATCACGTGCAGTGTGTTCCGTGCCCACATCAGTTACGTACTAGTTGAAACTCATTTTTCAGCCTACGTTCAGGCTTTTATTAGCTATCTCAGAATTTCATGCGTTCAGGCTTTCATTAGCCATCTCAGAATTTCATATGTTCAGGCTTTCATTAGCCAACTCAAAACTTCATGTGTTTAGGCTCGCATTTGCCATCACAACATGTTTTCCGTCAATTCCATCAGATTCACACACATACAAGATGACCTATCAATTTTTATCTTTATTTAATCATTTGTTAATATCTAATCATGCTTGTGCATTTAAAATATCAAGATAAAAAATATTATAATAAAGTTGTAAAATAATAATAATATGCTTTGTGATGTAGAGTCAATGGCTAAAACATTGAAAACCAATATTTGTACTTACCTGGATTCTAAGAAAATTAGAATTTCTAGGGTTTCCGAAGCCGTCGAATAATCTAACTGATAAAATTCTTAAACGGAGCGGGGTTGAAATTGAATTGATCCAGAAAATTTAGGAGAATTTCTGGTTGAAATTGGACCGGGTCAGGTTCTAGTTTGTCTAGTAGGTTCGATCCGGTTCGATTCAGTTCACCCAACTTAAAACAAGAACCGACTCTTCCTTCCTTTGTGAGTTGCTTCTTCTTTTCATGATCTGCCTCTTCTTCGTGATGGAGATGGAGTTCCAAGGGAGACTCCTTCTCTCCTGGAGAGGTACGTCGTCGTCGGAGGTCACCGGAGGGAAAAGATTTTGCCTTGCTAGGAGGAGCTCGACTGCGACACGGTGGAGAAGGATTTTTGCTAGGGCTTGGAAGATTTCTTGGCTGGGAAAGTTGACAGAGAGCAATGGAGGAGACTTTGAGTTTGAGAGGTGAGTTCCTTCTTCACCTCCACACTCAAATTATAGAGAAGATTTTCAACGAAAAATACCAACAAACAGAGTTGGTTTCGGATTTCATAACAGATTAAATCTGTTAAGTTATATGGAATATAACAATTTTGATGTGGGATAAGGAGATTTTTAGGGAAAGTTCGTAGATTAGGGTTGAAGGTTGAATCTGGCTCTGATTTGGAAGAATTTGAATTTTAAATTCAACATTTGATATTTAATTTGCGAGAATAAGATTTTAATTTGAAAAGCTAACCTCTTATTCGAAATTTGAAAATTAACTTAATAGGATAAGGTTTTAATTTGAAAAGCTAAGCTTTTATTCGAAATTTGAAAAATTAATGAAACCCTAGTATGTTACAATCTCCCATACTTAAAAGAAATTTCGTGCTCGAAATTTAAATTATTAGTTGAATAGTTTTAGGTAGAACTTTCTCATTTCTTCATCAATTCAAATGTTTACTAAGTCTTTTCCTAAATTAGTCGTCATAACTTTTCCTGCAACTTATGTTATTCTAACTCAATCTAAATGAACAATCCTCAAATTACTAGGTCATGTTCTACTATGTTTACGCTATGCTACTCAGATTCATCTCTCTTGATGAAATTCAAATTCTCTTAATCTCATGTTAACTTTCAATCATATTTATTGAATAATTTTATTCATATTTAATGCTAAATCGCTATTTACTAACATCCACAAGGTTAATCTTTAATGTTCATTCCTCCTTGATATATATATAATCAACTAATACATCAATTTATTAAGACATTAACTCTTTGACATCTTTAAAATTAACACCATCTTTTAAACTAATCTTCATGTCGCTACATAACATTAATATATTGGTAAACTAAACACTAAATACTATAATTCACAATTAAATCCTCGAATTTATCTCAATGAACTATATCTTCACATATTTAATTCTTGCTTAAATACCTCAATTCATTTTCATCAACTAAATCCTTGAAATTTAATAGTTTTTCCCTAATCAAATCTAATCTTCTATTTCTTCAATCAATCATTGTCCTAATTTTGTAATTGAATACAAATTTATACTTAAGTATCTCTATTTTATTTTGATCAATTATAGCCTCAAAATTTAATAATTTATCAGTTACATCTAATTTCTATATTCTCAATGACTAATCATATTACATACTTGAAGGTATATTTTATACTTAAACTCATTAACTTCAATACGATCAATTATAACCTTAGTATTTAATAATTTTTCATCTAATATATAATCTCTATATTTTCCCAAATAATAATTGATCAATAACACTAAACACTCTAAAATTTGTATCTTATGTCTACAATTTTGTTTCAATTAACTACATTCTCAAAATTTTAATAATTCTTTTAATCAAATCTAAGCTCCATAATTCATAAAAATACTTATTCTAAACTAAGTACTTAAATATGAATTTCAAGCTTAAAAACATCAATTTAATCTTGATCAACTTATCCTCAAAATTTAATTATTCATAAGGAATAATAGAACCTTAATGCTTATAGAAACAATGATATCTCTATATCATGAAGTTTATTCTAATCAACTATGTACTTAAAATTTAGTTTCTTATGTAAAGATCTTGACTTTAAATTATATCCTCAAAATTTAGTCAATCTTCATCTATGATCTCATTTTATGGTTCGTCAAACAATTATTATTTTAAACTATACACGCGAAGATATAAGTCATACCTAGGTTACTCAACTGTACTTCAATCAATTAAAATCTAAAAATATTCGAAGTTACTATTATAACTTAATATCTATAGCTTATCGAGCAAATATCAATTTAAATTCTCAATTTGTTTAATTCTATACCCTCAGCAGTTTTTGTTTTTATATTTACTCTTGCTAGAATATAACTTTTACATAACCTTCTACTTATTACAAATTGACATCTAAACATAAATTTTGAACTTAAGGTCCTCAACTTTCATTGATTAACTATAATCCTCAAAATATAGCAATTTCTTAAATAAAATCCAACTTCCATGTTTTCTCAAAATTTTCTTAAACTAAACATTCCAATATATTTTTCATCAAAAAATCCTCAATACTTACACAACTCTATATTCAATTGTATCCTTAACACAGATTTAGCATTAAACTTTTCTCTAAACCATGATCATTACAAATTCTTACATCACTTAAATTATCTGTGTTAACGATTTCTTTACTAGAGATAACATCTATTTCCTTGAGCAATGATCAAATTAAAATATCTACTCCAATATAAAACTTATACATAATTTCTTAATTTTACCTTGATCTCATATAGCCTCAAAATCATTGCTAATTCCTCAAGTCATTTTAAACTATATTATAAGACACATTATAGCATCTTTCGTTTCATCCTAAATCACCAACTTCTTATTGATATGATATTTTTGCATTATATTAATTTCTTAATTCAAATCTAACTTGAAAGTTTTCGACAAGCTACATTCTTACTAAATCTTAAAATAATTTAATTCTAATAGTTAAATCATTATTAGGAACAATCATTTTATCCATACGCTAATTCATAAAGTCTAAATATCTTTTAATTAATTGCCATCATTCAATATCTTTTCTAATCATCTCAAATTTATGGTATCACACTATCTCTTATTGTCAGGAAATTTTTAACACGAGAATATAGTAATTTTCTAAATTGTCTATATAAATTTATTTATTTATTTATTCATAAGCTCTTGTTTAAAAAATGTTTAAACTTCAGTTAGTATTTTTCTAACTTAGATTTTAATTATTTCATGTCAATGTTTTAAAGTTTTCGTAGAGTAGTCTCTAAAATCTCTAAGCTAGTTAACTTACTTTACAAGGTTTGTATAATTTTATTTATTTTAGAAGGGTGTTTGTTGATCGAGGTCAAGTCTTTTAATCAGAAATAATTATTTTAGATTTAGCCATGGATTTAGGTCACAAAAATATCTCTAAAATGAATACAACTTGTACTAAAATGTAATTTAGAAAAGATTGAAACCCTTTAAATAAATTTCTAAATAAAATATATAATAAAGTTTCAAGATACATTTATGTTTTTTTATAAAACATGTATAAAAAGAATAATAAAAAGAAATATTTACTTGCTGATCAATAATATTCTAGATGCAGAAGAACATACAAATAATCTACAGAATCTTATAAACCTTGAGTTTGATATCAAATTGTAACACCCCAAAATTTATTTTCCCTAAAATTTCAAAACCCTAAAATTTTTCCAAAATTAATTGAAAAATTAGGTTAAATTTGTTTATTTAAAATTCTAATTAAAATATCAGCATTTCTCGACTTCATCAAAGTTTTAATTCAGCGGAAGAAAATATACATTTATTAGGGAACATTTAATCAAATTTTCTAAATTCATTTTTTTCTCAAACATTAATTAAAATATATGCATAGAAATACGGAAATAGATTTAAACATTTCTACAAACATAATATTAAATAACAAACATGCTTCAAAATTTTTATTAATGAAAATACTAAATAAAATTCCAACAATATCCTTCAAATAAGTTCCAATAAGGATTTATTCATAAAAGAAAAATGATATTTAAATAATTAAACTATTTCTTTCACTCGTCGATATTCTCATCTATATGCTCATCGTAAAACCCTAATTAACACTTGTAAATTCTTAAAATTTTCAAAATCATTGATTAAATAAGAAAATTAAACATTAACTATTAATAAATATTTATTTAGTTCATTGTTATTTAAAACTTTAAATAAAATACTTTTATTAAACAATTTTATTAAAATACTAAAGCGAAATAAATTTCATTAACTAACAAAATTAAATATGAAATAATATCCAACAAAAACTTTAATATTATCAAATTGAGTTTTATAAAAATTTCATCAACGCGATATTCGTAAAAATTACAGCGGAAGACAATATGAAAACATTAAATTTATTTATCTGATTTGAGAATACCTTCTTCTATATGCTCGTCTACCTCTAGAATATTCTCGATCAGCCCAAATTCTTTTTCTATTAAAAATTCACCTACATCACAAAACTAGTGATGAGATAAACTCAATAAGTAAAAATATATACATAATTAAATTAATTTCATGCATAACTAAATTTCCATAGTTAAAGTTACATATTGGTTAGAATTCATTTTCCAGCCTGCGTTCAAGCTTTTATTAGCCATATCAAAATTTTTATAAATTCAGGCTTTCATTAGCCGTCACATCATGCTTTCTGTCAATTCCATGCTTAAAATTACAAATTGGTTGGAACTCATTTTCCAACCTACGTTCAGGCTTTCATTAGCCACTCAGAATTTCATACGTTCAGACTTTCATTAGCCATCTCAAAATTTCATGCGTTTACGCTCTCACTAGCCATCGCAACATGCTTTCTGTCAATTCCATCAGATTCACATGCATACAAGATGACCTATCAATTTTTATCTTTATTTAATTGTATGTCAATATCTAATCATGCTTGTACATTTAAAATATAAGAATAAAAAATAATATAATAAAGTTGCAAAATAATAAAATAATAATAATATGCTTTGTGATGTAGAATCAATGGCTAAAACATTGAAAACCAATATCTTTACTTACTTGGATTCTAAGAAAATTAGAATTTCTAGGGTTTCCAAAGCCGTCGAATAATATAACTGGTAAAATTCTTAAATGGAGCGGGGTTGAAATTGAATTGATCCAGAAATTTAGGAGAATTTCTGGTTGAAATTGGACCGGGTCGGGTTTGGGTTGGTACAGCAAGTTCGGCCCGGTTCGATTAAGTTCACCCAACTTAAAACAAGAACCTACTCTTACTTCCTTTGCAAGCCGCTTCTTCTCTTCGTGATCTGCCTCTTCTTCGTGATGGACATGGAGTTCCGAGGGAGACTCCTCTCTTGGCGAGCTTCATCATCATTGGAGGTCGCCGGAGGGAAAAGATTTTGCCTCGCTAGGAGGTGCTCGATTACGACATGGTGGAGAAGGATTTCAGCTAGAGCTCGGGAGATTTCTTCATTAGGAAAGTTGACAGAGAGCAATGGAGGAGACTTTGAGTTTGAGAGGTGAGTTCCTTTTTCACCTCCACCTTCAATTTATAGAGAAGATTTTCAACCGAAAATACCAACAAATAGAGTTGGTTTCGGATTTCATAACAGATTGAATTTGTTAAGTTATCTGGAAGATAACAACTTTGATGTGGGGATAAGATTTCTTCATGGTTATGACAAGATTTTTAGGGAAAATTCACAGATTAGGGTAGAAGTTCGCTGAATCTAGCTCTGATTTGGAAGAATTCAAATTTTAAATTGAACATTTGAAATTTAATTTGCTAGGATAAGATTTTAATTTGAAAAGCTAACATCTTATTCAAAATTTGAAAATTAACTTACTTGGATAAGATTTTAATTTGAAAAGCTAATCTCTTATTGGAAATTTGAAAATTAATGAAACCCTAGTATGTTACAAAACATAACATCGACAAACTTTAGAATCATCAAAACTCTACTAATCTTCCCACTAGACAAGCCAAAATTAATATCCACATAATATTCATCATAACTAAAGAGATCAACATCAGCCACATGACTAAAATTGGCATTCCAAAGCCCCAAATCAGTAATAATTTCATGAAGTCCCTTAGTCCATCCAATTCTAAGAAGCCAAGTAATCAAATTATCTAATGACACATACCTCATTGAGATAACATCGGCTTTCTTCACATTCAAATTTTGTTGGTTCCTTGCAATGTGAACCAGACTAAGTAGGACCCAAAACTTGTTGCCAATCTTGAAAAAAGAATAATTAGTAAAACTATCATGCAAAAACATCCAATTATTTTGCCAAATTTTCCCAAGGAGCGATTGACTAGCTTTCAAAGGCGCTACATTACTTAATAATTTGTCTTGGTACTTATCACTTGAGAAAGAAATACTTACTTGATTTGAAACTTGAATGTTCTCCTTATCAATATGCCACCATAATTTGTAAGGAATTAAATGTATCAATATCTCCAAGCCAAACTTTTTAACCATATTCATAGAACTCATGTTGACATAACTTTTATCATCAATGATCAAAGAGCAAACCTTGTCTTCATTGAAGCATTAGACGTGAAAAGTTTGCTCCTTTTGAGATTCCTCTTCTCAGATTTGGAGAGTTAGTGTGCTTTAAAGCTTTATGTTGAGGGGTTCCCTTTGAATATAATATAATTCCTCTTGTGGTTTGTCCTTTTCATTATTTGCCACCAATAATTCATCTTCAATAATTGTCGTCAAGGAATCAACTTTGCTCTCTCTCTCTCTCTATATGTTTAGCTTTCACTTCCTCCTCTTCTAGAGTTAGCTCTTCTCTCAAAAGGCATGTACTTTCGGAGACTCTTTCTTCATAAAATTCTTCTTTCATGCTCTAGGAATCGAAAGATAATAATGGCCCATCTTGAAGTAATATAACATCCTCTTCAAACCGTTCTTCCATCTCTAGGGTTTCTTCTAAAATCTCAACATGTTCTTGTGTATACAAAGGTGGAGCGCGTGCACAACTTGTTTTCAAATTGTCAAGTTGTTGAGCTAACTTTTCCAATGTGGTAATAAGTTGAGCTTGCCATTCTACCTTGAGTGCTAGGTGTATGACGTCTTCCATGTTGCGATATACTTGTAGCTCCACTATCTTACCGATCTCAAAATTTAAACCCTTGATGAAACCAGTGATTGTTTGTTTCTTTGGTTCTTCGAGGCAACATCTTATTTTAAAGGTCTCAAACTCGGTGATGTACTCCTCTATTGATAAAAGCCCTTGCTTTAGGTTTTCAACTTGTAAAAATGGCTTTTGCCTATAGTGGTTTGTACAAATCAATGCCTCATTAAACTCTTCATAGCTTTCCATGTCCGAATGTCTTGTTCTTTTACACTGCTTCTATTAGCTTTAAGATCTTTCCATGATAAGCTAGCATTCCTTCAAAGCACTAGAGTAGCTAGTCAAACTTTGGTTCTTTCCAAATATTTGTGGTAAGCAAAGACCTTTTCCACTTGTTTTTCCCAAGCTATATAATCTTCTAGTCATTCAGACTTGCTAAAAGTAGGAATGATGCGCCCTAAAACCCTACCGCCTGACCCGAGCCATGATGATCTTTGTTTATCTAATAAACTATTATTTTGTAGGAAATACTAAATTGATGGAGCTTGAAGAGGAGCCATTGCATGAAGACAAAGAAGCCCCTCGACATGTCCTCACTTGGGAGCCTCCAACTTCAAATCGGCTAGGAGTGCACTTCCACAAAGTTGATGAACTTGTTTTGACCGAGGCCAACAACACCACTTAGATGAAGTTATGTTTGAATTCCACATTGATTAGTGCTTTAGTTATATTGGTTGGATTATGGCTGGTTTGGATTATATCTTATTGATTTTGGATTGTTGAATTGAGGTGCTCGGGTAGACAAGTAAACCGAGCCCTCATGCCCATTTTGTGTGAACTTAAGGGCATTTTTGTAAATTTCTTTTATTCTCATTAAGGGAGTATTTAGCCTGCCTTAATGAAACCTTAATGGAGTTTCTAGAACCCTTATTTTTCTGTGTAAAAATTGTGAAGAGCTTGTGCTCTCTCAAACCCAAGGTGGACGGCTAGCTTCAACACAAACCCTACACCAATACCACCTATATTGAGAGGGAGATTGGCACTATCTTTTCTAGCATCTTCATTAGAGGGTGTCCTTTAGCGTGAGAAGATAGAGGATTGAAGCAAACCCAAGGTGGAGTGTCCCTTTTGTGAAGGACCCGAATCAATCGCTACTCTTGGCCGAGTGGGAGTGCACGGACCAACTTGGTATTTCATTTCTGTTCGTTTTTCCTTAAGTCCCCTAGTGTATTTTGAGTTGAAGATCTTGTATTCTCTGTTGTGCTAATTTGCTGGGTGGAAGTTATTAATTTGGATTCATATATTTCGAGTTGTGCATGTTTGTTCAAGAGGACCGCAAAACTATTTTCCCAAAAACCCTAGATTCGAGGGGATCTGCGGACCAACTTGGCGTACATTTTCTTCCTGTTTTTCCTTAAAGTTACAGCTGTATTTTATTATGAGATTATTGGTACTTTTTTTCTTGAGAAATGCTGGGTGGAATCGTTTGAATTGGATTCGTGGTTTTAAAGGTATGCCTGTATTGTTAAGAGTGGTGCAAACCTATTTTTCTGAGAATTCCATTTCTGAGTTCCAGATTCTCTCATGCATAACTTTGTTTATGCGAAGCTTTTAAAGGTGATTTTTGGAGGTGTCCTTATTCTAATTGTTAAATACTTGCCCTATAAATTTGGGGTCCAAAGCCTATGTTGAGTTCTAGTTTTTTTTTTAAATCTGGTGTTCGGGTTAGCACATTGGCAAAGTGCATTTTCTAATTGACTATCAAATTGGAGACTTGGGACACATCACTTTCCATGTCTGAATGTCTTGTTCTCTTACACTGCTTCTATTAACTTTAAGATCTTTCCATGATAAGCTAGCATTCCTTCTAAGCACTAGAGTAGCTAGTCGAACTTTGGTTTTTTTCTGAATATTTGTGGTAAGCAAAGACCTCTTCCACTTGTTTTTCCCAAGCTATATAATCTTCTAGCCATTCAAACCCGCTAAAAGTAGGAATTGAATCTTGTAAATTTTCTTATGTCATGTAATCCATATCATAATTGTAGCCTCTTGCTATCATGTAGAACAGATAAGAACACACAAATAATATGTTGATAGGGTCGAAATAGGCTCTAATACCAAATGACGCAAAAATGAAAGCCTCGGATGAAGATAGAAGACAAAAAGGTCGACCTTCAGAAAAAGCGGTCGAACTTCCAAAAGGAACTTCTTGAATGATTGTAGGCGTGGCAGTCAATCACTGCGGGTGTGACGAGCTACTAGTTGGCTTGGAGAAAAATTGCTTCTTTACAATTTTTCTATTCCTCTAAATAACTCTCTCTTGATGAATCAAAAGGAAATTCTCACCAACAAGATAGTGAGTGATTACAAACTTTGAATGACTTCACCAATCGAAATTGGCAAGAAGATTTGCAATAATCTAAAAATCAAGTAATTCTCACAACACTTGACTTTAGTTTTTCGTTCACTGGGATTTCAAAATCCAAGAGAAAGAAAATGACTAGCCAAAGCTAAAGGAATTTTATTAATCAAAAACTAAAACTTCTAATGAGTTTGGTGAGGTGTAATGTGGCATCCTGCCCTGTGAAGGCTAGGAAAGGCCTAAGTGTGGGTCTGGCCCATATCAGGGGGGCACAATCCCACATCGCTCGGGAGAGTAGAAAATGCATGGTATATAAGCATGGAGCCCCTTCCTACCTAGTACAACGCGTTTTGGGCATACCCCAAGAACAAACTCGTGCGGGCTTCGGCCTAAAGCGGATAATATTGTATTGGGAGCACCAGGGGACGTTACAAATGGTATCACAGCGAAATCCCAATCAGAAGTGTGGTTGACGGGGACATTGGGTCCCCAAGGGGGGGAGATTGTGGCATCCCGCCCTGTGAAGGCCAGGAAAGGCCCAGGTGTGGGTCTGGCCCATATCAGGGGGCACAATCTCACATCGCTTGGGAGAGTAGAAAATGCATGGTATATAAGCATGGAGCCCCTTCCTACCTAGTACAACGCGTTTTGGGCTAACCCCAAGAACAAACTCGTACAGGCTTCGGCCCAAAGCGGACAATATTGTACTGGGAGCACCGGGGGACGTTACATGTAAATAGCCCACCTTGAAAACAATTCTACTAAGGATAAGATTGACTTATACTTATTCCTAACCAATCTCTATCATCTATTTGAAATTTAAAATAACTTAAATTTAAACTATCTAGGAAAACTTTAAAATAACTTAAAAATCATCTATCTAAAGATTTATGAATTTGATCTTCATTCAATTTGAATGAATTTAAATTCGTGGTCCATCATCCTCTTTGGCGGATTACTCATAAAATTGCCAAGTAAGCACATGTGTTGGCATCTCTTGATCCACTTCATTAGGTGTGCCTTCATCTTGAATCTTTAAATCTGAAAAATAATAAACCAAATAATACTTTGAAAACTTCTTTGAATTAGGCCTTGTAAGAATTCCTTGGGCCAAATCATAAGTTGGTCTTCATATGGATTTGGGTCTCTAAATCGGACAAGTGAAATTGGACTCTTAAATAGAAATGTAAATCTCTGTTCGCGGATCTTTTGACGTAGCAAAAAAACTTTGAATTAAACGATCCAACTCATTCTGGAAACATTGAGATGTCAGCTACAATCTTTGTGGAGATCATGTTTTGATATAAAATATTTAACATCGTCGAAATTGCCAAGTAATCTTCAAATGTCATATCCCAGATTTTGCAATTTACCACAAATCCCTCAATCTTATGCTTGATTTTCCACTTATGTTTCATCTTGAAGAACACCATAATATATTTGATTGTTGGATGATGTAATTCATCCTCTTTCTCCCTTTAACCTTACATTCATCCTCTTTCTCCCTTGAATCTCTTCAAAATAAGCACAATAAAAATCATTAGAGAATCCCCATGCATGATTGTGAATAGCAGTAATCTGTGGCACATCAATAAATTGAAGCTAATACGAACTAGGTTATTGTAAACAAATATACAGCCCTTGTGGATTAAAAATTTAATAATAAGTAAATCTTCATCAAAATTATCAAAATTTCAAGCTTCTAAAAATATTCAATTAAAAAATAATCAAATTGCGTATGAAATTCTTACTCCTTTTGCACGAATTTAGTTTTCACCGTAGTACTTAAAATCTTAATTATGTCTGTTAATCCCTCCACCCTCTTCAATTCCCTAATTTTAGAAGAAAAAAAGAAATTATTGATGGAAAATCCAAACGTAAACTTGGAACAAACTGAAAAGAAAATCAAAACATAAAATTAATGGAGGAGAAAATTAAAAACTCTCTTTTGATAAATGATTTCCAAGTAAGTTTCGATTGACATAAGCTTTTCGGGTGAGCTGATGTCATCATCAAAAACAAATTCACCACTGTCTTCGTAATTTACTGGAACAATTGCACCTGCAAAGAAAATCACATAACAAGAACTCAACAAATACTTCAAACAGAACAAAATGAATAAGCAATAAAAAAATAAAAAATGAAAATCAAGCCCTTCACACAACCCTCAACACAAATCATAAGAGATAAAAATGAGATTTCATCAAGATCAAAAAATAATGAACTAAGCAAAAAGGAAAAGCTCACGCAATTGGATGATCAAGGTCATATTGGTCGTCTTGCATGAGGTATAACAAACTGCAACAACCTATTTTCCTTCTCATATTTTTTTAAATTATGTGATAAAATAGTGTATATATATATAACTAAAACATCCCCTGGTGCTCCCAGTACAATATTGTCCGCTTTGGACCAAAGACCGCATGATTTTATTCTTGGGGTTAGCCCAAAATGCATTGTACTAGGTAGGGAGGGGAACCCTACTTATAAACCATATATTTTCTACTATCCCAAGCGATGTGGGATTGTGCTCCTCCACTGATATAGGCCTGACACACACCTAGACCATTCTTGGTCTTTATAGGGTGGACTACACAATCTCCCCCTCCCCCCCTCCCCCCCTCCCCCACAGGGACCCGACGTCCTCATCAGCCACACTTTCGGTTGTTGTGACAGCCCACCTTGTGAAGCCAAGGAATAGCCCAGGTGTGGGTCCGACCTATATCAGTGCGGGTGCACAATCCCACATTGTTTGGAAGAGTAGAAAATGCATGGTTTACAAGTAGAGTTTCCCTCCCTACCTAGTTCATTGCATTTTGGGCTAACCCCAAGAATAAAATCATGCGGTCTTTGGTCCAAAGCATACAATATTGTACTAGAAGCACTGAGGGATGTTACAAATGGTATCAGAGCAAAATCCCAACTAGAAGTATAGCCGACGAGGACGTCAGGTCCCCAAGGGGGGAGATTGTGGCAGCCTGCCCTATGAAGACCAAAAATGGCCTAGGTGTGGGTCCGACCTATATCAGTGGTGGTGCATAATCCCACATTGCTTGGGAGAGTAGAAAATCCATGGTTTATAAGTAGATTTTCCCTCCCTATCTAGTACAACGCATTTTGGGCTAACCCCAAGAACTAAATAGTGTAGGCTTTGGCCCAAAGAAAACAATATTATACTAGGAGCACCAGGGGATGGTTGTGACACCCTGCCCTGTGAAGGCCAGGAAGCCCAAGTGTGGGTCTAACCCACATCAATAGAGGTGCACAATCCCACATCGCTTAGGAGAGTAGAAAATGCGTGATTTATAAGTAGATTTCCCTTCCCTATCTAGTATAACGTGTTTTAGGCTAAACCCAAGAACAAAACCATGCGGGCTTCAGCCCAAAGCAAACAATATTGTACTGGGAGCACCGAGAGACGTTACAAATGGTATCAGAGCGAAATCCCAACCAGAAGTGTGCTCGACAAGGATGTCTGATCTCTAAGGAGGGGAGATTGTGACCTAGTCTGCCCTGTGAAAGCCAGGAAATGCCCAGATGTGGGCTTGGCCCATATCAGTGAGGGTGCACAATCCCACATCGCATGAGAGAGTAGAAAATGCATGGTTTATAAGTATGGTTCCCCTCCTTACCTAGTACAATGCGTTCTAACCCCAAGAACAAAACTATGCGGGCTTCGACACAAAGGGGACAATATTGTACTGGAAGCACCGGGGGATGTTACGTTAACGTGGCAGAAGCCTTTCCTTTTTATTTAAAAGATCCTTTGTACCATTTAAACCATTAAAAGACACATTGCATCATTCAAAACATTTAAAAGATATGTTACACAACATTGTTTTAATCCTTACTTAAAACATTACACATCTATAATTTAAAACATTTTCATAAACAAAGTGAATCATAACCGATTAGTCAAACTCACCACGTGACACAGATGCTCGATGTAGCTATGCTACTTTAGTTGTAGTCCATTGCTATCAATCACAATTTTCTTCATTCGGATCACACTTCTCATCTACATTACAAGATTTATCTATGAGCCTAATGCTCGGTAAGAGATAAAAACATGTTAGTTGTAATGTCATGCTCATGATATACAGTTTCATAAAAAAATGCATTTTCTTTATGTCATATAACAGTCCAGATATTAGAGACACACAGTTCAGGGGAAAAGATATATCATCTGGTCCTCCTATACGGAACCGTCATCAACCCCATCTTACAACGTCTATTTTCTTTTATTCAATCCATTATTAGTTTTTATGTCAAAACATATGCATGAAAACATTTTCATATCCTTTCTTTGAAGACCATGATGCATGAAATATGCATATGAACAAAATGAATTATAACCTTTTCAACATATTCATGCATTGCATTTCTTTATATATTATAGCATGTCAACAATATCAATCATATTTTAATCCTTCCAAGATCGATAATAACCTCATATATCTCCTAGTATATCTATCAAGTGACATCATACAATTATACAATCACATCATCATAATATCTTCATATATCCAATACAACCAACAATGTCACCAATACCAATACACTCATAGTACTTTGTAATATAGGTCAAAAGGAAAAATACATGGAATATCTCTTAGTTTAAGTCCTTAATGCGATTTCAACCCTAAGAAGTATCTACTTAAGTGTTAAGACCTAAAATATGATAAATCTTTCATCAATATCGATTTAAACATTTATGACTATGAATTTACCTAAAGTATGCATAACTTTTAATATACACCACATTTACCAATAATGTGTGTCTTATTTAATCATTTCGTGATAACAACTTACTCTCATTTAAAAGATTAGGAAAGAAAACCTAAACCAGAACCACATTCCTTTTGCGTGCGGATGTAGCTAAGTCTCTGACTCTATTGGTCATAGTTCCCTACTGTTGCGGCCGGTACTCGTTTGCGCGCGCGTGAACCAACCCAACAATGTCTAGAAGAACACGCTTCATTCATATGCATACTTCATTAATTTCTCTTTATAATTTTCACCCATTTTTTAAGATTCATAACTCCAACTACACATCACTAATTTTATCAATTCCAAAACCTAAATCCTTTTTGAGATGTCAAGAATAACATACTCAAATGATTTTACATTACATCCTCACCAAGATAGCCAATCCGTTCCAAACAATGCTACCACTCAACTTTGACCAATTTCCTCTTTTTCATTCTTTTCACCTTACCAACTCTTCGAAACTTATAAAATTCCTTAGAGTCATAACAAAAACCCTTATTACCTTCAAAGAGTCGAAAAGAGAGGTAGTTTCCGTGAAAGCTTGGTGTCCTAATGGAATTCCTTTTCACCTTGAAGTGATAGAGTTCTATTTAAGGACAAACCTTTTCCCCCGTAACTCCTTTTTGCTTCAATCTGGAGGTGTTACGCATATTAGACATTAAGGTTTTGAGTCGTCCCTTTCTTTCAAGCATTTCACCCAGTCTAGAGCGCTTGTTTTGCCTTCCTTAGGTCCATTCTAGAAGCCCTGTTCTTCATACGAATGACCACTCATGTAAAACCTACAAAATTTTGGATTTTATATTTTTCTTGAGTAAATTTTTTGCTTTACTCTAACTAAAATTGTTTGTGTTGACCGGGTTCTTGCTGTATGTCGTGGGTCTTTAGTCATGGGTGATGATTCAGTCAAATAGTTAAACGGTAAATCGTGTGTTACTGTGGGGTTTGAACTGTGCAAGTATATTCGGTAAATTTAAATAAAGTCGTGAGAGTATCGGGATAGAGTAGATTATTTTCATAAAATTGATATTTATTTAATATATATAATATATTTTATAATTATTATATATTTTAAATAATATTAAATTAATTACAATTTTTCTATTATTTTTATTATTATTAATTAATTATTTTCTGCCTTTTTACCTCGAGTTGCGCACTCTTCTCTCTCTCCATGTAACATCCCGGTTTTTCGGACAGTTTAAAACTCATAATTTGAAAGACATTTATCCTTTATAAAATACAGTGGAAGACTTTGCCTTTGAAAACTAATTGAAATAAAGAAGTGCATAAATAAATCGCTTTTTGTTAAACTATTTACAATTTAAAATCAGGTCATAACTTAAAGCAAAGAACCTTTTACAACTTTAAAACATTTATAAAACCGTTTAGCCAAGCCAGCCACCAAGTCCGCAATGTAAAAATCCTCCATCCACTGTTCCTTTCTCGCTTTCATACATACCTACATCACAAAACTTTAACTATGAGCCTAATGCTCAGTAAGAAGTGAAATGCATAATGAACATAACATGCGCGTTATAAAACCTTTTAAATTCAATTTTCCTTTTCTATTCATTTATTTATAAAAACGATGATGAACTTCAGTCATAATGAACTTTATATTATATCTGTGAACGTGTGTTATGGCTGTGAAATTGTACCTTACTAGTGAACTTAAACCAGATCGGTGAACTTATACCGCAGCAGTGAACTTGTATCATGATGGTGAACTTATTCCATCATGATGAACTTATATCATTTTCTTTCTTCTCAATAACTCGGGAATAAGCGGTGAACCTTAAACCAAATCAAACCCTTCTCATTTCCTTTAAATATTTCTTTTCATTCCCATCTTTCTTATATAAAACTTATGCATATAAAATTGTTTTCTTTTCTTTTAAAATCACGATGCATGAACATGTATGAATGCACACATTTCTACACATTTTTAACACTTCATTAATCATATAAAATCCTTAACCAGTATAGCATCTACGACTAGTTCTTCTTAGTAACATCAAACAACACATCAAGCAATACATCCTCGAACGACGATGGAATCACAACTCATATCTAACAAATTCAAGCATCAACAATCAACATACATCTCCAAAGTTTAACATGATCAACATCTAGCATTTATCAAACCTAGTAGCACAGTATAATCTTTAAACAGGTTCTTTAAACAACCATCTATATTAAATTACTTATCACATAAGCAGCAAGCCAACAATTCTCAAACACCAACAATGGCAAAACAATACATCTCCAAGAATGGCAGGATCAATTCCTAACTTCTAACCGCAACAAATGACACCTATGTTCTTATCACTTCAATAATCATACAGTAGCATATCATCAACTATGACATTCTATTCCCAACTTATATGTGTCCAATACTTCAACAATTATCAAAGTGCCATCAGCAACAAGTTTAAGAAATATATCATCAATAATAGAGTCTAATCATTAACATCAACCAACATAATTAATTCACCTAATATTTATCAAATACTGCAGCATAACCTGACCTTAAAAAAAAACTATTCACAAACATCAGCATCCAAAGAGCTCCAGAACAACAATACATACCTTTTATCAAACAATATCAAAGAACAATATTCCTCTATAGCATAAACATAATCCTTTTCTTAACTATCTATTATGCATGAGCTTCTAAGCAACAGTCATGAACATCAACCAATAATCACAACATGTCCAGTACTCCAAGAACATCAAACAATATCTCCAAAATTTAGCCTTTGTCAAATAGACTATCTCAAAGTTAACATGAACATCAATTTACTCTAATAGTTAATCACATCACAGCATAGCAGAACATAACAATGAGTGAATTAATAACATGATCTATCAAGCAGCAGGGAGCATTTTTAATCTAACATGAAAGTAGTATTCAATCTAAACAAAGCACATACTTCTTGTGATATAAACCCAAAGGGAAAGCACAAACATACTTCTTACCTTATTGCTTCACAAAACCCTCTCCTTGAAGCTCCTCTCGCACACTCATTCCGCAACAGCAATCCTCTTTCAAAATTCCTCCCGCACAGTGGCTCAGTGAAGAATAAAGAACACCCTTGAGAGAACCAGAAAACTTCCTTCTCTCGGCCTTTCTCTCTTCTTTAGCTCTACTCACAGACTCTCCTCTATTCTTATCTTTTCACTGCCTTCAAAACTCCCCTTACAATGACTCTCCAGATTTTCCAGAACTCTCTCTATATTTTTCCCACTTCCTCCTCTCTATTTTCTCTTCCTTTCTTGTTGTATATACTGAATCAACATGTATCAACGTAGGAGGTGAAGGAACACACCTCATCAATGAGGTTCTCACAGCATCATCTTCCATTCAGAATAAAACGTTGCAGTTCATTTCAGGCAACATTTCAGATTCTCGGTCGACCAAACCCTTCGGGTGATTGACCGCAAAACATCTTTCTGAACAACTTTCATGAACACCGGTCGATCACCAACGCAGCCAACGATCGACCACTTCAATAATTCGTCTCTTTAATATTTTTCCATCACGGTGATCGACCGCCATTTCATTCGGATCAACCACAAATCACATTTCACACAATATTGCTTCAACCAGGTCGATCACTCTCCTATGGACAATTGACTAGCTCCAAAATGGCTCACCACTAGATTATTTCACTCAATTAGTGATCGACCGCCCCTTATTGAGATCGACCACTCTCCCTAATATCCCTTCTAATACTTAGACAAATTACACTTCTAATAACCAATAACCACAATTCACATCTCTATTCACAATCATCCCTTAATTCTCCAAGAATCCACAAATATTATCACTTAGACCTCATGTTTAGCATTATGAAAATCTGGGGTATTACACTCCATCAATCACATTTTCTCTCTATCTCACTTTGTTTTTCTTCACTCTGGCAGTGACCTTTCAAAGCTTGTCGGAGTCATGTCGGGTGGAGGTGTTCAACACCTCCACTATTTATCAATAGTTTGCATTACGAGCTTCGATTATGTATTTTATTTGTTAAAAATGGTCGCGCCAATTAGAAGAATGTGATTGTCGAAATCATTGCCAGAAAAGTATTGACCATAACTTTAAACCCTCACCGATGATGATCCTATGATCATGACGTTTGACCTACTGTTGGAAACCTCTCGATGAGGAGAATCTTGTGGATCTAAAGATCGATCAAATCCATGGCCAGATGTAGTTCTGCAGCTTTGTCAGAAAAGTCACAATCGCAACTTTAATTGAAGATCCCGGTCAGTTCAGGCATCATCTCTAAAAATTGATGCCACCATTGGATTCAAGAGCTTAAAACCTTTAAAACTCAACTCTTCTCATTTCGATCCAATGTTATTTACCATCGTTGGAAAAGTCACCATCGTTGGTCACTGGTCACCGGAGTGCTAATTGGACATTGGCTGATGACATGGCAAATGAGGTAAGCATTGACTGTTAACTTTAACTTTTATGTTGACAATTTGACCACATTTTTGGACTGCCTAACTATGTTAAAAAATTTAACAGACACCATTTTCTGACTTTTTTCGACGTTCCAAACACACTAGTGCCCTCTGTTTGTTAAAATTCATTTTGATCATTTAGCACGTATATCGAGGTGAGATCAAAACTTTATTTTGAATATTGAAATGATGTCATCTTTATATTGCGTCAATAGGAGTTATTCCTTAGATAAATTTTGAAAGTCTGTTAATTAGAGTGTTTCAGAAGTTGTACGTATTCTATTTAAAATTTTCAAATTTTGTCAGCGATGCATGTATGACTCTCCTAGGTTCGGGATCATTTGTCATTTCATATCGATTTGGGTTCCTTGTATCGATTTAGGACTTATCTTTTGTCCCTAGTGTGATGGTTGAGAGTTTGATGTCGATTACGTATTAGGTTTCGACGATTTTATGGATTTTAGTAACTGTGTCCGACGGCGCGTGCGGCTAGTCAGCTAGGCTTCTGTCGTCATCAAGGTTGGGATTTTTACACTTTATGCACTTCATTGTATCATGGTTTTCAAACTATTATTTTGTGAGTTGCCACATATAAAAATTTGATAGGGACTGTTCGACAATAAGCCTGTTTTTATGTATATGTACATATGTTTTCTCACATTTAATTTATCGTACATAGTATTTTGATTTTTGGTTATCCGTATATCTCGGTGGATGAATCCTCTTGATGCTTTGGGCAATCTTGATATCAAAGCATCACGAGGCTATCTAGTGTATCTTCTATTGCGTGAAGATTTCTTGTGTGCACGTGCGAAATGGGTAATAAGGTATTGATGACATGTCCTTAGGTTTCGAATCCCTAAAGTTGAAATGGGTAATAGGGTGGTGGTGACACGCTCCTTATATTTTGAATCCCTAAACCTAATCTGGGTATTTATTCATCTTGTTGTTGATTATACATATGGTGTTGTCGCTTGGTCTCTGAACTAGGAACACTTTTTTCTTTGGACTCATAAGGTGTTGCCATCGGCAAATGACCACCTTTTTATATTGTGTGTCAAATGGGTCCTTGTGTAAGCATCCATTTTCATTATTGACGTTTTCGAATGAAAAATTATGTAGGTCTATTTTATAATATAGTTATCTATGCATATAACGCGTTTTGCGAAAAACCTCATCTATGGCATGTGGGCCCTATTTTTTGGATAAAATGATGAAGTGATTTTTATATGTGGTTTAAAAGTCCATTTATGATAATAAGATTCATTTAACCATGACTTTTTGAAAAAGATAAAACCAGTTTTCCAATGCATTGCACTTAGTATATATCCCTTACTAAGTTTGACACTCATCCCTCAACCATATTTTTCCCAGGTTTAGATCGTCATGGTCATCGTCTCCTTATTGTCCTTGGTGAGGATTTTCTCTCTTGTTTTATTTTTGTTAATTTTTTGTGTTGTTGAATGACTTCATTTACTGCACAATGTTTTTTTTTTCTATTTGTTATTTTTTTTACACTATCTTTAACTCTTGTTGATTACTTTGTGGACCCTGATCCATTTGTTTTGAGTTTTGGGTTTATTTTTATGTTGAGACTTCCGTTGAAAACCTAGCCTTGCGTTGGGCAATTGGGTTCTCTCTCAAGATTGGATCACTTGACCCAGTGTTTCTATTAAGCTCACCACGAGGTCGTGACAACTCAATTCATGCGGATGACCACAACTTATTTTGTCTTTTGATATTTTAATCAGGCCGAACATCCATTCCAAAGACCAATTTTCACTTGTGGACGCCCGCCAAACTATTCCATACAAAATTTTTACAAGGTACCTAGCATTCGGACATCCGCTCCAACAATGATGGTGTTCGCAACATCACTAAAGTTCACATCCCAAAACAAAACAAAATCATCACTTAGAATTCCCACCATCAATATCTTCAACAATTAAAATAATTATATCATTATCCAACATACCATTGTCAAACATATCATTATCAAATATATTATTATCAAATATATTTGATACATAATTTATGTTTAGCAAAATAAAGTTTTTGGGTATTACACAAACGTTGTCTATTCTTTCCTAGAATGTGCCCCAACGATCAGACTGGCAAGTGAAAACTAAAAGAACTTTTGTGCATATGTTTTATAAGAAATATTGAGAAAAAAGGAAAGAAGAGAAAACTCGTAATGGGTCATTGTGTGGCTGGGTTTCGAATTTGGTTGTCCTGCATGAGGTGGACCAAACAGTGTCTATTCATCTTTACACTATGCTCCAACGATTAGATTGACAAGTGAAAAGAAAAAAAATAATAAACTGGAAAGTAGAAACTGTCTTGATTTTACAAAGGTTGCATTACATGTCCTACACATTTATTTCACATTACTTACTGAGCTTTAGGCCTATAGATGAATCTTGTAATGTAGGTAAAGGAAGTAGACGATGAGAATGATGATGAACCAGTAGTTGATGGCGCATACTCGTGGGTAGCAATTGGGGTTGTTGGGGCGAATTCGACTTGTGGGATGACTCATATTTTTATATAAAGAAATTGGAAAGAATGTTCGTTATGAATTATGAAAGTTTTCTTAAAGTTTTTTTTATGAAAATTATTACGAGTTTAAATAGAAAAATCTTCAACTACGCTAAAGGTTTTGAAAAAAGATAGATGTATGTTTTAACAAAGAAAATAGACTAAATTTTTAGGGCATTACATTTAACTAATATACTACAAAAAAAAAACAATACAAAAATTGATCTTGTCACTATTATTAGCCATAGTTTTGATTATATGAATTGTCGACATGAGTTCAATTATACTTGATTTAAAGAAAAAATTATCACTTTTAAAAAAAAAAGTTATGTGGCATCTACCATCAAACATCCCTACATGGAATTAAATAACCATAGGGGTGAGCAAAAGTTGGTTCGGTTCGGTTTTAGGGTCGCACTGAAACCGAACCATTTAAAAATCAAAACTGAATTGAAACCGAACCGAAATTTTTTATTCGGTTTCAATTCTACTCATTATATAAAATAATATATATTTTTTGTTTTTATATATAAATTTAACAAAAATAATTAAAAGTCAAAACAAACATTTACTTTGATGGAAAGAAATATTAAATTCAATCAAATAATCAAGTGAATTAATTAGTATAATTTATTAATATATTTACTAATTAGGTATAATCTACTAATTGAATTATTAATTAGTATAATTCAATAATTTTATTACTAATTGGATAATAATTTAATTACTAATTAGTACAATTTAATAGCTAATTAGTCAATAATTCAATTACTATTTAAGTATCAATCAAATAATTTAAATTTTAGACAATTGTGAGAATTGAATTTTGAACGAATAACAGTTTATTGAATAATTTCTTAATATTAGCACTAAAGCAAACCGCAAATGGAAGTTTTTTAATAAAATTTGTAAATTTATCGATTCGGTTCAGTTCATGTTAGTTTTGAATAAGCCAATCTAAAAACCGAACCAATAACTTTGGTTCCTACAAAATACAATCGAAGATCAGTTCCAGGTTGTTCAAAACCAATCCAAATCGAACTGAATTGATCAGTTTCAGTTTAGTTCACCGATTCTGGTTCTGGTTCTATTTTGAACACCCATGCATAACCATGTCCATAAGCAATGTACATGCATACCTATTCTTTCTTAAAAGCATGTATATACACTTGGCTATATTGCTTCAGTCTCTTGATTACAGACTCCATCACCCAGCTTCGAACATCCTTTAGTGATAAAGGATGTTTGTTCTCTTCATCCAACAACCATCTACTCGTCAGTTTGGCACTCTATCATCCAATGGCCATCCCTTCATCCACCAACCACCAGGTGCCAGCGTCCTTTAGATAATGCAATAATGGATTCTCTTTCATTTCCAATTTCATTCCATCACCCAGGTTTGGAAGTCCTTAAGTGATAAAGAATGTATGTTCTCATCATCCAACGGCCATCAATTTGTCTGCTTGGTGCTCTCTCATCCAACGGTCATCCTTTCATCCACCAAGTCAGTCCTTGTCCAGACTCCAGTGTCCTTGGCTTAGACCTTCACCCAGCATCAGACGTCCTTCAGTGATGAAGGACATCTGATCCCGTCATCCAACGACCTTACGACGATCAATTCAAATAATTCTAACAGTCATGTGACATAGTGACAATTGCCCGAATTCCAACGATCATGTGACACAATGAAAATCGTCCAACCGGTCACAGGTTATGTGAGTACAGAGTATGTGACCGTTCTAGCATTCTTCATTTCTATAAATACCACAACTTCTTCCTAATCATTCACAAAAAATTCTCTCAATCTCTTAATCTCCAATTCTCCTAGTTCATAGTGCATTGCTCTATCATGCTTTCAATCTTTCTCCCTTTCACAAATTTCTATACTCTTTTGGTCTTTCCTTTCATTCAACAAGGCATACTTTTAATTTATTTGTATATTGTTACATTATTAATATTTTTATTTATAAGAGTTAATAATTTTTGTATTAATTTTTGCAGGTTTCGTATACGTAGAGGTGATCAAATTCACATCGGCAACAGACTATTGTTGGTTTTGTGGTATCAACTTATTATTTTTAAAAAATTAGGTATTTAATTTTAATTATTATGAATTCACGTAATTATAATATCAAAAATATTGATTATGATGAAGTTGAAGAAATTAAAGAGTTAGATCCTACGCCTGCTACATTTTCAATTAGACAATCTTCTACACAAACATCAGCATACACATCTTCACCTAGAAAACAAAGAAGAAATAAAATTTCTGATATATTGAATAATTTTGAGTTAAAAGAAATTAATATTGGTAGAAAAATAGAAATTAGGACTCAATGTAAATATTGTATTAAAAGTTATGCATATGTTTTCGGTAATTCAACTTGCACACTTGCTAGACATTTTCAAAAATATCACTTAAATGAGCAATTAAAAGATCCTAAACAAATACAATTGACTGCTAGTGATAGTGACATTTTTATGTATTCACAAAAAAAAAAAGAGAAGATATAACAAAACTTGTAGCACATTCCGAGTATCTTTTACCATTCATTGATAGTGAAGTGTTTGAAAAATTTATGAAATAATATGCTACTCCTAGTTTTAAATGCATATCCAGAAGTACAATGAGAAATAACATTATTAAAATGTTTAATGATATGAGAAATGAATTAATTATATTTGTTACAAATTCCTCTTCAATGTCTATTTGTATTACATCTGATTTATGGAGTGCAGTAATGTTATAGGTTATATAATTGTAATTTTCCATTTATTGATGAATTATGACAATTAAATAAAAGAATTTTAGAATTTTGTAACTTTGAATTTCTTCACACCGGTATCTCTATTTATAGATATATTGTAATGATATTGCAAGAATATTGTATTAGAGATAGAATTTTAAGTATAACTATTGATAATGTTAGTGCTAACGATGTTGCTATTTTTCAATTTAAAAATTACTTTCAATTAGATATTAGTCATGATTTTTTTTCATATGAGATGTGTGTGTCATATTTTGAATTTGATTGTTAAAAATGGTATGACATATATTTCGCCCTATATTGAATTAATTAGATCTGCAATTTCTTTTATTATAGGGTTTAATTCGAGACAACAAGAATACAAAGAATTTTGTAAAGTTGCCCAACTTATACTGAGAAAATTAAAAATTGATGGAGATAATAGGTGGAATTCAACTTATTTGATGTTGCAAAATGTTAGGTCATATTGGCAAGTTATTTGTGTTTTTATTAATAAAAAGACATAAAGTATCTATCTTAATAAATCTAGTTGTGATATTGCTAATATATTTCTTGATTTTCTAAAACCTTTTTATGATGCTACAAAGGACTGTTCTGGAATTTATTATCTCAGTTCTGATCTTGTTCTTCCAATTTTTGTACATTTAACATATACTTTTGCACAATATTAACTAATAGATGAATTTAGTAATATTCTTAATAAAATGAAAACAAAATTTAAAAAACATTATCATGACATTCTTCTTATTTTTTGTTATGCATGCATCATGAATCCTAGATATAATTAGAAAAATGTGTCTTTTGCTTAATTAAATATCTACTCATTTATGTACTACTCCTTTAATTATTAGTGATCAAATAACAAATGGAATTGCTAGTTTATATTGTTCTTATGAAATAAAATATTCTAATACTAGTCATTCAACTTCACGTCCTCCTCCACACATGGAGAATTATCCTAGTAGTAGTAGTGATAATGATATTAATGTACCACAATTTAACATTCATAATATATGGAGTGAATTAGATAGTGAAAATTATTATACTACTTTGAGTAATGATTCTACGTACATTTGAATTTTGAGTCATTGTACAATTGTTTATTTTTGTGCATTTGTTTTTTAATTGTACATTTGAGATTTTGAGTTGAGTTATAGTTACTGTACACTTGTTTATCATGATATTCTTGTTGGGTATTTTGGTTGTTGTTATTGTTGTTATTGTTGTTGTTATTGTTGTTTGTTATTGTTTTGTCAAAATCGTCGGAATAATGAATTGATGCATAATGCATTGTATTGGGGAGAACATTTATAAACAAACAGATGCTATTAAGTCAAAAGAATTTGAAATAAAGTGATATTAAACTTAAAAGAAACCATAAGTTATGAGGTAAAGGTATGAGTTGCTTTTAAAATTATATAATTTGAGTGAAGAAATAGAATTGAACGTTGTAAGCTATAAGCTGATGGATGTCTGTTTTAATCTACGACGTATGTTTGTTTTAAGCTGAGAGACATCTGTTTTAATATGAGGGGCGTTTGTTTTAAGCTGAGGGATGAGGGACTTCCGTTGTAAGTTGAGGGATGTCCGTTTTGGTCTCGGTTCAATTTCTCACCTTAATAACTTTTGATCCGGTTCTATTCTTTTCAAACCAATTACAGTCGGTTTGATTCCGGATTGTATTGTATACTCAGCTCATTTAAGGCTCGTTTAGCCAACTTGGCTTAGCTCGTTTAATTTGTGGCTCGTGAGCCTACTCAAGTTCAAATTTTTTTAAGCTCGCTCGTTAGGCTCGGTGAGCCAAACTTTTTCAATCTCGGCTCAGTTCGGCCGACTCGTTTGTCATCTCTATGTTACACTACTGAGAACTTTTAGGACAATGAAATGTGCTTTATGATTAAATCTTTTTTGTTAATAATAACTATAAATTCTTAAAAAATAAAATGTTTCGAATGTCATCTAATTTTATCTTTGGAAACGTATCTTTATTCGCGAGATTGATTTACTGTGTCAATATGTAAAAAAAAAAATATGATATCAAAAAATAAATGATAACTAGAGAAATATTTTAAAGAATAACATTTAAAAGTTGATTGATACATTAAGCTTTAAAAATGATAAGATAATCCTTATCTACCAAATTATTTCCTAGGATAAAGTTACTTCTTAAGTTCAAGCAAATTCTCTCTAAAACTAAATTAAAGAAATTATCAAATCTTAGAATTTCCCCAAAGGTGATGAAATAATTGAAAGAAAGTTGATATTAAAATTTCAAATGTCTATTTGTATATAAAAAAGAATATAAATTCTATAAAAATAAAATAAAATAAAATACATAATCAATTTTCCTAAACAAATAATATGTGCAAAAATGACTTTAAGAATCAATATGCATCCATATCGCTTTTGTTGTTCCTCATCTGCACAAGAATCACATAAATGCTTATTAAATCGTTTAGTGCTGACTAATTAATCACTTTCAAAATTTTGGAAATTTTTTAAAAATTAAAATTTGTAAATCTTATTGAAATTTCATTAAATTAAATTACATTGAAATTTATGTATCACTGTGATAATGTTCATTTATTTGTAATATTCTCTAGTTGTACCTTCAACGAACGATTTTTGTGCCTCACTATTGTTTGACCCTTTTGCTAATGACATTTATATTCTGCCAGATGAATACAAAAAACAAATCAGGTGCAACCCAATTATCATCCCTTGAGAACATGAAAATATAATACACTTTTATATGATATTCTTGGTTGAGGAGATGAAAAAATAGAATCATTACTTTCATATGTGCGAGGAGTACAACATGTCCAAAAAATCGCTTCAAAAAGTTTAACTGTTTCAACTATTTTAATTGTTAAAAATTGTAAGTGATAAAGTTTAATTTAATATAATTAGGAATTCAAAATACATGTATTTTCTGGGACCATGACGATAAGTTTAAGTAGTCTTCGCCAATTTTTTTTTCTGACTTGCGAACAATTACCATCCATGAAGTATTTTAGGACATCCCAGTTAGCTTTTTTGGAAAGCTTTTTTATGTGCTTTAGAACGTTATCTAACATTTTTTCTTTCAAAATTGAAAACTTCCCAGGATAATTAGCAACGCCATCAACAGGAATATCACTGCTACGATCAAATGGGGTTAAGAATTTATCAATATTCCCCGTTTCAAAAATCAACGCAGGTGCTTCTCATGCTACGAGACACACTCCTTCATCACTTTACTTAAGTAAATTTATAAAGTAGGACATCCCTCTGCATCAAAGTAGAGTAATCATCATTCATTCATTAGTAGTATTCTATGAAAATGGCAATTACCAAATTGTTTTTAAGTCCTATTACCATTAAAGAATAATGTAGTAGTAATGATAATTCATCAGTAGATTTGATGAACGAATAATACAACAGTGACAATAAAATTAATATTTGTAACTGAGTCTCCATCCATCCATAGATGCAAGAAGAAATGACCATGCATATATTGCATCATTAAGCAACTCAATAGGATATTTACTATTAGCGAACTGAAAAAGTAAAATAAAATAAAGATTGAAAACACTTATACTATGTTATACCAGGTCAAATATGAAAGAACAAGTAAACTTATTTAAATCAAAGACTAATCAAAATTAATTTTGTTATTAAATCAAAATAAGTGAAAATATATACTCTGAAATTTTAGTTAAAATTACATAATTAAGCAAATAAATTGAAAGAGCATGACCAACGGAGTAGAAAGACGGATACATACATCTGTTCCAAATTTGGATTGGATGAAACTCCAAATAACTTGCATTGTTTTTTCAGTTTCAACACAATTACTTGTAGAAAAAAAAAACGTAATGACAGCTAAAGAATTTAGTATCTACGTTGAATGAAAAATAAACAAATCAAAATTATCCTCCATAAGAAAGACTCAAACAAAAAAAAAAAAAGAGGTTTTATACAATTTGTTATAATACCATGGAGGTCTTCATATTCGAATTGATATATTTCGAGAGAACACGAATGGACTCGACATATATTTCATGTGTATTATTATCTTGGCAATTGTTTGTTAGTGACAACAATCCTAAAACACAAGTTGAGAATGATACCGTTAGGACAATGTCAAATAAAATATGATGAAATACTGCCTTGCAGAAAATAAAACATTGACCAATTGCATTAACTGCTAAATCTAAGTTTTTGATAGAACCCTTTTTTATGCAATGAAGAAACCTATAAAGCAAAGTAGCAAATCTGCAAAGAAAAATTACCTCCATTGTATTATCAAAGTACGGAGATAAAATTACATTATAAGATCTCATTGCATAAATTGAAGCTAATACGAACAAGGTTACTTGTAAATTCCGGCAATATCTAATTAGGCATAATCAATTATATTAAATTACAATGATGTAATTAAATCTGAAAATACTCAATCTGTCACATTCAAATATTAATTGATAATTAAATTATAAAAATTCTCAAAATTATTTAAATTTCTTAAAATCCCATTAAATTACACCCAAATCATTAAATTACACCCAAATCAAGAATGAAACAAGTAAAAAAAATTATTTTGTAATTATGACTATATCAAATAAAATCAAATATGTTAATATTGAAGTTTATATTCTAAAATAATTAAATAAAATCAACTTAAGAAATCTCCTTCCCTGTAAATATCCGACTAAAAGCATTAAACAAAGAAAACATAGTCTACAACTAGGGGGTGTTCGGTCCGGTTCTGTGAATCATTAAACAATAAGATAGCAGATGGTGAATGGTGATAGTAACTTCAACTTAGCAGAACCCATAAACAGTGCACGAGTTTGAAATGCATCTGATAGTGAACGAATTGTGTTATAGCTCATAAAGAGGGACTATGCAAAGAATATTTAACAAACAATATCGACTATGTCAGGATTCTAAATTTGATCCGATCCCACTTAATCAAAAATTCGTGATGTATACTATAAACTGCACCACTGTCACATTACTGAAAGTTGAAAAAAGAATTAGATCAAGGCAATCACTACTCCAATGTTTTCGGTGCATTACTTTATTCTCTCAACTTTTTTTCAAGATATGTAGGCAAACTCTGTTCTCGTCCAAGCTTCCTCATTATGTCTCCACACACTTAGCTCCACTATTAACTTTCCCATTATATGTTTGTGCGCACTACATATCATAAGGTTATGTCTATTAGCAACCTTATTGATAAACTAGCAACTGGACTTCTAACAAAATTATCCTTTCTCCAAGGAGCGAGATAGCTCAACAAATAAACAATAGGTATTTTCTATAATGGGTTCTCAATCTCGAATTCCTTCATGGCCACTCGAGGTTTATCTGGTTACTACTTCAAGGCCATGTCGGGTTAGCCGAGTTAGGAGCAACCTGGCTCGCACTCAATTTATTTTTAAAAAAGTCTTTCCAAAAGAAACTTAATTGATCAATTTCTAAGTTATATAAAACTTCCTAAGAATAATATGACTTTGAGTTATGAACTACACTATTATCTCACATAGTCACCAGCATAGTTCTCACAAAACACAGCATAAAAGCTGGAAAAACGGCTACACAACGTAGCAACCAACATATAATTTATTTTATTTTATAAATAAAATCCTCCTGTATAAAATCCTCCGATTTTATTTTATTTTATCAATTTATTTATTTTAGTTAATAAGTTTAAATTATGGGTAAATAACACTGCAGACCCTATAATTTGTGATCAACGACAAATCAAACCTTGAAGATTATTTTTTAACAACTAAAACCCTAAACTATGAGAAAATGTCGCCAGCGACCTCGCAGTCACAATTTCCATCCAGGACCATCGAGGTTAACGCCCCGTTTGTACCCTGTCTAACGGCGTCGAACGAAATCGAAGGACGATGGCAAAGATGGACGTTGAACTTTTGTACCCCGTTCGTCCTTCCCTGCGAAGTCGAAGGGCGATGGCAAAGACGACGCTTGAATTGTCCAGAACCGATCGAAGGACGACATTCGCTAGCTGATGGATCGACGAGGAACGTCCCTCATCTGGATCTACGGCCAGGATTGAATCTGACGTCCCCGCCAGATGCGATGACGGACGTCGATCCTTGGCCGTTGGATCGAGCGAGGGACGTGCCTCGGATCGACGGCCACGATTGAATCCGCCAGGTGAAGACAGACGTCGATCCTTGTCCGTTGGATCCTCGTCTGGATCGAACGGTCAGGCGTGACTCCAAATTAATTGGGTCACATGCGATCTTAAATCGCCAGAATTCCCCATTATGACGAACGTCCATGTGAAGACCACGGACGTCCGTCATTCAATAACACGTCATCAGCCTCTGGACGACGTCCGTCATCACATGACAGACGTCCGTCATAACCAAAACGACCACATTTTCGTCCTGACGGATGACAAAACGCTGCTTATACTCGCGAAAGGCGTCCAAGCCCTAGAAATCGCCCAATCGCCCTGTACTTCAAATTGTGAGAGAATTCCCGATTTCCCTTGACGAATTCCCGAACTCCCGATTAACTATCGATTAACCCCCGAGTTTTGAATCTGAAAATGCCGCCGAGGAATAGTCAAGCGTCGAAGAAGCGTAAGGTGGTGGCTCCCACCGAGACGACGGGTCCAGTGTAGTCTGTAGAACCTGGGATGTTCAGCTCAGCCTCCGCCCATGTACGGTACGAGAAGGACATTGTACCCCGTGCAATAATCACATCCAGGAAGGTAAATTTCAATTCATTTTTTGATTTTGGATTGAAGGCAATGTTTGAAAGAATTTGATTGGATAAACTGTGCACAATGGGAGGTTATTTCTATGAGAGAGCTGTCAAACTGTTTTCTGCCAATTTGGAGTTGGACAAATCAAGTGATAGAGAGTTGAGGAGTTTTATGTTTGGAAAACAGATTAGGATAAGTCTAGGACAATTAAATGAGCTCATTGGATGCTCCACGGAGGAGCCGTTGGAGGAGTATTACCATGCGACAAAGGACCCCGAATTTATCCAAAAAGGAGAAGGTCTTGCATTGCTAAAGCAATTGGTTCGCAATCCTACAGCCGTTGAGTCTTTCTTCCGGCCTAAATCAAAAGACCTTGATGCCAAAGCAAGGGTCATCCATCACATAATCACGCACACATTTGTGCCTCGTGATGGACATAGAGACCTTGTCACAGCCATGGATTTGTACGTAATGGAGAAGCTATACAATGGGAAGAGGTTCAACCTTGCATACGTCACTATGCAGCAAATGAAAGCAACTCTGAATAGTGGAAGGAAAATTCTCTCATATAATTGGCTCATTCAGCGCATTATTGACAGCAGCGGGTTGGTTGTCCCTCACACAGAACGACGAACAGACGAAAAACCACTTGACGTATATAATGAAGTTACATTGGCTCGGATGGGGTTGCAAAAAGTACGAGGGGAGTGGGTATTCAGAGGAGATGTGGCAGCTGCACCTCCTGCACATCTTGTACCTCCTGCACCTCGTCTTTCCACTTCAGCTGCTCCACCGCCATCCACGTCAGCTCCACCACCGCCATCCTCTTCAGCTCCACCACCGCCATCCACGTCAGCTCCACCTCCTCCTTCCATGTGCACTGACATAATTCCGTGGACAGCAAACGCACAACCGACATATCACGTGGAGGTGGATGACGATTTTGTGCGTCCTATGGATGACGATTTTGTGCGTCCTATGGATGACGATTTTGTGCATCCTATGGCGGACGATGCACCTCCCCCACCCCAGTCCTCATCGTCGCCCTCCGTAGTCAGCAGCAAAGAGAGGTGGTAGTGGCTTGTCACCCAACTTGGAGAGATTCAAGCCAAGTTGGATAGACAGGAGAGTCAAATTGGCCAGCTTCAAGCCACTGTACTACAGATGCAAGAAGTACAAAAGCATATGGCACCGCTCGCACAACCGCCCAGCCATCTCATCCATCAGCATCTCCTACATCTTCCAATGTCGGTCCAGACGGATGCCAGTATGTCTTTGAATTTACATGTAATTTCCTTATATGCATTAGTATCGTTGATTAACAATGTGTTACAATTATGCAGGTCTCCGATCATCAGGCAACCGTCCCCTCCTCCAACCCTGGCTAAAGTTCAAAAAATTTTGGCCCCAGGTCCTTCAGTGATGGGTCCTACCGGGGGTCAGAGGATGACAGTGCAAGTGGTATGTCTTCTATTTGGTTTTATACAATGTGTAGATTTTACACTTATATTGAATTTCCATTGCAGCCTGTGAATTTGATGGACGAGTTCATGGCACTTGCACGGGTCAATACGAAGAATAACAAGGAGACGTGTGCTCTCCTTTGCGGCTCCAAGGTAAGAAGCAACGTCATTTGAAATTTATTATCAGTTGTGATTAGAAAATTAATGTTGTGCGTCGTGTTGTTGATTTACAGGGTGACAAGATATATTCAATCACAACTCTCCTTGTGCCAAAGCAATCTGGCGCTCCTGACTATGTGAGAATGTTTAACCAACTTATAATATATTGTTACTAAAAATAACTACATAAATCGTGTTCTAAAAATGCAGTGTGTGATGACAAATGAGGAGGACACCGCCGCTGTTCAAATAAGGGAGGGTTTGTTGACGATTGGCTGGATCCATGTAAGCCACTTCTATTCATTCATGAAATCATACATGGTTTAATATTTCTTCCTCCTATAGTGCCACCCGGAGATGGATTGTTTCATGTCATCGATTGACATTCACACGCAGTATGCGTACGAACAATTGATGTCGTATTCAATTGCAATTGTTATGGCACTTGTGGACACAAAACGGTATGTTTTTCCACCCTGCGCTTTGAATGACGTGACAAACTAATATGCAGTTCCAATTGCAGCAAACACGGCATATTTCAAGTCTCTCGCCCTTTAGGGTGGTCGGTGATGTCAAAATGCAAGGGGCAGGGCTTCCATCTCCACGATTCGTACGATCGAGATGAACTGTACGAGGAGCGCATGAGTGTGGAGATGAGCTCCGATTTGCACTTCAACATCATCGACATCCGGGACGCAGAGCCTTCCATATTTGATGAGGCCCCACCTGTTCAGCCACTCCCAGAGGTCCCACCTGTTCAACCACTCCCAACGGCACCACCTGTAACGTATTCTAGATATACAAGAAACGGAGGACGTGCAAGAGGTGCACGAGGTGCAGGACGTGCAAGAGGTGCAGCAAGTGAAAGAGTTGAAAGAATAGAAAAAACCTTGAACAAGTGGCTCAATTGATTTTGAATTCAATTGTTTGTTGTAGTCTGCTTTGTGGTTAATTTTGAATTCAATTGTTTGTTGTAATTTGCTTTGTGTTTGCGGGAGGGGCGCCCCAAACAGGGCAAGTGCTGTCTGTCTGCATGTGATGGACGTCCTTATGAATGAGATGGACGTCCGTCTTAACATGACGGACATCCATAATGGAATGACAGACGTCCATCACATGCAGTGTATTATACATGAACAAATATTATACAAACAACTACGTAAATGAACAAATAAACTTCAATGTATTAAAAACTTTAGTGTATTATACATGAACAAAACAAATACGTAGATGAAGCTCCATGGTTAAGGATGTGGGTGTGGGGCGACGGACTCCTGCAAAACACAAAAGGAAGTTCATGTCAGACAAAATACACATAGTGAGAACAACGTAAGAAAGCATAACAATCTAAGCACCTGTGTATCGGGGACAATGTTAAACCCCATGAAGGTGTCGTATGAGCGTTCTGCTCTTACACTACCACTTGCGGTGATACCTGTTGAGCCTCCGCCTTGACAAGAACAAACATTGTGGCCTACACCATGACAACGACTACATGTCATAGGGATATGTCTCCTCCTGAGTACGGTGCTGCTACGGGGCTCGTCTGCATCTCGCACTCTTCGTTTTCGAGGCCGACCCGGGAGTCTCTTAACTGGTGGTTGCAAAATTGGAGGCTGGTTCGTTGCAGGCCACATGTGGTGGCCACTGACAGGTCGGGTAAAATGGGAATACATCCTCATAAATGTGTCCCGATGGTACCATGCATGCACATAATCCTCCGCTGAAGTCCGCATAAAATTGATGCAAGGGATGGCATGCACGCATGAGATTCTAGTCAGCTCCCATCGGTTACAATTACAGGTACTCGTGTCCAAATCGACTGCGTACCGTTCGTTACCATCACTTACCTCAAACCGATTACATCCTGAAGGTGTTGGACACCAATTCTGAGCCGCATGTTTTAGTTTGGCAAGCTTCTTTGTGGTCTTAGGACACAAAAGATCTGTTGATTCAGCCAGCTGCTTATGTTTCTTAACGATCCTAGTCATTATGCCCATTCTAATCATCTCGAACATAGTGAGGATTGGTTTGTCCCGTGCTGGCAGGAGGCAGGCATTGTAGCACTCGCTCAAATTATTAAGGCCCATGTCGCACTTTGGGACAGGACTGAATGCATGTTTTGACCAACACCTCGGGTTAATTTTCTGCATATATGCATGCGCTGTATGGTCAAGCGCAAATAGTTTACTCATCTCTTTCTGAAAGTTCGGTGATGTTGTGGCCTTTGCTGCCCTCCACATGATATCTTTGTATTGTATTCCTGGAAAAATTTTTTTGAAATTGGCATACAAATGTCTTAGGCATAATCGATGCTCAGCTGCTGGTGCATATTGTTCAATAGCAGGCACCAACCCCTTCTGTTGATCGGAAATGAGTGTCCATCCTCTGCCTATGTCACTATCTAAGTCCATCAGCAAGCAACACAAAAACCAGGTCCAGGAGTCTCTGCATTCTGATTCAACAAGTGCCACAGCAACTGGATAAATCCCATCATTGGCATCAATGCTGACAACTGTGAGCAATTGGCCTGGGCACGACCCCTTCAAGTGACAGCCATCAAGACAAATAATGGGTCTACCAAACTCCTTCAGAGCCTTCTTGCACGCATCCAAACACATGTACATTCTTTTAAATATTGGACTTAGACGGGCCATCAAATCTGGAAAATCTACCACCAACAACAGTGTGCTACCTGGATTGGATCTTCGAATCTCTTCTGCGTAGGACCAAAGTAGCTTGTACTGTTCGTCACCATCCCCTTCGTTTAAAGTCTGTGCTAAATTCCTTGCCCTTCTAGCAAGACTCAGAGTAATATTGACATTAAAGTCCTTCCTTACAGTCTCAATTATGGAAGCAAAGTCCCACCTGGATTGACTTTTGAATCTATCCAAATATTGGTTTGCCACCCATTTGTAGGAATCGTGTCGACTTTCCATTTGTCGTGCACATGTGTGCTCCTCATTATAGCTCTTAATTTGAAAGGTCAGCTCACTGCACACAGCAGTTATCCGATGTCGTTCGCTTTTAACAAACCTGATCCCGTGCCCATTTTTCAAAGCATAATTAACCACTTCATCTCTAATATCCTTCAACGCACTATACTTCTTACCCAGACAGAGCTCCGAGGACGAACATTCAATTTGGGGATGCATACTCTCTGCCCAATCATCATCCTCTGAGTCACATATCGAACGTAGCTCTGATTCCAGGGATCCCGAGATTGAACGCAATTCTATACCGGCTTCGTGGTAGAACCACTGATTCTCATTGGTCTCTACTGCCGAAATAGGATTAGGATCCACCTCCATTCCACAGTCAATTGATTCTTCAACCATGTATGATGAAGAAGCACACCTTGACGACTCCATATGATGTGCAACACTCTTGTTCGTTCGATTACGTTGAGGGAGTTGGTCAGGGGAAGACAGGTTCTCTCTCTTGAATATCTATGGCAATGGTTGGACTTTTTGTGTTCGACTCTGTTAGGGTTTTAGTATAAAGTCCGAGAGTGACGGACGCCCGTAATTTTCATACGAACGTCCATCATGTTAAGACGGACGTCATCCACGTCCGTGGTCTTCCCAGGGACGTCCGTCATAATGGGGAATTCTGGCGATTTAAGATCGCATATGACCCACACGTGACCCGTACGTGACCCAATTAATTTGGAGTCACGCCTGATCGTTCGATCCAGACGAGGATCCAACGGACAAGGATCGACGTCCGTCTTCGCCTGGCGGATTCAATCGTGGCCGTCGATCCGAGGCATGTCCCTCGCTCGATCCAACGGCCAAGGATCAACGTCCGTCATCGCATCTGGCAAGGGACGCCAGATTCAATCCTGGCCATCGACCCAGACGAGGGACGTTCCTCGTCGATCCAACGGCCAGCAAATGTCGTCCTTCGGTCGGCTCTGGACGATTCGAGCGTCGTCTCTGCCATCGCCCTTCGACTCCGCAGGGAAGGACGAACGGGGTACAAACGTTCGACGTCCATCTCTGCCATCGTCCTTCGACTCCGTTCGACGCCGCTAGACAGGGTACAAACGGGGCGTTAACCTCGACGGTCCTGGATGAAAATCGTGACTGCGAGGTCGCCGACAACATTTTCTCATAGTTCAGGATTTTAGTTGTTAAAAAATAATCTCCAGGGTTTGACTTGTCATTGATTGCAAACTATAAGGTCTGCAGTGTTATTTACCCTTAAATTATTTGATGAAAATTTTCTTAATTTGAATTTGAATTTTATTTTAATTTTTTTCCATCAATTAGCCAAAATAAATAAAAAAAATCTGTTAAGTTGAACTACTAAGACAAAGGAGGAAGCCATTTAAAAACAAAATTAAAATTACTAAAACAATCATCTGTTATGATCTAATGGTGTATAATACCTTGACAACACATCCATGCATGGAATTTGTATAACCATATGTCCATAAGCAACCTACATGCATACTTATTCTTTCTTACAACCACGTATATAAACTTCACTCTCATTTGTGAACTTAAATATTTATTTAATTTAAGACAATTAAAATATTACATTATAATTATTTAATGAAATGTGTTTTATGATTATATCTTTTTTTAATGTTAAAAATAACTATAAATTCTTAAAAAATAAAATGCTTTGAATATCATTCCCTCTAAAAATAAATGATCAAATCTTTGAATTTCCCCTTGAAAGAAATTTGATATTGAAATTCCACACGTCTATTTGTATGGAAAAATGAATATAAATTCTATAAAAATAAAATAATAACTATGATAATAAAATACAGCATCAGTTTTCCTAAACAAATAATATGTGTAAAAAATGACTTTAAGAATCAGTATCCATCCATATCACCTTTGTTGTTCATCACCTGCACAAGAATAAGCCTCATTAGATTGTTTATCGCTCACTAACTAATCCACTTTTGAAATTTTTTTAAAAATAAAAATTTGTAAATTTTATTGAAATTTCATTATATTAAATTACACTGAAATTTATGTATTTTTATTTATTTATAATATTCTTTAGTCATACCTTGAGCGAACGATTTTTATGCCTCACTATTGTTTGACCTTTGCTAATGAAATTTATATTCTGCAAGATGAATAAAAACAAAAAACAAAATCAGGTGCAAACGCAGTACACTTTTATATGATATTCTTAGTTGAGGAAATGAAAAACCATAGAATCATTACTTACCCGTTTCAGGTACTCCTTTTTTTCTTTTCTCATTAAGTAGGTTGGGTCTCGAGCTTGGGGGATAAAACAACGAACAATCACCTGTAAATTCAATTAAAGAAAATATTACTCCACTACTATCCATGAAATAATTTAGGACATCCCAATTAGCTTTTTTGGAAAGCATTTTTAGTTGCTTCATAACTTTATCCGACATTTTTTCTTTCAAAATTGAAAACTTACCAGGATAATTAGCAACGCCATCCTCAGGAATATTGCCGCTACAATCAGATGGGGTTAAGAATTTATCAATATCTCCCGTTTCAAAAATCAATGCAAGTGCTTCTCCTGCTGCGACACACACTCCTTCATCACTTTGCTGAAGTAAATTTATAAAGTAAGATATCCCTCTACATCAAAATAGAGTAATCATCATTGATCAGTAGTATTTTATGAAAATGTAATTACCAAATTGTTTTTAAATCCCATTACTATTAAAGAATAATGATATAATTCATCAGAATAACGTAGCAGTGACAATAAAATTAAAATTTGTGTACATACCCTTGCCAATATTTATAACCGAGTCTCCATCCATCCAAAGATGCAAGAAGAAACGACCATGCATATATTGCATCATTCAACAACAATCGGATATTTACTATTAGCAAACTAAAAAGAAAAATAAAAACTCGTCAAATATGAAAGAACATGTAAATTTATTTAAACCAATAACTAATCAAAAAACTAATTTCATTATTAAATAAAAATAAGCAAAATATATATTATAAAATTTCAGTTAAAATTACATAATCAAACAAGTGAATTGAAAGAATATGGCCATCTGGGTAGAAAGAGAGGATACATACATCGGTTCCAAATTTGGATTGGATGAAACTCCAAACAATTTGCATTGTTTTTTCAGTCTCAACACAATTACTTGCAGAAAAAAATGTAATGACAGCTAAAGAATTTAGTATCTGCACAGAATGAAAAACGAACAAATCAAAATTATCCTCCACAAGAAAGACTCAAATAATTTTTTTTTTTATAGAATTTGTTATAATACCATTGAGGTCTTCATCTGTGAATTGATATTTTTCGTGAGAACAGGAATTGACTCAGCATATATTTCATGTGCATTATCCGGGGAATTGTTTGTTAGTGACAACAATCCTAAAACAAGTTGAGAATAACACAATGATGAAAAACTACTTTGCAAGAAACAAAAAACAAACCAATTGCGTTAGCTGCTAAATCTAAGTCTTTGACAGGACCCTTCTTTATGCAATGAAGAAACCTGTAAAGCAAAGTAGCAAATCTGCAAAAGAAAATTACCCCGTTGTATTATCCAAGTAAAGAGATAAAATTGTATCATGAGATCTCAATGTATGAATTGAAGCTAATATGAACAAGGTTATTGTAAAAAATATATGCACAACCCTTGAGGATGAAAAATTTAATAGTTAAATAAATCTTCATCAAAATTATCAAATTTAAAAAAATAATCAAATTGAGTATAAAATTCTTACTCTTTTTGCACGAATTCAGTTTGCACCGTAGTACTTAAAATCTCAATTATGCCGGTTAATCCATCCGCTCTCTTAGATTCCCTAATTTTAGAAAAAAATAATTTATTTATGAAAATTCCAAACATAAATTTTGGAACAAAATGAAAAGAAAATCAAAACCTAAAATTAGGCAATTAAAAAACCTTTTTTGATAAAGAGTTGCCAAGTAAGTCTCGATTGACAAGAGCCTTGCCTTTCGGGGGAGCTAACGTCATCGTCAGAAACAGATTCACCACTATCTTCGTAATTTACTGGAACAATTGCCCCTGCAAACAAAAAATCAAAACAAATACATTGACAGAACAAAATGAATAAGCAATCAAAAATAAAAAAAATGAAAATCAAGCCCTTCACACAATCCTAAACACAAATCGACGAGATCTCATCAACATAAAAACTCACGCATTCGGTTAGTCAATGTCACATGAACATGTGTATTGAATTTCTCACGTAATCGGCTCATCAAGGTCATGGAGCGGGATTTAATGAATTTCGGCATAGCTTCCTCGATTTCTTCAAGAATCAAATTTAATGTTTCCTACATCATCAAGAATCAAATTAATTAGAAGCACCACAAAATCAAAATTGAATTCCCACAATATCTGATTAGGCATAATCAATTATATCAAATTGCAATAAAATAATTAAATCTGAAAATACTCATATTCAAATATTAATTGATAATTAAATTATAAAAATTCTCAAAATTATTTAAATTCCTTAAAACTAGTCAAACAAATTATATTGTAAATATGGCTATATCAAATAAAAGCAAATATGTTAATATTGAAGTTTATATTATAAAATAATTAAATTAAGAAATCTCATACATTCCCTGTAAATACCCGACTAAAAGCATTAAACAAAGAAATCCAACTAGGGGTGTTCGGTCCGGTCTGTGATAAAACATAACCGTTTCAGTATCTTTGCAACGGAGACCAGAAACCAAACCAACCGAAACAAATTCAGTCTGGTTTTGTATTCCAGTTTCTATACAAAAAGAATTTTTCCTTTGTTTTTTTATTTTTATTTTTTTTAAAAAAAAGAGAATTTTTCGTGTAGAGAAAGTGTCGGGTTTGGAAGCAAACACCAAGAGGCAGAGACGCAGAAGGCGAGTGTGGAAGAGGCAAACACTAGGGAGGCAGTGAGGACAGAAGAACAGTCGTGGAACTAAGAGGCAGAGACGCAGAAGAGAAGGGGGGTCCGAGTCGTGGAAGTACGAGGCAGAGAGTTGTATTTCTCAGACAACTCAAAACGCTAGTTTCTGTAGGTTCAGGAGAAGTCTATTAGGTGTATTTATAAGTTTTAATACTGGGTTGGGTTTATGGGCGAGAATCTTCTGGGTCGGGTCTTGGTGGGTTTCGGACAAATGGGCGATTATAATATCAATATGATACATTATCCACAAACATACAGATGATGAAATAATTGAGAAAACATTGATATTACAATTTCAAATGTCTTTTTGTATGCAAAAATAAGTACAAATTCTATAAAAATAAATTAATAAATTAATTTTCCCAAAAAAGTAATACATGCAAGACCCAATATTCATCCCTATTGCATGAATTATATATTTTTTTGCAAAAACAAAATATAATATAATATAAAAAATTTATTAATCTGTCTAATATATTACCTAACAATTTATTAAAAAGTTTAAAGTTTTCTAGAAAATAAAATCTGTAAACATAATATCTTCAACTTTTTAATTTTAATATTCAAAATAAATTACTATAAAATCCTACAAAACCAACTACGTAACCTGCTCATCAAGATTAGGTAATTAGAAATATAACTTAAAAAATTATAATTTTAATTATGAGTATGACTGACTCAAATAACTCTTAAACATAACTTTCCAATCTGCCCTCGGTCCGAATCTCCAAGGAGGCGGAATCCTTCATTGAATGATTGTAAGCCCTTGGAGCATCAAACGAAACTCCTCTTCAACGACGAGAGATTTTGGATTTGTCGATGTCATTATTAGAAAGAGTTTATTGAAAGCCCAGTGAACGATGATGAAACATAAAAAAAGTGGAGGAAGGAAGAAAGGAATGTATGACTCATAACCCCAATAAGACTAAGTCCAACAAGACTAAAATTCAACTTACCCCTTAATCTGATACCCTATAAGTTAATGCAGAATTTAAGTCGGCCCAACGCTAGTTTGAATTCCTCATATGTACAAATATGTAAATCTTGGACCAAAAAATGATTAACTTTTGATATTAATAGATAAGATATCATTTTTCTATTAAAATAGCACACGATATAATTAATTAAATTAATAATTTGATGTCTTAACTGATCTAGTCCACTAGATCTATAATCATTGGAAAAATAACAAATCAACCATTGTATTTTGAAATGACAAGTCAACCACTAAATTATTTTTATTAACAAATTAATCACTAAACTATAAAAAAAATCACCATAAATATCATTGTTACGTTTGTCGTTAAACGTATTAATTTCGTTTTACGACGGATCAAACATGTATTAATTTCAATCCACCGATGAACGATATTTTAAAAAATAACGTTATAATATCAATGTTTCGCGGCGGATCAGGATATTTTCCTCAACGGATTGACCACAATCTGCCGCGGATTGACCACGATCCACCGCGGATTAAAGTGCCTCGTCCTAGAGAAACAGTGATTCTTTTCATATTGATAATCCTCCCTATTTTCAATGGTTTAGGACCCTTGAGGACTCGTTTTCCATCGTCTTTTTGCGATGCACATGTAGGAAACATCTGTGTAGTCATTCGGTGCTTATCAGTGCAGATTTGGGCAGAAAAAAAATGAGATTATTTATTCGAAAACTTCGAAATGCCATAACTTTGTGCTCAGTTGACCGATTAGGACGAAACTTTTTTTTTGATTTCACATAACTTTTCGAGAAATAGAAATTTTTTGTGAAAGATACTTAGAATATACAATAATATGTTTACCTCTACTCTCCTCTCTCATTTGCCTAGATTTCGCAACATCTTGTTTCGTCATGAAAATTCTATTTGCAGACACCATGTTGTAGCACCATTTTTGGAGACGTGTCGCCCATGTGGATTAGGAGAAGATCAACATGAGTTTTGCAAAAAACGCTGGCCGCAGCACGGAGAAACCGTCATCTGAACGTGTAGGGTTTCACGATTTTGAATTGTGTAAGGAAAATTGGAATACATAGAAGCGTTTTTAGCCCTCGAAAGTCAGACAAGCTGCCTTTGACGAGCACATAGATCTCGAAAAGTTATGCGAAATAAAAAAAAAATCATCCTAATCGGTCAATTGAGCACAAAGTTATGGTCTTCCGAAGTTTTTGAGTAAACGATCTCATTTTTTTCATATCCGATTGGCTTTGATAAACACCTAATGATAAAACAGACGTTTCCTACTTATGTATTGCGAAAAGACGATGAAAAATAAGTACTCAAGCATCCAAAACCACTGAAAAATGAGAGAATTATCGATATGCAAAGATTCATCGTTTCTCTAAATGAAACGGATCATAGTCAATCTGCCGCGGATCATGGTCAATCTACGATAGAAATTGTCCCGATCCATTATTTTAAAAATATTATTCCTCGGCGGATTGAAACAAAAACATATTCGATCCATCGCGGAACGAAATCAATACGTTTAACGGCAAACGTGACAGCGATGTTTGCGGTGATTTTTTTCATAGTTCAGTAATTAATTTATTAGTAAAAATAGTTTAATAGTTGACTTGTTATTAATTTAAAAGTACGATAGTTGATTTGTCATTTTTTTCATAATCATTCATGAGTAGTATTTATGTTAATATACTACTAAATTGTTTTAAATTTTCATTACAATTAAAGAAACTTCAAAAAAAAACTTTTAATAAATTAATAACTTAGCAGTAACAATAAAATTTAAATTTTTGTACATACTCTTGCGAATATTTATGGCTAAGTCTCCATTCATCAAAAGATGCAAGAAGAAATGACCTCACACATATTGCGTAATTTAGCAACTCGATACGATATATACTATTAGCGAACTATAAAAAAAAATTGTAAATTCTTATACTATATTATATCATGTCAAATATAAAAGAAAAGTAAATTTATTTGAAAACATTAATTAATCAAGAATTAATTTCATCATTGAACCAAAATATGTGAAAATATATACTATGAAGTATAAGTTAAAACCACATAATCAAGCAAATGAATTAAAAAAGTATGGTCATTACTAAATTTGAATTGATCAAACTCCAAACTTTGTAACAATCACTCGACAATTCTAAAACATGATTTCCTACTTAGAGAGTTGCGGTATGAATAGGGGTGGGCAAGAACCGACCAGAATCGAGAATCGAACCGGAACCGACAGTCGGTTCTGGTTTGGTTCCGGCTCTCGGTTCTAAAAAACAAATCGGGTTCGGTTCTCGGTTCCTTAAGATAAGAATCGAGAACTGAACCACCCCTAAAATACCCCGTCCCTAACCCTAACCCGCTAACCAAATACCTTGAGTGCGATCGGTGAAGTGCGAAGGCGACTGCGAAGGCGACGACGACTACAAAGGTGCGAAGGCGACTGCGAAGGCAACGACGACTATAGAGGTGCGAAGGCGACGACGACTACAGAGGTGCGACGACGACTACAGTCTGTTTGATTAGTCTGTTTGATTTTTGCGAATATAGACTATATAGTTGGATTTATGCTCCTCTGTTTGATACTTTGATTGTTGAATGTTGTTGAATGTTGATGAATGACAGATTTGCAATCTGTAAATTGCATTAGATTGCATTACAGATTTGCAATCTGTAATGATGGTTGATAAGTTGATGGAGTGTGTATTTAGGCAGGACACTTCTCGAAACCGAGAACCACCGGTTCTGAGTTCGATTCTGTTCCCCATCGGTTCTGGGTTCGATACCGAGAACCAACTATTCGGTTCCGGATCGTCCGGAACCGAACCGAAACCCGAAATGCCCACCCCTAGGTACGAAAGCATAATATAGTTATTTTTTTAATCATTTTATTTTTTAAGAAATTATAGTTATTATTAAAATATATATATATATATATATTAGAATAATTAAATATATATTATGAAAGATTGTACATGTTTTTAATTTGAAAATTAACAAAATAACCACTAAACTATAGACTCAAGTCAACTACTAAACTATGAGATCAAGTCAACCACTAAATAATATTTTCTAACAAATAAAACACTTAACGATAGAAAATAAACGAAATAAATATTATTGTCACGTTTTCCATTCAATAACGTTTTCTTTCCATTGCAGAACGTTATTTTTTCATTGCTGAACGTTTTCTTTCCGCAGTAGAAAAGACTCAAGAAAGATGTATTTCCACAGAGGAAATACAATTTTTCACGGCAGAAAGACGACTTTCTACAGAAGAAAGATAACGTCTTTCCAATCAAACTGTGAATTCTTCTAAACAATGAGACTTCTTTGAGGAAGAGTATTCCCTAGGAAGAAAAAAAAACTTCAATTGATCATTGAGAATTGTTCATTTGCTTCGATTTATCAAACTTTAATTCTTCTTCCAAATTATTATTTTAAATTCAGATTAGATGACAATAAAATGTTAGAATTGTTGAGACAAAAAAGGTTTGTCTTCGTTAGTGATTCTCTAAACAGAAAAATGTGGGAATCTCTTATTTGTATTTTAAAAAACTCAGGTACAAATTAAAACAAGATGTTCGAAGCGCATCTGAGAAGATATTTTTGAATGGACTATTCTTAATTTTTCATTTTCAAAGTAAGTCATTGTTAACGATGATATTTACGTAGTTTATTTTTCATAGTTTAATATTTTATTTGTTAGTAAAAAATTATTTAGTGATTGATTTATCATTAACATCATAGTTTAGTAGGTGTTTTGTTAATTTCTTATTTAATTACTATAAACTTTTAATAAAAATAAAATTAAAAAGGGTAAACAACACTGTAGACCCTATAGTTTGTGATCAACGACAAGTCAAACCCTGGAGATTATTTTTTAACAACTAAAACCCTGAACTATGAGAAAATGTCGCCGGCGACCTCGCAGTCACGATTTTCGTCCAGAGCCATCGAGGTTAACGCCCGGTTTGTACCCTGTCTAGCGGCGTCGAACGGAGTCGAAGGGCGATGGCAGAGCCGACGGTCGAATCGTCCAGAGCCGACCGAAGTACGACATTCGCTGGCCGTTGGATCGTCCCTCGTCTGGATCGATGGCTAGGATTGAATCTGGCGTCCCTGCCAGATGCGATGACGGACAAAGATCCTTGGCCGCTGGATCGAGTGAGGGACGTGCCTCGGATCGACGGCCAGGATTTAATCCGCCTGGCGAAGACGGACGTCCATCCTTATCCGTTGGATCCTCGCCTGGATCGAACGGTCAGTAGTGACTCCAAATTAATTGGGTCACGTGCGGGTCACATGCGATCCTAAATCGCCCGAATTCCCCATTGTGAAGGACGTCCGTGGGAATACCACGGACGTCCGTCTTTAAATAACACGTCATCAGCATCTGGATGGCGTCCGTCGGACCATGACGGACGTCCGTCATAACCAAAACGACCGCGTTTTCGTCATGACGGATGACAAAACGCTGCTTATACTCGCGAAGGGCGTCCAAGCCCTAGAAATCGCCCTGTATTTCAAATCGCGAGCGAATTCCCGATTTCCCCCGACGAATTCCCGAACCCCCGAGTTTTGAATCTGAAAATGGCGCCGAGGAATAGTCAAGCGTCGAAGAAGCGTAAGGTGGTGGCTCCCACTGAGACGACGGGTCCAGTGGAGTCTGTAGAACCTGGGATGTTCAAGTGCTGTCTGTCTGCATGTGACGGACGTCTCAAGGTGACGGACGTCCGTCTTAACATGACGGACCTCCGTCTTAACATGACGGACGTCCATCACATGCAGTGTATTATACATGAACAAATATTATCCAAACAACTACGTAAATGAACAAATAAACTTCAATGTATTAAAAACTTTAGTGTATTATATATGAACAAAACAAATACGTAGATGAAGCTCCATGATTAAGGATGTGGGTGTGGGGCGACGGACTCCTGCAAAACACAAAAGGAAGTTCATGTCAGACGAAACTCCCAGGTTCTACAGACTCCACTGGACCCGTCGTCTCGGTGGGAGCCACCACCTTACGCTTCTTCGATGCTTGACTATTCCTCGGCGCCATTTTCAGATTCAAAACTCGGGGGTTCGGGAATTCGTCGGGGGAAATCGGGAGTTCGGGAATTTGTCGGGGGAAATCGGGAATTCGCTCGCGATTTGAAGTACAGGGCGATTTCTAGTGCTTGGACGCCCTTCGCGAGTATAAGCAGCGTTTTGTCATCCGTCAGGACGAAAACGCGGTCGTTTTGGTTATGACGGACGTCCGTCATGGTCCGACGGACGCCGTCCAGATGCTGATGACGTGTTATTTAAAGACGGACGTCCGTGGTATTCCCACGGACGTCCGTCATAATGGGGAATTCTGGCGATTTAGGATCGCATGTGACCCGCACGTGACCCAATTAATTTGGAGTCACTACTGACCGTTCGATCCAGGCGAGGATCCAACGGACAAGGATCGACGTCCGTCTTCGCCAGGTGGATTAAATCCTGGCCGTCGATCCGAGGCACGTCCCTCGCTCGATCCAACGGCCAAGGATCTTTGTCCGTCATCGCATCTGGTAGGGACGCCAGATTCAATCCTGGCCGTCGATCTAGACGAGGGACGATCCTCGTCGATCCAACGGCCAGCGAATGTCGTACTTCGGTCGGCTTTGGACGATTCGACCGTCGGCTTTGCCATCGCACTTAGACTCCGTTCGACGCCGCTAGACAGGGTACAAATGGGGCGTTAACCTCGACGGCTCTGGACGGAAATCGTGACTGCGAGGTCGCCGGCGACATTTTCTCATAGTTCAGGATTTTAGTTGTTAAAAAATAATCTCCAGGGTTTGACTTGTCGTTGATCGCAAACTATAGGGTCTACAGTGTTATTTACCCAATTAAAAATCAAAACTATAATAAAATATGTCCGCTCATTAAATAGACCTTTGTTTTCTTTTTTGGATAGTAGTTTAATTTAAGGTAATTATTAATTTGGCTTTAAAGTTTAAAGTTCTGTTCAACTGATACTTACACTTTAAATTTTTAAACTGAACACCTGAAAGCCTTAATATAACTTCTGTCTGTCTTTCTTCACTCCCTCTCTCTCTCTCTTTTCTGAAACTGAATCAGCCTCAGTTTCTCGTTGAAGAATAGCTCCGCTGACATCGCCCATGTCGCCACCGGAACGCCGGCGCTCACCCCCTCAAGTGTCGAATTCCATCCGCAGTGGGTGATGAAGCCGCCTACATCGTCGTGCTCTAAAATCAGTTGCTGAGGAGCCCATTTTCGACATTCCAAGTGCGAGAGAAGGTTGTGTAAGTTGTAACGAGTCATTTCCTAGTTCAGTATAAAACTCTACGGGCGACGAATGTTTGACGAAAAACCCAACGGGAGAACTTTCTCTCAATAGGGCGATGCCTGATTTGTTGCTTCTTCTTCTGTTCCTCTGCAGGTGCTGGAAGCTTTCGTTTCAATCTTTTTTTTGTCTCTTTTATTGCTTTCGATTTTTCTATCATGGATCCATCGTTTTGTTCTTTTTTATTTTTTTTTCAATTTTAAGAAATTGAACGTCGGCAGTAAGATTTGTTGCTTTTTTCCATTTTGTTCAGATTCTTTCTGGATTGTACATTTTCTTTCCAGTGTTATGTTACAAGTGGGCGCTACCTTGACGCTGGATATTGTCCGCTTTGAGCCTCCCATACAACTCGCACGGGTTTGTTCACAGCCCAAGGCCCCATAACCCCAAGCCAAAATGCGTCCAATAGGCAAAGATGGGTATACGCTTATACACTAGTCCCACAACTCTCCTATTTCCGATGTGGTACCGCAGGTCCTCTTGCAACCTCCCACTGGGGCCAAGGCCTAACCATAGCAGTCCACCCCCATTGGGCCCTACCCGATCTCCCAGCATCGGTATTCCACATCAAAAATGGGCTAGCTCTGATACCATTGTTACAAGTGGACACTACCTCGACGCTGGATATTGTCCGCTTTGGGCCTCCCATACGACCCGCACGGATTTGTTCTCAGCCCATGGCCCCATAACCCTAAACCAAAACGCGTCCAACAGGCAAGGATGAGTACACACTTATACACTAGTCCCACAACTTTTTCATTTCCGATGTGGTACCGCAGGTCCCCTTGCAACCCCCCACTAGGGCCAAGGCCTAACCATGACAGTGTTATGATAGAGCAAGTTATTGCTTATGGCACTTCTATTATTGTACTCCAGCATGAGGGCAGATTAGATATATACCAATTAGTTTATAAGGGGATTAGGGCAAAGTAGGCGAGTATGTCAATGAAGCTGTGAACTCTGTTTTCCCTCTCTCTCTGTTCTCTCCCTTCTTCTCTTCTCTGGGACTCTCTTCTTCTTTGGGACTCTCTTCTTCTTCCTCCATCTTCTTTCTTCTTCTTCTTCCTCTCTCTTATCGTCATTTTCTGTAACTTTCTTCTCCTTGTAACTTTTGTTCTCTTACTCTCAATACAACTTCTTGTTTTTCTCTAATTTTCTGGCATTACCATAACAATTGGTATCAGAGCCACCGATTTTTATGACGGAAACACGCTCAAAATCTCACAATGAAATTATCAAACGGCTGGATAATTCGTTTCAGAGATTGGAAAATTCATTTCAGAAATTGGAACAGAATATTTCAGCCAAATTGGATGCAATGATAGCTGCCATTAGTCAACATCAACTATTCATGGCTGATGATGATACTTTGTATCGATTCAGTACTGAGACTAAAAAAGGATTAGGCAACCTAGAGGCCATTGTGGAATACTGTGGAGACCATAAAGTGGATGATCAGAAAGTAAATGTGGATTTCCACGCTGAGCGAGCAGTGGTACAACCAATGGCTTCAGAATGGGTGTGCTCGCTTACTCTAGCAAATTTTACTAGAGAAGATGTCACTCACATTGCTCCAATTTCTATCACATGCAACTCAGGTTTGGTCCAAAATTACTTTGCTCTAGCTACTGATAGTGTTGATTTTGCTGTGGATATAACAGTTAGTAGGAATTTATGTCGCAAAGAAGTGCTAATGGATGTAGTAGTTGGGGATGAATCTAAGTTCAGAAAACGTAAGGTTATTGGTCTTGTTCAAAGGATTTTTGTCCATGTTATGGTGCTTCAATCTTATTCAGCTAAAATTTGGACCTCTGATTCTCTTGATATTGTTGATGTTTCCACAAATATATTAATTCGTAAGATTTTGAACTATAGGTCGACACGGAAAAAACTATATTATTTTAATTTGCTTATGGATGTTTTAGGTGATGAAGGTGAAGAAAATGATTCATTCACCAAACATCCAGGATTTGGGACGTATATACAGGTGGCAGATTTTAATCCACAATCTTGGCTTCAAGTGGAAAGAGGAAAACTATCCAAATTGTATTCAGCTACTGCTTCACTAGGTTATTTTTATTTTCATGTTGGTTTGGCTTAGTTAGACTACATTAAGGATGACAAGCTAGAATTTTATGAGCAGATGAGTTCTGTAATTTTGTGTGTTGTCCCTCTGGAATGGATATATGAGGAGAGATCATTATATTGCAAAGATGATAGAGAGTGCAAGTTGTAGAAGAAAATTCAGGAGAGCTGTGTACAACTTCAAGATATTTTAGATTAGAACAGACTACTAATCAATGAGATCAATCAACACCAGGTTTCCAATATTGCAAACAATTTGGGGAGAAATGTGGGTTTGCTTACAGAGCTAAACAATACTATCAGAAGGATGGTTAATCTGTATGCAGATCTTTCAAGTTCTTTCACCAAATCAATGGAGCACCTCGACAACGCTACTGAAATGTTTGAAGAGAAAGTGGCAGCATCACGACTTTGTGCACTTGTATGTGAGCATGTTGAGAACTGTAAAACATTAGATGATAGAAAATCATTACTTCTTCTCAAGTTGAATCATTTTGAAGTAGCAAGGAGGAGTTTACAATTTGCTCGCCCACATGCATTTAGCAAACGAAAACAACTAGTTTATGAGGATTGGATACTCCAACAGCAGCAGGGTGTTAAAATACTTGGAGGGTGACTAGAAGAAGTTGAATATGTCCTAGGTCGCACTAGAAACACAAATGGCGATGACATTCGATCCAATGTTGATGGAAATAGGCAGGCTAAAGGGTTGATGGGAATCTATGCCAAGGGAGATAAAGGGATAGTTAAAACAATGGACTTTGGTATGGATTATCTAGAAACATTTGGTAGAGAGATTAAGCTTGTGGAAGGAGCATTTTATCAAACCATCAATGGCTTTTGGAACAAATTCAACGAATGGGAGAATAACTCTCTTAAGATAATTGGCGAAGTCATAAAAGATGTGTCTATACCAGAGCACAATGACAAAATACAAACTGATACAACAATGGCAAATTCCATAGAAACTACATCTCTAGTTCAAATCACAGTGAATACATTGGGGCCAATGAAGAAAGACAATATCCACCCTTCTCATCAATTGAAGAGGCAACTACGCAATGGAGAAGTTGTAATACCCTGAATTTTATATTGAAATTTAATAAGAATAATCGAAAGTAATTTAAGGTATTTGAATTAATCGGACCATTATTGGGGTATTACCAAAAATGGAATCGTCAATTATCATCAACCGATATTTGAAATAAATCAAGAATTTGAATTGAATTGGAAATAATTTAATTAATTGAAGGATTTAATTAAATTATTAAAGAAAATTTTAATTTGGATTAAAGATGATTAAATTGGAGGAAATGAAATTTGGAATATTTGGAAGGGAATTTAATGAATATGGTATAGTTGGGATTAAAATGTTAAAGTGTGATAATTAAAGATTAAATAACATAAAAGAAAATAAAATAAAATAAACAAAAGGACAAAATTGACAATGTGTTTGCTGGATGAATGAAGAACCGAAGAGAGAGAATAGGAGAGGGAGAAAGAAGGGGATGTTGGCTGGAGAAAGAGGGAGAACGCCGAAGGGAGGGAGAGGGCTCGGGCGATCGGAGCTCGCGACGATGAACGACGAACGGCGACGGTGAGGCGACCTCTTGGCGAGCTGTGGTGGCGAACGGCGAGCGAACGCGACGCGAGTCACAGCTAGGACTCGAAGTCGGAGCTCCTGCTGGCGTGCGTTCTGACGATGGGTCCGGCAGTAGTTACGACGACGAGTTTAGGTGAGCTCCCTCGACTTCTCCTCCTCCTTTGCATTGGGGTGTTAGTGTGTTGGTAGGGAGCAATTTCAGGGATGGCAGGGGCCGGCTCGTGACTGAACAACAACGGCTGGCGGCTCGGTTGAAGGCTGTGGTTTGGTCCGAGTAATTTTGCTCTGCTGACACACGATGGGGAGCCCACCTTGCTGAAGTGGTTGTCGGGCATGGAAAAAGGAGATATGTTGTCGGGTAAGATTATTGAGCTGAGGAGGACTGAATTAACGCAGTGGTTGGGGTTGTTGACGAATTGAGGAGGATGTCGGGAGAGAAATCATTGAGACACTAGTGGATAAAATGGGCAGAGAGAAATTGAGAGAGAAGGAATGGAGAACTCAGCTGAAGGCCGAGTACTCTAGAGGATTCTGAAGGACTTTGCTGCACTTGGTTTTGGTGGGAATTCTTCTATGAAGTTTAGCCAATTGGATTTTGTTTTGAGTGTTGTCTTGAGTTTTGTTGGCTGAACATAGTTTAACTTTGATTGTGGTTCTATATTGTGGACTGAATGATACCTGTTGGGATTTCATGGTTTTGTCGTATTGAAATTTGGTCTGGAAAGTGGAGGTTGTTCTAAATACTACATGTAGAATGCTTTTCTTTGAATCAATAATTGGTTGCTAGAAATGATTATGTTGCTCTAGGTTAATCTGTTGCTTTGGATTAATTTCTGTGATGATTGTTGAGCATCCCTTTTGGGTTGAACTACTGTCTTTATTATTCTATATGAAGCATGAAATATCAGATTCTTGTGATAACATGGGTATGCCTCTGTTGTTGGTGTTCTGTACATGTGTATCATACTTTGTTTGGGGTTACTAGAACTGTTAGATGGGTGTTAATGTGGAAAAGTATCAGTTGTCAAGTTATTGAAAAGTAATGTTATCCATGTTGGTCTCTTTATTATGTGAAGAATTGTGTATGCTAAAGAGATGGATTATGTCCCTTGTGTTGAACCATGTTAGTCTGTTGAACGTAAGGTTATGCATTGAAATGTAAATACACGAAGATTTTAAGTTGGAAAGAAATTGGATGTTGAATATGTGATGGATGCTCTGATGATGTTTGATTATGTTTCTCTCTATGGTTATGGATTTATAGTGGCTGAAAGCTGATGAATATGTAGGATAAGTTGGAATTGGGTTTTGTGGTGTTCTATTGGTTTATTATTGTTAGAGATTGTGTGATTCAATTTGTTAAAGCTATATGATTAAGGGTTTGTGATGCTTTGATCGATTCAGGTATCAGGACTAGGGAAAGATGATAGCGGCTAAGTGCTTAATCACAATAAAAAACTGAGGTAAGGAAATGGGTGATCTTGGCCTTGTGCCCTACACCCAAGTAAAGTGTGTGCGAGTTGGAGTTAGCATCTTAAAATGAATATTGATATTTGTTGATGTTCTGTAGAAATTGTTGTGAATCTGTGATATCTTCTTGTGATGTTTAGCTTTGTTTGATGTTACATTATGAGATGAAAATGTCTAACTAAACAAAGGAATGATGGTACGCAAGTGAAACGAGCAAATGATAAGGTATTATGTAAGGAATGAAAGTGGCTGAAAAAGTACATGAGGTAATGAAAATGCCTAAGTGAACGAAGGTATAAAAGTGAGCTAGAAGAGTTATTGATTTACTTGCTATGTAGTTTTAGTTTGAATTCCTTATGCATGCAGATAATTTACTACCGTAGCATATTGTCATTAGAGAGTGATACTTTGTGAAATTAAGTGAAAGATTTCACTTAAGTTGGTATAACTACCAAATTAACAATATCAATAATTGAGCATGTAAACTGACTAAGTACGCAAATGGACTAAGCATGAAATCGGTTAATAAATTAATAAATGGTAATATTCTTGAATCTAGTTCATTTGATGTATGTTGTCCATCAAAAGAACATGCTTAGTAGTTAATTCTTGTTGGTTAAATTCGAGATGTGAGCATGATTGTGGTATTTAGATTATTAGTTAGTTGAACAACAATACTGTTGTATAGTAATGTAGATGCTAGTAGTTGACGAATGAGTCTTGACGTAGTTGTAGAAAGGTAGAGAATGATGATCTAAAAGTAAGAATGTGTGATGAAATGTGAACCACGAGGAAGTGAATGGTTAACTGAACAAACGAAGGAAAATGGTTTAGTTAACTAAACAAACGAAGAAAAAAAAAGGTTTAAGGTTAAGGTGCATGATCGTTGTAAATTGTTTTAGATTTCCATTGTTTTCTTTAAAAGTGAGATATGAACTAGTAGATGAATAATATTTCTTGATTCTGGATAAAAACCTTCTAGTTTAGCATGATTAGTTAATTATAATTGTTGTACGTTATTTTACTGCTTTATTGTATTCACTCGCTGTTACATTTCGATAGCATAATTGTTTCTCGTATCTACATCAATTATTGTGATTCTTTATATGTGCCAATTCAATTATAGTATGTTTATCTCAATGTGCATTTCAGTTTACGTTATGCAGTGTGTTTCATGATAATAAAAACCAAGTAGGAGGCAACCTTCAGGATGGTACCCACATGCATGAGTGAGGAAAATGATAAGAAAAAGAAATGTTCAAGATGAGCGGGATATGTCCATCACCGAAGAAACTCCTTAGCGGGATACACCAGGAGGGAAGAAACTCTAAAGGCAGGATACGCCTGAATGAGGAAGAACTCCAAAGGCGAGATACGCCGGAGGAAAAAGAAAGAACTCCAAAGGCGGGATACGCCGGAAAGAGAAAGAACCTAGAAGGCGGGATACGCCTGAAAAAGGGAATCAATAGGGAGTTGGGGTTGATGGATAGTCCGGATCTAGCCTAGCTACTAGGATACACCCTCACCAAGTCGAGAAAGGGACTAGTATGCACATAGGAGGTTAGAATCCGTACAGCTATGCCATCTCAAAGGACAACCCTCAATCTCCAGCTCGATGTACGATTTAAGAATGAACGTAATGAAAGAAGTTGGTTTGGGTGGCCCCCATTCCAAGAAGAACTAAAGAGAGAAATGCATAAATTGTTTTCCCTCATCTCTTGACTGGGTGTAAGCTCACGTCCTTACTTATGGTGTAGGTACAATGACGAACAGATAGTAAACGAATAAGAAAAATATGGGAAACGCATAACGAGGCAGAGATGGATGATTTCGTACACACAGAATTCGGGCTGGCAAGGCAAAGACAAAAGAAAGTAAACAGTTATAAATCAACGAAGTTAAAGGAAAGTAAATGGTATTGAATCAATGAAGTAATGGTCAAGATTTATTTGATAGATGTAATGCTTTTATTTGATAGATGTAATGTTTAAATGACAAATTTCCTTTGAAGATTTCTTACGCTTCCAATATGATTTATAAAGGTTAATTTTATAACATTTCCGCGAGACTTTGAACAAATGATTTTTTCTTACAGTATTTATGCTTCTGCATATTTAATAAGTTGATTTTCACTATGAGTGTTAAGAAAGAGTTAGTAGCGATTCGGATTTATGCACTCTGATTTGTGTCAAAAAGAAAATTTCAAATTTTTACGCATTTTAACAATATAAAAAAATCTGAGTCGTTACAGAAGTAATAACTAACTATTTGAAACCGACATCAGAATATAAAAACTACAACCCATTATCAATTCTTTTCTATATTGGGATCTTCTTATATGGCAGCATGGCTAGCATCACTTCCTTAAATGGGATTGTTGATGTTGATCCAGACTCTGTAGTAATATGCAAGGAAGAGATGATGATTTTGCCAAAATGTTATATACTTGGGGACAAGTATATTGTAAGGGGGTGGATTGTTATAATAGAGCAAGTTATTGCTTATATGGCACTTCTGTTATTGTACTCCAACATGAGGGCAGATTGAGTATATACCAATTAGTTTATAAGGGGATTAGGGCAAAGTAGGCGAGTATGTCGATGAAGCTATTGAACTCTGTTTTCCCTCTCTCTCTGTACTCTCCCTTCTTCTCTTCTCTGGGACTCTCTTCTTCTTCCTCCATCTTCTTTCTTCTTCTTCTTCCTCTCTCTTATCGTCCTTTTCTATAACTTTCTTCTCCTTGTAACTTTTGTTCTCTTACTATCAATACAACTTCTTGTTTTTCTTTGATTTTCTGGCATTACCATAACATGTTCTTGGCTAAAACAAACTCCACTATTAATTGGGTACTTTTAGAACAAGAAAAGTAAGAGTAGATTGGAGAGTGAAGGCAAATTTGGGGAATATTTGCAATTGATAACAACCAACTATTTGAATAGTGGAGAGGGAGTGAGGCTAATTCAGGTGAGGAGAGAGAGAGAGAGAGAGAGAGAGCGAGGGGAGACAGACGGAAGTTACAGTTTTTAATGGAGTGAGGTGAGACAGACGGAAGTTACAGTTTGTTTTTTTACAGTGCGGAGAAGATATTAGATGATAATGTGTGAATTTTGAGAGCGTCAGATTTAAAACTTAGAGTTTCAGTTAAAAGAATTTTTAAATTTTAGGGATTAAATTGATAATTATCATCTAATTAATATACTACCAAAAAAAATAATAATAATACAAAAATTGATCTTGCCACTAGCTGTAGCCATAGCTTTGATTATATGACTTGTCGTCATGGGTACAATTATACTTGATTTAAAGAAAAAATTATCAAATTAAAAAAAAAATCTATGGCGGCTACCATCAAACATCCATGCATTGAATTACATAACATGTCTATTATTTGTAAAATTGGTGAAATTTTTAATAAATAAATTTTATGTATAAATTTTTCGCATTAAAATTGATCAAGATGTTGAAAAATTAACCCAATTTATCATATATTGGCCATGTGTGAATTTTTTTATCAAATGGTAAAAAATTAGTAAAATTAGATATTTTCAAGCGGTAAATTAATTTAATGAATGAAATTGGTAAATTATTCGGGTGAAATAAATGTTGTCGATTAGCGGTTGAAGCAAATCAGAATTGAAATCAAAAATTAGATTTGATTTATTTAATATATAAAATATATTATAATATATTTTATTGATTAAATAAAATAAAAGAAATAATAAAAGAGATTTAAAAAAAAAAGAAAATTAACGAATCAACTATTGTACTTTTTGATCAATGATAAGTTAACCACAAATGTATTTTCGCTAATAATTTAACCACTCAACTATGGGAAATCGTCATCGCGAACATTGTTGTTAACTTTCTGAAAACTCACAGTGGAAAAGAATTAATACCTATGGAAAAAATTACAATAGCTCATTATTTTATAATAGACTTTTAGAGGAAAAGAGTTCATATCTATGGAGAATGTATTTAGATGATATCAGATTTTTTAATTTAGAAGATTTTGTAAAATAATGTTAATATTTTAGATTTCAAATGATTTAAAATTGTTTTATTGTCCATGGGAGAATCACAGTTTATCTGTGTTGTCTGTGTTTTTCTACGAATAAGAAAAATAATTTTTTTTATTTGTAGATTTTCCTATGCGGAAAGACAACTTTCCGCAATGGAAAGTTGTCTTTCCCCAACAGAAAGTCGTCAAAGTTAACTTTTTGCAAAGTAAAGACGACATTTCTCCCCGGAATGTCGACTTTCTACGTTCCGCTGCAGAAAGCTAACGTTCCACAGAAGAAGGACAACGTTCCACATAATAATAACAACGCTATTAAATGGAAAACATAACCGCGTTGTTTACTCAGTCAAATTCTCATTGTTCAGTGTTTAAGTTGTTGGCAAAAATTGTTCAGTAGTTGACTTGTCATTGATCCCAAAGTACAGTGATTGATTGGTTAATTTCCCAAAAAAAAAAGTCTTCTCTTCTCCTGACGACCGAAGGGAAAACGTGAAGGAAAAAGGAAGGTGAGCAAATCGAACGTCCGATGAATCCAACAGAGGGAAAACATTCGCAATGTTGAGATGAATGACTTTCGTGACAATGGTTCATGAATCAGTAAGTTTTTCATCCCCAATTTTAGGGTTTAATGTCCGAAAATTTTGGCCTCAGATTCAAGTTTAAAAACACAAATCCGAGGAACATTGTTGGATTATATTTGTTGTATTAGAGTTTATGTAGCTGTATTTGTCGTTTTGGGGTAGAAATTTTGAAAAAAAATGACGAGTTTGGATTATATTTGTCCTAAATTTGGTCACTAGTCAACCACCTCACTACTGGTCGACCTACCCAATGCTGGTCCACCATATTCTTGTTTCTAGTCCACCAAAGAGTGGGTAGATTGCCTTGAATTTGTCACTGGTCGACCAGAATACTAGTTTTGATCAACCACACAATGCAAAATCACGTATATTGAGTCGTTTACACATCGGTTAGGTTCTCAGTCCCGGTATAGGACCCTTCCACCTATTTCCTAAGATTTGTTGATGAGAATTCTCCTATTTTGACATGTTTATTAAGCTCGAACGATTTCAGAGATTGTGAGACAATTCCCGAGGAGAAGGTTGCTCTAGTCAGCAAGAGAGAACACTGTAAAGGTAGAGATTTCTATAACTTTTGCATTGCATAATATCATGATTTCAAAACTATTATTTTATGGGATGCCACACTAGAAAACCCAACGGGGATTGCTCGACAGCACGTCCATTTTTATGTATATGTAGGCTTTCTCACGTTTATTTTATGTACATGGTTTGGTTTATATACTGTTATAGTTCGATGTGACCAGAATTCTAGTTGGGTCGAATCGAGCCCATATCCAATATTAGGGTTTTATATTTTCTCTATATATTGATGTTTGAGTTACAAAACTCATTGTGTCTTGATTTCTAAATAGTGAATTTTTCCTCTACTTGTGGTTTTGCCCCGTAAGGGTTTTTCCACGTAAATCTTGGAGTCCCTATTTCCACAGTTTTCTTTTTTCATTTTGCGTTCGATTCTCAACAATTGGTATCAGAGCTTGGTTGAGGTTCTTTATACCGATTCTCAACAATTGGTATCAGATCTTAGTTGAAGTTCTCTATATCAATTCTCAACAATTGTTATGAAAGCGAAGTTGAGAGTTGTAGTACTCAGATCAAACAGAATTTGGGGTTTACAATATTTTGAGAAAAATTTTAATTTGGAAAAAGAATTAAAAAAAAAAAAGAAAAACTATTTCCTTTTGTTTCCCTGCGCGTCTTTGCCTTTTCTTCAACAAAGTGTGTTTTTTGTGTTCTTTAGCAACGATTAAGAAGATGAAAACAGAGAGAAGAACTTTGTTTGCCCATAGCCCTTTGCCATTTGTCACCAAAGAATAGAGCAGCCAAGAAGTTGCTACACTCGTCGGTTGAGCCGTCCAGTGAAGAAGAAACTCGATTTCCCGGTGCCTCGCTGCCGTCGATTGTGCGCTACTATCGACCAAAGACAAAGAGGAGAGAAACGTCTGCCACACTATAAACCTGCTGAGTCATCGTCAAGTCGTCGCCTAGGCGTCGAACGGAAAGACAAAAGAGAACAGTTGCCCCACTAAGAAGAAATTGCCCCCAAGCCTCTGTTCCTTGCCACATAACCTATCGTCGGCCATCAATTTGAACAGCCCATTGTTGGCCCTATTGAAGCCTGTCTCCGACCAACCAATGAACCTTGGACCTCATATTAGTGAACTGTGAACCAATTTAAGTGTTGATTTGGTGTTCTAAAAATTTTCTGAATTTTCGGTATTGCAGGTTGAGAGAATTTTGGGATAAAAAATTCTGTTTTTGCTTTATCTGAATTTGGTTGGATTATTCCTGAATATTTTTTGGTTGGGATATTGATTTTTTGAAGTCTTTTCGATCCTTTTGAAGTTTCTCTTCTTCACTCCAAGATGTGGGCATTTTATCGAGCCATAACAACGCGTCGTCTAAATCCATATGTGCGAGAACATCTTGCATCTTGACCTGCCATAACTGAAATCTTGTATTTTGATCCAACAACGGAATTCCCATGTCTTGGATTGAAGAGGAGAAACTTCAAAAGGATCGAAAAGCCCTATCTTTGATATGCCTGCATTTGTCAAATTAGATTTTGCAGGATGTTTTGAACGAGAAATTTGCCGCTGAGTTATGGTTCATATTGGAGCAATTGTGTATGAGGAAAACCCTAACTAGCAATTTGCATTTGAAGCAACGACTTTATTCTCATCAATTTGTAGATAGAGGTTCTATTGAAGAACACTTGACCGCATTCAAAGAGTTAGTTTCAGATTTGGAGACTATGAGATGCAAGTACGATAAGGAGGATTCGGGGTTGATTCTACTTTGCTCGTTACCTGCTTCATATGGTGCTTTCATATATGCAATTTTATACAGTAGAGAAAGTCTAACTCTGGAAGAGGTTTATGGTGCTTTGTTATCAAAAGAAAAGACGAAGCATATTGTTGTTGGATTTGACTCTCAAGGTGAGGGATTCGTCGTTCGGGGTAGAACAAGAGAGTCAAACAATAAAGGTAGTGATAATGTTCATAATTCGAAGGGTAAATCAAAGTCAAGGAATCGAGATAAAATCTGTTACTTCAGTCAGAAGAAGAACACATTAAAGCGAAGTGTTGTAAATTGCAGAATGAAATAAAGAGAGTTGATGAGAAGAGAAAACAACCGATGACGTCTATTGAAGTTGTTGTCGCAGAAGAAGAAGACTATAGTGATGGATGTCAAACCCGCTATTTTGTAATGATAATTCCATGTGTAAAATTTTTTTGCATTTTGAACAATCAATGCATTAAAAGATAGACCGATTATGTCACGTTGTGGCCACATCGGAGTTTTTGGTTAATTAGTCAAAATCAATAAATGTTGATATCAAACGATAAATAATTGATTTAAATAGAGTTTGGTAGAGAACTTTGACACTAAAGTCGTTATCTGATAGCGTTCGAAACGAATTGAAAATTGGATTAGATTTATATATAAAATATATTATATATTTTTTTATTATTAAAAAAAATTTAAAAAGTTTGAAGAAGAACAAAAGGCAGAGTTGTCTTCTCTTCTTCACAAATAGGTAGAGGGGCGCACACAAGGGAAGAAAAGGGGAGAAGAAGGGGAGATTCGACGAGCGGATTCTCATCGTTTCTTTGCCCGATTTGTGTTTGCGTCATCCTTGTAATACCCTGATTTTCCTTAATGGCATTAAGTAAAGATAATTGAAAAATTAATTGGGCATATTTGGATAATTGAAGATTTATTTGATAAGAGATTTAATTGGGAGTAATTGGATAATTATTGAAGATTTATTTGATGAAAAAATTAATTTGAGAAACCGAATCGAAGAATTTAAATTGGATCGAAAATTATCATCAAACAACATTCGATGTAAATTGGGAATTAAAATTGGATTGAAAATAATTTAATTAAATGAAGAATTTAATTAAATTATTAAAAGAAGAATTTAATTGAGTAAGATGAGAATTTAAATTAAAAGAAAATTTAAATGGAATTAGTGAGGAATTAAAATTAAAGAAAAATCAAATGGGGAAGGGATGATAGTGAACCGGTTCAGTTCACGTTGGTTCGGTCTGCTGGTTGGTTCGGCTGGGTCAAGAAATTAAGAGGGGAAAAGAAAAACAAAACCGCATACCAATGTTTTCTACAGAAGAAGAATTGGGAGATTGAGAGAGAGAGAACCAAGAGAGACAATTCAGAGAGGGAGAAGGGAGACCAAGAGCGAGAGAACGAGAGACAACGATGAGGGAGCTCGGACGACGGAGGCTTGGGACGGGTCCAGGAGTGTGCAGGCTACTGGTCATCACGACGCGACGAACCGTGGGAGCGAAACGTGCGGGGCTAGGGCATGGGTTCATTCGGACCAAAAAAAATTGCAAATTGGAGCTCCCGCGATGCTGCAAATTTCTAAGCCGAGGTAAGTCATGGTTAATTCCTTGTTGTTGGTTGCTGTTGCATTTGGATTTGCTTGGATTTGCAGCTATGATTTGGTAGGGACGAAGGGATAAAAATCGACAATGGATTTTGGTTGTGTGCGGTCGGGCTTCGGTCGACAGCCTTGCTATCGATGTACGACCGGTTCTGTTGTAAACCTAGTTCACAAATGGTGTTCTGGTCGACACAATAAAGCAAGTGTTTAGCACACTTGCTAGAATTGGTTGGCGAATTGAAGAAGAAAGCAACAAGGGACAACCTTTTAAAAGCAAAGAGAAACGTGCCCGCAACTTCCTCTCCTCCTTTGCAACTTTCGCTACCACATTGCTGCATAAGTCAAAGACAGGAAGCTGAAAATATGGAAGAAGCTTTGAAGGGATTCCTATTTGTCTGCAGAAAGAAGGAAGAAGATAGGAGTATCTTCTGTCTATAAATTGAGGAAAGAAGAAGGGTGGGAGAAGAGGGAAAGTAAGTATACGTAAGTGGTACTGGAAGGTCTGGAAGGCTACTCTTGGGTATGCAGGTAATGGTCTTCTCTATTATTTGATTTAATCTATTTTAATGAATCTGGATGATGAAAACATTGGATACACTTTCTATTTTTTTGGAATGAATGATTTGTCGATAGTTCAAGTAGAGAACATTAATGTTCTGTATGGATAATCTTGGATGAAGCATGCTCTATGTTCTCTGATTGACTTCAGCTTGTATATATTTTATATGCCTCTGTTGGTTGGAATTACGTTCTGGATTTTGATTATTGCCTCTTAGCTATAAAGAAACGGAATAAAGGGTGATAATTATGCTCAGTTGATGTATTGTTCTGTGTTTCCTATTGTTAACTTGTTTGGATGACTGTTATTGGTTTGAATTATCTCTGTTTGGTTAAGCTTGTGATCCATATGGATGATATGTTATTTGGGGGACTGAGGTTATAAAGTCTTTGTTAGGTGGTTAAGTTATATTCTTCGATAAAATTGTTCAATTGGTGAACATTTAGAAATATTGGAAATATAAATATATTGACGTGAATAATGAGCTGATGCCTTGGGCATTCTGCTTACTGGTTGTGATTGGAAAAATAAGTTGGAATTGTGTTCTGTATTGTTGGGTGATTGACGGCCTAAAAGTACAAGATATATAGGTCTGGGATTTTGGATTTGTTGGACTTGATAATAAGTATATGATTAATTATTTTGAAGGTATTAACGAAAAAAATGATAAAAAGTTAAACGCGCTAAGGACTGCAGGAAAGTTCTTCAAGGGTAAGAAATAGGATGTGATAGATAGTGGAGGCCTTGCATCACGGGACTATTTTTATGCTTTAGTTATTATGGATTGTATAGTTTGAGGACTGTTATGAAATAGTTGTTGTGAATTACATGCTTCGAGAACTGTTATGAAATAGTTGTTGTGAACTGTATATTTCAAGAAATGTTATGATTATACTATAGGACTGCTTCTTTTATTAATATATTTTGTGGATTGTATACTTCGAGGACTATTATGAAATAGATGTGAACTGTCATTCATGCATCATGATAGAGCTTATGAAAATGTGACATATGCATGACATGATAAATGAAATGAAAGAATAAGGGAAAAAGTGGCTTGTGAGGGTTCGGGAGAGAGGGTGACGGTCGTAGGTGGGAACACCCCTGATGGAATTCTCCACTCACGTAGAGGTTGGAGTCGGTTAGTCCACACCGATCAATAGATGTATCTCTACTCTTAGTCTTCAAATGTTAGATAGAGATTAATGACGATCGTAGGTGGGAACATCCCTGATTGAATCCCTGATTGTAGGGATGGAGTCGGTTAGTCCACACCGACCAATAAATGTAAAGGAAATGATGACGGTCGTATGTGGGAACACCCCTGATGGAATTCTCCACCCATGTAGGGATGAAGTAGGTTAGTCCACACAGACCAATTGTGAAGGAAATGTAAAGGAAATGATGAAATGAAAAGGAAGAAAATATAGGTTCTTTTCTAGAAAAATGACTGCATAAGTAATGTATAAGCATAAACATTTTTTTTTCTATTTCTTGCTGAGCGTTAGGCTCATGGTATTACCCATGATGCAGATGATATTCATGTGGAGGAAGAGGCATTACTAGAGGAGGCCTTGAGTCATCAACCAGATTCGACCTGAAGGGTTATGGTTCAAAGAAATAAAAGTGTTATTTTAAATAATGGTCTTATTTTAGTAATGATTTGTAAAATAATTGACCATAAGCTTTCCAAACGTTTTGTAAAATAAATGGACTTTTTATAAATGATGTTTAGAAATAATTTCGCTGATTTACTCTAATATGTTTTAATTGTATACATTTTTATAATAAATAAAACGAAAACTTTTATGACTGAAAATATAAGCAAATAAAAGGTTTTAAAAATGCGGGGCGTTACAGTGATCTTCGTCTTTCGTAAAGACGTTTCAAGAGTAAGTCGATTTTTAACCTTGTTTTAACATTTAAAGTTTTGAATTTTTATTGGCTTCAGATTCGAGCTTGAAAACTCAAATTCATGGAAAATTTCTTATTTATATTGATAGAATAAAAGTCTATGCAAGGTTATTTGTCATTAGAAGTCAAAAAATCTGACGAAAACAGGGTGTTCCCATCAAAAAATGGTATGGGCACTATTTATGTACTATTCACATAGAGTACTATTCACGCTGGAGTTACTATTCATGTGGCAACACTATACACACCGGCAGCACTATTAACGTTCCTGAAAATGGGAAAATTGTCCCGATTTTGTCCTTGGTTTGTTCTGGTCGACCGCTAGGCTGGTTGTTTGGCTTGTAAATTTTTTCTGATCTATCCCAAGAGACCTTGATCGACCTAACAATGTGTTTTCTTGTTTTAAAGGTGTTTTTGTGCGTTGAATCGGTCTTGTCGACCTTTGTTGAGTCTTGGGTGGCTGATATCGAGTCTTATGGACAGTTGTGAGGTCCCGGTTAGCCTCCGCTATCCATTTTGACCTTGTGGTCTCGATTGACTGTCACCATATCTTATTGATTGGTGGGATTTTTTGGATTTTTGGTTAAGGTATTGGGATGACCGTTGTTATGTTTTAGGTCGATTGCATTGTTGTTTCTTAAAGATGGAGTTTTGAAAACCTCGTTCGACTTCGTCAACCAAGTATGGTTTTGGTATTCTGGTTTAGGACTCTTGTTTGATTCCTAGTTTTGGTTCGAGATTTTGAAATCGTCTTGGTTTTTGGTACCAGCGATGTCCCCGATTTTGGTGCATGCATCCTATAATGTGTGTAGCGACTCGACTTGGCTTGGTTTCTAGTCGTCATCGAGGCAGAGATTTTATACTTATTTGCATTGCATTGAATCACAGTTTTCAAAACTTATTTTGTGGATTACCACATATGAAAGCACGACGGGGACAGTTCGATAGCACATTAGGTTTTATATTGTGTATATACATGAGTTTTACACGTTTACTTTTCGTGTATGATTTTCATGGTGTGACATGGACCTTATATGGGATGTTGAATCCTCTAGGCACTTTGGATGGTTTCGGTACCAAAGTATCACAAGGATATCCCGATACATCTTCTACTATGTGAAGATGTCTTGTTTGTGCGCTGCATGGAAAATGGATAGGAAGGTGATGACGCTTCCTTGGGTTTCGAGTCCATAAACCCGATTAGGGTGATTATGTATTGGGTTGTGTCGTCACTGACTGGTTCGCCGACAACCCTTGTGAGAGGTTGGATCTTCAGATCGCACTCACAGTATCTTCCTCGGGGCTCATGAGGCGTTGCCATTCTAGGCCTCCTTTCTGTTATTTGTTTCAGAGGGGTCCTTTAGTGACCCTTATTTTTCACGGATCCTCGTTTTGATTGTTAAAAAATTATGGAGACTTATTTTTATAATAGTTGGCTATGAATCCAACTGGATTTCAATGAATTGCCTCATCGGTGGCTTGTGAAGCCAGTTTTAATGAAAAAGCATGTTTTGAGAAATGATTTTATAAATTCATGCACGGTTTTGAAAATGAGTACAAGTACGGTACTAGTATAGGTACGAGTACATGTATGATTATTGTATTGTTTTGTCATGGTTTTGGTAAGAAAAGATGAAAACCTGTTTTTAATGAGCATTACATTTAATATAAGTTCCCTACTGAATATTAACTCTCCCCTTATATTATATTTTTTCAGGTATAGGATGTGAAGATGACGCACCAAGGGGTGCCAATGACCAACAATGGAGGAAGGGTTGTTTATCGGTTTTACTCCAAAACTGTGCACCTGAATTGAATCCTTTGTAACTTCCACTCCCGATGTCCAAATTACACCAAATTTGGAGGGGAGGCACAAATAACAGAGTAAGAGGGCCCTTTAAAAATCATGACTAAACTCATTAAAATGAGAAAGTTATGCTGACAACAATAATCTGTCCGAAAGAGATACCAATGAAACAGTTTTGACACCCAAAATGAATCTTCAATAACTTTTACTCCTGATATCTAAATGACACAAAAATTAGAGGGGAAGTTCAAATAATAGAGTCTAAAAGCTCCTCCAAAATTCACAATCAAACTCGCTATGAAACGGAAATTATGCTTATGGAACTCTACTGCCCGAAAGCGCGCCAATGGGGGACAGTTTTAGGTGTCTAAAAGAGTCTGCACAAAATCCTCAATTTCAGTCCAAATAACACCAAATTTTAAACACTCTTCCCTTATCCAGTAACCAAGCAAACTCCAGAATTCTAGAATCCAAAATCGCAATATAAAGTTAAGAATAAAATCAAACCTACAAGCTGGTCCAAGAATGGATAATCGGCCACTTTTGACTTCTATGAATTCTTTGTCCAATGAACCACTCCACCTTGTTTTCACGCTAGTCCTCTAAACTCCCACGCTATACATCACCTCTGGAAGAGCTGATTGAGAGCTTAGTTAAGAACCTCACTCTAAGACTAAGCAAAGAAAAGAGTGAAACACGTTTTGGTTCCAAGTTTTGGGTATGAACCCTAGAAGAGGAAGCCGAGAGTTTGAGAGGGAAATCTCCAAACACAATGTAGCTGCAATTCAAAATTCTCAATTTAGTCTTTGAGACAATCTTAAGGAAGCTTAAATACTTCTTTCAGAGTTTCCTAAAACAATAATTACAAAATTACCCTTTAGAGGGAAAAATTCAGCATGAGTGCTCGACTAACACACTATCCGAGCACACAAAAACACCAAAAGTTCAACAACAATAATGCCAACCAAATACCAATACTTCAGTAAAACATAAATTAATTAAAAGCATATCAATTCATTGGAGTGACTTCTTTTTAGCTTGCTGCTCTCCTAAGGCACGTGATTGAAAATGACATCTTTGTCCTCGCGTTGAGGTTGTAGATCTCTATTAAAGGATTGTTTGATATAGCAAGAAAACTCCAAATTGAATGAGTTAACCCATTCTGGAAAGCTTGGAATGTTGGCTACCATCTTCATGAAGAACATAATTTGATATAAAATCTTCCAAAATGTCAAAAATGCCAATGAGTGCTCGGATGTCAAATTGTAGGCGGATTTGTGAAGTCCACCACAACTTCTATACTTGTACTTGAACTTTCACTTATGCTTGATTTTGAATAACTCCATTTGATATTTGGAAGCTGGTTGGATGCATTTGATATCTTTGGTGCACTTTTCTCCATGATGACCTACAAAATGAACACTAGAAATATTGTTAGAAAATCTCCATTCTTGAATGCGAGTGGATCGATCTCATGGTGCATAAGAAGATAAGGTGTGATATTTGAGGCTCGAGTGCTTCGAGTTATTTTCCCTGGGTCTAGTAAGGATTTAATTCCTTGTGTTAGTTTGTTGTTTTGTGTTGGATGATTTATTTCCTGCACAGTGATTTTATTTGTTGTTATTACGCTATCATGTTTCTTATTAATCACTTTATGGATCCTAGCCCAATTGTTTTGGTTTTTTGGCTTAAAATATTGTAATAAGGCTCCGTTTTATCTTAGCCTTGGGTCGGCGGTCGGATTCTCTACGAGAGTCAGGTTGTCTGACCCGACGATTCTGTTAGGCCCGCCTTTGGGCCGTGACAGAATTTTATAGTACCAGAGCATGGTTCCACTGTTCCTGAGAGTGATCACTTAAGAAGTTGATAGCGTAATGTTTTAGTCGTTTGTCCACTGTGCATGGAATTGCTCCAACACCTGGTCAAATTTTCAAATGAGTCAAGATGCTACTGGGAACACATCTTGTTTATTGGTGGATGACCCTATCTTTTCCAATCCACGTGGGTAGTGGGTGCACTTCATGGGTCATTAAGTGAAATGGTTTTGGATTACGAGTCTGTGAACTCGCCTGAGTTCTTTCCTCATATGTAGCCTGTGAGGTTTGAAATTCGAATATTTCATATTGGGATGTGGTCTAAGTTTTGGTTCTCTTTGGAAGGACTAGATTTGTCTTGTCGTGTTCGGAAATTGTTAGTTTGGACTAAGACTTTTCATTCGTAGATTTTGGATTAGATCCGACGAGTAAGCTCAAGCCGTCTAGACACCCGCCAAATGGAATAGTAATAGGATAGGCCAATCTCAATCCATTCTCAATAAAATGGATGGTCACGCGAGGACCCACCCGACACATGTCACAGAAAGGTATCTATCTGCCAATAGCAACACCTCTTGAGACAGAAAGGAATACCATTGACGGCAATCTGGAGATCTAGCATGTCACCCGAATTGTCAGCGAGCCAAGCTCCAAGCTAACGCAACTCGTATAATCGCAATAACGGATGTGGTTGCTCACGTTAGACCGCTTCTATAATACCCCAATTTTTCGTCATAGAATTAAGTAAAAATAATTGAGAAATTACTTGGGTATTATTGGATAATTGAATATTTATTTGATGAAAAATTTAATTGAGGGTAATTAGATAATTATTAAGGATTTATTTGATGAAAAATTAATTTGGAAAATCGAATCAAAGAAATTAAAATAGACCGATAATTATCTTCAAGCAATATTTGCAATAAATCAAAATTTTCAATTAGGTTGAAAATAATTTAATTAGATAAAAAAAATTAAATGGAATTATTGAGGAATTAAAATAAAAGAAAAATCAAATGGGGAAGGGATGATGGTGAACTGGTTCAGTGTCCGGTTCTTGGTTGGTTGAAAATCAAATGAAAAATGTCTTAGGTTTTCTGAAGAAAAAGGAGAGAAGGGAATTGTGAGAGAGGGAACCCGAGAGGAGAAGAGAAATCAGGAGGGAGAGACAGGAGGTGACTCGTGATTTCCCTCCGCTACCGAAGCTTCCTCGCGAAGGCGATATGCTGTCCGGTGAACAGCAGGGGGTGCGGTGCTTGGGGTTGGCTCGTGGTGCTCGAGTTCATGGAACTGAACCCGCAGGACGAGTTGGAGCGTGCTCCTGGCTATGCTGTGAATGTTTGGCCGAGGTAAATCATTTGTTTCTGTTCTGTAATTTCTTCTCCTTAGCGTTTCTGTTGTTGGGCCATTTTGCATTTTGGTGTGGCCGTGAATTACAGGGGCGAAGTGTTGGAAGGACTGCGTGGGAGTGGCTGGCGTCGGGTTAGCGTTGGACTGGTCTTGCTTGTTTCGTAATGTGAACCCGTTTCACGAATTGTGTTCTGGCCAACACAATAATGCAAGTGGTTACCTTTACAGATGGGAAGCACATTTATTGGAGAGGTTGGTGAATTGAAGAAGAGAGCAACAGACAGTCTTTGGAAAAGCATAAGAAAATAAGGAGGGATATCGGGGAAATAATTGAAACTGGAGAATAAATGGACTGAGAGGGAAGAGAGCTGAAGGTAGAGGACTGTGTGTGTGTCAAAGGAAAAGTGACGAAAGCTCAGGAGAATTGAGAGCTAAAGGCCGAGAGAGGTTCTGGAGACAGTGAGCCTGCTCTCGGGTGTTCTTGAAATCAGGTGTTCTGGTAGGTGAACTCTCTTCATTTCTTTGATGGGTTTTATTGGATTCCTGCTTTACAGATTGATAATTATGCTTGGTTAGAGTTGTTTGGTTATTGACAGTGTGTGAGGTTGCGAGGCAGGGTACTCTCAAGTCTAGGTCTTTTCGATTTATCCGGTAAGAAGATTTTCTCCACCTCTGTTCATGGAGTTTTAGGAAAATTGTTGATGTTCAATAGGTTGATAATATTGGATGAGCATTCTGTTATTGGAATTGTTGTCTGGTCATTTCTTGGAAATGGAAATTTGGAACAATCTACGACGAATACTTCAAACCACTGCTCTGTTAGTTGATGAGGTGTTTTTGGTTGCTTATTAATCGTGCTATACCATCTATATGTGCATGTTTGTAATGCGAAGTTGGGAGATATATTAACTTAATGGAATGGGTTAACTGCCTGGTTGGACTGTGAAAATATATATTCTTTGTATGGAAATTATGGAAATAGAAGTAGAAGATAAAGAGATTATGTGAAGAAAGTGTGTTGGTTATGCGATTAGTATGGAATTGATTACAGCGGTATGCATTGATTGTAATTATCAATATAACTATAATTGCTTAGGTTGGTTAAGTGATTTTTGAATGGATATGTGCTTTGAAGGGATGTTTATTTTGTTAAATTGGTGTTAGTGGAATAGGAAGATGGAGAATATTATTGTTAATAAAAATGACCATTTGGTAAATATTGATTTGCTTGGAATATTTACGGATAGAATTATTGGAAGCGGTTGACGAAATTATACTGCCTATTACGTATAAATTGGATAAAGGGGAAAAATGTATAAATTAGGGTTATTCTTTTATTGGCCATAAAATTATTAAAGACAAATTAATGGAAAAACGTTAAGTGGTAATTAAATTATTAAATAATAAACAAGTAATAACGATATCAAAGTTATGGTTTATAATTGATAAATATATTAGTAAATAAATTATAATTATTTTTAAGGTATTAACGGGAAAAAAGATGAACAGCTAAATGCGGTCAGGACCATAGGTAAGTGATACGTATGTGCTTTAGTCTTCAGACCCTACATCTCGAGAATTAGGGTTGTATGCTGTGTGTTTGCTAGAATTAGGTTATTTTAATAATGTGTTTATTAGAATTTAAAGAAATTGATATGGATATGTTTTGAAAATTATAGTAATGATATGATAGACACTATATGCATTTACGAGCATGACACACATCATGGTTTCAAAAGATACAAAAATGATTTTCATGCATGGTTTTGAAAAGTAAATAAAAAGAAACGAAACAGTAATGAAATGTAAAGAAATGAATGTAAATGGGTGTGACGAGATGTGAGGTTGAGTTGGCTGATCCTCCTCGTCAAGTTTAGACATCTCCAACACCTTTCAAGATAAAGTAAAGTCAAAATTAAGATAAAGATAAATATAAAGAGATCGTTTGGGGATGTGAGATTGAGTTGACTGCTCCTTTTTTGTCAAGTTTAGACATCTCCAACGCTTTTCAAGATAAAGTAAAGTCAAGATTAAGATAAAGATAAATATAACGCGCTCGTTTGGGGATGTGAGGTTGAGTTAGCTGCTCCTCCTTGTCAAGTTTAGACATCTCCAACACCTTTTAAGATAAAATAAAGTAAAGATCAAATAAAGAAAATAACAATAAAGTAAAGTGAAGTTCAAAAAAAGGGTAAAAGAAAAGGAAAAGGAAAGATAGAAAAAGAAACAAAAACAGAAAAAGAAAATGAAAATGAAAAGAGATTTTAAAAGTTGTATGACATGTGCATTGTACAGTTTTCTTTTATATCACTTACTGAGCCTTACGCTCATTAGTTAAGTCTTGCGATGTAAGTATACGCACAGGAAAACAGGTTAAAGAGCACTTGAGGATGGGTTTGCATAAGCAGATCTTGTGGCTGGCTAGGCTAAAGGCATTTAAATGAAAATGATTGGAAAAAGTTATGTAAAGATAAAGTAAAAAGTTTAGTTATTGTATTCTTCAAATAATTAGTTTTGTTTATAAAAGCTTTCCGCTGCAAATTGTAAAGAGTTTTAAGTAAAGGAGTTTAACGATCAGGTTTTATAAAAGAAAAATTTTTCGCTGATTTTATAAAAGAAAAATTTTAAATTTCACATATTTTTAAAAGTAATAAAAACCATGTAGTTAACCTCGGTATTCCAAATTGACGAGGGTTGCCGATGAGCAAGCTCAAGTTGTCCTGCCACCTACCAAATGGAACGGTACTAGTATAGGCTAAACTTCGCGATTGACAACTCTATCAACTCTATGTGACAAATACCCTGGCCAAGTTTAGGGGCTTTTGACCTAAGGAGACGTCATTATCCTCCTATCCTATTTCCAACTTTTAGGACTTGCAACCTGAGGACACGTCACCAATACCACATCCTCTTTTTCCACTTCTAGGCCTTGCAACCTAAGGACATGTCATGAATGCCCTATCTTCATTTCGCACGTAAACGACCAATCTTCATGCAGCAGAAGATTGCACGGGGATAGCCTCGTGATGCTTTAGGCACTCTAGTGCCTAAAGCATCAAGAGGATTTATCCTCTCAATGTACATACCAAATCTTCTCGAATAGAAGATTTTGGGGATAGCCTCGTGATGCTTTAGTGCTAGAGAGCCTAAAGCATCAAGAGGATTCATCCTCCCAATGTACGTAACCAATGTCAAACCTTCTCGCAGTCGAAGGTTGACGGGATAGTCCCGTAATGCTTTAGCGCGAGAGTGCCTAAAGCATCAAGAAGATTCATCCCCCAAATACGTGCACAGAAAGCACATCATCAATATATATGCAAATATCAGCAGTAAACCATGTACCAAATGTAAACGTGAAAAAAACATATGTATACGTAAAAACTGACGTGTTGTCGAACAGTCCCCGTCGGGTTTTCAGGTGTGGTAATCCACAAAATAGTAGTTTTTAAAACCATGATGCAATGCAGTGCAGAAAGTATAAAGATCTCTACCTCGATGGCAACCACAACACGCTTATTGACAAACCAGCCCACACGCTGTCATAAGCAAAAATTCAAATTGTCTGACACCTCTAGAACCTACAATAAGGTCGGTGTCAACATCACAACATACATAACAGAGATAATAGACAAGTCTCAATCAAGACTAAAATTCAGGATGGCTTCTAGAGACAACCATGAGTCCCAACCTGGAAACCAAATCTAGGAATCCCAACAAAATCCTCAATCTTAACACTCAATGACATAAATAAGGGTTTTAAAGGAAACTATCCCCTTCAAGAAAACAACACTTACATTCGATTAAGTCTAACGTCTATCAACATTACATTTAGCATTTTCCCCAAGGTTTACAAGAATAGAACAACACGTGTCGTTAAAACATTCCTCAACTTAACTCGACCTCATCTAAGACCCTAGATGATTTCTCAAGTTTTCAACAACGAAGAACAACTATAAACTATGAGCCAATTCTCCCAACAAAGCACAACTTTACTAGATATGCACATTAAATAGAAATCTCCATAAGCAAATGACAATCCTCAAACTCATTATCAAATATAGTTATCCTACAGGACCAACTCAAAGGATTATCAGCCTCAAAATCACAGTGCAATACATTTTGACAAGCAGCACAACCAGCCCTCAAGTAATCAAACGAAACACAACAACATCCTTAGTCCCATCACTCAATGCAGAAATCCAAAACAGAACCTAAACCAACAGTTTCTCACAGATTATATCAGGCAGAAACAAAATTAGAGGACAAGACCTATCCAGGGCAACATTTAGGGCAGAAAACAAATTCGAAATTGCCAATACCCAAAATAGGAATCAGAAAAATCAGAACCGCTAATATTGCATCTTATCGCAAGACAGAACCTAATCGGAGGAGAATTCTAATTCACGGCATTAAACAAAACATAGACAATCAGCCGAGAGAAGAAAAAATAAACATCACAATAGCAGCAATCTGATTTTCCCCCAAACCCCTCTCTATAAATAGCAGCTGAATAGAAAGGAAGTTGAAACCCATTCGAAAAAAAAAATGCAGCAAAAACAAAGCAATCAATCAGAAATTTCATCAAACAGAAAAGAGGCCGAGAGCAAAGGACGCACGATTTTTGTACCTCAATCGAAGAAACAGAGGAATCTATTCCTCGGTTAGAAGCTACTACTGTTACCCGAAACCTGGAGTGCTTCAAACAGAGTCGACCAACTTCTGCCAGAAATTGACAGATCGTCACAGTCGTCTTGCCCTAAATCGAGAAATGGGAATAAACAGTGTTACAAGTGGGCACTATCTCATCGCTGGATATTGTCTGCTTTGGGCCTCCCATACGACCCGCACGAGTTTGTTCTCATTCCAGGGCCCCATAACCCTAAGCCAAAACGCGTCCAACAGGCAAGGATGGGTACACACTTATACACTAGTCCCACAACCATCTCATTTCCAATGTGGTATTGCAGGTCCCCTTGCAACCCACCAAGGGCCAAGGCCTAACCATGACAATCCACTCCCCTTAGGGCCCGACCCGGTCTCCCGGCGTCGGTATTCCACAATTGGATATGGGCTGGCTTTGATACCACTGTTACAAGTGGGCACTACCTCGTCGCTGAATATTGTCCACTTTGGGCCTCCCATACGACCCGCACGGGTTTGTTCTCAGCCCAGGGCCCCATAACCCTAAGCCAAAACGCGTCCAACAGGCAAGGATGGGTACACACTTATACACTAGTCCCACAACCATCCCATTTCCAATGTGGTATTGCAGGTCCCCTTGCAACCACCAAGGGCCAAGGCCTAACCATGACAAATAGCTCCCTCAGCTCAGGCCTCCGCCGAAGTGTTTGGACGAAGTCTCCTTGTCCCTATAATCGGTGGCTCCCGCTTCGTCTGCTTCCCCCGTTGCGTTCCCCATCTCTCTCGATGCCCTGTCGCCCGCGATTTGTAGAAGAAGGAGAAAAAGATTTCTCTTATTCTCTTTCTTTTAAAATAAAAGATTTTTTCAAAAAATAAAATAATATAATTTATACATAGTTTATATATTAAATAAATCTGATTAAATTTCCATTTTAAAGTTCGATATGTCGCTAACCAAAAAAAAATTCTTACTCAAAATAATTTATCAAAACATTTCTAAAAAAAAATTTTAGCTAGAAAATAATCCAATTTGACTATTTAACAAAAAAATGCACACGTGATTGTTAAGCGACAAAATGGTCAACTCTTTCATATTTAACCAAAAATTTACAAAACATTTACACGTGTCATTTTAGAATTGTTTTAAAAATCTGAAATTTTACATTATAAGTCCATGAGATTTCGTTTTCGTTGGATGTTTAGTTACTCAACTTGCTTTGGTTTTGATGCGAAGTCTTGTTCCTTGTTTCGATAGAAATCTTTTGTGTCACAGATCTCAAAATTCTCTCTTATTGGGTTGTTGCTTGGGCAACAGGAAGCCAGAGAGTATTGTGTGGTTGCGATATCAGTTTAGAGTATTGCTCAAGCGTGAAGAGCGTTTTGTCGGACACTCTAAACCTTGGTCCAACTGATGTCTTTTCGTCTCTCACTTTCAGACATATTTTCGATCGAGAAAATTCATTAAGTCACATCTCGGGTGTTACAGAGACCCACATCAGTTGATGTTGTGGGGATCGTTGTAGCCAGTTAAATGGTCTTTTGCCTTCTGTCTGTTCGTGTGGGGGGTTTTCCCGTTTCAGAATCAGTTCCTCTGTTGACCAATTGTTCGAGTCACCCATTTCATTCTATTCAGGTGATTTTTCCTTGTCCTTGATGGATTGTTTTCACACCGTGAATTTGGTTCGCCTACGGTGTTTGCTTCGGTGTTAGCATTGGTGGCATTTTAAGGCTTTTGTCTTGTTCTAGGCATGTCGAAAGCCTGGAACATAGGCATTCAAGTCCTTTACTGGGAGATTCCCTTGGTTCATGTGTTGTGGATATCACACTAACGGGATTTTCCTAGGAGTTCTTGTCTAAGTTACTCCCATTTGTTTGACGACCATTAGGTTGTGTTGAATTTTGGGACAAAATTCCTTTAAGGGGGGAAGGATGTAAAACCTACTATTTTGTAATGATAATTCCACGTGTAAAATTTTTTCGCGTTTTTAACGGTCAATCCGTTGAAAGATTGACCCGTTTTTTGATTTTGTTGCATTATGGCCAAGTCGAAATTTTTGGTCAATTTGTCAAAGTCGATAAATGTTAATGTTACTTAACGGTAAATAATTTATTTAAATAGAGTTTGGTAAAGAATTTTGGCACTAAAATCTTTGTCTGATAGCGTTCGGAACGAATTGGAACTTGGATTGAATTTATTTAATATATAAAATTATATTTTGTTTTTCAGGTATAGGATGTGAAGATAAGGTGCGATATCCGAGGCTCGGGTGCTTTGAGTTATCTTCCTTGGGTCTAGTAAGGATTTAATTTCTTGTTTAGTTTGTTGTTTTGTGTTGAATGATTTATTTCCTGCACAGTGATTTTATTTGGTGTTATTACGCTATCATATTTCTTATTGATCACTCTGTGAATCTTATCCCAATTGTTTTAGGTTTTGAGCTTAAAATATTGTAATAAGGCTCTGTTTTATCTTAGCCTTGGGCCGAGTGATCGGATTCTCTACGAGAGTCAGGTTGCCTGATCCGACAATTCTGTTAGGCTCGCCTCCGGGACATGATAATGGAAATCTTCTAATTGTGTTAGAGGAAAACTTAAATCCAAACAAGGTCTGAGTTTTGGATTCATCTTGTTCATTTTATATGTATTACAATTGGGATTGGTTTTCGACATATGAAACTATTTCAAGAGGTGTTGTATTAATGGGTAATAACACACCTTGTAAAATAGTTGGTATGGGTACCATCAGAATCAGAATGTTTGATGGAGTGTGAAGACACAGGATAATGTGCAACATGTTCCCGATTTAAAGAAGAATCTGATATCGTTGAGTACTATGGATTTGAAAAGGTACAAGTACAGCATTGTAGGTGGAGGTATAAAGATCAGTAAGGGTGTTCACATCAAGTTAAAGGAACACATATGCTATGCAAATTTGTATGTGTTACAAGGTTCTACAGTGACGAATAATAAGGCTACAAAGTTTGTGAATTCACATTCTAAAGATTTTTTAGAGAAGACTCAGAAGAAGGCAAGTTCTCAGATGAAGTTCAACTTGAGATATTAATCTACATCAGAGCTGATACGTCATCTTATTATAGATGTTCAGGGTGATTCGGTCACCACATCATCAACAATTTCAGTTTCACATCAGAGTGGTATCGTCAAAGGCAGAACCAAAAGGAAGTGTAAAGGCCCATAGCGATATGATGAAACTTCTACAGTGGGTTATGCATTGAGTATATTCGAGGGTATTGATTATAGTGGGGAGTCTTCAATATATTCAAGTGCAGTTCATTGCGACATCTCTGATAATTCAGTGGTACCATGGAGGAAATGTGATTTCTTCCCGAGTGTGTCTCTCAAGTTTAAGCAGGGCCTAAACTTGATCGGTATCAAATATTGAGTTGGCCCAGTAGGGGCCTTTGTGGAAGAGAAGGTTATTTTTCGTTAAAGTTTTGCGGATCTGTTTGTCTTGCATTGGAATTTCTTTGAAGATGGAGATTGTCAGAGTTCAGTGTTATTAATTTGTTTTGGGGTGGGCTAAGAAGCATGCATTGGATCTCTCATGTGGAATTTGTGTCAAGGTAGAGATTGATAGAATTCGGTATGACCCAAATTCTAGTTGGGTCGGATCATGCCCATATCCAATATTATGGTTTTATATTTTCTCTATATATTGATATTTGAGTCGTAAAACTCATTGTAACTTGATTTCTAAATAGTGAATTTTTCCTCTGTCCGTGGTTTTTCCCCATAAGGGTTTTCCACGTAAATCTTAGTGTCCCTATTTCTACAGATTTCTCTTTATGTTTCACGTTCAATTCTCAACATATACACAGTGCATATATAGGGAGGATGAATCATCTTGATGCTTTAGGCAGCTTTGGTGCTAAAGCATCACGAGACTATCTCGTACAATCTCCTACTGCGAGAAGATTGATTGTTTGTACGTGTAAAAGGGTGATAGGGCACCAGTGACATGTCCTCGAGTTTTGAGCCCTGGGAGTTGAAAGGGTGATAGGGCGGTGATGACCGGTCATTGGGTTTCAAGCTCCAAAACCTGGCTAGGGTTTTAGTCACACGGATTGGAAGTTGTGAGTCGTTGGAATTGTTCGCCTAACACATTTCCAAGTGACGGGGTGGCATGACAGCTCGTAGCTCCGCTCGCCGGCAACCCACGTCTACTTAGATGCAGTAGGTGGCTAGTTGAGGTGTAACCTAACACCATCAACCTCATTTGTTTTGATATCACGGATGGGTACTTTGCATGGTCTACAGACGCAGGTATCATCCTATTCGTCTGCCTCATGATGTGTTGTCATTGACAGATGACCACCTATTCTCTGATGAGTGCTGGATGGATCTTTGAGTGACCATCCCTTTTCATTGGTAACCTTTTGGGATCGAAAAACAGTGATGACATATTTTTGAGGTATAGTTGTCTATGTATACAATGAGTTTTCGATAAAAGCCTTATCGATGGCCTTGGGCCTATTTTTATAAAAATGATAAAAAGTTTTTTGAATAAAATCCATATACGGTGAAAGAAAAACATGACATTACTTTCCAAAATATGAGAAAAACTAGTTTTCACATGCACTGCATCTAATCTAGATATCTTTACTGAGTTAGTCACTCACCCCAAATAACTCTCTCTCATTCCAAGTAAAGGCAAAAGCAGCTAAAGGACTTCGAGTTGGAGATTTCTTTCCTTATTTATTTTATGAGTGTCTAGACTTATTTTCCTAGTGAGGATAAACTCTATGGTTTGTATAACTTAATTCTGTTGGTTGGATCTGTTGCACAGTATTTAGATTATTTATTTTTATGCATCGTTATCTCGTGATCACTATATGGATCTAGGCCCATAACTTTTGGGCTACGCTAAATTACAAAAGTCTCTCACTAAAATTCACGTTTTGGGTTGGGCGCTCGAGTTCTCTAAGAGGATCGGGTCTCTTGACTCGGCGATTTTGTCAGATCCACCTCCGGGTCATGATAATACTTATTCTTTCTTACAAGCATGTGTATACACTTGACTATATTGCTTTAGTCTCACTTAAAAAAAATGTTTGTTGACAAAATATAACGAGCATAAATCAAAAGTTAAATGGAAAGACGAATTTAAATAATAATTTATGATAACTAAAATATTATATTATAACTACTCGCTTACACTTCTCATAATGCAGAACTTCCAGGACAATGAAATCCAAGTTTTTTTTTTTTACTTTTAATCCAATTTTTGGTGTGTGTTTTATGATTAGATCTTTTTTTGTTAATAGTAACTATAAATTCTTAAAAAATAAAAAATGTTTCAAATATCATTTAATTTTATGTAACGTTGAGAATTTTTTTGTATAAAGTAATATTTTTATGGTATTCAAGAATTTAAAAATAGATACTTATTATTGAGTTGGGAAAACGATAAAATTTTAGTGAAGAAATAAAATAAAAATTTTAAAGATTTATATTAAATTGTAAGTTTGGTGTGGAGTCCAAGACTAAGAATGGACATTCGTGCTTTGGATGTTTCTTGGGTGCAAAATAGTAAATGACTACAGATTATTGATTATGGGATAACACGTTTGTGGATGGAAATGTCACTGCAGAAGGGAACATGTATGCGAAAGGGAACGTGTCTACGGAATAGAATGTGTCTGTAGAATGTGTGACGTCATGTTAGGATAAGGAGACTATCTGCGGAATGGAAGGCATCCATGACAGATAAGTAACAAGAAAGAAACATCGTCATTTGGATTTAAGAACGTCCATGGATATTAAGGAATATATTTGCGGTGAACAAAGAGGTTGCAGAAGGCTACGTGTCCGCATAAAGGAAAGCATCTGTGGCAGATAAAAGAAACATCATCATTTGATTAATGAGTTCACAAATAACGAGTATTTGCACAAAAGAACTCATCCGCGACGGATAAAAGGAACATTGTCATTTGAATAAAGGATTTGTAGATGATGGGTATCTGCGAAAAGGAATGTGTCTGCAACGCATAAAAGAAACATCTTCGTTTGACTAAAGGATTCGCGGATAATGGGTATCTGCGAAAAAGAACATGTATACGGCGAATAAAAGAAAAGTCATCATTTGACTAAAGGATTTGCGAATAATGGCTATCTATGGAAAAGAAAGCGTCCTCGGTGGATAAAATAAATGTCATCGTTTGATTAAAAGATTCACAGATAATGGGTATTTGTGAAAGGGGAAGGAATCCATGGTGCATAAATTAGGTGAAAGAAACGTTGTTGCTTGACTGAAGGATTCATTGAAAACTTCTATCTACTAAAAAGAACGTGTTCGCTAGATGACATGGTGATACATGGTCGGCAAATTTATGTTTGCGAGGGTAAATATTCACAACAATTATGCTCTTCAGATGCTTATAGGTCCACAACAGACGTCCACAAAAGTATAAATAATAGTGTTGGGCATTATCAGCCTTCGGGATTAGTTAATAGTTAACCAAATGATTACAAGCCACCGATCAAACTAGATTAAGGTGTTAAAAATGTCAGGATTACATCTATGATTTTGAGCGTAGGTAGATTATGGTGTCCGATGGTGATTGGTGAAGCTAATGACTCAAGGGATTGAATCACTACTTTGAACCTCTATAAATTTAGAGTCTTGAGTCTTGAAAGTGCAAGCAAGTGAGCCATAGACTAGTAGCTTCTCTCTACTCTGAAGTTAGCAAAGTTTTTTTTTTAAAGTTTTAAGTGATTTAAGAGTTTATGAATAAAAAGGTAACGAGAAAATTATAAGGTGGTGTTTTGGGTTTTCATAAAGAATCACGAAATTGAATTTTTCATGCTCAAATTTTATGACTAAAAGATTCTTGTTTATAACTTATAAACATGTTGGTGATAAGTGATGCAAGGGTTTCTCAATTAAAGTGATATTTATGTATCTAATATCATGCTAGGTTAAAAATTGAGAGAGTCTGACTAGTCAGGTTTGGTAGCACATATCAACTTTAATGATTTCCAATTTAAGAACTGTTTTAGTATGTTGTAATAAACATGTTGATGGAACTATAGGCTTTAGAATCAAAGCATTTGGACCTGTATAATAGAAATTATGAATTTTGGAAATTGATAGTAGCTGTAAGATGAAAACTTATTATTGAACGAAAATAAGGTTCTGTGTTGAAGGCTTACGCGTGACAAAGGTGGTTGGATTTGTAAATTGATTTGATAAATTAATAAGCATCATCTAAGGGAACTATGAGTTCAAGAATCACTCAAATTGGAAAAATATTCAAAAAAGTTATGAATGTTTAATGTAAACATGTGTAGTTGAATAGTAACGTGTAATTGAAACATGTTTTAGGTCTTCTAGCTTAAGGAAATAATTCATAGTTGTTGTGAATTGTGCTAAAACATCATGGTAAGTAATGTTTGCATGTGCTTGGCTAAACAATCTGCATCATAAGGTGCTAGAAGGATGTTTCTTGTTATCTATTATGTTTATACCTAAAGTAGTTAGATGATTTGATTAAATAGTTGGAATAAGTGTTGGATGATGGTAATATTATAATAATTATGGTAATATGTTGTTCGATGATGTATTGTGATATTATTGCTTGAGGATTTAATATAATTATGCATTCATGTTCATGCATCATGGTTTTTTAGAAAATAATGAAAATATTTTACATGCATATGTTTTCATTAAGAAAGATTGATGATAAAATGAAAGATACGTAAGAAGCTTTGGCAACATGATACCAATGGAGTTTTGGTGACTTTGATCGCATTGGAGCTTTGGTGAGCTTGTCTCTTTATGATTTTTAGCTTTGATGTTGTGTTCCAATGTCAAGATGAAGAACAAAATTGAAAAGAACGAATGAAAGATAATAATGAAACTAAATCGCAAACATTTTTATAAAGAGTGCATATCATATGTATATTATACATTACTTACTGAGCGTTAAACTCATAGATGAATTTTGTGATATAAGTAAAGGAATTATACGATAAGACTCACTATGGATAATGACGCAGTTGATGGTGCATACTTGTGCAGAGCGCTTGATTGTTACAGCAAAAAAAAATTGACTTATGGAGATCGCTCGCATTCTATATAAAGAAATTTAAAGGAATAGTGTAATCATTTATACATGTTCCGTTGAAGTTATGTTAAGAAATTTTATGACGATCAAAGTATGATTACGATGTTTAAAGAGAAAAATCTTCCTCTAAACATTCGTGTATTTTACAAAAATATACTAGAATTTCAGGACATTACAATAATGTATCAAGCCCAATCAATTTTGTAGAATGTGTAACAACTCAAGACTCAACATGAGAATGTCTCGTCAATTGTAAGATTGTTTTAAGTTAATAATTGTTGATATATTATTTTAATTTTTTTACGATATAAAATGGTAAGAGGTCAAAGATCAGGGATAAAGATAAGGATGAAGTTATAAATCGACTAACAGATTTAATAGAACACCAATTTCAATATTTAGAAAGATATATAGCTAGAGAAGAACAAAGAGATACACGACCAACTGCACAAATGAACATGAGCTCTGAAAGATTTCATCAACTAAGGCCATCTAAGTTTGAGGAAAATATTGTCAAACTAGTTATCGTTGAGGAATGGACTTAAACCTTAGAGGATATGTTCGAATATGCTAAGATCAAAGAAGAAGAAGAGAGTTTCTTGTGCAATATATATGTTAGTGAAAGATGCACGATTTTGATGGGATACAACGAAGATGATACAAAATGCAAGAGAAATGACATGGGAACAACCTAAAGAAATATTTTATGATAAGTATTTTAGTCATACTACCCAAACAAGTAAACTGGTAGAATTCGTGCAACTACGTTGTCGACTATGCTCCCAAATTTGAAGTGTTATCTCGCTTTGCACCACACCTTGTAAGTACAAATTAACACAAAGGTACATCAGTTTGTATAAGGACTTAAGATGGAGATATATAAAAGCATAAAGATATCTAGTATATGAGGGGTGTCATACTCAAAAATTGCTACGAAGGTCCTTGAAATAGAAGAGGCAGAAAGTCAATTCTCAAAGCAAAGAGAGTTAATTAGGAAAATTCAGTCACAACCAAAAGAGGAGAAATAAAATTCAATGGGTGCTGAGAGACTCTTTGAAAATGAAAACCAACAAGAAAATGAGAAATTTATTCAAATAGAATCTAAGATTAATCCATGTCCAACGTGTAAGAAGACTCATTCCAAGGAGTGTATGGCTGGATCAAGGCAATGTTTTAACTGCAATGAGATTGGTCATTTTGTTAAAGATTGTCCAACATCGTCATTGATGAAGTAGAGGAAAATTGCACTAAGAGTTTTCTCTCTTACAGAAAATAAAAATGATGACCAATCGGATATGATGTAAGGTATAGCTTTATAAAATATTTGTATATGAACAAATTTGAGAATTATGTTGAATTTTCTAATTGCAATCTATAAATGATAGGATTAGATTCATAATTTTCAAATCACATGAAATGAAAATTGTTTCCTAAGAATAAAATCGATTCTATCTTAGAACGAAAAAGAAAACCAAAATCGAATTGTAAAAATTATAATTAAAAAAAATTCTATGAATTAAAAGTGACATATAAGCTTAGTCGTCATGATATAAGATTAGAAAATAAACTTATTATTACTCAAACTAAAAATTATAATTATAAGTTGATAAAAAATTTAGCAACGAGGAAGCACTTTTAGATAGAGTGCTGTCTGATTTGGTTTCTTTGACTGGTTGTTAGCCGACCTGTTGAAGGTCACGCTCATAAGTTGATATAAGTTTGCTAAAAACTCAGCTACTGTTCATACTTCAATTCAAAACTAGGCCTCGGATATGCTATAGAAGATACTTAATTTTGTTTGATCTCAACAGTTATCAATTTAACTTCGATTTTGTTTGAGTAATTGCAAAGGTATTATCTTCATTCGACCATGGAAGAAACTGGAAGGAAACTTCGTTTTCTTGTTTCGCTTAAAGAATTCTGATTCTGGATGGTCTGTCCTTCTGGCTCTCGCTTCTATCTATTTAATTGAAAGGAACCCACATAATATTTTATTTCTTTTGATAAATATGATTAGATCTGACGTTGGAACTGCCAATTTTTTTATAGCTTTATCCTGCTCCATTAAAAGTAGTAGAAGAAGTTGACAGAAATTTCCAGAAAACCAGAGGTTTGAGCTTCTCTTGCCCTTTGTTTGATCTTGCTATTGAGCTTATATAGTACCAGCGTTGCTTTTTTTCTTTTTTTAATTTGAAGTTTCGGGTATCTGATAGGGTAGAAGATTTATTTATTTGTTTTTATTTCGTTTTCGTCAGAAGCTATTACCGAGGCTTGTTTTCGGATGAGTTATGAATTTTGGGTGTTTCTAATTTTCCGAATTTGTATCAAATTTCCAGTAGTATGCGTATTGAAGAGTTGCCAGTAAACTTAGATGGCAGTCATAGTGGTTTTGTTTTCATCTGTTCCTCAACATTTCGTGGGTGGCATCGGCTAGATGGTAAAAAATTAGTTTATTAAAGTTTATAGATTGTTTGGAGAGCTAGAACTTAGTGTAGCTTCAATGTTTTTATAACTGCTTGGAGTTGTCTAATGGTTTTCTGGTTTTCACATCGGAAGGTTTTTGCGTTAAATATTTTTGTTTTGATTTAGTAAACTCCTGTCATCCATCCACTAAAAAATGTACAAAATGTAATTATGCGACCAATTAGAACCCAATATATATATTTGTCTTCCCAATAGTTCCTTGTGCTTGAAATCAATTTCAGAGGCTTTGCTAATGAATTGTGGGGTTTGGGTGCTTCTGATATTCTAAATTTATGATGGAATGTGATTAGTTATTTGGATTTTGAAAAGTTTAAGACGTTCAAACTGTAATTCCTAGTGAACTGACATTGTGTTAGCACCGATGGATTCAATTGTTGGTCATCTGGATTCGAAAGTATAGAGTTATTTATCAGTTTCTTTTGCTCAGATGCAATTTCAGAAGAGTTCATGATCATTAAATTCTAGTTTGCCATAAAGTTTCTTGCAGGTTTCTGAGATTTTCCCTTTTTTTCCCTTTTGTTGTAGTTTAGTCTTTGTTGGACAATCTCAAGGGTCCCCATTTACTGAGGAAAAATGCTTGTTTCTGCTCTCTTAACATCTGTGGGAATAAATTCTGGGCTGTGTGTATTGTACTTCGTTTTGTATTCAGTATTGAGGAAACAACCAACCAACTATAATGTTTATATACCACGATTGCTGGCCGAAGGGAAGTCTAAGGAGACAAATCATTTCAATCTAGAAAGATTGATACCTTCTCCAGGTTGGGTCAGAAAGGCATGGATGATTTCCGATGAAGAGCTTTTATCATCCTCGGGATTGGATGCTGTCGTTTACATGCGGATTATTACCTTCTGGTAAAACTCTCTCTCTCTCTGTAATGAGAGAAGAGGACTAGACCGAATCCTCTTACTTTTATCCTGCTGCATATATTTTCTTCAATTGATTTAGTTTTCATTCAATAATGGATTCTGCAGCTTAAAATTATTTGTATTTGCTGGGGTTATTGGAATCTTTGTTCTCCTTCCAGTGAACTGCTCTGGCGATCAGCTTGAGGACATAAATTTCACTGATTTCTCAAATAATTCTTTGGACGTGTTTACCATTTCAAATGTAAACAATGGATCAAAATGGTAAGGTTTTCCATAAAGTTTGGCATCGAATACGAATTAAATGCCACTTACTCATATATAAACCATTTTTTAAATTATTATAAATCTCACCTGCTTTCCTGATTTGCAGGTTATGGTTTCACTTCTGTGCCGTTTATCTTGTCACTATATTTGTCTGCTGTCTCCTTTACTATGTAAGTCGATTTTGAGAGGTACTGAGAAAAAAAAAACACTTAATTTCTGTCTGAATGTTCTTAGAACCAATTGATTTCATGTTCCATCGTTTGAATGTTGGCGGATGGTGTCATACGATGACGAATTTACATGTAGATGTTCAAGATATGTGGAATTTTGATTATGCAGGAGTATAGATATATCTCAGCAAAAAGAGTCAACTATTTTTATTCTTCAAAACCGCAGCCTCATCAATTTACCATTTTAGTCCGTGGAATCCCTGCATCGGCTGGGAAAAGCGTCAGTGAAAATGTTGCGAGTTTTTTCTCCAATTATTACCCTTCAACTTATCTGTCACATATGGTTGTCCATCGAACTAACAAACTTAGGAACCTTATGGTAAGCGCTATGATCTTTACCATCCTTCATTACGAATTTTTGTTCTCCGTTTGTTCCAAAATAGTGCGAATATTATCAAAACTAAAATTTTCTTACCTTCAGATGACTTGTTTCTTACTTGGAGCATATTTATTTGTGTTTTTTGCTAGAATGATGCAAAGACATTGTATAGAAGGCTGGTTTACTTACAATCAGACTCTGCGGAACAAGGAAACAAGTGCGGAAATTGTTTTGGATTGTTTAAAAGGAAGGCTAATTCTGATCTCGTGGATCATTACGAGAAGCAGTTAGAAGGCATAGAGCAGAACCTTAGAATGGGGCAGTCAGAACTAATATTGGCAGGAGAAGTATGCACTGAGTTATTATCTTCTTTTCCAACTTTACTTGTTTTCTTGTATAATTTTTAAAAGTACACATTTCTTCTTCAAATTTTCTACATAATGGAGAAAAAAATAGTTGGAGGGAGTAAAAATCACATCACGGAAGGGAAGAATTGAAAATACAAATCCGTGTCAGGTGAAAAGTGACAAAACTGTGCATTACAAGAGTCAAAAGTGTATTATACCCTTTACTTATCGATTATGTTTAGTCAAATTGTATGGATGAGGACAGATAAATGCCTAAAAACGGAGTTAGCTGATTTATTTTAGTTATGGTTCAAGCACAGGAAGTTCAAGCGGCCTTTGTTTCCTTCAAAACTCAATATGCAGCTGCTGTTTCTTGTCACATGCAACAATCGACCAATCCCACTAAATGGATCACGGAGCAAGCTCCTGCACCGACCGATGTCTACTGGCCTTTCTTTTCTTCGTCATTCATGCGAAGATGGATTTCTAAGCTCATCGTTATTGTTGCTTGTGTTATTCTCACGATATTGTTTCTCATCCCCGTCTTGTTAGTGCAAGGTCTGACTAATTTGAACCAGTTGGAAGTTTGGCTCCCCTTCCTCAAAAGCGTTCTCACCATGTAAGTAATTCAAACTTTATAGGCTATTTAAGATTGTAGTAAATTTGAGCTTTTTTTGGCGTTGTTCATGTCTATATCGCTATCTCGCTTCAGTTATTTTTTATTACATGGTAACATCATAATAGACAATACATAATTGAGTAAGACTAGGATTCCCCCCTATAATTTTCACTCTCTTTTGTTGCATGCTACTATGTTACTTTTTCCATCCGCACTATTTTATACAAAAATATCGAAGAAAGGAAAAAGTGACAAGTTAGCATATAACTTTAGCGAGAAAAAATTGAAGGGTATCACTACATTTCTTCTGATTGAGAAATTTTAGACATATTGCAACCAAATTTGACTTTCTCACCTACTTTTTTGTGGCCTATTGTTGAAATTCATCAAAGCAATTTACTGAAGAATTCATGGTTAGATGTATAATCATAGATGATATTTTTTGATTGAAAGAGAATCTGATTTTGAGGTGTAAAAGCTCTTCAATCTGCTTCTAAGAGGTTCAATCTGATTTTGACGTATAAGTTTTTGCGCGATAATAATTTGGTCGTAATTAATTGTTGTGCCTGAATATGTATGATCGCAGCACGTTTGTCAGTGAAATCGTGACAGGATACCTCCCGAGTCTTATCCTTCAGTTGTTTCTAAAAATGGTGCCTCCTATAATGGAGTTCCTCTCCTCCATTCAAGGCTACATTTCTCACAGTCAAATAGAAAAGAGTGCTTGTGACAAAGTGCTGTGGTTTACCATCTGGAACGTATTTTTTGCAACAGTTTTCTCTGGTTCCGTTTTGACTCAGCTTTCCATCTTCCTCGAGCCTAAAAATATTCCCTCTAAGCTCGGTGTCTCCGTTCCGGCTCAGGTGAGAACTTCATTTCTCCACGAGATTTGCCATTCACTCATTGGTTTCATAATTTATATAAAATAGTATGTTATTTGATCATCTTTGTAGGCATCATTTTTTATTGCATATGTCGTGACATCGGGATGGGCGAGCACTTCCTCGGAACTTTTCCGAATGGTGCAGCTTATTTGGAGTCTTATTACAAAGCCTTGTCCTTGTGGTCAAAAGTCATCTGATGAGCATGAGGCTCCATCGATTCCGTACCACCGAGACATTCCTAGGCTTCTTTTTTTCGCCCTTCTCGGGATTACATATTTCTTCCTAGCTCCTCTTATTCTTCCCTTCCTTCTCGTGTATTACTGTCTCAGTTACATCATCTACCGCAACCAGGTTAGTAAACAAATTCTTTACGTACATACATACATATATATTTATACGCAGACACGCGCGCACAAAAATTCTTCGTATAAAACTTATTCCTTGTAACATAGGAGTTGTTTTTTATTTAGCTCCTATGGTTTTATTGTTCTCCTTAAGGTCCTCATGGTCTCAATTTTGCCTTTAAATGGTCCTCTAATTTGTTTTCATCATTAAATTTATCAGGAGAAAAGATAGAAGATAATATTTTTTAAGACTGTAAGGGCTAAGTTAAAACGACATCTAAACTATAAGAACGGAAATCATAATTTGTGTTAAAATTTTCTTTTATCTCTTTTGAATTTCTATCCACATAAATATAAAAGTTTGCTATATTTTTGGTTGTTCTAATTGATTGCTTTACCAGTTCATAAATGTTTATGCGCCAAAATACGAAACAGCGGGAAAGTTTTGGCCGATCGTACACAACTCGATGATATTTTCGTTGGTCCTAATGCATGCAATTGCAATAGGAATATTCACTCTAAAGAAGCTCTCCATTGCATCCACCCTAATATTTCCTCTTCCCGTGCTTACGCTTCTTTTCAACGAGTACTGTCGAAAGCGCTTCCTTCCCAATTTCGTGGCCTACTCAGCAGAAGTGAGTTTGCTTTCTGTCTTCCATGTTTCTGGTTCCATTTTTGAAAATGCTCCACTACATGCCGGACGTTTGCTTTTTATTTATATTTTTTGTGCAGAGTTTGATAAAGAAAGACAGGGAAGATGAAAAGAATGCAGGCATGGCTGAGTTTTATCAGAAGTTGGTGAGTGCATATCAGGATCCAGCTTTGATACCCGTTCATTTCTCTTCAACTCATGACAGCGTGAACACTCCTTTACTATCTTCTGCGCAACGCTGAGGTTTCCATGTTTTTATTGAAAAAAGAGAGTAAAAAACAAGAGGTATGGGGGTAGGGAGTATATATTTCTGGTTTATTGAATGTGTACTCTTCTTTCTTTTTACACTCGAGTTTCTCGTGTATATTGAAATACGCGCATAGGCATTTTTGGGACATAAACAGTAAGTGTATCCTCGTGGTTTTTGGTTGGCTAAGCCTACCTAATCCTTTTTGACTGAAACTCATTTCATGTAGAGTCCTCCTCTCCCCTGTCCAAGTGATCAAATTTGTGCTCTCACCGTTGTTGGGGGCAGAGGCAAACTGGCGCTTTCACCTCAGCTAACATGCATTTCTTCTTTTGCAGATTATTATGAATAAAAAAAAAATACTCCTAAATATTATCCACCCTGTCTTTGATGAATCATTGTCACTCCATAATATTTGTTGAACTTGTCCTAGTTTTATACGTTACTTGATCATTTTCTTAAAAGTTCTTAAAAAACAAGAACAAATTTCTTGGTAATAAAAGAAAAAGACCAAAACACCCACCAGTATACAAGAATCATTTTGATGAAGCAAGCATGAAATTTCAGTAGGACCTGCAATGTGAGCTCCAACTTGAGGCAGGCGTAATCCCTTCCTTCTAACCATTCAAAAGGGTATGCTTAAGAACTCAACAAATCAAATTGATGGAGTTGAGGTAATTAAGGAGATAAGTGGAACACAAGATCTACGAGGGTCAATCATTAACACTCGAAAGAAACTTCAAAATCATAGAAAAAAAGTACCGAAAAATTAGAAGAACTCTAATGGATCCAAAGAGGAGTGGAAGTCACATTCAACTACTTTAAAGCAATAATGAGAATACAATACACAACTTATAGACATAATGGTCACTTAATGACCAGTTAATTTTCCCCCTATTGTCTTTCATTTCTTTCATTCAAAGAAATGATGCCTCGGTTTGACGTGCTAATCCATGAAATATGTTAAGATGTGATTACAAATCATTAGATTAATTTCAACGTAACAACTTAAAGTTTTTATATTGTTGATAATTTATCCTAGGAGATCCCAAGTTAGAATACTTGTTTCAATGCTTTAAATGATTAAAAAATTGACAAGTATTTGCAGGAGAAATGTTAAGATATGATATAAATGATTAAATTAATTTCATCCCTGCATCTCAAGCTTTTGAGATTGTAGTAATCTATCAGAATGATTTCAAAGTTCTAATAGGCTTGGAATGTGAGTCCAGTTGAATATTAGACGTGGACAGTCTGGAAAATAAGTAGCTTTAAACTTGGACAATAAGTGATCTATCACTCTGAGAGACAAACCATGGAAATTGATTCTTGGTTTGTTTTGGGGTATTTTTGTAATATCCTAAATTTTCGTAGAGTTAAGCACAAGGCTTAAGTGATAATTTTGGGATGATAGAAACTGAGTTGGACAATTTTAGATATTGGTCAAGTAAAACATATTGGAAGAAGTGAATTATGATAGTCATGTTATATTAATATTAAGTCTAAGAGGACGATTAAGGATTTATTTGGAATTGACTTGGATAAGTTAAGATATTGGTCACGTGAAACATATTTGGATAAATGTTTTTATTTAAAGTATTGATAAAAGAAAATATAATTTGATATAAAAAGGTTGACAATAATAAGGCTTGTTGAGATACAAGAATAAACTGGAAATTTAGTAGATGATGAGGAATTAATATTAGAATAAGTTAGTAAGGAAGTTATTGAAATTTAGAGATAATTAGGATATATATATATATATATATATATATATATATATATATATATATATATATATATATATGAAGTAAGAATGTGGCGGATGATCGATTGAAGTGAGGATGATCTAGAGGTTGATCGAGATCAACCTGTAATTCAATATGTTGTAAATTTTGAGTTGGCGAACAATCGGCCGACTTGTCGCCCAATTTTAGCGATCGTCCGAGTCGTCGACTGGCAATTTGGAACAAAGAAGTCTGCAGTTGATTGATTGCACTGGCGGCCGATCGTCCAAAGAGAAAACGATCAACTGACGTTCTGAAAAGCCGTTTGGAAACGATAAACAATCACAAGGAAATGGGAAGCTATCAGCGTTTGATGCTTCATGGATGCACGAAGCATCCCCCTTGTCACCTCTTCGCCTTCATATGGTCACTGAAGGATTGATGGTTGGTGGTCTATAAATAGAAGCTAAGGAGAATGAGAATGACCGTGAGGGAAAATCGTGGGGAAAGTTTGGCAAAATTTTGAGAAAGAAAGTCTGAGGGACTCTAATGATTGTGAGGAGAGATGCTTGCTGTGACTTGAGAAAGAAAGCCTCAGGGAAAGAAAGACATGAAGAAAAAGGTCGAGAGAGTTCTGAAGTTTAAGGATGATTCTGTGAATGAGAATGAAAAGTTGCTGTGAGAATCTAGAATTTTGGTGAACTAGTCGTGAGGGTCTGAGAGAGTGATGGAGAGTCGTGAAGGTTTTTGGAAGAAAGGAGGAACAGTTCTGTGAGGAGTCTGGGTTCGTGAGTCTTCTGGTGAGCAAAACTCTTTCATATTTTATGAATTTTATGAGGAGTTGTTAAGATAAAGATATAGAATTTGTTTGGATCTCTATTGCATGAATGGTGAAATACAGATACACTGTAATTGAGTTTGATTCTGCCTATTGCGTATTGCTTGATAATTGTTATTGTTGATGAGTTCTGAAGTTTACTGCTTTGGTAAATTGGGAAGAAGATAAGCGGTTGTTGATAACCTATTATTGATAGAAATGGTTTAATAAACATAAGCATAAACTTAGTAATTGCAGTTAGATTTTGATCATGTGAAAAGATTAGGGTTTGGTTTTTTATAGTTATTCTTAAATTGAAGAAAATGTAGAACTAATTTCTGTAGTGTACTATTGGATAACCATGGGATAAGAAATGTTATGGTAAATATGCATTGATAGATGGACTTAATGTTTATGATAAATGGGTTAGTTGTTGGAAACTTACACTCTGTTGGTTAGTGTATTATTCTATTGGACATATTAGGAAATTATACATTATTGGGAATTATATTATTGAAAATTAATTATTAATACAAATATATGTTAATCATGAATAGGTTTTGTGTAGGACAATTTAAGTGCTAACTTTGTAAAGCTAAAAACTCCAAGTAAGTAGTATTGCATATGTTTTGTCTGAAATGACCTACATCACGGGAGTTAGGGTTTATTTGTTTGCTTGATTGTTTGAATTGTATGTTTATTAGCTTTATGTTCAGTTCCTTAGTTAGAGATAAATCACGTTTGAGGATACAATACATGAACACGTTAGACGTAGATAGAATTGTATGCTTGCATCATTGTTCGTAATGCACACAAAAATACAAACGCAACTGAATTGTGAATAAACGAGGAAACAAACCCGTGCAAGTAAGTTCAGATACTGAAGATGTTGCTCTCATTCAACGGGTGGGAGAGTTCGGAGACTGAAGAGGTTGCTCTCACCCAATTGCGAATAAATGTATATAAATGGTTAGTTTTTACACGAGTTTGGAGACTAAAGAGGTTGCTCTCACGTGGAAACGAATCACAGAATAAATAACAGTAAAAGACAAATAAGTAAAAGATAAACAGAAACAGAAACGGTATAAGTTTATTATGATGGAATAAGTTAACCATCATGATACAAGTTCACCGTTGTAGTATAAGTTCACCGATCTAGTTTAAGTTCATCAGTTAGACATAAGTTCGCCGATCTGATTTAAGTTCACCAGTTAGGTATAAGTTCACCGCTAAAACATAAGTTCACTGATCTGGTTTAAGTTCACCAGTTAGGTACAAGCTCACCGCTACAACATAAGCTCTCTGTTATAGTAAAAAGTTCATCACTGTTTTATAAAAAGTAATGGAATAATGAACATTGAGAAAACTGTATGTGTTTTAAAGAACATTGCATGCGCACTTTTATTTTTATACTGCTTACTGAGCGTTAGGCTCATAGTTAAGTCTTGTGATATAGGTATGCATAGGATCGAAGATTGAAGCAGTTGATGAGACATTTGTATGTTGCAAGCTTGATGGCTGGTTAGGCTAAAAGATTAAAGAGACAATGTAATGATTGGTAATAATATTTTTAAAGAAAGTGAACTTTAGTTATAGTAATTATTTTATTAAGAAGGTTTTTCAATTGTATTCCGATTCTTTTGGTTTTGTAAATACAAGTCTTCCACTGTTGTAAAGATTTTAAAGATATAAAGTTTTAATTCATGACATATTTTTAAGTAATAAAGTATTTAACGAAAATAAGTTTATTTATGCAGTTTTTATTAAAACTAGTTTTTAAATGAAAAGTATTCCGTTATAATTTAAAAAGAAAAAATTTTCAAAATCATAAGTTTTAAATTGTAAGAATAACCGAGATGTTACTATTTTTTCCATCAAACTAATCCAATCAAAACCTAATGTTATGCCTCAGATTTAACCAAACCATCCAAACAAATAAAAACTACAACAATGAACAAACTTCAATCTTTGAAGCTATAAAGACATAAACCTTAAGCTGTTAGTGTTTAGAAAAAAGCAGAGCCTAATAAGCTGTTAAGGATATCATAAGAAGATTTGTAGCTGATTTAAATTTAATTCTTTAATGTGGTTTGGTTTGGTTTGGTTTGGTTTGCATATTTTATAAACAGAAACGAAACCATCCAATTGCTTTTCACTACTTTTAAATCAAACTAAACAATCTAATTAAATCCCTCAACATTTCCCAAGCAAAGTAGAAATAGGAGTTTTATGTTACCTGGTTCAAGCGACTGGCTGTCTCTACACTCGAACTGTGCTTGATCTCTCTTCTCTTTATCTTGCCAAGTATTTCACAGCACTGCTCCTGATTTGCCCTTAAATCAGTGATAAAACACAGATCCCGATGTACATTGTTCTGCTAGAGAATTTGAACAGGAATTATTTTCACAAAAAATGAAAAAGAAGAACAAAGATCTTAAAACATTATTACAGAAACATACGCAGCATCTACTCAACATTTCTTGTTTGACAATGTAATTCCACACTAATAAGTGGAAAAGACAACAAATGAACTAGTTACAATGCAAAGTACTATTCCAGAATCTGTGACTATCACAAAATTGTCTTGAACAAATGAATGAATCCCTTCAGGATTGTATTCTAACTACTAAATCTGTCACACTTTCTACATCTAATGAATCGAAAAATAAGAAATTCAATGAAATGTGAAAGACAAAAAAGAAAAAAAAAACAATTTGAGGCCATCGCTGCCTCCTCTTTATGTGATCTTCAGAAGACACCATGTTATTCGTCATCCAAACTCAACATCACAACAAAATCCTATCCAACATAGCTATGAATAGGTAATGAATTCCTTTATGTTATTGAACATCAACTGGTTCAGATGGAACTTCAATGGTGTGTAAAATTGGGAGGCATTCATCCTGTTGATTTTCCATACTTGAAGATCTGCAACTGAAGTAAAAAACTGCACTCATCATTGAATCAATAAGCACTACAAAAGAATATATAACCACCAAAAGAGGACCCTCCCATATCCGAGACGACCCATCTCCATAGCTCAGTGTCTTCACTCTGTGCTCAAACAATCCTTCCACAAATGCCATGCCCATGGTGGATCCAAGAAATATCAAAAGCGCCACCTGTGTCTGACCCTTGATTAAATCACTGGATCGAAACAATGCTCCCGGGCCTGAAATATCCTCCAACACCGAAATAACAAAGGCAGTGTTGCAAATAATAACAGCATTGGCAAATATAACAGAGAAAACAAGACCCGCCATTATTGCAGCATAAACAATTATATATGACGATAATCCAAATACGTATACTGTGCTGCAGAGAGCTACAAGAAGAACCAAAAATGAGGTGAGGCACGTGATAATCGCTCCACAAGCCCACAAATACGTCGAAACTAGCCGCTTCCATATCTTTAAAATTATGAAATAAAACTCGTAAAAATCAAATTTCCTTCTAGAATAAGTACAGTCCACAGAGTAGACAATGGCAGCTTTTGACAACAAAGACAATGTCATGAATAAGGGGAAGCACATTACGAATGAAAGGGATGTCTCCGCAAATCGCTGGCAAAAATGTTTGATAAAAGGATTCAATGGAAGTCCACTGGATTTCACAACCAGTAATAGTCTGATACTCAGCTTGTGCACTATTGATTGATTGACTAACACATTGGACAAGAAAACCGCCGAAACTGGGCAAATAAGCAAGGCGGCAATTGAGACGAATCCCGACGAATTGAACCGGAGAACACGAATAGTTTCTCTCAAGATCTCCAACGCATTCATAGATTGCAGCTGATGATCAGACTCAGTGGAAAAATTCGAAGTTTCCAGCTCGACATCTGGCAAAGGAATCCCTTCAACTCCTCCTTTCATAGCATGATCTCCTCTCATTCTGGGAGAATTCAGAGTAGACAGTTCCATCTTCCTCAAATTCTTAACAAATCATCAAAGAGAACACTAAATTATCAATAATCACGAGAAATTCATCGAAAATCAACGACAATGGAAATGCGTAGGGATCGGATTCGCGGAGACGAGAAAAGCGAGCGTTCGTCACAGAACTCGCATGGCGGCAGAGCTACAGAGGTAGGAGTCAGCGGCGATGATTATAGAAGAGAAATGCAATAAAAAACACAAAAGAGGGGGGGAATGTAAGATGGGAGGGACTTGGTGGGGAACTGTAGCCTGTAGGAATTCGAGAGAGACGACTGCTTCTGTCAATATTTTCTTTTAGGTCCTTGAAAATATTGAAATAGGAGATGGGGCATATGTTATTACAAATTAATTTGTTGGCAAAATAAACTTGTTAAGCCATTTTATATTGGCGTTCTTATAAAGTTTTGTTGATGTGCATGTTTTAGTGTGTATTTGGGTACGCGATAGAGCAGAGACTGAGAGAAACAAAGATAGAGATTATGTAAAATTGAGTAAATACATAGAGTAGAAAGAATAAATAACAACTGAGAGAGAGTTCTTGTTGGAAGCGATTTTAGTGTATAGACTTCCAACCTTTTTGTGAGTATTCAGAATTGTCTTGAATCTACATTATTTTGGCCATCTCAAAATGCTAAACAACAAGGAAAATCAATATTTAATCATGAGTAAACTCATTCTCTTCTTTCATATCCTTGTCTTTTCTAAAATTTCACATTTTTAATTTAAATTGTAGATTAGATTCAAGAATACACATATTGACATTGAAACGAAATTTTTAAAACGGGTAATCACAAAGGAAATCAAGAAAATTATAACTTTTGACGGTAAGTTGAATTCTTATACAGTTTTATTATCTTTTTTGTTAAAGTTAAATTCTAAATTTCTACTTCTTTTTTTTATTTCGAAACTTCTTTGGAGAATTGCCAGAACGTTGGATCAATTGACCCGACTCATATTGGATTGGATTGGATCAGATCGGATCGAATCGAGCCAACAAAACCCAAATCAAGCCGATCTAAATAGAACAACATCGGATCATACTAAGTTGAGCTGACCCGGACTACATCGAGCAGAGCCAATCCAAGCCAACCAAGACCGAACAGAACTAAGCTGACCAGAACTAGACAGGAATGGATCAAGTCAACCCGACCCAGACTAGAACGAGCAGACTCGGACCGGACAGAGTCGATCCAAATTGAACCATACCAAATTGAGCCAGATCAAACCGAATCGAATTAGAGAAGTTTCTTTTTTATAAATTTCTTAGAGTCTTTCATATCTTCTGATGATGTGTTTATAATAGGTTTTGAGCCTTAACATTTACTAGAACCTTCCAGGCATCAACTTTGGTGATTCATTAATATTTATCGGTTGAAGTAGAAGTTTATTTTTATGTCCAACATTACATCAGTTTTTTTTTCTAAAAATTTTTTTCGAGACGTATTCTCATAAAACTTGACATATTAGTTTTTATCTTATATGTATATTTTCACTGGACATGATTTTTATTGAACATGCACATTAATTTATAGATCATCTCGGTTGTATGAATTGGGATTGATCGACCCATGTGGGGGTCCTATTTTTGTTACACGCATTCGACCATTGGAGGATGCGTTTGTTTGCTGTTAAGTAGAGTAATGAAACAACTATATGTGTTGTGTCCTTGGGCGCAAAATCCTAAGGTTGATCAGGGTATTTTGTGGCTTTTGCGATTGACAAGTATCATCGTTGTTATATTATATTCTTATGATATGGTGTGTTCGAAGTCCGTGAGTGCCTTCATTTCCACTAAGATTTTCAAACTATACAATATGGGCTATTTTATGTGTGTACCACACTATGGTGAAATGTTTTAATATTTGTCCTACTTCTTTATAAACTAATTTTTAAAAAAAAGTTTTATACTTGACATGCTCATCACATCTATCCCTATTGAGTTTAGTCAACTCACCCCAAACAACTCTTCCCTTTCAAGTTTGAGCTAAGGAGATTACCAACTACCGACACAGAAGTGTACTTAGAATTTATTTTTTATTTTTTATTTTTTTGAGGGGACTATTTTTAGTAAGTTTAGAACATTAGTTGACTTTTCTTATTTTATTATTCACCAAATTTTTAGATTATTTATTTTCATATTATCATTGATGTCATTGTTGGACATGTTAGTTAGCCCAGTATGGGCTCTGGCTTTTGTTTTTATTTAAGTCTTTCACTGTTATTTAAGATAATTAAAGTTAAGGTTCGAGCGATTCAATTTGACTAGCCGGGTTATTCCTCATTCTGTCTTGAGTCCCTTATAGGCCGTGATAGAATTTTTGGTATTAGAATTGAGTTTCTATCTTGAAAAGTAACATCAATAAGATAAATAATATGGTAATATACAAGAATTTGCAAATACTGTGTCTAAGGATGTATTTTAACATATCCCATAAACTTTTTCAGATTTTGAAAATTCCTCTTAGAAGAGCTCCCAAAATCGTACTCCTACAACAACTACTATGCAAACGACTGAGTTACAGCCTACTCATCCTCTTGTAGCCCTAAGGGATGTGCTACAAAATTTATCTAGAGATAACGGTAACCAAGACTTTGAGATTTATCGTATGAATTTCTTGAAGCAGTTGGAATGTATGAGCATGTCGATGTTTATAGGTGGAGTTGACCTTCAGAATGCTGAAAACTAGTTGAGGGTAATGCAGAAGAACTTAACTGCTATTAGAGTCTTGACAGAATATTGTGTTGAGTTTTCTATTTTCTAGTTTGAAAAGATAGCTGAAGTTTGGTAGAAGTCATTGAAATTGAACTACATAGTGAAGATGATAACCTGGACTCAATTTGAGGCCATCTTCAAAGATAACTATTGTAACGCAGGTCATCGTCAGAACATGATCAACGCTTATTATGACTTAGAGCATGAGAGCCTTATTGTTTTTTAATACTATGTCAAGTTTATGGAGCTCTCATAGTGTCACGACCCGCAAGGGACCCGAGACAGAATAGGGAACGACTCAGCCCAAAGAACCAAACCGTCCGACCCTTCTTCACTTTAAGTTTTATTAATTAGCAGCAAAAGACTTAAAATAATTAATAAAAAATCAGGACCTGAAAACATGGGTTTAACAGATACAACGATGATATCATATAACATATAATATAAACCAGATAAAATGTTGTGCAGAAAGTAAATTAAGAATTACAGTCATCCAATAAAGTATATACCTCACAAAATGTCTCTCAATAATTATTATTAAAATTATGAAAATGAAATAAACTACGTCAGGTCTAATCTTGACTTAGCAACTGGAAGTTTGATAAAATCATGAAATGTGTCATTGTGGTGAGTTGACTAAACTTAATAGAGATTAATAATTTAAAGAGAAATGTCCTTTAAGCATGCATGAATTTAAAATCACATTTTATAAATTCATTTTAGAAAAATATGTACAAAATGACACGTGTTTAAAACCACCCACTAATATATGGTACGTAATTAAAATGGGCATTTGTTGTACTAATTAAGAATCACAGTGAAAATGGAGTCACTCACAGACTCCGGGCACACCATAGCATAGGCATATAATAGAATAAAAGCGATGCTCGACAATCGCGAAAGCCACATAAAATACCTTGATCAAGTTTAGGGTTTTGCGCTCAGGGACACGACACATACAACTATCACATTACTTTAGTTAACAACAACACATTCTGCATGGTCAAATGTGTGAAAAAGTAGACCCCAAATCGGGTCGATCGAACTCAGTTCACACGACCAAATTGATCCAGAAATATAATATGCATGCTTAATTTAAACGTGTACAGTGAAAATTAAATACAATTTTAAAAACTCGATAACCATAAAATGGACACGTCGTTTTAATATGAAACAAGTCTCAAAATATTTATTTTATAAAAATTATGCAATGTTGTGTATAAAAATAAATTTCTACCTTGAAGTGGCCTCACACTGACAAAACCCAATAATCCAAAAAGGACCAAGTCCAAGGGTTCACGGATTTAAAATGAATTAAACTTTGTACCCAACCAAAAATAAAGTAATCATATTTTTTGGTTAAATTTTTATTAATTAAATTCCTCAATTATTAATTAAAACTAATTAAAAATTTAATTGAGTATAAATCCTTGAACTGAGTCCAAAACAAGCCTAAATAAGCCCAAAAGTCAAATTGGTTCACGGCCTACTAATCTGAAGCCCAAAACTGAATTGGGCATTTTTCACTGGTATAGTCTGCATTTGTAGACCAGACCAAGCCCAATCTTTACACTGAGTTCATGAAAAGTCCATACATCGACCCACGCCTGAGGCTGGAACGCGAAGAAGGCGAGGAGCATCATTTTCACCTTCCTCGCAAGTGTTCCATCCTTTGGACGAGACAACCTGTCTCGGCCCGTCACTCCACGGTCCGAAACTGAAGGATCAATCATTGTGGCTCAGCATTAGCTGAGTCACATTCTGTTGATCTATAGCCAAGGCAAAAAAGGGCAACGAAAAATCGTCGATTCTTGCCCCATTCTCTGGCCACTCACAAATCCAAAATTTGAACAGTATAATCCCAAAAGCAGAAATTCAAAAATTTGACAATACACTATAATCATGGATTAGAGAACCCAATTTTAAACACCATACCTTCGGCCAACCAAATCATCCTCTAGAACCTCCAACCAAGTCAATTGTTTCCAAAGTCTCCCACATCGGAAACTGTTGGTTAAACAGAGTCTGAAATTCCTTCAAACAAATTCTGATTGAGAACAAAAATTCCAAGTAGAATTTAACCTCACAGAGTTGAAGGAAAATCCAACATACTATGGCTAACTTCCTACGCTATAGAAGCAGAAATTCCTTCATTCCCACACTATCCTTTCATGACCTTGCTGAGAGATTGTAAGAAGTGATGAAAGGGATGAAGTAGTGGAGAGAAGGAGCGTCACTTATCGATTGATGGGGGAGGGAAAGTTTTCGGCTTTTATTGTACGAATATTTTCATGATAAAATACTGCAAGTGTAAAGTGTCAAGTTTTATAATATAATGATGAATAGGGTTGTCGAATCCACAGGGAATATGTAATTTATTAATTTTACTAGTACTACTCTAATTAATCCTAACTTTATAGGGATAATTAAGAATTTAATTTTTTTGAAAACTAAAATAAAATAAATAATTAAATAAAATAAATTACTAATGGAAAGCCTCTAATTAAGAAAAGATTTAAAGGATTGATATCACGCATATTTGTCATATTATTTATCAGATTTAATATTCCATAATTCAACAACTATTTATAAATCAAAAATCCTAAACTATTAAACTTTCATCTCTCGAGTAACAAGCTTAACCTTAATTCCTAAAATCACAATTTCATATCTCTATAAAAATTATTCTTATAGTCATTCAATTAAGTTTCATGGTATTCAAATTGATTTCTTAAAACTCTAACACTCTCTTAAGTTGTTAAACATTTACATTGTAATATTCAGATCATATTTAGAATTACCTCTCTCTAGCGTGAAGCCCTAAATATAAAATCATTTAATAATTGGCCAGGAAATTGAAAGCATGAAGAACATAATATCAAAAATAATAATTAATTCAACCAACATAATATTCAATCAGAAAAATAATACTTCAAATAAATGATTCATCTCTCCTCTAGAATGAGAAAGTTAGCTCAACATTATTGAAATAAAAACAATGAAAAAACATGTTGAACATAAGGAAGTCAAATATAAGAAATAGGGAGAAGAGAAAATGTGTCTCTAGATGTCACCATAATGGTGTAACCCGTGTGTTGGACTCCTCGTCCAACGTCAAAAAATCTCTCCAATCACTCTTCTCTAAGGTGCCAAATGTCCCCCTTTTCGTCAAGTTATTCTGTATTTATAGAGCCTCCATTAGGGTTTCCAAAATCTATGAAAAAATACTTCAAATTATGTGAGATTTTATAATTTCAGAAAGTGGATCTGGTCTTGGGCCGCAACTTAGAATTCCTGAGTCGCGGCTCGAGCTTTGATTCTATGCTTGGGTTGTGGCTTGGATATCATGAGTCATTGCTTAGGTGGCTAGGCTGCAACTTAGCATTCTTGAGCTACAACTCAGCAGTTGCTGCTTCACACTGATTTTTTCTTTTTATTTCTCGACTTAAACTTCCAAATTTTGCTATTTTCCATTTTAATTTTACTTGTTTAATTCTTTATTTGCACCATAACTTCAAATAGATTAAAATTACCACAAACTCAAGAATAATTATCAAACTTTTCTTAGAATTATTATAATAACTCTGTTTTTCATAAAGTTATCATATATGCATAAAAATATGGAAACATGAAATGCAGTTTATCATGTCCTTTTTCATTCAATTGTCTTTCTTTCTTTTTTCACTTTATAGTCCAATCGTTGTGGGTAATTGAGTCTAGGGGAAAGAGTGACACCATTTGGTGCACCTCATACAGTGCAATCCACTCAAACCACGCCCACATGACCATTTACATTTATTATATTTTTTTCTTATCTTTGTTAAATGAATGCATGAACGTACATGTAGGATGAACAACAATGCAATATGCATAGAATAATATACAGTAAAAGAGAGCAATATCACTTATTATGAACAGAAACTAAACAAAAGTCATGTCAGTTGTTCATCAATATCACTACCAAAGTTTAACTTAGCTACTCGCGACGAATATGAGCCTAATTTTCTAGAAAAACAGTTCATCAATATCACAGTATAATCACACATTTTCTACCTTACCCTAACACCTTGTGATGTAGACCAAACTGTCACACAACAAAACAACTCTTACTTGTGATGTTTAGCAAAGACGTAAACTAATTCCTCAAGAGCTACTGTCACCCTTAACATCAAACAAGAACAGGAAATAGGTTAGAAAATCGTGATCGAAAACACAATTTCTTCTATAGGAACTAACCTCATGGTTTTCATCCTATTATCCTACCAACATTCAAGTCTTTAAACATAAAACCTACCTCTAGGAAGCTTAAAGAAATTCTTCGAGGTGAGAGCAGTTTCTTTGTCCAAGCGACTGTGGAAAAATAGGGTTTTGTTCTTCACAATCGTTCGAATATATAGACGGTCGATCGTGGGATCGCACGGAATGGAAATTCCATGAAAATCGTAACCTTTGTGTGATTGATTCCTTTTAGTCCAGAGAGAAATCCTTGCCAGCACGAAATCAAGGAATACTACGTTTTAAAAAAAAACTATTTGCTGAACAGCGAACTTGTAAGCTGCCACAAGGTATCTCTGCTACAACCAATTCAATCAATAGCAGTGAGCCATGTTAGTCCTTACTCTAAAATTTGCGGTCGCCAATGCTACCACGATCGCAAATCCTTCCGTGAAAGCCTACGCTGCCGCAAATTTCCAATGTTTCTTATTTACTTCCAAATGACGTCATTTTTTCACTTAAGTTTGCTACTGCAGACACCATCGCTTCCGCAGAAATGTGTTATCCCATAAAACGACGACATTCAACTTAAACATCTTCCTTTGCACGACATCTTTCCCTCCCATAAAAGAATATTTTTTCTAATGTAACGGCTTACGTTCTATCCTTAGGTCCAAATCTAACAGTCTTTCGTCCTCCCGCATCCATGCAGCATCTAACACTTCTACAGAAGATAACCTTGCTACACGACAATGTTTTTCACTTGCCAAAAATAGTTGTCGCGGCTAAATTCCCTTTCCTTAGCTACTTACCTTAAACATCTGATTCCTAAATTTACTTTATATACTTATAAATTATTAAATTGTTTTATAATTTATAAATAAATCGTAAAATACACATCATGTAAAATTCTCCAAATTGTGACACCAAATATTTTCCATTAAATTTCCAAATGTCACATTACATATCTAAAATTAAAGTACGAAAATTTGGGTGTTACACATTTTGCTTTTCAAATAAAATTCATAAAACAATGAAGACAATTTATTTAGAAATCTCCTTCATAAAATTTCCCATTTCATGTTCATATACAATTTTCTTTACAAAATCTAATCAACAACAACACAAGTCGTCTTCTTAGAGATACTTCTTCAACTGCATTATCCATGCTCTAAACTTCTCAATAAAATTCTCACCTACATCACAAGATTTATCTATGAGTCTAATGCTCAGTAAGAGATATAATAATAATGCAATGCTCGTGTTATGCAACTTAATAAAAACATGCAATTCTGTTTCAATCTTGTCTTATCTTGACCTTTACTTTTACTTTTACTTACCATTCCAAGTGATAGAGGTATTACCGTGCAAGGGTGAGTGACCCTCTTGACTCACTTTAGGACAACTATCTCGAACCTCATACCTCACAACGTCTATTTACATTTATTCCATTACTTTCCATTTTTCTTTAGTTTCGCTTACCCATCCAGGCGCTGTAGGTATTACCGTATAAGGAAGAGTGACATTTTTTATTCTTTTTAGGACCGCCATCACAAAATCTCATACCTCACAGCGTCTATTTATGTTTATTTCCATTCATTTTAGTTTGTCGTGTATGAACATATGCATAAAATATTTTGGTATTCTTTCTTGAACACCATGATGCATGAACAAGAATGCATACAATTCAACCTATCATATAATAACAATACGACATTTCCTCAAGTCAATATAATCATCATACTACTAAACTCTATAATCAAATCAATCATTCTATCATATTTCTTTATTAACATAGCATGTCAACATTACACAACCAATAACCTAACATCTTGTGATGTAGGCCAAAGAGGCCAAAAACACATAATATCTCTTACCTACATCATGCAAGTGTACTAATGTGCCACAGATTACCTTAATTCACAATCAAACAAGGAGATTTTCTAACTGTAATGAGTGTTTCTTTTGTAGGTGTTCATGGAGAAAAGAGTCATAAAAAATCCATTCCATCCATCTAGCATCAAAGTGTGTTACAGAGATGTTAATGATAAGACATAAGTGGAGATTCAAGCACAAGTTAGGAAATATGTGAAGCAAACCAAAAACTGTCTCCAATTTAACCTCCGTGGCATATTTGTTATTTTTGGCAACATTCATGTGCCCACATAAAAATGTAAATTTCATAACATTTGTAGCTGACTTGTTGTCAAGCTTTTCATATTGTGGTCTTTCGTTAAATTTTAAGGTCATTTGCTTAGCCAAAAGAGTTCTGAACAGAGAGCTTAAATTCAACAAAAGAAGTCTGACCATCCATAGTTGGAGTTGACGCCAATCTACTTAAAGAATGATCTTGAGGATAATCAACTAGAGGAGAGACGGTTCAAGATACTCTACAAAGCCAAGGAGGTAGCATGAAATCATATTATAAATTATTTTGAATTATTGGATGTAAAAATGATAATGCTTTTTTGGGTGCTCTCGGCTTAGTTTAAATGGCCTAAAGCTTTTTTGTTTGTTTTTGTTTTAAAAGACATTTTTGTAATTTTGATATTAGGGAAACCCTAATTTGAGGTGGTATTGATACCCCTCTTTAAGGCTTGTCGGAGGCAATTTTGAATTGAGATAAAAAGCTTTGTAAAGTTGGAGTTTCCTCCTTTTCAATCGGTGGCCCCCATTGTCTAGGTGAAAAACCAAGAGTGTATGACCACTTATTGATTCACTGTTGTTTTTGACTTGTCTTGAAGTGAATCTCTTATATTAATTTCTTCCTCCACTTCATTCCAGAGGTGGAAGTACATAGAGAAGGGTTAGAAAACCTGCTGCAACCCAAGTTGGAGTGACTTCCTTGTTGGAGTCCATTTGAAGTCAAAAGGTGCAACCATAGCACCTTTTCGGACCAGCTTGTAATTATTTGTGCATAATTTCTTTGTCTAAGAGAATTTGATTCTGATTTTTGGAGGTTTACTTATACACATTTAAAAAGGTTTGTGGTTCAAATTTCGTGCAATTTGTACAAGAAACGATTCACTTGTGGTTATTCCTTTTTTAGACTTAAAACTACTATATTGGTACCCCTACAAGCAGTCATCTTTGCATTTGTATATCTCCGTATCCATTTGAAATGTTTGCATGATTTTTGGAAGGTATTCTCCTCTCTTATGAAAGTTATTGTGGTTCAAATTTCATGCTAATTAGATAACAAACGAGTAAGTTGCATAATCTGGAAATTGGTATTCTATTCTCTAGCTGTGGTAACCACCAGCTTCAAGGGTTTCTTCCAAGCTTCGCATCCCTTGGTGCATCATATACTCAGTCTCCTTGATCTTTAACACCTTCAAGAAGTCGAGAGAGAGCAGCAACTTTTCTGAAAGTTTCCTTCTCATCAATAAGCTTTCACAGTTGAAGTTCTACAAACAAACTCCTTATAACATGCCAGACATGCCACTAGAGTGAGGTGTCATCCTTCCCAACAACATTCATGTTCAATATCCCTTTTGTCCCATTAAAACATAACATGGAATCTTATTCTGGTGACTTTTCATCTACCGGGTTGACCACTCATCAATTTTTGGTATACTGCTATCGTATATTTCCATATAACTATACACTAAATATTCTTCTGCAGAAATTTATCCTTCCGCCAACGCCTAGCATTCTGCAAAAATCTATTTTTACACTATCCCCGTCCATCACAACCTCGCTTCTGATCGACCGCATATCTACCCTAGAGCAACATATTTCAATCTATCCTTGATTCGATCGACTGCATATCTAGCTCTGGTCGACCGCAAAGCTACCTGAGACCAACACATTCCTCACTACCCTAGGACCGTTCGACCACATTTTTAATACTGGTTAACCATAATTCAAACCGAGGACAATTTCACTACATTTTTATGCATCTAACATGTATTCCTCTTTCAGCATCAAAAACTTCTTAATAACCAACACCTATAACAACTCTAATTCAACCATCTCAGTGTCCAAAATCATCATTATATAATCTTATACGTAATACAATAAAAATTATGGCTATTACACTTACATTAGAGGATGGACAAGTTCTGGTGCATCCATGTAATGTTTGTTTGTTTCTCATTGATCCTGTTTTACGAGCCTGTTTGGATAGTTGGAGGAGAATTGAGCTTTTATGGAAGTGTTTTTGCTATTAGCGGTAACCATGATATGGTCAGGTAGGATTCCGAATTATTAGTGCTTTGTGATTTCCCTGACATTTTTCCTAGAGATCTATCTCGCTTACCACCTAATCACAAGATTGAGTCTTGCATTAATTTAGTCCTCGACATTGCTTCAGTTTCAATTTCTCAATATCACATGGTTCATGCTAAATTGAATGAGTTAAGGACTCAATTGAATGACTTGTTGAAAAAGAGTTTATTCAAAATAATACTTCATCTTGGGGTGTACTACTTTTATTTGCAAAGAAGTAAGATAGTTCACTTCGTTTATGCATTGATTATCAGAAATTGAATCATATGACAGTCAATACCAAATATTTGTTGCTTGATTGATGATATATTTGATCAGCTATGACGATCTATGTATTTCTCGAATATTGATTTGAGATATGGTTACCAACAGTTGAAGATTCGTGAGAATGACATTCTTAAGATAGCCTTTCAGACTTGATATGGACACTTTGAATTTTTGGTGCTTCTTTTTGGATTGAATAATATACCAGCTACATTTATAGACCTAAATCGAGTCTTTTGGTCCTATCTTGACCAGTTTGTGGTGGTAGTCACCGACGACATCTTAATACATTATAAAACTCAGGATGAGCATATGGAGTATCTAAAAATTGTTTTACAAAAATTGCATGAGCCCCAATGTAAAAGGATAGTTAGCCCCAAGGTTTATCAGTCATTTCTGAATTATTGAGTGGGTTAGTTCAGTGGCTTATCAGTTGGATTTACTGGTACAACTGAGTTATATTCATAATGTGTTTCATGTTTTTATGCTAAGGAAATACGTATCAAACCCACCACATGTTATTTCTTGGACTGATGTATATATTCAGGAATATGTTTCTTATACGAATGAGTCTGAGAGAATTTTGGGCCATAAAATCAGAGTTTTGCGTCATCGTGAGATATCATTGGTCCAAGTTTAGTTGAAGAACCATAGTGAAAGGGAATTCATTTGGGAAATTGAATCAGAGATGGCGACAAAGTATTCTCACTTGTTCGGTTGAACTTTTGAGGTTGTTCTAAATTTCGGAGATGAAACTTCTAAAGTAGAGGAGAATGTAAAATCTAGTATATACATGGAGTAGAAATTTATGATATGTTACAATTTTTCTTTTAAACTTCTTTCCTTATAAGTTTGATGGTTACCATAAGAGTTTAATGGCGATGATTGACAACATGAGTTTTTCTTCTACGACTTAAGGCAATTGAAATTTATAGAAGCAATATATTTACCACTTGAGAAAAACTAACATAAATTTCTTTTTATCAAGTGAAAAAAGAGAGACTTAGTCATCTAGTTGTTTGGAAAGAATAACAACTGGGAAAGAATTCTTGTTAGAAGGGATTTTAGTGGATAGATTTCCAGTGCTTTTGTGGGGTATTAAGAATTGTCTTGAATAGGGGTGGGCAAACTGGTTCTTGGTTCCGGTTCCAGACCTCTTGGAACCGACCATTCAGTTCTCGATTCCAAGAGTGAGGAACCAAAACCGCAAGGAACTGGACCCGGAACTGGACCCGAGTCTTGGTTCCAGATCGGTTTCGATTCCATGTGCCATCTAAAATTTTTCAAATTTCAAGTATCTTCTTTTGATTATATATATATATACCATAAAATTTTTTCCAGCAAAGAAAACATATTTAACATCACTCTATATCTATTTTTTCTTTTTTGTATTACTTGGTTGCATGTTCCTTTGATAGAATTTTATTGGTTAGTTTGAGACCCTTTCTAAAGCTAGGGAGTTGTGATGTGTTCGTGACTGGTATTGCTAGGCATGTAGTGATAATTTTTTTTAATCATATATTATGCTAGGCTCCACCAGTCTTGATTATTCGCAATCGATAATGGTGGGCAAGAGATCGCCTCCTCCTTCTTTGTCATCTTTGTCTTTCCGGTCGTAAGCAATAAGTGCTGAAAAAAAAAGTATCATATTAATCACTTAACATTAAAGAGTTTCATCAAATATATAAGAGTATTTGTACAAGTAATGCATCTTCGTCAATAGTTTCATAGTCGTTTGTTACCTACGACGTATCTAGATGAGTTTGGGAACGAATCCAACTTTGTGTGCAAATTATAGCTTCAACTGTTTCAAGTTGGAGGGCAGTAGCGATGAATCAATAATACAGCCCCACAACTAAAAGCTGACTCTGAAGGGAGGGTGGAATCAAAATGCTCAATACATCTTTCACAATGTTGCTCAACACTGGATACTTATGTGCCATCAATTTCCACCACATCAATATGTCAAAAGTCTGTGTGAACTTCTCAACTCGCTCACTCAAATATTCCTCCACTTCTGACATATTATTTGAAAGCCTCTCAAGTGGATTGTCATAGAATTTTGCATAAATAATATCTACCTCCTTTGACGGATTTTCAATATTAGCAACATTAGCAATCTCCACATCATCACCCGAATCACTTCTATACTCCAAATATAATCGTTCTAAAACATTCTCCGTTACTTTCACATACTCATCAATTCTATCGGATCTAATCAGAATGGACATACAATATCTTAGAAACTTCGATTTACCTCTTGGGTCTAAGAGGACCGCTACGAATAGAAGAGTGTTCATCTTATCGAAATATCCCTAATACTTTTTGAACTTGGTCGTCATTCCATGAGCCATGTGCATCAACGTCAAACTATCACCGTTGGCATACTGATCGATGATCATCTTCAACTTGCAAGCTTCAATGACATACTGATGAGCTGTAATTGACAAAGATTTCGAAACCCTCGGAGTGCTATCGTAAAACACTTTCAGAAACTTGACAAATATCTGAATGTTACTCCAATCTGTAGAAGTAGGATGCCCTTCCTTCTCCATCGCCATTGCGTAAGTATTATCACATTCTCTTATCTTATCGAATGCTACGGCATACTTTTTGGCATTATCTAGCATCAAATAAGTGGAGTTCCATCGAGTCGGCACATCAAGAGTAACATTGCCCTTAAATGTAATCTTCACATTGTCGATGCAAGACTTGAAGAGTCTAAGTCGTTGCGGAGAAGATTTAACATACTTCACCGCATTTCTCACTTGAACAATTGAGTCGTGATGCTCCTTTAGCCTATCAGCAACTATCAAGTTCAGAATATGAGCAGAGCATCAAATATGCTTGTGCTCTCCATCTAAAACCAAACCATTTCAGTTTCTCACAGTTCGCACCAAGTAAGAAATACCAACGTCGTTAGATGAGGCATTGCCAACAGTTACCATCAAGACTTTGTCGATCTCTCATCCAAGTAGACAATGCTCCATTGTGCTGTCAATTGTTTCTCCCTTATGGTCATAAATCTCACAAAAGTTTAGTATCTTCTTTTGAAACTTTCACTCGTCATCAATCCAGTGTCCGGTCATCACCATATAGGACTTATTTTGTGTAGAAGTCCAAGTGTCCGTAATCAAACACACTCGTTGACTTCTTTGCTTGAATTATGCTTTCAACTGCGTTTTTTCTTTCCTGTATATCTTCTCTATGTCTCTTCCAACAGTTCTACGGGAAGACATAACAAACTTGTTTCTAAAAACTTCAAGTAGTTCTTTGAAGCCTTCCCATTCAACCATTCTTATCGGCAGCTCATTATTGATTAACATTCTGGCTATATATTCTCTTGCACCATCTGACTATATGTTAGCTTATTGGAGCATTCTCCAACTTCTTTTTTTTGAAACGGCAACTTGCTTGATTATTATCAAGATCTAATTTTGCACAATATTAGGTGCTTCCACAAACTAAAGGTGACATTCTTTCTATTATTCGCTGCAAGTATTTGCTGACAATACTTGCATTGTGTTTTACCATTTTCTGCATCATGACTTCCAATCTCAATATATTCCTCCCAAACATCAGAATTTCTGGTGCATTTTGTAGAAACAGTTTGTGTCATTTCTAACATTCTGTTTCTATCCTGAAAAATCAAAGAGTCACGAGTGATTTTCTATCTAAAATCTTCAACTGCGGATTTGAGGGCCGAAACGAGGGATTTTGGGCACGATAAAGGTCGGTCACAGGTAAACCCTATGATTAACTGACGCAGTGGGATGCGGGAGAACAAAGGAAACATGTTCCAAGAGAAACCCTAATCTCAAAATTCTCAAAATATGGACAGAGTCAACTGTAAAAAAATAAGGACTTTTAGGCTCTAAGAAAGCATCGATTACGGAAGAGAAGTCTCTTCAACACACCGCTGAATACCCGCCAGTGAACGATAACTGGCAATCTTAAACAGAAGAAATTGAAGTAGCCATGAAACACTAAAAACATAGAGAGAGATGGAGTGCGGAGGTTGTTCCCAATTCTCATCATTGAAGTCAGACTGTGGGCCTTTAGGGTTGCCTTCTGAATGAGAAAGACAAGAAAGACAAAGATGTCCTTTCTGATCTTATTTTTATTTTGATTGAGGAACGAAGTTGAGACCTGGAGGCAGAGAGAGAAGTCAAAGTGTAGAATGAGAGTGGAAATTAAAAGAAATATTTTTTAAATTTTATACAAAATACGATTTGAAAGTGAAAATAAAGCAAAACATGAGCCGATTCTCGGTTCCATAAACCAGGACCCGAGAACTGACCCTGAACCAAGAGCCGATTCTGGATTCCTACCCATTTGCAAATTTGGCAACCAAGAACCGGAACCGAACCGAAACCAAATCTTTGTTCCGGGATGGTTCTCGGTTCTTGCCCACCCCTCGTCTTGAACTACATTGTTTTGGCAATCTTAAAGTGATAAACAACGAGGAAAATAAAGTTTTATCAAGAGTAAGTTGATTTTCTTATTTCATACCGTTTTCTTTCCAAATTTTCAAATTTTTAATTTAAATTATGGATTATGAGTTTTGACGGTAAGTCGAATTCTTATACATATTTTATTTTATTTTATTTTTTGTTAAAGTTAAATTCTAAATTCCTACCCCTTTTTTATTTCAAAATTTCTTTGGAGAATTGTCGGATCGTTGGATCAATCAACCTGACTTGATCATATCAGGTCAGACGAGCCAACCAAACCCAAACTGATACGATTCAAATAAGATGTGTTGGCCTAATTGATATTAGGTGATTTTTTTTATGATGACGATATTGTTTGTATAATTAAGTTGTTTAATGTGTATTTGTTGATGTTTGTAAATACGTTATTTATATTTATTGGAAATACCCTTAATACAAGTATTAATGTTTACTAACATGTTTGCCTAAGTCCATGTAGTTTATATGATGATATTTGGGACTTAGAAAAATGAAAAATGGCGAAACGTGAAGAAGAGGTCGACTAAGGCATAGAAAAGGTCAACCAAAATTGTGCAAAACAGAGGAGGCGGTCGACCAGATAAAAAATGGTCAACCGATTTGTAAAGACATAAGGCTCAGCAGTTTTGCGATCGAGGAAACGATTTAGCAGTGAAGAAATGGTCAATTGAAAAATAAGACAAATTCGAGTCAGTTTCTGCAATATGAAGAAGTGGTCGACTGATTAGGAAGTGATCGATCGGTGTGATAGACTTGAGCAAAAAATGGACGACCAAAAGCATAATGGTAAAATTCCAATGGTTGGATGCGGACGACCAAAAAGAAAATGGTCGACCGCTCAAGCAGGGTCTATATATAGAAGGCACTTTGAAGCTCAATCTAACCAAGCGAGAATCGAAGTGAAGCTCTACCAAATTTTATACTCGATTCCAATTCAATCCTAGAGTGTCAACCCTAGCTCTCCCATCCAAAAACTTGAGGGTTTACATTTGGAGAGCTTAGGTTATTTGTTGTATTTTCTTTTATCTTCATTGTACTCAAACAAAGAGTGACACCCCGTAACAATCAAAAGCTAGATTGACGCCCGTAAAGATCAATCCAAAGGGGAACGCTCTGAGAACAGTCTATAAAGGTTTGATTGACACCCGTGAGGTCAATCATCACTAACTAGGGAGGTTAGGTGATTTAAGGATCTCCAAGTCGAGAACTTGGAGTGTGGGCGTAGGCGGGGGTTACCGAACTGCGTGAACAAACTGTTTGCACTTTCTATCCCTTAAACTCTTTATTATTGTTATTAATTGTATGCTTGATTTATATTACATCACTTATGGATAGAATAATTAATATCGCACGAAAAATTTTAGCACACCCAATTCACCCCCTCCCCCCTCTATTAGCGTGCAACGGTTCTACAATTGGTATCAGAGCGGAGTTAATTAATTTTTTTGTGTGATATTGTACACATTGTATAAATTTGTTTAATTTGCATCTATTTGATTATTTTTCTTATTGAAAATTATTTGGATAAAATTTGTTTGAATTTCTTGTTATAAATCATTTGACATATTTTTTTTATTAAATATGGATTTCAATACTTATGTTGAAGAACAATACATAACTAGGTCTCCATTCTTTGATGGTTGTGATTATTTATATTGGAAGTCTATGATGAAAATTTTTATTCAATCTATAGATTTTGATATATGGCAAATTATGAAAAATATAATAAATGTTTTAAACTTGTCGTTTGATTGTGATAAGCAAAAATTGAGCTTAAATGCAAAGGTTATTAACATATTATATTGTGCCTTGGGTATAAATAAAATTGATAAAGTATAAACATGTGATAGTGCTTATGATATATGAAAATCTCTTGAGCTAACACATGTAGGTACAAATCAAATAGATGAGAGTGAAGAAAGTTCATCCTCCGAAGAAAGCTCATCCTCCGAAGAAGAAGAGTTGGCCAACTTTTGTTTAATGGCCAAAGAGGATAAGGTACACGAATCATCTAGCAAATTAGATGATAATAATGATGAAAATAATGATTTGTTAAATGCATTCAATGAGTTATTTGAACATTTTAGCATGCTTAAACAAAAGTATAGATCATTGAAAAAGGAAAATAAAACTTTGATGAAAAAGCATGTTCATATGGTTAAATCCTTTGAAAATCAAATTTGTGAATTGAGAAGTATGAATGATGATTTAAATGCACTTGTTCAATCATTAGAGCATGATATTTGTAAATTAAAGGTTAAAAGTAATGTTTTGAACAATGTTGTGATTAAATTCATAAATGGAAGTAAAAACTTGAATATGTTTTTTAGGAAATCAAAAGGTACCCTTTGATAAGTGCAGAATTGTATATGAACCTTTTTAAAAGAAAAAGGTTTATAATAATTTCTTTGTTTGTTCTATTATTTGTAATGCATGCAATTGCGTAGAACATAAATATTTTAGTTATCAATTGAAATTGAATGATAAAATGACAACTTTTAAATTAGTTTGGGTTTCAAAAGGAACCAAACTCTTGATTAAATGACCCAAAAAGATTTGGGTGCCTAAGAAAAGTACTTAGGCGTTTTTCATTTGTGAATCAAGAGTATGCATATTTGGTTGATGAAAATACTTACATGAATTCCATAAACTCTTAATTTGATTTGAATTGTTTATATGTATATATGCTAAAATCTTATTTTTTTGATTGATTTTGATTCTATTGGTTATATTTTGTTTTTGGTATCATTGGTATAATTTGTTTTTAATCATTCAATTGATATAAGTCTTCAATTGGTATCTTTGGTTTTGAAGTTTATTAATACAACAATTAGTATCATAAATTGTGTATATTGAATTGTTGATGGATTTTAATGTCTTGGAAACTCTGCATTGATTTGAAATTGTTTATTGAAATAGGGGGAGAAAATTTTCCCTTAACTTGAATAAATTTTGTTTCAAAGGTTTAAATGCTTTTATTACAATTGGTATTTTTTGTTTTCTCCCAACAATTGTTTTTCTAAGGGGGAGAAATATTTTTAAGTTGAATATTTCCTTCGTATCAAAACTTACATTTTTCATTCCAACAAGGTTTTTAGCTTGAATATTTCTTTTCAAAGCTTAAATGTATTTATTATTACAATTGGTATAATTGGAATTATTTTTCTTGTTATACACATGGTTTCTCCCAAAAATTATTTGTTGATATAGGGGGAGAAAATAGAATTGGTTGTGTTTGATGCTTATTGTAACAACTCGATCCTAATTTTTTCGATTAAACGATGTAATCACGACTTTGGAAGTAAATTGAGATTTATATCTACATAATGCATCGTTCTATGGATGTTAAGTTGCGGCGTATAACCTCGTAGGCATTTAATTTGGGCAAGACTTAGAAGAAAATACGAAAATGGATGGAATTATACACTTTAGGACGATTGCGGACAACTCAGGATAGCGTCCGAATGAATCTGTTTCAAAATTGGTGTATTTCGGACGATAGCGGATGACTACGGACGACAAGATTCAGCGTCCGAATGAATCTGCCCAATTTTTGGGACAATTTGGACGATACATGCGGACGACGGCAAGGCGTCCGCAACCAGATTTCGGACGGCATGGACGTAAGTTTGGGATGCTGTTGAGCTGTGTAATTTCGGTCTTGCAAACGTATGCGAACAATAGTACGGCGTCCATAAGCGTCCGAAAAGGAGCAAATCTGCAAAAAATCAAGAATAAAAGTCAGCAAAATTAGAGGAAAATCGACGTTTAGTGAGTTAATACTCACACCTTCCGCGAAGAAAATATGGGCAGTAGCTCAGTAGCCCACTCTACTTCATGTGTTGTCTCCTTTGTCTTCTAGGAAAGTCTCCCTCTATTTCTTCCTCACTTTCTTCTCCCCCATTATGTTTTGGTGATGGGAGAAACGTTGTGTTTGGGAGAAAACTCTGTTGGAAAGGGGAGAGCTGTTGCACGGGAGATTCAACTTCCAAAAGTAAGGATTGGGTGTGTTCGTTATATGTTCGTTATATTCGCGGTATATTCATTTAAATTTCCTGTCATATGATAACCGAGTAGAAAGCATGTTTCGTTAACTGAATCGTCGTTGTTGAAAGCGAGAAGGGTTGAACATAATTCTGATGGAAAAATGTAGCTAAAAGTATGCTGTGATATCCTCATTCGTAGTTTGATTTACTGTCGTTTCCTTATCTATATAGAAGCATGTTCTGTTTCGCTAATAGCATGTTTAGATAAACGCCGTTTTTACTTTTGTATGTGCAGCACGTCTTTGTATTCGTTGTGGATGTTCCTAAATGTTGATTATTATTTCTCATATACGTGTTGTTTGTTTAGAAAGAGGTTGAGTCCATGTTAATAGAAACCACGTAGGAGGTAACCTTCGGAATGGTACCCACATGCATGAGTGAGGAAGAAAACTATGAAAACGACCCTAAAGGCGGGTATATGCTGGAAAGAGAAAGAACCCTAAAGGCGGGTATATGCCGGAAATAGGGAATTGGGGTAGAGGGGTAGTCCAGATCTAGCCTAGCTGCTAGGATACACCCTCACCAAGTCGAGAAAGGGACTAGTATGCACACAGGAGGTTAGAATCCGAACAACTATGTCATCTCAAAGGACAACCTCCAATCTCCAGCTCGATGTACGAGTTAAGAACGAATGAAGAAAACGACCGTAATGAAAGAATTTGGTTTGGGTGTCCCCATTCCAAGAAGAACTAAAGAGAGAAATGCATAATTGTTTTCCCTCATCTCCTTACTGGGCATAAGCTCACATCCTTGTGATGTAGGTAACGAGGGGATTATGCCAGAATTTAAAGAAGAGGTCATTCCGGTGGAGTCTGCGGTTGGTCCGATAAAGACGCCAATGGAGTACTAGTGCGGCACAAAGAAATGAAAGAAAAGGAGAATCAATAAGAACTAACAACGAATGGATATCTTACGTTAAGTTTCCTTTTGTGCCTTTATTTGAATATTTGGAATATTATGTAAGTTTTATTAGGGAACTAAAAACCTTGGATTTAAAATATGTTTTAAATAAAGTTTTCTATTTTCTCGTCTGATTATGCTTCTGCAACTTTTATGAATAACCTTTTTAACAAATGAACAATGAAAGAATGATTTTATTAACGATTCGGATTTTGATGCACTCTGATAATACTTTTTCTTTAGAAACGATTTTAAATTGTCATATTATTAAGGTTAATGAGCTTTTAAAACGGTTAAGAATATGGGTCGTTACAATTGGTATCAGAGCAAGGGATTTTAAAAACGATTTTTCTTAGTAAGCTGCTTTGATCGTTTTTAAAATCTAATCAGTAGCTCGAATGTTTTATGATTTAAAAATGCAAGTTTGTTCAAAAACCCTTTGTATGTAAGGATACAATTGGTATAAGCGCAGAATTATATCATAGCCATACTACTACTCAAGCATCTCGCTACGGACAACCCAGACTCTACGGGTAATGCCTCGGTTGTAAGTTTTTCAGATTTCCTATGAACGATTTATTGTACAATAAAGTTAGAAATGTATATGTAACGGATACTTAAGTGACTGCCCCATAATGTAGAAGACATAGAGATGAGACGTAGAAATAAGTAGAACTGAGATTAAGGAAATTAATTACCTAAGAAACTTATAGCATGAAAATATGGAAAGATGTAAGATTATAACAAGTTTTTTGATAATGATTGAAATCCAAAATGCTTATAGACTTATATGAGTTCCCTTCGGTAACAATTAATGACACTGTGACGTGAATGCATAGGAATTTAGAACCACAAATGGCACGAAGAGGAAGAGGACGACTACTTGGCTTGAGGGGTGCACCCAGGGCACCAAACCCCTATGAGAATCAAGGTCAGAATGAGACCCTAGAGCACATGGCTGAAATCATAGAGCAGCAAGCACAACAGATTGAGAGGCAAAACCGGTTCATGGAACAACAATCTCGCCATATGGAGAGGATGATGGCTCAAGGAAACGGCAATGGAGACCACCGAGACCTGCAGATCCAGCCGATCCAGAGAGGGGCTGGATGGGAAAGGTTCCAAAAGCTGAGACCGCCTTATTTTAATGGCGACGTATCTTATATATCTGGAGCTAAGGAGTGGATCCGCTCCATGGAGGACAAATTTTCTTATGCCGAGGTTGATGAGACAGAGAAAGTGAAATGTGCTGCTTACTACCTAAGTCACGGGGCCCAATTTTGGTGGGACACGATCAAGGCCTCCCAGGATGTGGCAACCCTTACTTGGAATGCATTTAAGGAGTTATTCAATGACAAATATTTTAACCATACCATCCGTACACAAAAAGAGACTGAGTTTCTACATATCCGACAGTTGGGGACTGTATCTGAGTATGCCCAACAGTTTGAGGCATTATCGCATTATGCTCCCCATTTAGTGGCAGTTGAAAAGCGCAAGGTTAGACATTTTGTGCACGGATTGAGGAAGGAGATTCAGGAAGCGGTTATTGGGGCTGGCACCGAGGGTGTTACCTACTCGAAGATGGTATCCAAGGCCCTCGCTGTTGAAGGAGTAAAGTTTCCTGCAGCCAAACCAAGAGAAGTTAATCAGAGAGTGTGGAAGCCTAGTTCAGGCTAGCCTAGCTCGGGCCAGCAGTCGTGGAGTGGTCTTCCCACGACTCAGGGAGTCAAGCGCCCAGCTGGGGCAAACCTCCAGCAAAGGCCAGATAAGAGGCCTATGGTACCAACAACCAATGCTTCCCAACAAGCTGCCTGTCCTAAACGTCAGAGGATTCATAAGGTTGAATGCTTTGCCGGCACAAAGAAATGCTACTCTTGTGGAAAGCCTGGACACAAAGCCAGACAGTGCCCGACTCAACTTGTAGCTCCCCGAGTTTTTGCCCTATACGGAACTGATGATGAGGATCAGCCCGCAGTTGTTGCAGGTACACCTTATTTATTCGTCAATTATTTATACATGTATTTATGCACATGTATTTATGCTTGATAGTTTCCTCTAGATAACATAGGAATTTTACCCTAGAACCAGTGACTTACCAATTTCCCACAGGAACGATACATATAAAGGGATGTGAGACTTATGTCTTGTTTGATTCGGGTGCTACGCACTCATTCGTTTCCACTAAATTCTGTGAGCGGGCGAACTATTTCTCCGACAGTACGAATTATACACATCGAGTATTGCTACCTTCTAGCAACCGACTGATGACTGATAGAGTACTCAAGAATTGTGCAGTATTAATGGCCGTTTATTTCGGGCCGATTTAATTATTATGGAACTAAAAGTCTACAATGTCATTATGGGAATGGATTGGCTATCTGCCCATCATGCGATCATCAACTGCAAGAAGAGAGAGGTCTACTTTACCCTTTGGTTGGCAAACAACATATCTTTCGCAGAATTAAAGAGAAGGGAAAGTTTGCTATCATTTCGACACTTAAAGCAGATAAATTACTCAAGAATGGGTGTGAAGGATTTTTATTTAATGTGATTGACACTACAGCGGTCACTAAGGTTAAAGTTGAGGATGTTGCCGTGGTATGTGAATTTCCGAATGTCTTCCTCGACGATCTCCCAGGTTTACCCTAAAATCGTGAAATCGAGTTCGAGATTAACGTACAGCCTGGTACGGACCCTATTTCCAAACACCCGTATCGGATGGCGCCTACAGAACTACATGAGTTAAAGGAACAACTAGAAGAGCTAATTGCAAAGGGATTCATTCGTCCCAGCTTTTCTCCTTGGGGTGCATCTGTGTTGTTTGTCAAGAAGAAAGAAGGGACTCTTAGAATGTGTATTGATTATCGGGAGTTAAACAAAGTGACCGTTAAGAATAAGTATTCGCTACCCAGGATCGATGATCTGTTTGACCAGCTGAGTGGCGCCAGGTTATTTTCCAAGATTGATCTGCGATCAAGATATTACCAATTGAAAGTTAAGTGTGAAGATATACCCAAGACGGCATTCCGTACACGTTACGGGCACTATGAATTCTTGGTGATGTCCTTTGGACTTACTAATGCTCCAGCGGCCTTTATGGATTTGATGAACCGTGTCTTCCGGGATTATCTTGACAAATTCGTTATCGTCTTCATTGACGACATCTTAATCTATTCTCGATCAAAGGAGGAACATTGTGAGCATTTACGAATAGCCTTATCTGTTCTCAGCCAACATCAGTTGTACGCGAAGTTTTCCAAATGCAAATTTTGGCTGAGCAAAGTTGGTTTCCTCGGTCATGTTATTTCTGCAGAAGGCATATCTGTTGACCCAGCAAAAATACAAGTAGTAATCGATTGGACACCGCCTAAAAATATTGGAGAAGTAAGAAGTTTCCTAAGACTAGCCGGTTATTACAGGCGCTTCGTCGAAGGATTTTCAAAGATTGCCCTTCCGCTCACTGGCCTGACTAAAAAGAATGCCAGATTTTGGTGGTCCAGCGAGTGTGAGAGTAGCTTTCAAAAGCTGAAGCGTAGATTAGCTACGGCTTCGGTTTTGACATTGCTCTATGATGATGGTGATTTTATGATATATTGTGACGCATCAAAAAAGGGGACTGGGTGAAGTTCTTATGCAACATAGAAAAGTTGTTGCATATGTTTCCTGGCAGTTGAAGGTTCACGAGCAAAATTATCCCACCCATGATCTGGAGCTCGCAGCTATGGTCTTCGCTCTCGATTTGGAGACACTATCTTTATGGACAGTGCTGTAAAATGTATTCGGATCACAAAAGTCTCAAGTATATCTTTACCCAGAAGGAATTGAATAAGCGTCAACGTCGGTGGCTCAAATTTGTCAAAGACTACGACTGTGAAATTAAGTATCATCCAAGAAAAGCCAATGTGGTTACGAATGCTCTCAGCCGCAAGACTTCTGTGATGAGTATGTTATGCAGAAAAATGTCTGCAAAGCTTTGGCGGGATCTTCAGGAGTTTGATGTACAAATGATTCCAACACCCTTGGATGTAGTACTAGCCAAATTAATCTTGAAGCCGTCTATTCTTGAGCAGATCAAGGAGGCACAACAAAACGATGAAGTATGTAAGGAATTTAAGTTGAATCCGACCCTGCCGAGGTATCAACATTTCTCTACATCCGTTGACAGCATTGTTAAGTATAAAAACCGATGGTATGTTAGTGATGACGCGACAATTCGGATGAAGATCTTGAATGAAGCCCATACTTCCAGTTTCTCGGCACATCCGAGAAGTAGTAAGATGTATCGAGATTTGAAGACTCATTATTATTGACCAAATATAAAGTATGAAATTGTTGAGTTTGTATCACTCTATCTTATATGCCAACGTATTAAGGCTGAACATCAATGACCTGGTGGAGTACTCTAGCCTCTACCGATTCCTCAGTGGAAATGGGAACACGTGACCATGGACTTTGTCACATGCTTGCCTAGGACAGTTAAAGGCTACGATGCCATTTGGGTGATCGTTGATCGATTGACCAAGGTGTCACACTTCCTGCCAGTATCTATGACGGACACAATGAATCAGCTTGCTGAATTATATATCAAGGAAATCATCCGGCTTCACGGTGTTCTGATTTTGGTTGTATCGGACCATGACCCGCGTTTTACTTCGGTCTTTTGGAGGAGTTTGAACAAGGCAATAGGCACATAATTAAAGTTCATTACCGCGTTTCATCCTCAGACCGACGGTCAAAGTGAGAGGACAATTCAGACACTCGAGGATATGTTGCGTGCCTGTGTTCTCGAATTTCATGTTAAGTGGAAGAAATTTTTACCATTAGTAGAGTTTGCATACAATAACAGCTTCCAGACCACTATTGGTATGGCACCCTATGAAGCTCTATATGAGAGGAGGTGTAGATCCCCCTTGTACTGGGATGAGGTTGGTGAAGCTGAACTTTTTGGCCCCGAAATCGTGCAAGCAACGATTGAAAAGGTGGCCATTATTAAGCAAAGGATGTTAGCAGCTCAGAGTCGACGAAGAGTTATGCAGACAACCGACGCCGAGTTTTGGAATTTAATGTAGGCGATAGAGTATTCTTGAAGGTGTCTCCCTTCAAGGGTATTGTGCAGTTTGGCAAGAGAGGAAAGCTCAATCCTCGATACGTGGGACCTTATGTGATCACCGAAAGTATAGGACCGGTCGCATACAGACTACAATTACCAGATTCCATGGCAGGTGGACATAACGTCTTCCATGTATCTATGCTCAAGAGATGTCTTGGTAATGCAGCAATGTTAGCCCCTCCTGATAATAATGTTGATAATGATGTCGTCGTTCATCGTACAGCCTAATTTGAGTTACAATGAGAGACCCGTTCAGATCCTTGATTCAAGAGTAAAAGAGCTGCGACGCAAACGGATTCCGCTGGTTAAGGTTCTGTGGTAAAATCATAGTTATGAGGAAGCCACGTGGGAGAAAGAAGACGATATGAGGGCTAAGTACCCCGAGTTGTTTAATAACTAAATTTTGGGGACTAAAATTTTTATAAGGGGGGTAGGATGTAACAACCCGATCCTAATTTTTTCGGTTAAACGATGTAATCACGACTTTGGAAGTAAATTGAGATTTATATCTACATAATGCATCGTTCTATGGATGTTAAGTTGCGGCGTATAACCTCGTAGGCGTTTAATTTGGGCAAGACTTAGAAGAAAATACGAAAATGGATGGAATTATACACTTTAGGACGCCTGCGGACGATTGCGGACGATGCGGACGACTCAGGACAGTGTCCGAGTGAATCTGTTTCAAAATTGGTGTATTTCGGACGATAGCGAACGACTGTGGATAACAAGATTCAGCGTCCAAATGAATCTGTCCAATTTTTGGGACAATTCGGATGATACATGCGGACGATGTGGACGACGGCAAGGCGTCCGCAACCAGATTTTGGACGGTACTGACGTAAGTTTGGGACGCTGTTGAGCTGTGTAATTTCGGTCTTGTAGACGTATGCGGACGACAGTACGGCGTCCGTAAGCGTCCAAAAAGGAGCAAATCTGCAAAAAATCAGGAATAAAAGTCAGCAAAATTAGACGAAATTCGACATTTAGTGAGTTAATATTCGCACCTTCTGCGAAGAAAATCTGGGCAGTAGCTCAGTAGCCCACTCTACTTCACGTGTTGTCTCCTTTGTCTTCTAGGTAAGTCTCCCTCTATTTCTTCCCCACTTTCTTCTCCCCTGTTGTGTTTTGGTGCTGGGAAAAACGTTGTGTTTGGGAGAAAACTCTGCTGGAAAGGGGAGAGCTGCTGCACGGTTGATTCAACTTCAAAAAGTAAGGATTGGGTGTGTCTTGGCCGTCTAAGCCCTACCCACAAGTGGTGTGCATGTGTTGTGAAGATTTCTTTACTGTTAGTTTGTTTCCTGCAAATGATTCCTTGGTTGTTATCTTCTTGTTTTGTTACTTTCTTGCAAACTACTTTACTGAAATTAATGAAATGAAATGCTGAAAGAAGAGAAGTGATGAATGCATCAAAGTGATGAATACTTAGAGAAGAGAAGTGATGAATGCTAATGGTTGTTTAGACGATAATCTTCAATGAATGAGTTAAGCCTGTAGAATAATGAGTTAAGCCTGTAGGATAGAATGATGGAATTGAAGATGAGTTCAGTACTGTTTACTTGTTATCTAGTTTGAATCTCTGTGTTATTGTCATTTATATTATTCTATGCACATCATTCTGCTCTTCTATTGTTTAGCATGTTCTCATAAGCATATTTTGATTAGTCAACTTCTGAGCATGTTGTTGTCCATGTCTATTTGTGTCATACTCTTGTGAAGCATGTTTTATTTGTTTGACTTATGATTCAGTTTAAAAGCTTGTTCGCTGTTTAATCGGTTGTTTTATGTAGAAAGGCCATCAAAATGAGAAATCTAATGCACGTATAAATATTCATTCGCTGCTATCTTTATCCAAAAGCATGATCTATTGCAAGTACTTTCTACTAAATGTATGATTCGTATATTTCGTTGCTGCCTCTAGCTATGTTCATTGCTAGTTAGGTTCATCGTTCGCTGTATGTTCGTTATATTCGCGGTATATTCATTTAAATTTCCTGTCCTATGATAACCGAGTAGAAAACATGTTTCGTTAACTGAATCGTCGTTGTTGAAAGCAAGAAGGGTTGAACATAATTCTGATGGAAATATGTAGCTAAAAGTATGTTGTGATATCCTCATTCGTAGTTTGATTTACTGTCGTTTCCTTGTATATATAGAAGCATGCTCCGTTTCGCTAATAGCATGTTTAGATAAACGTCGTTGTTACTTTTGTATGTGAAGCATGTCCTTGTATTCGTTGTGGATGTTCCTAAATGTTGATTATTGTTTCTCATATACGTGTTGTTTGTTTAGAAAGAGGTTGAGTCCATGTTAATAGAAACCACGTAGGGGGTAACCTTCGGAATGGTACCCACATGCATGAGTGAGGAAGAATGCTATGAAAACGACCCTAAAGGCTGGTATATGTCGGAAAAAGAAAGAACCCTAAAGGCAGGTATATGCCGGAAAATGAAAGAACCCTAAAGGCGGGTATATGCCGAAAATATGGAATTGGGGTAGAGGGGTAGTCCGGATCTAGCCTAGCTGCTAGGATACACCCTCACCAAGTCGGGAAAGGGACTACTATGCACACAGGAGGTTAGAATCCGAACAGCTATGCCATCTCAAAGGACAACCTCCAATCTCCAGCTCGATGTACGAGTTAAGAACGAACGAAGAAAACGAACGTAATGAAAGAATTTGGTTTGGGTGGCCCCATTCCAAGAAGAACTAAAGAGAGAAATGCATAATTGTTTTCCCCCATTTCCTTACTGGGCGTAAGCTCACGTCCTTACTTATGATGTACGTAACGAGGGGATTATGCCAGAACTTAAGGAATAGGTCATTCCGGTGGAGCCTGCAGTTGGTCCGATAAAGACGTCAATGGAGTAGTAGTACGGCACGAAGAAATGAAAGACAAGGAGAATCAATAAGAGCTAACAACGAATGGATATCTCACGTTAAGTTTCCTTTTGTGCCTTTATGTGAATATTTGGAATCTTATGTAAGTTTTATTAGAGAACTAAAAACCTTGGATTTAAAATATGTTTTAAATAAAGTTTTCTATTTTTTCGTTTAATTATGCTTCTGCAACTTTTATGAATAACTTTTTTAACGAATGAACAATGAAAGAATGATTTTATTAACGATTTGGATTTTGATACACTTTGATAACCTTTTTTTCTTTAGAAACGATTTTAAATTGTCATATTTTTAAGGTTAATGAGCTTTTAAAACGGTTAAGAATCCGGGTCGTTACACTTATATTCCCAACTCTTATATATACTTAATGACAAAGGGGGAGAATAGATTTGATTAAATCATTTTGTTTTGATGTTTTTGTTTTCCCCATTGATTGGATTTTGCATATTTATAAAGGGGGAGAAATTTTATTGATTTCTTTTATGAATAATATTTGTTTGTGGTAATATCCCTCCAACGGTTTTATATGTTTAATGTTAAAGGGGGAAAATGATATTTGCTTGAAATATTGATACGTTGAATGGAATGGTTGATTTTGTTTGATAAATTTCCTTCCCGTTGAATTCTTTTTTGTTATGACAAAAAAGGGAGAAGTTAGGTAAGTTGTTTGTTAGAAAAGCATGATTAGCATGAATTTAAAAGCTAGATATATTGCACAACTAAGAGGGAGAAATCATATTATGCAATACTATATACATATGTTTAGGATAAATAATTAAACAACTTAATATGTTTTGCCATCATAAAAAATGAAGAGATCGTTGGCCTAATTGACATTAGGTGATATGATTTGATGATAATGATATTATTTATACAATTAAGTTGTTTAATGTGTATTTGTTGATGTTTGTAAATAAGTTATTTACATTCATTGAAAATACGCTTAATACGAGTATTAATATGTTTGCCTAAATCTATGTAGCTTATATGATGATATTTGGGACTTAGAAGAATGAAAAAGGGTGAAACGTGAAGAAGAGGTCAACTAAGACATAGAAAAGGTTGACCAAAATTGTGCAAAACAGAGGAGGCGGTTGACCAGCTGAGAAATGGTGGACTGATTTGTAAAGACAGAAAGTTCGGCAGTTTTGCTATCGAGGAAGCGGTTGAGCAGTGAAGAAATGGTCGACCGCAAAATAAGACAGATTTGAGCCAATTTCTGCAATATGAAGAAGCGGTCGGCCAATTAGGAAGGGGTTGACCAGTGTGACAGACTTGGGAGAAAAATAGACTACCAAAAGCATAATGGTAAAATTCCAACAGTCGGATACGGGTCGACCAAAAAGGAAATGGTCGACTGCTCAAGCAGGGTCTATATATAGAAGGCACTTCGAAGCTCAATCTAACCAAGTGATAATCGAAGCGAAGCTATGCCAAATTTTATACTCGATTCCAATTTAATTCTAGAGTGTCAACCCTAACTCTCCCATCCTCAAACTTAAGAGTTTACATTTGGAGAGCTTAAGTTATTTGTTGTATTTTCTTTTATCTTCATTGTACTCAAACAAAGGGTGACGCCCCGCAACAGTCAAATGTTAGATTGACACCCATGAAGATCAATCTAGAGGGTGATGCCCTGAGAATAGTCTGTAAAGGTTTGATTGACACCTGTGAAGTCAATCATCACTAACCGGGGAAGTTAGGTGATTTAAGAATCTCCAAGTCGGGAACTTGAAGCGCGGAAGCATGCTTGGGTTGCCAAACCGCGTGAACAAACTGTTTGCGCTTTCTATCCCTTAAACTCTTTATTATTGTTATTAATTGTGTGCTTAATTTGTATTAAATCACTTGGGGATAAAATAATTAATATCGCACGAAAAAGTTTAGCACATCTACACCCCCCCACCCCCCAACCCCAACCCCAACCCCAACCCCAACCCATCCTCTATAGGCGTGCAACATTTCTACAAGATGGGCCAGATCAAACAAAGTTGAATCAACCCAAACTGCATAGGGCCAAGATGTTTCGAGTTGAACCGGATCAGATTAAGCTAACCCGAACCAGATCGAACTGAATCGATCGACCCGAACTAGATCGAGCAGAGCCGAACCGAACTGGATCGAGTCAATCCAAACTAGACTAGTCCAACTTAGACCAAACTAAGCCAAATCAAACCGAATCGAATCAAAGAAGTTGTTTTTTATCAATTTCTTAGAGTCTTTCATATCTTCTGATGAAGGGTTTATAATAAATAAGTTTTTGAGTCTTTGAATTTACTTGGATCTTCTAGACTTAGACTTTAGCGATTCATTAATATTCATCTGTTGAGATAAGAGTTTATTTTTATGTCTAACATTGCATCATTTTTTTTTCTAAAATATCATTTTGAGACGTGTTTTCATAGTATTTGACATGTTATATTTTATTTTATATGTATATTTTCACTGGACATGATTTATATTGAGCATGCACATTAATTTATAGATCATGTAACGTCTCTCAGTACTCACAGTACAATATTGTCCGCTTTGGGCCAAAGCACGCATAATTTTTTCTTGGGGTTAGCCCAAAACGCGTTGTACTAGGTAGGGAGGGGAACCCTACTTATAACTCATGCATTTTCTACTCTCCCAAGCAATGCGGGATTGTGCACTGTAGAATCGTATGTACGCCTATAGAGGGGGTGAATATAGCATTCTAATCTTTTTCGTGCGATATTTGATTTCTCTAAACCCTATGTGATTAACCGCATACAATTAAATAAACAATCACAAATATATCCTATAAAGTAAAGAGTAAGGGTAAGAGAGTTGACACTGATTTGTTAACGCAGTTAGGCAAACCCGCCTACGTCCGCGCTCCAAGAGTCCACGTGGAGATCCTTGAACCAATTGGCTTACGAGTGCCAACTAAACCATTACAATAATGACTATTAATGGGGCGTCACCCTTTGATTATTTCGGGGCGTCACCTTTTACTTGACTATTACCGAGAAATCACCCTTTGATTGAACTTACGGGCGTTCAATCGAGTCGTTGACTGTTTTGAGGTGTCACCCTTATATTACAAATTCGTAGAGAGTCACCCTTTACAATTTAGCTCAAATGTTTTGGAAATTTAAAGCGCAAAAACTAATCAAAACTCTCCCAAATTGAATTCTCAAGTTTGGGGTTAGGAAAGTTGGATTTAACAAGCTCAATAATATATTTGGAATCGAGTATAAATTTTTGGCAAGGCTTCGCCTCAATTCCAAGTTATGTAGAATGAGCTATGGAAGTCTATGTATTTATAGAACTGTCTATTTTCGGTCGACCTAAGTGTTTCGGTCGACCGCTTATAGCCGTTGGAAAATATAACCGTTGGAAATCTGACCGTTAAGCTTACTATTGAAAATATATAGGCAGCGGTCGACCTCTGTCTGTTGAAAATGACTTTGGAACGCTTGTCACAGTGCGAGCAGTCGACCGGATCCGTACAACGGTCGACCGCTCCCGAACAAAAACTATTTTTCCGCTTCTATGATGTTTTTCGGTCAACCGAATTTCCAACAGCAACCGCACCAAAACTGCAAAAATGCCAAAAATGACAAATTCATTCGGTGAACATTTTCCGGTCGACTTGCTCTACCGCAACCTTGACCGCAACGCATCTGAAAACTGTCGAATGAATTTGTTTACCATTTCAAATGCCAAACTCAACTGCACCTTCGACCGCGGCGCATCTGAAAACACTAGGAGCAATCTGTAAAGCTTTTTGGACTCGTCACTCGACCGTATGCTCGACCGCGGTCCGATCGAAAATGCTGGGAACCGTTTTTGGTCGACAAGAACTGCACCATACGCGACCACAACTCTCCAAAAAACCGTCAATATATTTTCTAAGTCCCAAAACGATATAAATTCACTATATGGACTTAGATAAACAAGTTAGCACAACTTAATACTCATTTTGAGGGTATTTCCAATAAATATTAATATAAATATAATAAATAATCAATTAAGCAAAAATCAATAAACACAATAAATAACTTATTAATTCACTCAAAATATTCATCATCAAATAAACTTAAGCCTAATACATTTAGGCTAACACCTGAGTCATTCCTAAACTTCACAGAGCGGGATGTCACAATCCCCCCCCCCCCCCGGGTTGGAAACCCGATATCCTTATCGGTCACACTTCTAGTTGGGATTTTGCTCTGATACCATTTGCAACATCACTTAGTTCTCCAGTATAATATTGTTCGCTTTGGGCCGAAGCCCGCACGGTTTTATTCTTGAGGTTAGCTCAAAACGCGTTGTACTAGGTATGGAATGGAACTCTACTTGTAAACCATGCATTTTCTTCTCTCTCAAACAATGTGAGATTGTGCACCGCCACTGATATAGGTCGGACCCATACCTGAATCATTCTTGGACTTCACAGGACAAACTGCCACAAATCATCTCGATCGTGTGAATTGGAATTGATAGAACCATGTGGGAGTCTTGTTTTTGTTATGCACATTGGACCGTTAGATGATGTATTTGTTTGTTGTTAACTAAAGTAATAAGACAGATATATGTGTTGAGTCCTTGAGCGTAAAACCCTAAATCTAATTAGGGTCTTTCGTAGCTTGTGCAATTGTTGAATATCATCGTTGTTCTATTATATATGGTATGGTTTGCTCAGAGATCATAACGGACTCCATTTTCACTATGATTTTCATAGCACAATAGGAGCTATTTGATATATGTATCACACTATTATGGAATATTTTAACATTTGCCCTACTGCTTATTTATAAACCAATTTTACGAAAACGTATTATATTTGACATGTTCATCACATTTTTTTTCTTAATACAAATGTTGAATATAAAACTTTATCATTATTGAGTTTAATCAACTTACCTTAACAATTCTCTTATTTCATGTTTGAGTTAGGGAAATTACTGGTTGCCGATGCAAAAGTAGACTCACCAAAAACTACAAGCATATGAGAAAAATGTAATCATATAAAAAACTGAATTGTATGGGAGGGAATTTATGTGATTAGTAAATGAAAAACATAATGAACTAAAAAACAAAATTACCAAAAAAATAAGGTCTATACTGGAGAGACATATTGCCTCCTGCGTGTGCAGGGATGGAATCAACAGTGGCCAACAGTATCCAAATTAGTCTGCCCATTACCACCACATATTTGAAAAATATGTATAATTAGTTCTTTGTTTATGCTGTACCAGTCTTTCGGGTTATCGTAGACACGACTTTTAATTTAGGTTCTCAGGATTAGGATCTTGTTTCATTTTTGTCTTGGATTTGATTAAGTTTCCACCCCAAATTGAAATTGAAACATCTAATTTGACATTGGACCTACTTCTTCAATTCAGCTTCAGTTTGGTTCTCATACACATTCCTAAACTCCTCTAAATCCTACAGGCAATCATTGGGTAATATCTTATTTCAATTATTTATAATAAATACAATATTAATCAACATCATAATATAACTTTTACAAACTACATATCTTGTATCATATGTTTTCTTTAATCACATGACAGCTAAATATACAACGTCAGCTGGTCGGGGTTGGTTATCATTTGAAATTACGATAAAAAGCATAATTGAGAAACAAAGACTGCAAGACATTCACAAAAAATTCACAAAAATTGAAACTAATCATCGTAAGAGAATAACAATAATCGATTGTGCTGTAAAAATAGCCCCTAGTTATAAAAATCACCGGCAACTGGCTAATGATAGCATCGGAGTTTAAAACCATAAAATAAAATTTTAAAAAAAAAAAAAGCATTTTTCAAATTGATGAACTCTTCCCAGACTCTCAACCCATAATGGGTTGTTAAATATTTTAGTCTCAAAAGAGCATATTGATTAAGCACTCATCTTGTATTGAACGCACCTACTTGGGGCCAATGTCTTTGAGTGCACAAATCTGCTCTTCCCCCATTGCAGACATAACAGACACGACCAGATCCTTACCCTCAGAGAATCCATCTTTAATCTGCACCAAATTTTCATAAATTGGTTTTTAGACTTCCATACATGAGGAAAAGAGGGGCACAGGTAGTGTAGATAAGACAAAGTTATAAGAGCATTTTTTACTCAACCTATCCTTTCCGTAGAAAGCACCACGACTAACCACAACACTGGCACATCGTTCTTTCAATTTGTTATCATTACGATTTACACATGTTATTAGTATTCAGGATTTCCTAATCTACTTTTATGGTGAAGTTCTGTGCCTTAAAAACTACATATTTGCAAGAAAAAACATTAACAATCACACATTTTATCTTCTTAAACGTGTTTGTACAATGAGACAACAACAAGCAAAACGAAATCTCTATCCATCTACAATATTATTATCTTATCCCTACAATTTCTAAGTTGCCTTTTTGGAGTAAATAAGGGCAAACAAGATTTTTACGTTTTATTCTGGCTTTTTTTTGTACTAAACATTGTATTTCCAGCAAAGTGAATTACAATTTTTACTTTCTCTTGGGATGCCAATAAGTAGAAAAAAATGAACTAAAAATTTTAAAATATAGAAGACGCTCATCTTGGCAAGCCAGACAAGCGTTGAGGCTTGTCCATGTCACTAGTTTGGCATGTCCATTCTTCATAGCATTTCACACATTAGAATCCATTCAAGTTTGGCTACCTAATTTTCTGGATAATCATGGGGCAACAACTAATTCAAAATTATGAGTTCTTCTAGAGAGAGTTTTCATGAAAGGCATAAGAAGATCCATCAAGTATATAGCGTAAGTGCAAAATTCCAACAGCATAGCCTCGATAACAAAGCGATAAAAGTTCATGGTGCCTCAAAAATAGAAAATCCAATTACTCTAACCTGAGTCAGAAGGTTGTCATCGGTTGGAAGCCTCAGGTCATCTTTGGTGCTACCATTGTCTGTCAGCAGACTAACCTGTAATGTATTCCATGCGTTTGTCTAAGCCAATAGGTTATAAAAATTGCCAAATTAGAGTAAAGAAAATAAAAAAAGGATGTAGGAGTTATACAAATCCATCCTCAGAGATATCAATCAACTGATAATCAGTTCTGGTAACATGGGGTACCTGTATTTCAAAACCAACAAATCAGGTGAAATGAAAAAGGATGCACCGTGAGATACATTCAAGCAAATGAAAAAGTAGAAAACAGAAATGCTTACATCACAATTGTGGGAAGAAGGAACAATATCTTCCAGCTTTTTGGCAGTGAAGATGTCAATAGCAACAAAGTGACATTTAGCATGACCATGCTTACCAGTTTTAGAAGTGGAGACCTCCACAACCTGTTGAACCAAAAAGAGCACTTAAACACATTGAACAAAATGAAAACTTTTGAACAAAATCTATCTTGCTGAACGAATGATAATGCAAACTTAGTCATCATATATGCAGACAGTGATATTTATAATAATTGTTATGTCGTAGCAAATAAATTCACACACTTCATCCAACCAAGTTGATCCATATGGTTCAGCTTTCCAAAGGAAACTATAACAAATTGATCATTTTCACCAAATAGAATACGATAAGTCGAATACTGTATCCACAAAAAGAACAAATATGAATAAGAACATCAAAGAAAAAAGCAACTCATTTTAGTGGGGGCAAATTGTTTCCTGGAGAGCTCTAAACGTCGGCTACCAATGTTTAGGATCCCAGCAAGAGGACAATGTGTAGAGAGCTGACTTTTCATTAGAATCCCTACATGCCAGATGAGCTTACATACAGAAAAACAAGATTGAAAACATGGTGATAAGCAAGTATGGCCATTTCTTATCCTTATGTCATCCTTTTACAGCTAAGGATGTTGCAGAACTTTTTTTTGACAATATCTTTCGTTTACACGGGTTACCCAAAACAATTGTCTCTGATCGTGATAAAGTTTTCTGTAGTAAATTCTGGAAAGAGTTGTTCAAGCTACATGGGACTTCTCTCTGTTTTAGTTCTGCTTATCACCCACAATCCGATGGTCAATTGGAAGTACTTAATCGGACGATTGAGTCATACTTACGATGTTTCACTGGAGACAAACCGAAGGACTGATCCAGGTGGCTCGCTTGGGCCGAATATTGGTACAACACTTCGTATCACTCTGCTATTCATATGTCACCTTTTAAGGCAGTTTATAAACGAGATCCACCACCTATGTTAAAGCTAGATCTTCCAACTTCATCTGTGGTATCAGCTGTTGATTTACAATTAAAGGAAAGGGATGATGTTCTGGTTGTTCTTAAACTTCAATTGCAGAGAGCTCAATTGCAGATGCGGACTACGGCTAATAAGAAACGGAGAGATGTGCAATTCCAGCCAAGTGAATTGGTATGGTTACGTCTCCAGCCTTATAGGCAAAAATCAGTAGCTAAACGTTTGTGTGTGAAGCTGTCTCCTCGTTTCTATGGTCCTTTTCGGCTGTTACAACGAATTGGGCAAGTGGCTTATAAACTTCAATTGCCGGAGTCTTCGGTAATTCATCCTGTTTTTCATGTTTCTCTATTGAAACGGGTTTATGGTGAGGTACAGCATAGTGTTCCTTTACCTGAGATGTTGCTCAATGATATGGATTGGAGGTTACAACCGGAATCGCTTTTAGATGTCCAGCCACAGTGCGGTGATGAGAAGAAGACATTGGTTTTGATCAAGTGGAAGCATTTACCTCCGTTTGAAGCCACTTGGGAAGATTTTGACGTTATTCGTTTCCAATTTCCTGCCTTCAACCTTGAGGACAAGGTTCTTTTTTGGGCCGGGAGTAATGATAGGCCTCCTATACGTTTTACATACTATAGAAGAAAGAGGGGTTAAAATGTAAATACACAATACACATTCTTGTATTCTTGTAATAAAAGCGGTCATTCATTTTGATGGACGGTTATCGGGAGAAGAGAAAGGAGAGAAAAGTAGGTTGAGGGAAAAGGAACCTCAGCGACGAGCTAGGTGTTCCTCAGTGTTGTAATCGAAGATTTCTTGAATAAAGATCTGTGTTTCTTGCTTCTAATCTGTGTTTCTTAGCTTCTATCACATGGTTACAGAAATGTTGGCAAAAAGAATCATACAAACTAACAAAAATCCCTATGCATCACTACCGTTACTTACCAAGAAAAAAGATGGAATAAGGCATTTTTGCGTTGATTATAGCAACTCAATTATCTCACACTCAGGGATAAATTTCCAATGCCCATATTATAGGAAATTTATCCAAGGATATGAACCTTGGTAAGACAACTATCAGAATTAACCAAGGAAAACTTCCATTGGGGACCTTCAGCCGTCCCATTTGAGACCATGAAGAAGGAAATGAGTTGAACACCAATGCTAGCTTCACCAGACTTTAATCAACAATCTACCATTGAGATTGTTACAGGCTATGGAGGCATGGGAGCAGTGTTAATGCAGAATAAGAAACCAATAGCTCATATAAGAAAGGCATTCTTTCCATGGAACCTTGGCTTATACACATACAAGAATGAATTATAGACATTGGTAATTAGAGTCACCAAATGGAGGTATTACCTTGAAGGCAACATTTTCTTATCAAAACCAGTCACCGATCACTTAAGTTCCTTTCAAAGCAAAAGATAACTACTCCACTTCAGTAAAATTGGCTGTCCAAACTGTTGGGAGTCACCAAACTGTTGGGAGGTATTATCTTGAAGGCAACACTTTCTTAATCACAACTACTCACTGATCTCTTAAGTTCCTTTTAAAGCAAAAGATAACCACTCCATTTCAGTAAAAATGGTTGTCCAACCTGTTGGGACTCCATTACAAGATACATTACAAGAAAGGAAGGGAGAATGTAATGGTGGATGTTTTATCATGGCTATGCAAAGAAGAAGAATGCAACAACATATCAAAAGTAATACTTTCATGGATTCAAGAGGGGATCCAAAGTATGAAGATTATCTAGTTGTTCAGACTGAGAAACAAAAAGATATTTTAGATTAAAATGTCGAAAGTGAATTTCAGTATAAGAATGGATAGTTAAAGTATAAAGGCACACTCTGAGTACGAATTAAGGGAAACATAAGGCCCAAACTCATTCAAACCAATCATGTCTCTTAAGAGGGAGGCAACTCTATAATCTATGCCACCTTATACCAAGCAAAACAAAATTTCTATTGACCTAAAATGAATAAAGAGAACAAAGATACAGTTCTTCAACGTGATGTTTGCCAAAAGGCAGAGCCCCTCCATATATGTGATTATTACAACTATTACCTGTTCCTTAGCAACCTAGGACACACATCCAATGTATTTTATAGAGCGGTTGCCAAAATCTGATGGGAAAGATTGCATTATGGTGATCATTGACAACTTTACTAAATACGCTCACTTTATAGCATATCTCATCCTTCCATAGCTCTAGAAGTACTAATCTTTTCCTAAAAACATTCAAAAATTACACCGAACACCCCAAAGCGTAGTCACAAATTGAAATAAGATATTCATATGGAAGTTTTGGAAAGAACTTTTCAAGTTATTGGGAGTTAATTTATATCTCAATTTAGCTTATCTTCAGGAAACAGATGGACAAAACAAAAAGACTCACTCAATGCATTGAAATGCATCTTCGTTGCATGATACTCGAAGTTCTAAACAATAGGAAAGGTAATTGTCTTAATGTTGGTATAATACCACATTATACTGCAATTCAAATGACCACATTTAAAGTCTTTTATGGAGTTCATACTCGAAGACTAGTGTTGGGTTCTTACCAACGATCAAGACTAGCAGTTGTTGAAGATATGCTGGAAGAAAGACACAATCTGAACAAAATTTTAAAGGAGAGAATAACTCAAGCACAAGCATAAATGCGACCTTATGCCAATCACCACAAAACTGAACGATCCTTTTTTATTGGAGATTCGGTGTTAATCATATCACCAACAGTCAATTTCCAAAAGACCCCACCAAAAACTAGATTAAAATATTTTGGCCCTTAGGAAGTCATTAAAAAGGCTGGTAGAGTAGCGTACGAGTCAATTTCACCACCCTCTTTGAAAATCTATCTTGTTCCTCATGTTTCATTATTAAAGAAACACATTCAAGACACTCACAAACCAGCTTCCCATCTTCTTGCAGACACTCAAAAAATGTTTGACCTCTATCCTTCGACCTTATGACAAATGCAAAACCTTCCTCTGACACAATGATTAATCCAATGGGAGGGCCAACCTACTTCATAAGCCACTTGGGAAGAGGCTTCAAAGATCAAAAATACATATCCAGACTTTAAACTCCGGGGACAAGGTTCATATAAAGGAGAGGACTGTCATGAACTCTACCCCTACTTCATCATCCAAATAGAAGAAAAGAAATAGTGCCATGAAGAAGGAAGAGCAGCGCTAGAGGCCATTGGGATTTAAAAGCTGGTTAACACTAGGTTTGATATTAGGCAACAAACATTGTCTAAACATAACTAATTCTGGCAGTCCGCCCTGTGAAGACAAGAATGACCCAGGTGAGGGTCCGACCCATACTAATGGAGGTGCCCAATCTCACATCATTTGGGAGAATAAAAAATGCATAGTTTATAAGTAAAGTTCTCTTCCCTTCATAGTACAACGCGTTTTGGGTCAAACACAAGAACAAAACTGTACGAGTTTCGGCCAAAAACGAACAATATTGTACTTGGAAGATTGAGGACGCTACAAATGATATCAGAGACAAAGCTCAACCGGAAGTGTGACCAACGAAGACATCGGACCTCCAAGGGGAAAGATTGTGGTAGTCCATCATGTGAAGGCAAGGATGACTCAGATGAGAGTCCGACCTATAACAATGGGAGTGCACAATCTCATGTCACAAGGGAGAGTGAAAAACGCATGATTTTATAAGTAGAATTTTCCGTTATACCTAATACAACGCATTTTGGACTAAACCCAATAACAAAACCGTGTGTATTTCACCCCAAAGAAGACAATATTGTACTAGGAGAGGACTGGGATGTTACACTAACCGAGCCTCATTTCTTATAATAATGTTCATGTGTTTACGTGTATATTTTCGTGTTTAGCAGTAAGAGGATATGGAGGAAGGAGTTTGTGATCGTGAGCTACATCTGAACTGCACCCTCTATTTTCGTGTTTTAGTTGGAATTTTGGTTGTAAAAGGTTGTCCAAAGAAAAATCCAGTATTTTCTAAGTAAAATTTTATTTTTCATTGGTCGGCTATAACACATTTAAATTGCAACGGTGTCCTGCTTCCTTTCGCTTCTCTTCTGTTTCAGTCCCCAGCTCTTGTGCATCTCCTCATGATATTCGCTAATCATACTTATTGGTAATAATACATACATGGATACAACCCATTGTTCATTAGATAAACATGATTGAGATTTGCAATCAACGAATTAGATCGCTCACTCTAAATTGTAAACCTAAAGAATGAACAACATTCTGATTGCAGAAAACGTAATGAATTAAATATTTCTCAGATCAGAACCGAGACCAACAAATACTTGACGAAGAATAAGAATCGATCGGAAAAGAAAAAAAAAACCTTGCAAGGTCTGCCCTTGATGACTATGTAACCGTTCTTGCGAATGGTGCCGGCCTGCTGCGGATAAGTTTTGGAAGCCCCGGCGTCGGCTTTCGACTCAAAGTGGTGCTCCTCGTCCGACATGTCTGATAGGGTCAATGAGAGAGAAGGAGGAGAGAGCAAAAGACGAATCCTTAATGGCTCGTAGAGTCAATAGATGAAGAAGAAATAAAGCGGAGATACAAGAAGAAGGGATTACTTTAGTGTAGCGAGGTCTATCCTCCCAAGTTTTCTTCAGCATTACACTCTTTTTCAACCGTGTGATGAATCATCAAAATCAAGTCTTGTTGTATGATTGCTGCTAAATTGATATTTTCACTGTACACTCAATCACACGCCTCTTTTGTTTTTCTGGGAAAATGAAAAATCAACCCTCGCAATTTGAAAACAATAAGAAGCCAATAAGTAAATATTTTTGTTAATAATTAATCACTAAATTATAAAAAATTGATGTAATAAATATTGTATTACTTTTTTTTTTTTTGTTAAATAGTGTTGTTGTTTTTCTGCATAATATTGTCTTTTCTTTGCGAAATGTTAGTTTTACACAGCAGAACGTTGTCTTTTCGATGCAAAGCGTGAATCCTTAAAACATAACTCAAGAAAGTCGTCATTCCACAGATGAATGTTATCTTTCTACATATGAATGTCGTTTTTACTTTGCAGAAAATCCACATTCTGTTGCCGAAAAACGACGTTCCGCTGCGGAAAGATAACATTCAGCTACGGAAAAACAATGTTCCGAAGAAGAAAGTTTTCTTTCCGCAGAGGAATGTCTGAAAATAAAAAAAAAATCATTGTCTTTTTCATAGAAAAACACAGATAACACAGATAAGTTGTGATTCTCCCATGGACTATAAAACAATTCTAAATCATCTGAAAACTAAAACATTAACATTTTTTAACAAAATCTTCTAATTTATAAAATCTGAAATTTTCTAAATTCATTCTTTTACAAAATCTGAAATGTTCTAAATTCATTGTCAATAGATATTAACTATTTTCCACTGAAAGTCTCTTCTAAAATCATGTGTTCTTCCATTTTTTCCATGAGTATTTGCTCTTTTCCATGTGATTTTCAGAAAATTAACGGCGATCTTCGCGATAGTAATTTTTTATAGTTCAGTGGTTAAGTTGTTAACAAAAATACTTTAGTGGTTGATTTCTTATTGATTATAAAGTACGATAGTTGATTTGTCCTTTTCTATTTATTTATTGATTAATTCATATAATTTATTATTTAAAATATTTATATTATATCATAATTAAATAAAATGTAAAAGTCATGTCATAATTTATTATTTTTAATATAATTAGACAATAATACATGAGCGCTACATTATGGTGTGAAACTAAGGTATAAAATAAAAACGTAAATTGAAATTACCCTATTATATCAATTAATAAATAACACACCATATTTAATAGAATATATCATGCAGAAAAATCTATCATCGTCCATAATCATTTCCATTAAAATCATTTAGTTTAATTGGATATTTTCTAAAAATAATGGGCTGAAATTGACATGTCCTTGACAGCCTCTTAGCATGACCCAACATAAGGTCCACCAAAAGAAAACTACTTAAAAAATCATTATGCTTTTAATGCCATGCATTATTCATTTAGTCCTTTTTAATCATTTAATGCTTATTATAACCTTATTCTTATCAAATCTAAAATAAACATGTCACATTTCAAATGTTATGCCATGGTTGTAGATATTTACTATTACCCTAAATGAAAATTGAAGCTTTTGATTCATTTATAATGTTAAAAAAATTAAACATAAGACTGAAATTAGTTGAATCAATGGTTACTTACATCTAATATTGAGAAATTGATAAGAATATAATCAAATCAAAAAAGGTTTTTTTCTTTTTTCTTTTTTTTGTAATTTTGAAGAATTACAAACAAGAATCCATCGACTCCTAAAATTAAAATCCAAACATGACTAAATTGGTTCCAATTCGAGATGAAGTAAATCAAACTGAACATGTCAAGTCTCATCGCTTATTGCATGTACAAAGTGAGTACAAATATGAAAGATTTGATTCGATCTTTGTTTAATGTGTTAACAAAAATGTAATAGTGGGCATCTCTACACGTCAATCGAACGAAGAAATGCAACTTGCATCTTAATTTAATTAGAATCTAGGCGAGAGGATAGTGTATGATGGAGTCAAGTATCACAATTATCTCGATTTTTCTATTAATTATTAAAATGCTTAGTAATCTTAATTGTTTTGCATGAGAACACCTTGACGGCTTTTTTATTGTCCGTGCTTTGTTCACAGTGCAAATATTTTTGTTTTTAAAATTAGGAGGAGAGGAGCAATGCCCAAGCTTCTTTACTTTAACCACTGAAATAGTGAAAAAATAAATGACATGAATATGCAATAACAATACTCAATAATTGTCGCGTAGCAAATTTCTATAGTGAAAGAATCTTGAGTTGACAATCTTGTTAGGGAGGACTTGGTTCGATTCAGTTTGTTTTTAGATTTGAATTGAACCAAATTGAAAGATTCGGTTCCAAAAATTAAAGTTGGGACCGACTCGTGAGATTCGATTTGATTAAATTTTTTTTAAAAATATAGGAAAATTAACAAAAAAAAAACCCTATAGTTAAGAATAAGAAATACGACAAACTTTCAAAAATTTTTATAAGCAACTAAAAATGAATAACCCTAAAGTATGGATAATGAACGACGCAAACCTTCCCGTCATATTTTCCGTCAAAAATTGCAGAGGGATGTCCTTTATAGGCTGAGGGATGTCCCTTGTCTTTGCAATCCACCCTTATATATCAGAGTGGATTGCATAGACAATGGACGTCCTTCAACCTATAAGGGACGTCCCTCGACCTATAAGAGACGTCTCTCAATCTATGACAGACGTCTTTCACTTAAAATGAATAAAGACGATGTCGTTCTTAGCTTAAAATGACATCTCTTAGGTAACAACAGACGTCTCTCACTTAAAACAGACAAAGACGACGTCGTTTCATATTAAAACAGATGTACCTCAATTCAAAACGAATGTCCCTCGCTTAAGACATACGTCTCTTTGACAATTTGGATCAACCTTGTTTTCTCTCTGGCGGGCCGAAAACATAGAGGAGGGTGGAGGTATCCGACGAACGTCATTCAACGTGGTAAACTTTGAAATTCTTGAATATTTGATTATCTTTTCAATCGCAATGTAAAATTTAAAAGTGAATTTCATTTTTCTTGGAGGACTAACATCGACTTTGAAGGTCAACGCCAACGGACGAAATCGGCAGTGAGGGAAAAACTTTTCAAGTAAGGAAAAACAAAAATTTTAGAATAAATTTGGATAGACTTTGACGTTAGAGTGATTGCACCGTTTGTCTCTGTAAGTTTGGACTGAAAACATGATGGGAAAGTTTGTGTCGTTCATTTTTCATAGTTAGAGATTTTAGTTGTTCAAAAAAAATTTTTAAAGGTTTGCCGTGTTTCTTATTTTTAAACTATAAGGTTTGTGTTGTTAATTTCCCAAAAATATAATTTTTATGGAAATATGCAAATGTATATGGTCCACCTTGCAGTAAGGTGTGTTGGATGTAGGTGGATTTGTTTGTGTTTATGCTGATACAATTGTATTGAGTTATTCGATATATTATTTAAAAATAATTTATTAATAACTTTAAAATAATATTTTGAAATAAAATTATCAAAATAAATGGAAAGGTTTAATGTGAATCTTTCTTTATTTCGTAGAGTAGTAGGATGGCAACAAAGTAGGAGAATCAAACACTAGCAAATGGTCCAGACATCTATTGGGTCATTATTGAGTGTTGTGGCCCTCACCCTTGTTCACCTAGTCCTTACACCCGCACCATAGATTCCAATTCAATAAGTGGAAGGCATTAGTTGTCCATTTGCCCATTAATAATTATAAGCGATGAATCAGTGGACAGCATGTGTACGGTCACCGAAAGAGTGTTACTTTATTATACTACACATAACAAGTCGATCTTATTATAAAGATAAATAATTAATTAAAAACTATTTGATGAGGCGTGTTTTGGTGTTCACTTAGTGGCCTTAACCACTTAATAATTTTTGCTAACAAATAAAATACTTAACTATGACAATATAAAGTACACAAATGTCACCGTTAATAATGACCTTACTTTGACAATGATAGAGTAAAAAGTTTTCTCTTGAAAATATTTTCTCTTATACGCTTTGATCTTTGGCCGAGTTTTTCAAAATGCAAACTAGAGATTTCCACATATTTCTGTTTAAAGAATCACTTACAAAGACAAATATTTTTTCTCTCGACAATTCCATCATTATATTGTCATCTATTTTGAATTTAAAACAATAATAATGCAAGAAAGAATAGCTTGATAAATCAAAGCAAATGAACAATTTTCTACGATCAATTGAAGTCTTTTACTTTTTTCATCAGGATTACTCTTTTTCAAAGACGTCAAATTACTTAGAAGAATTCACAATTTAATTAAAAAGACGTTGTCTTTCCTCTGCCGATCGTCGTCTTTTTGTTGCAGAAAATCGTCTTTCCCCTAAGGAAAGTAATATTTCATGAGTGTTATTTCAAGTACTTACTTTCCATAGCAGAAAGACAACGTTCCCAGCAGAAAGAAAAAGTTTTGCTATAGAAAAAAAATGTTATTTAGTGGAAAACGTGATAGTAAGTTTGCTTCATTCTTTTTACGTAGTTGAGTGTTTTATTTATTAGCAAAAATTATTTAATGGTTTGCTTCTTTGATGTCATAATTTAGTTTAGGGATTGTTTTGTTAATTTTTTCTAAGAGATTTGTTTATTTCAATTTGGAAGCTGTGAAGTCAATTTTGTGGGACCCAGTTCAGCGAAGCCTAGTTGGGACCCTTCTCATTCAGTTTCCCAAATCTTTCCAGTGTTTGGAATTCTGAAAAACCCTCATTTTCCATCAAAGTCATCATCGAACAAATGAGGGACCACCTCTCCTCTCTTTCTCTCTCAAGAAATAAATGACATTTTCTATCACCGAATTGAAAATAATTAATTTAATAGCTCATGACATAACAAATCCCAAAAAATATAAATTGAAATCCAATTTTAAAACATAACTAAATATAATTGCTAAGATTTGAGCCGACCCATAAAAAAATTACTTGGATATAATAACTTAATTATCTAATAATAGAAAGGATTAAGCTTACCAACCCGAACTATACTCCAATAGAATTGTGACACGTGGCTTCTTGTCTTCTTGCTATCCTCCTTTATCTGTAATTTACCCGAGGCTTTTGAGATTTTAACCAATTATTACAATTTTATTATAGCAAAAATAATTATTTTTTCAAATGTGAATTTAATAAAAAAAAAAAAAGACCAGATAAAATAGAAAAGTCCAGTCTACACCACGTGTTTGATGAAATCAAATCTATTAGTTTTGAGGTTCTCATCATTTTCACATTACTCCCTGATTGGAGATTGGAATCCAATCGAACCAGTTAAGTTCTAACTCTATGATATATGTCTGGTTAAGTTCTAATTTGTTTTCAAATTTAAAATATTTTTCTCTAAGTTTTAAATTTATAAATTTTTCTCAATCGATTAATAATTAGATTTGATCAAGTCCATGTAAAATTTGTGAAATCATCTCAAACATTAAAATCATTAATTCGGTAGAAAAATCTAATAATTATTAAAAAATATCTATGTAATTTAGTTTTTAGTCAAAAATATTAAATAATTTTATTTAATAAAATACCACCTTTAAAATATGAAAACAAAGTTAATAATTCATCTATTAACAATACTAAATATAAAGCATGCTTCAAAACTTTATTATCATAAATATGAAACTGAGTTTATTGAAAAATTCAACTACGCAATATTTTTAAAAAATTACAACGGAATTTATTTATCAAAACGATATGAAAACTAAATAGAAAATTAAATCTATTATTCTCACTTGACTACATTCTCCTCAATATGTTCGTCTGCCTTTGGAATATTCTTTATCAACACTAATTCATCATCAAATAAAAACTCACTGACACTACAAAATTAAAAGTGAGATAAACTCAGCAAGCAAAAATATATGCATATGTAAATTAATTGCATACATTACTAAATTTCATGCTTAAAAGTTATATATTGATTGTAACTCATTTTCTAACCTACCATGCGTTCAGGCTTTCAGAAAACCAGCAGTTTCTTACATTTATAAGGTTTTATCAACCATCTTAGATACATAATATGTTTTTCGTCAATTCTATCAGATTTATGCATTCATACTTATATACATTATGACCTACAAATTTTATTTTTCTAGGTTACTATGTCAATGCATAATCATGTGTCCAAGTGAAATATCATAATTAAATAATAAAATAAGTATAAAGAAATTACATTAAATAATACATTTTGTGATGTAAGACTAATAGCCGAAACGTTGAAAATCTAGCGTCTTTACTTAGATTTCGAGAGAATAGAGTTTTAGAGGTTTTTTAAGCCTTCGAGTAAATTTCTCTGCCTAAATAATTCTCATAGTCAAAATCCTTCTTAAAACTTAAAAAAAATATCCATTGAAAAAAATTGGGCAAAAATTTCTTACTAATAAAATCTTAGGTGAACCAAAAATCAAATTTGGATCAACCTTGGCGGTCCGAGAGCAATTCATGTCAAATTTGGACCAATTATGGTTCACTAGGGTCAGGTCTGGTTCGACTGGACGAGTCTGGTTTGGCTAGACGAGTCCAATTCAGTTTGGTTGGGCTGGTTCGGTTCGGTTGGATCGGTTCAGTTTTGCTTGAGCCGGTTATGTTTGACTAGACCAGTTTAGTTTGGCAAAACCGGTTTAGTTTGGCTGGACTAGTTCGGTTTGGCTTCAGGGAACCAATTCAGTTTGGTTTGGTTCAGTTTAGAATAAGAGTTTGAACCCTTATCTCTTCTCCTCCTCCTCTATTGTTCATCTTCGCGCGAGAGGGCTCCGTCTTTCTACTACGTTGCAGGCGGGGTTTGATTTCTACACTAAAAAAGAGAGCTTGATCGAAATAAATCTTCTGGTGTTTGGAACAACTTAGCCAAGAGAATCAATCGACTATTCGAGGCAAAGGAGATGCTTCGTCGAAGATTTTCGACCGATGCAAGGTGGCAAGAAGTGGTCGGAAAAACTTTTACAGTAAAGTTTTAGAAATTTCTAGAAGTGTGAGTTTCCCCCTCTCAGTGCCTCCTATTTATAGATGAGATTTTCAGTTAAAATTGTTAGGTTTAATTATTTTAATGATGACTAAATGATGTTTAATTTAATAAAATCAATAAGTTGTTATTATGTTTTTATGAATATAATTGTTAATGTTTTTATCATAATACTTATACTCATATTTATTGGAGATACCCTAAAAAAGGGTATTATTAATGTGCTAACATGTTTATCTAAGTCCATGTAGTGTTTGCACATCATTGTCGGACTTAGAAGCTAAAGGAAAATATTATTGGAGTGTTTGTGGACGAGCTGCGGATGCGAGAGAAGCAACCAAACTGGATTTTGGTCTTTCGGTCGCGACACTGTCGAATGGAGTGACCAAAAATTTCATGCTTCGAATTTGCCATTTTCGACGTTTTTGCGGAGGAGACACGGTCGACGTTTTTGGACGAGATTGGGGACTAAAAGTGCAAAGCAGTGAGCTCTGAGTGTTTTCGAACGCGACACGATCAAGCCAGCAGTCGAGGCATACGACCGAAAATGCACAGCAGGCATAACAGGCAGATTTCCAACGGTCGGATTATAACGGATACATTTCCAACGGCTAGATGCAGTCAACCGAAAGGATTAGGTTGACCGAAAATGTGTATGCCTATAAATGAAGAGAAGCACTCCACTTGCTCCAAAAAAAAGAAACTGGGAATTGAGGCCTGCCAAATTCAAGACTCAATTCTAATACATTGTGAGCATTGTAATCCAACTCTCCCACCCATAAACTTGAGAGTTATTATTGGGAGAGTTCAGATATAGTTTTTGAGCTTTAGATTTCCAAATACTTTTGTACGAAATTGTAAAGGGTGACGCCCTACGAATTAGTCATATAAGGGTGACGCCCAAAAATAGTCAACGACTCGATTGAACGCCTGTAAGTTCAATCAAAGAGTAACTCCCGGTAACAGTCAAATTTAGGGTGACGCCCCGTTAATAGTCAAAGGGTGGCGCCCTTAGAATTAGTCTTTGTAATGGTTTAATTGGCACATGTAAGCCAATTGGTTAGTAGATGTCCAAGTGGAATCTTTGAGCCCGGACGTAAGCAGGTTGCAGAACCGCGTAAATAAATCTTGTGCATAATCTCTTTACCCTTAACTCTTTTATTTATGCATTGAATTTTATGTTATATGCAATAAATCATATAGGGTGTTAGAGAAATTAAATATCCCCCCCCCCTCCCTTTAGGTGTATTGATCTTTCAATTGGTATCAGAGTGTGTAATTAAAATTTTTGTGTGATATTGTGCATATTGTCTTGATCTTTCAATTGGTATCAGAGTGTGTAATTAAAATTTTTGTGTGATATTGTGCATATTGTCTTAATTTTGGTTAAATTCTGTTGTCAACATATTTGTTGATTTTATTGGATTGCTTGGATTTCATTAATTGCATATTTTTGGGTATATAGTTTAATGGCTTTCAATATGCATAACGAGGGGTAATCCACTCTAAGGCCTCCATTTTTTTATGGAAATAATTACATTTATTGGAAGGCTAGGATGATAATATATATCCAATCCATTGTGAAATGTGGAGAATTGTAATGAATGAGCCTTATATTCCTCTTAAACTTGTAAATAGATTGAATGTGCCAAAATTGGATGATAAATTTAACAATGTTAATTTTCGTAACTTGAGTTTAATTGCTAGAGCTATAAATTTTTTATATTGTGCTTTAAGTGTTGATGAATTTAATAGACTTCATAGTTGTGATGGTGTCCATGATATTTGGAGATTGCTTGAAATTGCACATGAGGGCACTAATCAAATTAAAGAAAATAAATTGAGTATGATTATCCATGAACATTAATTGTTTTGTATGGATAAGAATGAAACTATTTGTTCAATGTTTACACGTTTTACTAACATTACTAATGGTTTGAAATTGCTTGGTAGAGACTATCCCAACGAAGAGTTGGTTCGTAAAATTCTTAAGTGTCTACCGAGCAAATGGCTTTCGAAGGTGACGACAATACAAGAGGCTCGTGATCTCAAGGCCTTGAAAGTGAAGAAACTCACCGGTTCTCTAATGAAACACGAGATCACCCTTCAAAGTCACAAGGAGGAGGAATAAAAGGAGAAGGGAATTCTCTCAAAGCCACTTGCGTTTACAGCCTCCACAAACATCAAAGATGATTATGGGGAAGAGAGCGAAGAGGAAGATGAGATGAAGAATTAAAACTCCTTACCCGTAAGTTGAACAAATGCCTTCAAAGAAAGAAGGATAAGGGGAAGAAAACATTGTATGCTACGGGTGCGGAAGACTCGGACATTTATCTACCGAATGCCCCAGGTAAGGAGGAAACACAAAGCCTCAAAGAAGAAAGCGTTAAAGACCACTTGGGATGATAGCGATGAGTCATCTTCCAAAATTGAAAAAGTCTCCCACGTTTGCTTCATGGCCAACAAGGAAGAGGTATATAATTCTTCTAGCGATTTTGATAATGATAATGACGATTTCCTTGAATTGCTAGAGAGTTTTAATGAGTTTAAAGATAAATAAAAATTGTTGAAAAAGGAGAAGAATAATTTGATAAAAAAGCATGCAAGTATGAATACATCTCTTGAGGATCAAATTATTGAATTGAAGAGCATGAATAATATTTTGAATGCTACAATTAAAACTTATGAATTTGATAATAGTAATTTGAAATTGAAAAATGAATGCTATAGTGCTTAAATTCACTAATGGTAGTAAAAATTTTAATATGCTCTCATGTAAGCAAATTGTCACATTTGATAAAGCCAGAATTGACTATGAACCCTTTGCTAAAAAGAAGAATTATACGAATTTCTTCGTCAGCCCTACAACTTGTAATATTTGTAATTGGATAGGGTATAAATCATTTGTTTTTCCTTTGAGTTTAAATTCTAAATTTAAATCAAATTTGAATGCTAAATTTGTATTAGTTCCTAAAGGAACCAAATCTCTAATAAATAGACCCAAAAAGGTTTGGGTGCCAAAGAAAATTAGTTGATTGTATTGTAGGTTGGAGATTCTCCCAAGGAGCATGAAGGGCTTGGATGATTGAGCATCCAAAATTCAAGGGGAGAAGCTTCAAGGATATGCCTCCAATGTGGTAAAAATGGGATTAAACTCTATGGTGGTACACAATCATTTCTTGATTAAATTTGCTTGTGATTTGATTTGAATATCTTTTGGGATTAATATTGATATTGATCTGGATTGAATTAATAGTTGCATATAGGTTGCCATTTTGATTAATTCTTGCAATGAGTATTTTTGATATTCTTATATTGGTATATTTTTATGCTTGAGATTTATGTTCCAACAATTGAATTTCTAGATTACATATATTGAATTGTTGGATGTTCATTTTTGATAAATTATATTTCTCCATTGGATTGAAATTGGGTAATAAAATAGGGGGAGAAAATAGAATTGTTGAGAATTCGTTGAGATTATTGATTTGTCCTGGAAAATTGTTTTTAATTTGATGATTTTTGCTTCCGCTTTGGCTTAAACTTTAATATTCCCCATTGATTTTATTTTTATTATTAATTTAAGGGGAGAAAATAAAATTGGTTGATTTAACTTGTTCCCCAACTATTTGAATTTGTGCATAAGGATAGGGGAAGAAACTTTGTATTGTTTTTCAACTTGTCATCCATAACTTTTGACAATTGGTATATTATCTTGAAATTGAATGGTTCTCTTATTTTCATTTCCCTCATATATGCATATTGATAAGTTTATATGCTTAATGACAAAAGAGGAGAGAAGATTTTGGTTGAATGAACTTTGTATGTGGTTGTATAAATTTGGTATCTTAAAGGGGGAGAATAATTTGTTTTTTACTCTTTGTTTGTTTTTAGACTCCCCTCCCCTAGGATTGCTTTTTGATTATGACAAAAAGGGGGAGAGAAATATATAAGTTGATTATAGGGGAGTGACAATTGTTATGAAATAAGAATTGGTATAACATGTTTGCATGAAATTAATATTTGATATATTACATGAATTAAGGGGAAGAAATCTAATATGCAATAATATGTGCACATTCTTAATTTTTAGGATAACCAACTTATTGGATTTTGTCATCATAAAAAATGGAGAGATTGTTAGCCTTTTTGTTAGGCGTTATTTTGATGATGACTAAATAATGTTTAATTGAATAAAATCAATAAGTTGTTATTATGTTTTTATGAATATAATTGTTAATATTTTTATCATAATATTTATACTCGTATTTATTGGAGATACCCTAAAAAATGGTATTATTAATGTACTAACATGTTTATCTAAGTCCATGTAGTGTTTGCACATCATTGTGAGACTTAGAAGTTAAAGGACAATATTATTGGAGCGTTTGTGGACGAGCTGCAGACACGAGAGAAGCAACCAAATTGGGTTTTGGTCTTTTGATCGCGACGTGGTCGAGACGCGGTTGAATGGAGCGACCGAACTCATGCTTTGAATTTGCCATTTTTGACATTTTTGTGGACGAGACGTGGTCGACGTTTTCGGATGAGGTTGGTGACCGAAAGTACAAAGCAGTGAGCTCCGGTTGTTTTTGGACTCGACGCGGTCGAGCCAGCAGTCGAGTCATGCGATTGGAAATGTATAGCAAGCATAACGGGTAGATTTCCAATGGTCGAATTATAACGTATATATCTCCAACGGCTAGNCAAATCTTGCACATAATCTTTTTACCCTTAACTCTTTTATTTATGCATTGAATTTTATGTTATATGCAATAAATCATATAGGCGTTAGAGAAATTAAATATTGCACGAAAAAGTTAAAATACATAATCGACGCGGTCGAGCCAGCAGTCGAGTCATGCGATTGGAAATGTACAGCAGGCATAACGGGTAGATTTCCAATGGTCGAATTATAACGTATATATCTCCAACGGCTAGATGCGGTTGACCGAAAATGTGCATGCCTATAAATGAAAAGAAGCACTCCACTTGCTCCAAAAAAAATAAAACCGAGAATTGAGGCGAAGTTCTGTCAAATTCAAGACTCAATTCTAATACACTGTGAGCATTGTAATCCAACTCTCCCCACCCATAAACTTGAAAGTTATTATTGGGAGAGTTCGGATCTAGTTTTTGAGCTTTAGATTTTCAAATACTTTTGTACGAAATTGTAAAGGGTGACGCCCTGAAATAGTCAACGACTCGATTGAACGTCCGTAAGTTCAATCAAATGGTGACTCCCTGGTAATAGTCAAATTTAAGGTGACGTCCTATTCATAGTCAAAGGGTGACGCCCTTAGAATTAGAATTTGTAACAGTTTAATTGGCACCCGTAAGTCAATTGGTTAGTGGATCTTGGAGCGCGGACGTAGGTGAGTTGCCAAACCGAGTAAGCAAATCTTGCACATAATCTTTTTACCCTTAACTCTTTTATTTATGCATTGAATTTTATGTTATATGCAATAAATCATATAGGCGTTAGAGAAATTAAATATCGCACGAAAAAGTTAAAATACATAATTAAACCCCCCCCTTTAGGTGTATATCGATCTTTCATAAATCTCCCCAATATCTGAGTTGTTTGTAGATTCTTCTCAACAGGTCGAAACTGTTGAGCAGAGAAAATTTAGATTCGCTCGGATTGTTCACTAATCTGGAGAGATTTTAGGGTAAAAAATGAAATTAGGGTTTTGAAATTTGAATAGATTATTAGGATAAGATTCTGATTTGGGGAAAACTAATTTGTGTCTCTAATTTTGAAAAAAATTTAAACCCTAATATGTTACAATCTTTCTTCTTAAAAGAAATTTCATCTTTGGAATTCAAATTGTTACCTAAATAATTTTAGGTAGACTTTTTCATTTCCTCTTCTCTTTCCCAAGTTGCTTTCTCTACATTTTAGTTTCTCTATAGTTTTCTTACAAGCAAAACCTTCTCTCATTGGTAGAATATGCGAAGGATCTGTAATATATTTTGTTAACATCGAGATGTGAAACATATTGTGCATAGGCTTGAGGGATTTGGGTAAGTTCAACTGATATGAAAATTCTCCGACTCTATTTGAAATTGCAAAAGGCCCTCTGAGTCCTGGACTCAACTTTTCTTTCTTACCAAACTGCATCATACCTCTTATTGAAGAATCTTAAAAAATACTTGATCTTTCATTGCAAACTCTAATTTTCTCCTTCGATTAGCATAGTTTTTTTGACTACTCTAGGTCATAAGGATTCTTTTTTGAATTAAAGCAACAATATCAGCAATCTGGCTCAGAATATTAGGTCCAACAAGTATTTCATCTCCAACTTTGTCCCAATGCATTGAAGATCTGCACTTTCTGTCATATAGTGTTTCATAAGGTGTTATTCCAAATGAAGCTTGGTAACTATTGCTATACGCAACTCCACTAATGACAGATTTTTACTCTAGTTACCTTGAAAATCAATAGCACAAGGCCTAAGCATATCTTCCAAGGTTTGAATTGTTCTTTATGAATGTCCATTCGTCTTATGGTGAAAAGTTATACTGAAATTTAACTAAGTGTTCATTGTTTTCTACATACTTCTCTAGAACTTTGAGGTGAAACGGGTATCTTCGATCCGATACAATAGAGACCGGCATACCATATAAATCGATGATTTCTTCAATCTAAAGTTGTGCATATTCATCCATAGTGTATGTGGTCCTTACGGGGAGAAATATAGTGATTTAGTTAGTCGATTCATTATAACCCAAATAGAGTCATGTCCTTTAATGATCTTTGGTAGTCCCACCCCCAAATCCATTATTATATGTTTTCATTTTCATTGAGGCACCATTAGGGATTGTAATGTACTAGTAGGTCACTAATGTTCTGCTTTGACTTGCTGACAAATAAAACATCTCTCAACAAATTTAGCTAAGTCCAATTTCAGTCCACGCCACCAGTAATGCTACTTCAAATCTTGATACATTTTGGTTGCACCGGTGTGTACCGAATATAGGGTTGAGTGTGATTCCTCCAATATGGCTCTTTTCAAACTAGCATCATCAAAAGTATACTATCTTTTTTTTTATAATTTAATAATTCCATCTCCTAATATAGAAAATTCAGACACATTTCCAGCTTCCAATTGATCTCTTATCTTAATGATGAATGCATCATCATTCTGTTTATCTTTAATTTGCTTGATTAAGCTTGGTTGTAGCATCATTGCCGATAATCTTTCAAGTAATCCATATGGTATAATCTCTAAATTGAACCTTTGCATTTCTTCTATCAACCTTCTCAGAATGAGCCGTAGAGATGAAATATGTGATAGAGTTCTCCTACTTAATGTATTGACTACCACATTGGCTTCTCCAAGGTAGTAGATAATTTCACAGTCATCTCCGCTGCCCTATATTTAGGTCTTTTTGAGTTAGAAAGTACCTCAGACTCTTATGGTTGGTATAGATTTCACACTTCTCTCCATATAAATAATATCTCCAAATTTTAAGCTTGTAAGCCACTACTGCAAGTTCCAAATCAAGAGTTGGGTAGTTCTTCTCATGATCCTTCAATTATCTGAAGGCATAGACCACAACTTTGTCTTTTTGCATAAGTACTGTAATACCCGGGGTATTCAACTTCGTGTAAATCTTGGATTAAGAAAAAAGTAATGTTTTGGTCATTGAGAAACTTTTATACTTTATAGTTGATATTATTATGATAGATAATGTTTTAATACCTTGAAATGTATTGGAGATGTGGTTGTTTATAATTATTAGGAAAATAAAGGGATTAATATAGGTTGCGATCGAATGATTTATGTGATAAATTCTCGATCTGTATGGCAGTCAAGTTTGGCGGTCGATCGTTATGAACATCGATTGACCGATAAATTTGGAAGCCGAATTTGCGACTGATCGATGGAAGCTGGCAGTTGATCGTGGGCGTTGAATAGATCGTCTGGTATGTCGACTATCAGTCTGAAAATATATAACCGATGCTTGGAAGTTGGAGGAGTCGCTGGAAACCAATACGTTGTGCTTCCTCGACGTCTTCTATGTGGTCCAGTGTGTATTTAGAAGGTCAGAAGGGAAGAATGAGGGGAATGGTTATCTGTGTTTTCTAAACTCTCTCTCGATCCTCTTCTGGTGTTTTTTGGTTTTGTGATGTTGGAAGGAAAAGTTTTGGTTGTGAGGAAAGACTGTTGCTAAGTAAGGAGAAGAGAAACATTAAGTAAGGTAAGAGATTATGCATGTTCTTTGTTCGTAAGGATCTACATCACGGGAGTAGGATTTGTTTGCTGCATGAAACTTGTTTGCCTATGTGTTTTCTTGAACTGCTTTCTGCATGAATGAAACTGTCGATTATAGTTCTCTGTTATTTTATTTGATATATTCTCTTCATGCCTTCGTCAATGGTTCCCCACTCCTATTATTCCATGTTGTTTAGTTTGCCAATATTTTGGATGTTAATATAATAATCTGTTGTTAGCCAAGAACGAAGAGATGGGTTTTGCATGTGATGCACCAGCAGAAGGAGATTATAATATAAGCTGAAAATATGTTCTTGAAGTGTTGAAGTTGTGAATAAATCAAAGAAGGAATTTTGCACTTACAGTCGAAAGGGCGGTTGAAGTTGCGATCGAGTTACTTGACCTAAAAGTAGGACAAATTCAACTCTAGAATTCGGTTGATGATTTGGTCACATAATCGGTTGAGCTAGTCAACTTAATCCTTAGTTTCCTTATTTTTCTTCAACTTCATTTATGGAAACTCCAACTTTGGAAGCTTGTAACTTATTTGTTTTAGAAGCTTTTGAGCTAAAATTTTGACCATGCCTTCTTGAATAAGATAAGAAAACAACCCTTCAAGAATCACATAAATATCAGCCATGGATTAGAAAAAATACGTGACACAAAATAAGTCGCAAGAAATAGAAAGTAATGTGACGAATGCTCTCGTATGGATGATTTGTCGATGACGCACCTTTGGAAAGTTGGACACCACTTCCCACCTTCTTCCTCCAAGGAGTAAGAATGCGGATGCCAATAAGAAAGACTACCCAACTTACAAGTAACCTTAATCTTGTGATATAATGCACACAAGGGAACTTTGAATATAACTCACCAAATGTTTGAAAAAGGAATGTTTTCAATTTCGAAATAAGCAAAAGCTTTTTGTTTTCAAACTCAATCGTCTTAAAAATATACATAAGGTGGCTTTATATAGCCAATTACAAAACATATAATAATAATAAACTAAATAAGCAATAATAACCCTAATCGGCTCATAGAATAAGTTGTCTGATTTTTTACTTAATAGAAACTAGGTTAATTAACTAGAAAAATATTAAATTAATATATTTCTTTCTTCCTCTCCAAGTCTAGATGTATTTGGTAGCTAATCCATGTTGGTGCTCGGTCACTTGGATGGTTTCCATGTAGAGATTTCCTTTGTCTCCAAGCTTGGACACTTGGACTTTCCTTATTCTTTGCTTTTTGTTCCATGGGCCTTTGACATAGTGAATGAAGTCTAAAGTTAATGATCTAACTCATACTAGAAAGCTGAGGAAGTCAGCTACAAGTTTCATGAAGCACACATTTTGAAATGACGTCGTTTGGGATGCCTAAATAGTCAAATACTCGTCAGAGGTCAAAAGGAAGACAGTTTTTGGAAAGCCCATTAAATATTCCACAATTGTCCTTGGACTTCCACCTATGCTTGACCTTGAATCTCTTCATACTAATTTTGAAAACTTGATTAATAATAGAATAAACCCTTAGTCCGTCAGCATGGTTTCCTTAGGATTTACTTGCTTCTGTAATATTCCCTTAGAAATATGTGTTGCCTCTACGTTGATAAAATTGATGATTAAAAATGTTCTTTATAGATAAAATACTTCTGTGGTGCTCTCTGCATGATTTAAAGTAGGAAGGTTATAGGGATTATTATTGGTTGGTGTTTTGGATAGAAACTGTATTACCATATAGAAGTTGTTTTATATAAGCAATAATATGTAAATATCGGAATTAAAAAAATAGGTGTTGTAATTCCATCATTTAATTAATTATAGTTGTGATTGATAAATTGCATGGCTAGTACTGCATATTAGGTTCAATTGTGTACTTATTATTGCTATACATTTACCGCTAAATGAAAGTTGAATAAAGAAAGAGAGTAATATGATGGGTTTTAAATTGTTGACATTTGGCTATAGTGTTTGTATAGGATTTTGTATATAGATGCATTAAAATTTATGCTGCATTGATGTTCGTAAAGCACATTAATTTCTTGTTTTAGTAACATGTAAGTAGTGATGCATGCGTAATATTAAATTCTTATTAATTCAAGATTTGTGCCTCATTGTTTGTTAATTGATTGTATTGTTTGTTTGTTTGTGATATATGAATTGTTGTGTGACATTCATATAGGCATGTCAGTAGGGTTGCATATCATGCATAGCACGAGATAATAATGAACTTAATGGGCATTTTCTACGTGAGTTCGGAGACTGAAGAGATTGCTCTCACATGGAAAACAACCTGTTTAGGCGAGTTCGGAGACTGAAGAGGTTGCTCTCACCCAAATGTAAATAAATGTAAACGTAAATGGATTCTTTTTTACATGAGTTCAGATAGTAAAGAGGTTGCTCTCACTTAGAGACGAATTCGTGTGGTGAGTTCAGAGACTGAAGAGGTTGCTCTTACCCACTGTGCTAGTCTAACAGACATATGCATATAAAATTGTCATAGAAATTGCGTATGCATTTCATTTATATCTCTTATTGGGCAATAGGCTCATAATTCCTCATGTGATGTAGGTATTAATTGTGATCCAAGTGAAGTAAACGTGGAAGAAGTGTGAAGCGAAGCAAACTTGTGTTACCATGCGGATCGACCTCAAGTGTTATGACTCACGAAAGAATAAAAGTTGTTTAAAGACTTTATATTATGATTTTGAAATGTTTTAAATAATATTGTTTGAAAAATAGTTTAATGTTTCCATGTATAATTACTCTGATGTTTTCCTTTAAGTATCTTTGAACGAGTTTTAAAATGATAAAATTTTTATAGAATTATGAAATGGACATATGGAAATGTAAAACGAAATTGGGATGTTACAGGTACACATCTCAGTCCATACTTTGAGACATCACTATACACCACATATTTTCCTGTGTCTGATGGTATAGTAAGTATTGGTGTCAAAATCAGTCTTTTTTTCAACTCCTATAAACTTTGTTCACACTCTCAAGTCCGTAGATACTTGGCGTCCTTCCTAGTTAACCTCGTGAGCGGGGTGGCTAATGTCAAAAATAATTCCACAAACCTCTTGTAATAGCCCACATGACTTAGGAAACTCATATTTTAGCCATACTTTTAGGTTACCGCCACTTACTTACTACTTCAGTTTTCCCTGGATCAACAAAGACTCATTCCTTTGAAATTACATGACTGAGGAAAACCACTTTTTCTAGCAAAAAATCACACTTGGAGAACTTCACATACAACTTCTCATGCCTCAATGTTGATAAAACAACTCTCAAATGCTCTTCATGCTCTTCTTTGCTCTTTGAGTAGATAAGGATGTCTTCGATAAAAAGGATCACAAATTCATACAGATACGCCTTGAATATCTGATTTATTAAGTCCCTAAATGTCGTTGGTGCATTAATCAATCCAAATGACATTACTCGAAACTCATAATGGCAATAACTAGTCCGAAATGTCGTCTTGAATATATTCTCTTCCTTGATTCTTAGCTTGTGGTAGATAGATTTAAGATCTATTTTTGAGAAAACCGTTGCTTTCTTTAATTGGCCAATTAAATAATCGATCCTTTAAAGTGGATACTTATTCTTTTGTGTTAACTCCATTAAGTTCCCGATAATTGATGCATAATCTCATAAATCTGTTCTTCTTCTTTACGAATAACACTAGTGTTCCCCATGATGAAAAACTCAGTTGAATGAATCCCTTTTCTAGCAACTTGTCAAGCTAAGTTTTTAACTCATTTAATTCAATTGGCACCATTCTAAATGGGGCTTTAGCGACCGATGTTATTCCATGTAAAATATCAATGTAGAATTTCACATCTCTCACTGGTGGCAAACTTGTCAGGTCATCAAGAAAGACATTTGTAAATTCATGAGGTATTGGCACTTGATCCAAGGTCGTTGCTTCCCTGGTTTGAGTACATAAAATACTTGCCAGAAAATCACAAGCATCTAGAACTTAATAATCTATGAGCTTGCATAGATAATATTACTGGAATTCTCAAACTTTTTGTGTCATCGTGGAAGAAAATGGTTGTTCTCTAAACAATTGAAATCTCGCCATCTTTTTATGTCAATCAATAGTGGCATAGTGCTTAGTTAGCTAATCCATTCCAAGAATGATATCATAATCTTGCATTGTTAAGACGAAGAAGTATGCCTCAAGATCTTTATTCCCTATATGAATACCACAACCTCAAATAATAAAATCAATGAATATTACATTGTCCAAAGGTGTAGCTACTCCCAACTTATACTCTAGATGCTCTACAACATTTTCCAATTTCTTAGAATGTATAAGGGATATAAAAGAGTTGGTTGCTCTAGAATTAATTAATATGTAAGAAGATATACACGAAATAAGAAGCAAACCTATCACACAAATAAGTTCCATTCAGGTTTCTCTTTGATCATGGAGAAGACTCTAGCAACTGTCTTAGTTTGATCCTTGACATTTTTAGGGTAATTGTTGATGCAATGACCAATTTGACCGCACTTTAAACAAGTCAGTACCCTTGCTTGACATTCACCAATATGAGCCTTCTTGCACATAGGACACATGGGAATAGTCAGCATTGTCATCTAGTTCATCGGTTATCTCTTGATAAACTTGGAGGCTCTTTCAACAGGTCCATTGGTTATCAGTCGCTTAGATCAAGTAAAATGTTGTTGTGGGAGATTATTCTTTTGTGTTGCATGACTAAACCTTCTTTTGTATGCTTCAGCTTTAATGATATTTTGTTTTTCTATCTTCTCATTCAATGTTTTTTCTACCACGACCGCAAATGGAGTTTCCTTTAAAGTGATAAGGGTGACATCTTTGAATATTTCCACCCTCAGTGTAAAATTTGAGATTTTTAAAATACCACATGTAAATTTTTTGCAAATTTTTAGTCAAATGTGGAAAAGTTGAACTGTTTTATCACTCAGGGACCACGTGTACATTTTTTTTTTGTAAAATAGTCAAATTGGATTTTTCGAGCGAAAATTTATTTTTGAAAATGTTTTGGTAACTTATTTTGGTTAAGAAATTATTTTGAGTCGACGTTTTAGCTGAATCGGACCTTAAAACGGGATTTGAATTAGTTTTGTATAATATATAGATTTTTATTATATAAATATATAAAATTTAACTTTAATAAAGAAAAAAAAGAAAAAAAAAATTGAATTGCTTCTGTCTTCTTCAACACTCTTCTCCGCGGTGTTCTTCGCGGGCGAGGAAGGAGGGACCGAAGGAGAGAGAGAGCGACGTCGCGGGAGGGTAGCGTTGGCCAAGTCGAACTGTCGACTCCGGGCAACGAACAACGGCGACCGACGAGTTTGTCTGAAGGCGAGCGACTCCTTCGAACGAGGGGCGATTCCTTCGACCGAGAAGGGGATTCGCGAGGGAGGCCGGTTCGGGGCGACGGGGACTCGGCATTCCCAGTGAAAACCGGCGATTCCGTCGGATAGCTTCCTGAGCAAGGACTCCAGCAGGGTCCGAGCTTCATCCAGCCATTTCTCCGGTTAGGGTGAGACTCTCTCGGCCAAGTCGTTTTTTTTTTTTGGAAATTTCGGGGTTTCGTTGTGATTTCTCTTTGAAATGGAATGTCGAGGGCTTGATTTTGCTCTGTGATTTTGTTTGAATGGGGAACCGAGGGAATGCTGGTTATGCCCTCGGTTCTTCTGCTGTTTTGTTGGAGAGTGCCGAAGTGATTTTGGCTTTGTTACTGCTTGTCCTCCGTAATTTTGTTCCTGCTCTGGTTGATATGGTAGGGTGACTAGAGAACGTTGTATCGATTTGTATGGTATAGGTATGAGCTGCAAGTGAATTTAGGCTATAGTATGTGTAGTTTATGTTGGAAAACTCTATCTAATCAACGTGTTATGTTGCCTCTTCACCCTGTTGCTGCTACTGGAAATATGATGGGATGAGTTGGTTTGTTTATGCTTCCATTTGAGTTAAGAATTTTAGGAATAGACAGTGAGATATGTTATTATGCCTAAGTTCATTTGATGAATAAATCTGTTGAAGTCTGTGTTAAGTTTCCAGCTTCTGAACCTAGTGGCAAACTGTTTCTACATTTAATGTGTTATTAAACTGATTCAATGCCTATGATTGATAAACATTAGGCTTAATCCAATATATAAGTTGTATTCCTAGATTTGGTTCCGAGTTGGAATTCGGGGTTGACCCTAGAAACTATCATGAATTCTAGTATTGTTACAAATTTGTCTGATATCCCTTGTAGGTTTGTTGGGATGTTGACACCGACTTTGTTGTAGGTTTTGGAGGTGTCAGATGTTTTGCTTATGACAGTGCGTGGAGCTGGTTTATTTGTAAGCGTGTCGTGGTTGTCATCGAGGTAGAGATTTTTATACTTCCTGCACTGCATTGCATCATGGTTTTTAAAACTGCTATTTTGTGGGATACCACACCTGAAAACTCGACGGAGATTGTTCGATAGCACGTCAGTTTTTACGTATACGTATATTTTCTCACGTTTACATTCTTTACATGGTTCATCTTTGATATTTTGCCATATTGATGATGTGATATCTGTGCATGTGTTGGAAAGATGAATCCTCTTGATGTTTTAGAAGCTCTAGCGCTAAAGTATCACGATGTTATTCGGTAACATCTTCTACTGCGAGAAGATGGGTTATATGATACGTACATAGGGAGGATGAATCCTTTTGATACTTTAGGCACTCTAGCGCTAAAGTATCACAAGGCTATCTCTGTGCAATCTTTTGCTGCGTGAAGATTGGTTCATTTACGTGCAAAATGGCAATTGAGCATTCATGACATGTCCTCAGATTTCGATCCCTAGAATGGAAAAAGAGGATGAGACATTGGTGACGTGTCCTCAGGTTACAAGTCCTGAAAGTTGGAAATAAGATGGGAGGGTGATGACGCCTCCTTGAGTTGCAAGTCCCTAAATTTGGGCAGGGTATTTGTCACACGGAGTTGGCAGAGTTGTCAGTCGCGAAGATTAGTCTATCCTAATACCGTTTTATTTGGCAGGTGGTTGGACGGCTCGTAGCTCTGTTCGTCGGCAACCCTCGTCAATTGGGAACATAAAGGTACTTAGTGAGAAGCGGTCTGTCGTGAGCAACCTTATCTGTTACTGCGATTTTACGAGTTGTGTCGTTGCTTAGTTACTCGCCCCTTAGATTATATTTTTCCCCAGGTTAGGGTGTAGGTTCGGTGCACTGGTCTTGCATGTGTGGCAGCTGGGCGATGCTGATGTTCCCTAGTGGGTGTCTTTATCTCTCCGTGGATAGGTGGAGGTTCGTCGATTCAATCCCTCCATTCTTGGTATGGTGGGATTTTAGTTTTAGTGTTATTGATTTAATTTATGCACAATATTTTCCTTTATGATGATATCATGTCTCTAGTTGATCACTCTGTAGATCCCGACTTATGTGATTTGAGTTCGGGCTTGATATTATTCCTGTTAAGTCTTCCGCATAAAAACACACGCCTTGGGTTGGGTGATCGGGTTCTCTCCGAGAATCGGATCGCCTGACTTGGCAGTTCTGTCTGGCCTGCCTACGAGTCGTGACACTCAATCTTTGAACAAATCATTTCACCTTCATCACCTCAATCCTGACTACGTGAGGGGCGAATCGAGAGAGTTGGTCAAACTTGTGTACATAATCGATTACACTTTAAGTTTGCTTCAGAATATGAATTCCTCAATCTTCGCATTCCTTATATTGTCAGCAAAATATTTTTCATAAAATCGCTCTTGAAATTTCTGCCATGACATAGTGACGACTAGATGCATCACTTTCACAGAGTCCCACAAATAACGCGTCTCCCTTCTAACATGGAGGACACACAAGTCACTTTTTCTGTCTTTCACAATCATGGCATGCTCAAATATCTCGTCTATGGTTCTAATCCAATATTCAGCAACTGCCATATTTGCCAAGTTTCCATCAAACATTGGAGGATCTAATCTTCGAAACCTTTTGTAGTCAAGATCAACGAGTTGAGGCTTATTCAAAAGTTGGGCCTGCATAATAGCCGCCTAGACCTGAGTCATGACTGAGATTACTTGCATTAATTGTTTGATTTGCCTAAATTGTCTCTCGATCAAATCCATCATTCAATCGAGAACAACATTATGCTTGACATTATTTCCTCTACGATTGACCATAAGTCTATATCACAAAGATTTGTTCTACCTTAAAATCTATTTTATATATATTGAAATTACTAAATTCAAAAAGCACTAAAAATCTATAACGAAACATGGTTTTTATCAGAATAAGAGTATTTAAATTAATATAAATACTTATTCGTTGATCAATAATCTTTCGAATGTAAATGAATATACAAATAGTCTACAACACCTTATAAACCTAGCGCTCTGATATCAAAATGTAATGACTCAAAAATTCAATTTTTCCAAAATTTTAAATCCTAAATTTTCTTCAAATCGATTAATAAATTAGGTTGGACTAGTTTATTGTAAATTTTGTGAAATTCTTGAAAACATCCAAATCATTAATTAAGTTGAAAAATCTAATAATTATTATGAAGTGTATATGTAATTTATTTTTTAGTCAAAACATTAAATAATTTTATTTAATAAAATACTACCATTAAAATATGAAAACAAAGTTAAAAATTCATTTATTAACAATATTAAATATAAAGTACACTTCAAAATTATATTATCATCAATATCAAGCTGAGTTTATTGAAAAATCTAACTATGCAATATCTTTAAAAATTACAATGAAATTTATTTATCAAAACGATATAAAAACTAAACAGAAAATTAAATCTATTCTTCTAACCTAACTACATCCTCCTCTGTATGCTCGGCCACCTGTAGAATATTCTCGATTAGTGTCAATTCACCCTCACATAAAACTCACTTACATCACAAAACTAAGGAGGCGAGATAAACTTAGTAAGTAAAAACACTTGTATATGTAAATTAATGACATACATTACCAAATTTCATGCTTAAAAATTACAAACTGATTGGAACTCATTTTACAACCTTAACATGCGTTCGGGCTTTCAGAAAACCAGTGGTTTCTTACCCTTACAAGGTTTCATCAGTCATCTTATATACATAACATGTTTTTCGTCAATTCAATCAGATTCATGCATTTATACTTGCATATATTATGACCTACAAATTTTATCTTTCTAGGTTCCTATGTCAATGTCTAATCATGCATGTTCAAGTAAAATATCATAATTAAATAATAAAATAAGTATAAAGAAATTACATTAAATTCGATTACGAGATAATAGGATTTTAGAGATTTTCCAAGCTTTCGAGTAAATTTCTCTGCCTAAATAATTCTTATAGTTAAAATCTTTCTTAAGTCTTAAAAAAAAATTTCTTGAAAGAAATTAGACAGAAAATCTTTGCTAATAAAATCCTAGGTGGACCAAAAATCAAATTCGAATCAACCTTGACAATCTGAGAGCAATTTAGGTTGAATTCGGACTGATTATGGTTCAACCGGGTTGGGCCTAATTCAACTAGACGAGTCCGGTTTAGCTGGGCTGATTTGGTTTGGTTGGGCCGATTCAATTTGACTAGAATGGTACGATTAAGTTTCACGAGGACAATTTAGTTCGGTTTAGAATAAGGGTGTAAACCCTTATCTCTTCATCTCCTTTATTATTCTTCTTCTTTGCGCGAGAAGGCTCCGTCTCTCTTCTACATGGCCGGTGGAGTCAGGTTTGCGCATTGGAAGAGAGAGCTCAGTCAAAATAAACATTCTAACGTTTGGAACAACTCGGCAGAGAGAATTGATTGTCTCCTCAAGGCGGAGGAGATGTGCCGTTGGAGATTTTCGGCCGATGTTGTGTGGTGAGAAGTGGTCGTAAAACTTTTGCAGTGAAATTTTGGAAATTTCCAGAGGTGTGAGTTTCTCCGTCTTGGCACCTCTGATTTATAAAGAGATTTTTAGTTCAAATATTCTCAATATCCGAATTGTTTGCATATTCTTCTCAACAAGTTGTTGAAGCTATTGAGTTGAGAAATCCAGAATCAACTTAGATTCTTCACTGAACTGAAGAGATTTTAGGATAAAAAATCAAATTAAGATTCTAAAATTTGAATAGATTGTTAGGATAAAATTCTAATTTGGGAAAAACTGATTTGTGATTCAAAATTTGAAAGAAAAATTACAAGAACTAAGAATTAAACTAAAAACTTTCATTTCTCCTCAGATGGATTCTCAATTTAACTATTTTAAAGTATGAACCAAACTAATTTGTTCCCATTCTGTTAATTCCAGCTAAACCCTTAATGGTCAATCACCAAATTACACCTAGTAAAAGATCAGCATTTGTTTGAACAAGTTAATTGAATAAACATGAAATCAATGTTCTTAATCTTTTTTTATTTATAATTTTTATATGCATGACCTAGTGGAGTTTAAGCTAATTAAGTTGATATCTAGTTTCTTTCCACTTGATGTAGAAATTCTTGATGTAGAAATTAATGTTTCTTATGTAAGTGATGAATCAACAGAAATTAACACTTATTTGGCCATAAAGGTTGAAATAGTAGTTCTAAATTAAATTAAATGCATTATGAGGCACCTAATTTGTTATTATTGGAATTATTTTATTTTATTCTTGGGTAATAACTAAATAAAAAGGGCAAGGGTCCTCATTAACTCTAACCCATAATTAAATACAACAACTATTTTATCTTTTTTAATAAAATTCAAGTTACTATCACACATGCGAAACTTAAATAACCCACAATCAAGGGTGTGAACCTTGAGAGCAGGGGTGGCATCAATCTGGGTTGTAATCATCTAAAGTAGACCAAACCCATAAAAACAATTTTATGGATTGTGAATTCGAAAGATAATATTTCGGTTCTAAGTCCATCTTAAATTGGAATCGAATCGGAACTGAGCTTGATTTTATTTTGGGTTCGATTTAGATTGAGTTGAAGTTTTGTTTTGGTTTTTTAATTGATTTAGTTTTGTTTGTTTTCCCAAAATTAGAATTGCCTTGTGTTCTACTTCTACTACTAGGGTCAAGTCAATCTTCACAACAAGTCTGAGATTGGTTCCAAGGTCTTTTCATTGTCATTTTTATATTTATAAATCCCATGATCTTTCATTTTGGTTAAGTCAAACTCAACCAACCAAACACATCGTCATCTATTCCTCCAATTTGGACCCCTCAACTTAGTCATTTATTATTTGTTTTGAGGGGTAAAATATAAATTAATCAGATTATTTAACTTAAATTTTTTTAAAAACAAAATGAACCTCAAATTTTACACCACTAATAAATTAAACTATGCTTACTTTTGCTCCTATCGAAACCATATTGAACTGATATTATAATATTTTTTTAAATTTTAATTTAGACATTACAAAAATGAACCAAACCGAGCATAAACCGACTAAAGCCAACCCAAAATTGAGTCTAAATAAAAAAAAAAAAAAATCTAAAACCAAAAATTGAATTAGAACCAAATCAAACAAAATTGAAAAAACTTGGTTCGAATTTTATTTTGTTCATGGTGCAAAGTTTAATGTTAATTTTATTTAAAAAAATTAATGTTAGAGTTGAATTTCAAAATTAAAGATTCATTTTATTCATAAAAAAAATTAAGTTTTTAAGTTAAATGGAATCTTAAATTTTAAGATTTAATTAGTAATTTATCTTATTAGTAAATTATGCCTAATTGTTCTTAAACTATTACTTAAAAAGTAGATCTAAATTAGCATTAAAACTTATTTTAACTATAGATTATAACTTGATATGTCATCAATTCATTGTTAAAATATTTATGACATATTATAAATATTTAAAAGAATAAATCACTCCCGTAAGAATAATACACAAGAGCAGGGCTATCATTTTGAGAAAATTAGTAACAGTGTCGGTCTGGAAGTGTTAGCGACTTCTACCCACTGGGAAAGATTTCCTCGGAGAAACTTCAGATTGAAAAGACGAGGATACCCTCTGTCGAACTGACCCAGGAGATACGTTTTGTTCTATTTCATTAGTCACAAGTAGGTATACACACAATCGAAAATGATTGAAACGAAGCAACCAAATCCCATTTTGGTAATTATTGGATACCCAGAAGGGTATTTAGAAAACTCCAACTGAACTTCAAAAGACCTCATCCTTCCTGCAGCAAGGGGGGAGGGCCCCATGCTTCGTCTGTCTGCCGCATTAACCAATAAGAAGACTATACTTAATACTGTGATTAGAGAATTTTAATTAGTGATTAATATTTGTAATCATAACTATGCTTTGGAAGATTGTTACTGTCCCACACACTCTCTCTCTCTTTGTTTCTCAGCTTTGTAAAAGTTGTCTTTCCCACTGTTTTTTGTTCTCGTAGGTTTCAACATTGCTTTTCAAAAACTTGTTTGAACGAAATATTGAGATAGTTTTTAGCTTTGATTTCCTTTAAAGAAGTAAAACTCACTCAGATTTTGGCGTTTATTTTTTACCAATATTGGTTCTTGCGGGAGTCATTTGAAAAAGTCGTCATCTCAAAAAAAATTGATTATTTTTTTTTGCTTCTTGCAAAACGGGCCCATTTAATTTAATTATTATCTTTCAATGAATTATTGATTATAGTTTGTAATATCAGACCCAAAAGCGAGGAAGGTGGAGAGAATCTAGAAATGGGTAATTATTATTTTTCTCTTTGATTTTCCTAAAAACTCAGAAATGAGTTAGATTTATGTGATTCTGAGAAGAAAAATGATGGAGAGAGAAAATCACAGAATTAAAAGAGACCAGATGTTGACAAATTTCACGTCACTGTTCTCAGAACACAGAAGGTCGTTTGTTTGTGCGAAGATTTCTTATCTGGGATCTCTCTCTTTTCTCTAAAAATATTAAAATTAAAAAATACCCTCTCTCTCTCTCTCTCTATCCTCCATCTCTCTCTCTCTCTCTCTTCCCTAAAAAGCTCTCTCCATTTACTTGTGTGAGATTGAGTGGCCCAGCAGATCGAAATTTCCTCCTGTTCTTCAATCTGATGACGATCTAAGCTGTTTTTATGGTGTTGAAAAGATACCCTAGCTGTTTGGCGTTTAATTTTGGCGATTCTTTTTGGTTTTCGGCTGTGGGAGTCGGACTGTTTTTGGTAATGTTGAGAGATTACTGAGAAGTGATTATCAGAGGATGTAGGTCTGAGGTAAATTCCAATTTTATGATCTTCTTAATTTCATTCTGGCTACTTTTTTTTTTATTTTTTATTTTTTTATATACTTTATGAGTTTCTGGCTTTTTGTTATTTTGGATTTGAAGCTTCGCACATTTGTCCTCTATTTCAATCTGGTTCATTGATATTGTGGTTTTCTTGTAATTCTAGGATTGCCAATGATGAGTTCTGAGTTTTTTTAGCTGTAAATGGTTTATGGGTAGGATCTGTTCTATATTCTCCATACATAATTTAGGTTTTTTCGGGGGGTTTTGTTGAAAAATCAAAACTTTCTTTCTTCACCCCAAGCTTTGATTATATCGTAGTATCTTGGTTGCAATGAAAATTTCCATTTACAGGGGTTATGTTGGATATCAAGCAATTAAGGTTGATTTGATTCTGTGTTGGCTTATATTTAGTGATGTGCATTGGTTTCTATGTGCGCAAAATTATAACTGAGATTGAATTTTTTCCGTAATTCGTCAAAGTTTTCTACTCGTAATGTGATTGTTTGCATTCTCAGTTGTGTTTCTTGTGATCAAGTTAATCTACTCATCGAATTTGTGACTAGTTTGTCTGAATCCAAGTGGAAATTTCTATTCTTACAAAACCAGCATTATGAACATAGTAATGTCCTGATCGACCTCATTGTTGTTTTAGTTCTACGGAGTAATAATGAAATGGGAACTTAAGAGAGCTTCAGATCTTTACCCCGGAAGCTGATTGTAGCATATCTCGAGATCTTAGACACCATTTTTGTTTACTTCATTTCTTGAAATGAGATCCATATATTATGTTCTTGATATATCTCTTTCATTTCACTACTTTTTGTGAATGGTCTTCAGTAACTTTCCTGATAAAATTTAAAATTTTAATGTAAACGTTTTTTTATCATCGCTATTTGAATAACTTACTTCGTTCTTTTGCAAAATAAGTACTTTCGTTTACGTTTCAACTTTGTATTAATTTACTTACTTCGCTATTTATGTTTCAACTTTGTCAATGTTTTTTCTATGTTTATGTTTGTTATTTAAGGGGATGAGAGTAGCATCAAAGACGATCGATATTTTGGGAAAATATTCTAAAGGACCTCTCGAACATCTGCCATATTTTGTATTTTCGTATGTCGTTTTATTAATAGTATGATGTTCATATCATGCTGCTATAGACTTCTTAAGTTTGGGCTAGTTCCATTCCCATTATCTTTTAGACTTATCAAAGTAAAGACGCGCTTACAGTGTTGGTGATAAATAGTGACTCAGCATTAGAAACTTTAAATAATTTTTGGGTCACGTGCTTTAGCTGGAGAGTTCCTCACGTGACTTGCTTAAAAGGGTTAACTGTGCATGGCGGGAGATTGAGCTTAGAACTTTTGGTGAATTCAATTTTGGCTCTGTCAGCGGGGTGCGAAAATAGGGGCGATCAGAGCGAGAAGGCATCGGAGAGATTGGAAGAAGTAGAGGCTGTTCTATTCTTTGTAAATCTCAGGTTAGATACGTTGATTGATTGAGATCTGTAAAGTAGATGATATTGCTGTAAATCTTGAATCTGGAATAAATGGTGCGCTGCTTTTACCCGTGGATGTAGGACGAATTTGTCCGAACCACGTATTTCGATTGTGTCTGTTATCTGTTTAGTTTTTGTGATTGTCTGTGAATGAGTTCTTGATCGTAAACGTTTCTCAATTGTCAAAATGCTACAATTGGTGCGTTGAGCGTGGATTGAGAGTTTACTGGTTCAAGAATCTTGGGTTCTTGGTGAAGAACTTGACCTAGCCATTGATCTTCGACCATGACCAAGTTTGAAGTGGACAAGTTCACGGGTACAAATAATTTTAGTCTCTGGCGAATAAAAATGAAAGCATTATTGGTTCACCAAGGTCTTGCTTCTGCCATTGACGAAGATGCTATGAAAATTCAGCGAGAACTTGACACGAATAAGGCAGATGATATTGAGGCAAAAGCACACAGTGCAATTCTCCTGAGTTTGGGAGATGAAGTCCTCTGAGAGGTCACAGAAGAAAAACTGGCCCTCTCAGTATGGTCCAAATTGGAAGCTTTCTACATGAAGAGGTCATTCGCTAATAGGCTGTACCTGAAGAAAAAACGGTATACCTTAGCAATGGAAGAGACAAAAGAAATGCATAAACACCTTGATGATTTTAATAAAATCATCCTGAATCTTTATAGCATTGGTGTAAAGGTAGATGAGGAGGACCAAGCTATTATCCTACTAAGCTCACTGCCAAAGGTCTACGAGTACTTTGTAGACACTATGCTATATGGGAAACAGACATTAACTATGTCTGAAGTTAAGGGAGCATTAAACTCAAAAGAACTCCAAAAAAGATCAGACATAAGAGAATCCACAGATGGGGAAGGTCTGGTCCTTAGAGGAAGGTCTCAGACGAGAGATGTTAAATACTCAAAAGGAAGATCAAGATCCAAGTCAAAAGTTGGAGGCAAGAAATGTTTCTTTTGCCACAAAGAAGGGCACTTCAAGAAGGACTGCTTTGAGTGGAAACGGAAGAAAACTGATAAAAAACATGACAAAGGTGAGGTTTCAGTTGCATCTGATGGATACGAATCCTCAGATGTGTTCGTTGCTTCTGAGACAGATTCAAAAGAGCAGTGGATACTCGACTCTGGTTGTTCCTTTCACATGACGCCTAGAAAGGACTGGTTAGTGGACTTCTGTGAACAAACTGGTGGTAAAGTGCTACTGGGTAACAATCACTCCTGTCAAGTTGAAGGAGAAGGAAAAATCCAGATCAGCATGCACGATGGGTGTGTAAGGACAATTCAAAATGTGAGGTATGTTCCAAACTTAAAGAGGAACCTGATATCCATCGGGATGTTGGATAAATTAGGATGTACAGTGAGAGTTGAAAACAATGTGATGAAAATAAACAAAGGTATCCTGACAGTGATGAAAGGAGACCTCCTAAACGGTTTATATGTTCTCCAGGGAAAAACAATTACTGGAGAAGCAGCTCAAGTACATGCTGAACAAAAGAACCTTGGAGAACTCTGGCATAGGCGACTCGGGCATGTGAGTGAAAGAGGTCTGGTTGAGCTGCAGAAGCAAAGATTACTTGATAAATCTGAGATATCAAGTATGCAGTTTTGTGAAACATGTACTTTAGGTAAAAGCATTTGGCTGTGTTTCAAGAAATCCTCGCACAGATCAAAGAGTGTTCTGGAATATATACACATGGATGTGTGGGGGCCTGAAAGATTACCTTCAAAAGGTGGAGCAAGGTATTTCTTAACTATTATTGATGATTACTCCAGAAGGTTATGGCTGTATTGTTTAAAATCTAAAGACCAAGTTTTTGACACATTCAAAAAATGGAAAGCTCTGTCTGAAACCCAAACTGGTGCTAAAGTGAAAAGGGTAAGAACAGACAAAGGAATGGAATTTTGTTCCAACAAGTTCAATGAGTTTTGCAGTTAGGAAGGCATTGTACGCCACCTTACCACTCCATATACACCTTAGTAGAATGGATTAGCTGAGTGGATGAATAGAACAATCTTAGAAAGAGCAAGGTGCATGCTCATTACAGCTGGAGTTCCAAGGAGTTTCTGGGCGGAGGCAGTGTCAACAACTGCCTACTTAATAAATCTATGTCCCTCTTCAGCTATTGATTTCAAAACGCCATTTGAGATGTGGCATTCGTATCCTGTAGATTATGGAGGACTACGAACCTTTGGATGTGCAGCTTATGCACATTGCGGTCAAGACAAGCTGCAACCCAGAGCAAAGAAATGTATTTTTCTTGGATACCAACAAGGAACAAAGGGGTATCGTCTTTGGTGTGTGGAATCTGGACAACAGAGAGTAATTGTAAGTAGAGATGTAACTTTTAATGAATCTGATTTTCCATTCAAACATCTCTTAAAAGGGTTAGTAAAAGATCCTCAAACCTCTACATCATAACCTCAAATTGAGGTGGAGCTAGAGGGTGGTACAACAAATGAGGATGAGCAATTATAACCAGATCATGACTTGCAACAGAGTAGAGAAGGTAGTAGAGGTGTTGAAGATGATTAAGTTGATTACCTATTGACAAGGGATAGATCAAGGAGGATAATAAAACCTGTACAAAGACTAGGCTATGCTGACATAATAGCATATGCTCTGCTAATCTCGGCTGATCTGAATCACTCAGAACCGACAAGCTTTACTGAAGCTATGTCATGGAGTGATAAAACCCAGTGGATAAAAGCAATGGAAGAAGAAATGCACTCTCTTGAGAAGAATCATACCTGGACAGTGGTTGAAAAACCTATAGGCCAAAAGATTATTGGCAGCAAATGGATTTTTAAGATAAAGGAAGGAAACACGTATGGAGAAAAGCCTAGATATAAGGCAAGGCTAGTGGCGAAGGGATTTTCTCAAAAGGAGGGAGTGGACTTTACCGAAGTATTCTCTCCAGTAGTGAAACAATCATCCATCAGAATGTTTCTTTTCTTAGTGGCAGTGCAGGATCTTGAATTAGAACAAATGGACGTCAAGACAACATTTTTGCACGGAAACCTTGATGAAAAATTATACATCACTCAACCTCAAGGGTTTCATAAGGGGAGTTCAAACCATGTCTGTCTCTTGCATAAATCCTTGTATGGATTAAAGCAGTCACCCTGAATGTAGAATAAACGGTTCGATGATTTCATCTCTGGGATTGGATTTGTCAAGAGCAATTTTGATCATTGTGTGTACAGAAAGAATGTTGCTGACAACTTCCAGATATTCCTTTTATATGTGGATGATATACTCATTGCAAGTAAATGTAAAACTCAAATTTCTGAGTTAAAGGCCAAGCTTGCAAGTGAATTCGATGAAGGATTTGGGTTATGCCAAGAAGATTTTGGGCATTGAAATATTAAGAGACAGAAGCATGAACACAATTACACTGTCACAAAAATCTTACTTGCAAAAGGTACTCTCAAGGTATGGTTTTAATAACATGAAAGCTGTTCAAACACCATTGGGAGCACACTTGAAACTGAGTCATAATCAAAGTCCAAAAACAGATGAGGAAAAGACTTTGATGGATCGGATCCCCTATGCAACTATGCAAGTGTTCTCGGCAGCTTAATGTACGCCATGATAAGCACCAGACTTGATCTCGTGTATGCAATCAGTGTTACAAGTAGATTTATGGCAAATCCTGGTTTACAGCATTGGCATGCATTGAAGTGGGTACTCAGGTATGTGTCTGGATCCCTGGGTATTTCGTTAGTTCTTGGGAGTTGGTCATCTATGCAGAAGATTATAGTTGGGTTTGTGGACTCAGATTTTGCTGGGTGTAATGACACAAGGAAGTCAATTTCTGCATACATTTTTACAGTCTTTGGAGGAGCCATAAGTTGGAAAGCTTCTCTACAAAGAGTTGTAGCGTTGTCTACAATAGAAGCAGAGTACCTGTCAGCCTGTGAAGGAGTGAAGGAAGTATTATGGTTGAAAGGACTTGCAAATGATTTTGGTATTGACAATGAAACAGTTGAAGTACATTGTGATAATCAGAGTGCGTTATATCTGATTAAAAATCCGGTTTTTCACGATCATTCAAAACACATCGAGGTTAAGTACCATTTCATTCGAGAAGTTATAGCCCAAGGTACAGTTGTAATGCAGAAAGTGCACACCGATGAGAATCCAACCGACATGCTCACCAAGGTGCTTCCACTGGCTAAGTTTAAGCATTGCTTAAACTTAGTTAATCTACACAGGTGATTGTGGTTATGTAAATGGTAAGAGCAGACTGCATTTGTTTCTAAAACTGATTCAAGGTGGAGATTGATAAATAGTGACTCAGCATTAGAAACTTTAAATAATTTTTGGGTCACGTGCTTTAGCTGGAGAGTTCCTCACGTGACTTGCTTAAAAGGGTTAATTATGCATGGCGGGAGATTGAGCTTAGAACTTTCGGTGAATTCAATTTTGGCTCTGTCAGCGGGGTGCGAAAACAGGGGCGATCAGAGCAAGAAGGCATCGGAGAGATTGGAAGAAGTAGAGGCTGTTCTATTCTTTGTAAATCTCAGGTTAGATGCGTTGATTGATTGAGATCTGTAAAGTAGATGATATTGCTGTAAATCTTGAATCTAGAATAAATGGTGCGCTGCTTTTACCCGTGGAAGTAGGACGAGTTTGTCCGAACCACGTATTTCGATTGTGTTTGTTATCTGTTTAGTTTTTGTGATTGTCTGTGAATGAGTTCTTGATCGTAAACGTTTCTCAATCGTCAAAACGCTACAGTTGGAATGAACTAGGTTCCCACGCCTTGCTCTGCTCGGTGCTTATTGTCAAGACTTTGTCATAGAGGGTACATAAAATTGCGACCCGATATTGTTGGTAAATTAGACAGTAAATTGCTATTTAGATAATGGTTATCAGTTACTGAAAACTCATTCAGCATCGGCATTTTTGTCGAGATGTTGAGATCACAACCTTGATATCATGTGAGGTAGATGTTTATGGCATAAAATTACAATAAAAATGAGCTGAAAGAGTGCAAAGGATCAGAAGGAAAGATCTCAGTTCCTATACCATACCTTTACTTTTCTGATGAGGACATCATTTACTATTATAATTGTAGTGTTTATCTTTATGTATTTTGTTATTTCAAACTTAAGCTTTTCATCTTCTAGAGTTAGCTTTAATATTTTAATTTAGCCATTTCAGCTTCTGGAGTATAATCTGTTCAACTTCTGAAGTGATATTAAGTTTCTCTATTTAAATTCAAGCATTGTAACCTGGAAAGTTAGACAATGAAGAATATTTTGATGAGATGAATCTCTAATTTTCAACCTCTTTCTTCTTCCTACGGACTTCTTCTCTGCGTCCTCAACAAACTTCTTTTCTTTCTCTTCTTTATTTCTAATCTTTCTCTTCTCTTATCTCTAACCTATTCTCTTCCGCTTTCTACATCATTTTCTCTGTCCTTTCCATTTTCCGATTACTTTCTTCAGTCTTTCGATGATTTTGATCATTTCTACTAATAAATTAGGAAAACTCGGGATTTGTATGCTATCCATTATTTTCTTGAAACTGGGCATTTTTTTAGGAACTTTTTTATTATGGTATTGAAGTTGTAAGTTTATCTGTTTGATATCTTTGTAATGGCAGGAATGGGAACAAAAGTGCAGTACAAAAGTTACTTGCCGGGATATTATTCGATGAACGATAACTCAAATATTTGTAACTGGCCACTATTTTATGGAGACAAATCTGTTTGTGGACCATATTATAATGGGTTTTTTCCCACGCCTACTCCCAAGACGTGTCCTGGGGGTGAGAAAGATGCAGTGAAGCACACTATGCTCGAGCACGAGGCCATATTTAAGAATCAGGTAAACTTTACTGTTGATTTTTATTGACTATTAAATCTTATTTATCGAAGTTTGACAGTCTTACCCTTTTATGTCAACCAAGCAGGTGTATGAATTGCATCGACTATATAGAATACAAAGGGACATGATGGATGAAATCAAAAGAAAAGAATTTCACGAGAACCAAATACAAGAGGACGGGTTTCTATCAGCAAATCTCTTACCTTCTCAAATTGCTTCCGAAAATGTTCAAAAATGTCATTTTATGAGCTTCAACGTGGCATATTCTTCGAGTCATAGGCAGTCGATTTCAGGAGCCGAAGAGATTTATTCTTCTTTGAGCTCTATGAAAGGGAATAACCGGGAAGTTGGTCCATTTCCATCACCAAATAAAAGTAGTGTAAAGGTGTTTGAGCGACCCACAAAGTCGAGAAAAATGCTCGATCTTCAACTTCCAGCTGATGAGTATGTAGACAGCGATGAAGGGGAACAAACCCACGAGCAAAAAGCACCTGAAATGTCGGATTATTTTCTGAACAAAAACCAAACAATTGGATCTGAAAAAAATAATGACAAGGCTGGTTGTTCCAATTTGTGGAACTCAAATGGTTTTGGCAATTTGAACGAGCCTATACATCTCGAAGAAACAAACGTCCCGAGGCGTGAGGATTTTACGTGTTATACCTCTTTTCATGGGGAGAACCGAAATAGCAATCTCTCTTCGAAGCCATTGCCGCAGCTATTGGATTTATCGAGGGAAATTTCGCTCAACTCTAGTAATGGAAGTAATAATGCAATGCAAAACAATCATGATGTGGAGAAGAGCAGAAATGGAAGAGGAATGCTTTCTTATGTGCTTGAGCCAGGTAATCTCTTAATATTATTTCCCTATTTATTTTATTTTTTTGATTTAAAATTCTCTATTCTTATGGATTTGAGAGGATGGGTTGAAAAAACGAGAAGGCCTGTATAATCTGAAATTATGAATAATTTCAAAAGTATGAATTATTGAGTTTATGTTAATTTAGTCATTTATATGGTGAATATTTTTAACTTTCAAATGGTGCGAGACCAATTTTAATCAAGAATCATAGTGTAAACTTGCTGTTAATCTCAAATTAATTTTAGTTGGTTCTTGTTTTTATGTACGGCCAGGGAACAGTAAAGACAACGACAAATCTAAGTTGCCGCTTTCATCAAAGCCAATTCCAGGCTTGTTGAACGCAAAGGCAGAGCGGAAGGACGGACCCGAAAAAAGTCCCGATATATCTCTTCATAAGCATTTGGGAGGTTTTGCAACTTCTCATTTGACCAATCCTTACCAAGTTTCTCCCAACTTCAATCTGAACAAGTCCTGGTCTCAGTCTGTTTCGTCGTGGGAAAAACAAAGCGGTAATTTTTGTCAGACATCGATGTCGGTACAAAGACAGCCGGGTATAAATTTCGAATCATCTGTTACTACTCTTCACAAGTCTTCTAATTCAGTAGCACAAAGCAACGGATTTTTTCATGGATCGCCCTCCACTGTCTGTTATTCTTCTGTGACTTATGATTATCCAAAGTTCATAAGCAATAACAACCGAGCCTCCGAGAAGATTCACGAGGCTTCAAATTACTTCGATATGAATTCTCCACTCGGAATTAACTTGAATGTGGTTCGTTCAAACAGTTCATCAGACGGGGCAATTCACCATTCGGCTTTCACGATCAAAGACGGGAAAGCGCAAAACGAGAATCATCAATCATTGATACCATGGCTAAAAGCTATGCCCTCGAGCATGAACGAAGCTGAAAACTCGAGCAGGTTGGTAAATGACGGGGAAATCAGTTTCGCACAATCGTCTGTGCATCACGAAAAAATGGAAAATGGATATGGGCCAAAAAAAGTGCTCTCTCACCTTATGAAGTTCAGTTCTTGTTCCAATGATGTTGTGGAAAGAAGCTTAGAACCAGGCAGTAAGAAGATTCTTGGATTTACCATTTTTGACGAATCTCGGATTTCAAAAAACAATTCCTTTTCGCTTACATCACCATACGCAAAAAATCCTCATCCTCCATCCGAATTCGAAAGAGAAGATGGCAGAAAAATCAGAGCACTTGATATCAACTTGCCTTGTGATCCTTCTGTTCCTGATACAGAGACAGTGAAGAATCATACAGTCTCTAGTTCGAGAAATCAGATAGATTTGAACTTATGTTTGAGTGATGATGAAGAAGTTTTCGACATAGATTTGGAAGCCCCTGCAGTTCCCGAGTCGATCGAGAATATTATCATTGAAAACTTAGGAGACGAGCCAGTAAAAATGGCTGCAGAGGCATTAGTTTCCATATCCTCCTGCAAAAACCTCAACGAAGAAGAAGACGATTCTCTGAGAGGTTCTCTCCCGTGGTTTGTAGACATAGCATTAAACAACAAATCTACGACGGAATGGATCGATCACTTTGAAACCATGACATTATGTCTGAAGGAGATTACAGAAGAAGAATACATGCCAAAGCTGCCATTTCCTAACAACATGAAATTTGAAGAATCCGTTAATTTTTCGCAAACTCGGCTTCGGAGGGGACAGTCTAGACGAGGCCGGCAACGGAGAGACTTCCAACGGGACATTCTCCCCGGCCTCACAACGCTATCCCGACACGAAGTAACGGAAGATCTCCAAACTTTTAGCGGGCTAATGAGGGCAACCGGCCACTCCTATTCCGGATTGACCCAGAGAAACTCCGGGAAGAACAATGGTGGTGGCCGAGGAAGGCGGAGGGCTGTGGTCACTCCATCTCCTCTGCAAAATACTAGTGTAGCTTGTAATATCGAAGTGGGACTGGAGGATCGGAGCCTGACTGGATGGGGAAAGACGACAAGGCGGCCCCGCCGGCAACGGATTCCGGCAGGTAATCTTAATGTCATGCCAATAAGTTGAGTGATTGTGATGAGAGAGGTGGAACTTATAGTGAATTGAGGATGTTATAATATAGTGGTGTAGGCAAAATTTGGAGGTTTTGCTTGTAAATTTAGGAGACAAGTAATTAAAAGTTGAAATTGGTGTGGGTGTTCTTCCTTTTTACCTTCTTTGTTTATTGGAACACTTTTCCTCTTTTACAAATCCAATTTCACTTTACTTGATGCTTTAATTATGGGTCTAATTAATCTTTCTTACGTGGTTGAAATAATAAAATTCTTACACTAGTAATTGAATTACTTGAAACTACATGTTTTCCACCCGAAACCAACATTGACAAACCGTTTGTTTATATAATTCGTATGGTGTTACCACAACTCAAACGCCATTCGAACTTGGGTAATAATTGAATTAATATGGAAGTAACATTCGAGAAAACAAAGATTCAAAAGAAAGAAATTGTAATCGTAGACACTAGTTCGACTCAACTTACATCGACGCCGTGAGGAATTGGCGTGGGATTTTATTTTTATCCAAATCGGGACTAAGTTGACATAACTCATGCTTATATACGATGAAGCAAAATTAGCCATCTGAGTTCTGGGCAACCCATAAAACAACAATGGTGTTTTTGACATATTTTAGCGAGTTTATTAGTGGAATTGATGGCAAAATTATTGAAAAACGACATAAAAAAAACTAGGATGGTCAAATGAAAATTAACACTAAAATTCTGTTTTTACCTATGGAATATGACACAACTCTAACTTGATATTATATATGGTTGATTAATTAATAGAATAATTATAAATATTAATGGGTAAATTCCAGTAAAATTAGCGTGCAATTGTAGTTCCTTTTTCCTCTTAATGGGTACATCTCTTGCACTGGACCATATTTCTGAGCTTGAAAGTCTGTTTTTTTTTTCAAACAGGATTCACAACTTTTGATTCTTTTGAATGCAAATGTTAGAAGCCCCAACGCCAACATTGGGGAAGACAACGCCAACAGAAACAGGATTCACCACTCTTGATTCTTTTGAATGCAAATGTTAGAAGCGTCAACGCCTACATTGGGGAAGACAACGCCAACAGAAGCCACGTCGTCCAGCCGTTGGAAGTAATGAAGTCCGTCCAATACTGTTAGCTGCATTAGCTGATGTGGCAGAGAAGTGAAACTATAAAAAGACAGTAGCTGTGAAGACTATTCTTTTGTTCCTTTCTATTATTTTCTTTCTTTCGTTTCTGTCGTAATCCAAAGCCCGCGACGACCTTCTGGTAAAAACAATTTCTTTCTTCCATTCCTGATTTCAAACTACAACAAATTGGTGTCACAACTGTGACATATTATTATTAATGGTAACATATTATTATTTATAGAATTTAAAGTTTTATTGTATTTATTGTGATTTAAATTGTTACTAATATAATATTGTAAAAAATGTCAAATAAAATAATAGAATAATTTTGTTAATATTAATTTACATTCATATGTTATGGTTTTAATATAAATATTTTTAGTGAATTAATTCAAATGTTGAATGATCCGTATAATTTTGGTTAATTGTTAAGTAGACACAACATCTTTAGTTATCCAAACTTATACATAAAGTTTTAAGGATCATATAATAACATTTATAGTAATTAATTACATGAATATAATGAATTTTATCCCACAAGAATTTCTATTATATTTATATAATTAATTAGGATAACATATTGTATTATATTTCTTAATTTACCCACATGTATTAGGAAAATGAACATAATTCAATAGTTTTATCATAAAGTTATATGAGTTAAAACTTTAGCCCACAGGTAAGTTTTATTTCACTTGATTCATAATTATTTAAGCATGATTTACATTGGTAAAACATGATTTATGTTGTTAGTCTCATATTATGGACTATAAGCATTTGTATTTTTTTTTTGCAGCTATAAATATTGGTAATTTCTCTGATTTTAAATATGATATTCTTGAATTGAATGGTGAAAACTATAAATCATGGAGGGAGAAGATTCTTCTCAAAATGGGGCTTATGGACATAGATTATGCTATCAGGAAATATGAGCCAGTTATTATTCCTACCAGCACTAAAGAGGATCTTATTCTTAGTGAGTGTTGAGAGCGATCTAATCACCTCAGCATTATGTATATAATGACTAAGAACTGTGCTAGTATACAAGGTTCGATTGGTGTGCATAAGAATGTCAAAGAATTGCTAAAGTCTCTTGATCAACAATTTGAGACTTCAGATAAAGAACTTAGAAGCACCCTGATAATGAAGTTTTCATCATTGATGCTCACATCAATGAGAGGTGTGCGTGAGCACATAATGCAAATGAGGGACATTACAGCTCAGCTCAAACACTTCAGGTTGATTTGTCTGACTCTTTTCTTGTGCACTATATTTTGAACACACTTTCACAAGCATACAGACCCTTCAAAATATCCTACAACACACATAAAGATAAATAGTCTATCAATGAGTTATTGACCATGTGTGTAACGACCCGAATTTCATACATTTAAAAATGCGTTAAATTTTGAGAAAAACATATCAGAGTGCAAGCCTGGCCGTTAGAAACACTTAAAACGTTGTGAAAATAAAACATTTCGGAAATAAAAACTTTTGCAGAAGCCTAAATAATTTAAAGAAAATAAACTAAACATTTAATTATAATTTAGAAAGAGAAAACTGAATTTAATTACAAATTAATTACAATTTAACTGTCTCTCACTTTACATAGTCTGGCCAACCACAAGCTCGCATGTGCAAATCCCTCATCAACTGCTTTGAGTCCACACGCTATCTTCTCCTGCAGATACCTACACTACGAGTAAACTGTAAGCCTAAAAAGACTTAGTAAGGAAATAGTTAACAATCAAATAATAGAATTTAATTACAATTATTAACCTAAATGATTTAAACATGCTTTTAATAACTAACTCGTTTAGGTTAACTAAATCGATTAGGTTAATATTCTGGACAAATTAATAACTTGATTAACATTCTCAATATACTAGTTAATTACACTAGTTATAATTACTCATTCTAGATAACATGCTCAAGGGGTTGGTAAACCACTTCTAATTAAAATTAGGGAAAATGACAAATCAACCATCGTGGTTTGAGGTCAATGACAAGTCAACCACTATGGTATTTTTTTAACAAGTTAACCGCTCACATATGTTAAAATAACAAATCCAACATCCGTAGACGTTTACCGTTAAAAAGCTGGTTGCCAACGGCCGAACACCGGAACGCCCAGCTCTGGCATTCTGAATTCAGAACGCCCAACGTGGGGCGTTCCGAACAAAATCAGAACGCCAGCGGGGAGACACCGCGATTTTCCCACAAACTCGTCTTCCTTTTACTTCACTGTCGTGAGTTAAAACAGATAAGATGTTGTTAATGGAGTTTGCAGCTCTTTGCTTTTCGTCTTCACTTGTTTCACATGGCTCTTCAATCCCTGTTATTGAATAACAAATAGAAACTGTGAGATTGAAGAATGAGACTTGAAGTGAACCTAGTTGCAGAAAGTAAAAAAGGTACAGAAGAGAAGAAGAAGAAGAAACTCATAATAGGAGCAAACCTCTAAAATCAGAATCACAAGCTGAAACTCGATCCAAAACACAACCAAAATCACCAGAAATATCTGAACAAACCTCCCTTCGCAGTCTCTGGAGTGAGTGGTCCATGAGAGACCGCGTTTTTACGCGGTCTCTCCTTATGCAAGAGATCGCGTAAAACACGGGCTCTCATGGACCAAAGAGACCGCGTAAAGCACGGTCTCTCCTTATGCGAGAGACTGCATATGGACCTGAGAGACTGCATAAAACGCGGTCTCTCGAGTCAGGAGAGAGAGAAGCCGCACAATTGTGCGGCGTTGAGAGAGAGAGAGAGACCGCATTATTGTGCAGTCTCTAGAGTCAGGAGAGACCACATTTTTTTGCGATCTCTCCTCTTGCCTAGAGACCGCGTAAAAATGCGGTCTCTCCTGACTAGAGAGACGCGGTCTCTCCTGACTCGACAGACCGTATTTTTACGCGGAGAGACCGCATTTTATGCTGTCAGTGCCTTTTTTTTCATAGTTTTAGTGTGAGACACGTGTCTACCGTCAACTTAGTAACGAAGAAAGTTACCGCGATGTGGGATTTGTTATTTTTGTATACTCCAATGGTAAACTTGTTAAAAACAATACCATAGTGGTTGACTTGTCATTGACCTCAAACCACGATGGTTGATTTGTCATTTACCCTTAAAATTACTAAATCAATAACTAGCAATTAGTAAACTATTTAACATGGAATTTCCTGCAAGCATTAAGCACACAACACCAGGAGGAATACATGTGAGTCTACAAAGTGATTGTACTCTAACAAATACAACAAAGAAAGATTTTAGAGAACTAACACACAAATCATCCAAGCATAGAAATCTACGAAGTGTCCAAGTGCAGAAACATACAGACAATACAATAAGGAACATCTGAAGCATTAACAGAGAGAATATCACAAAGCAATATAAACTCTAACATTCTACCCTATCAACACAAACAATGAGTACTCCAGGAATTATCAACTAACGACAAATGAATAACAAGAAGCATAACAACAATATAATAACACCCAAGTCTATAGAGCATTCACAAGTCCATAAAACCAATCTAGAATGTCAACTAGTAACTAACAGCAGCAAAGACATGAAAAATAGCTATGCACAGAAACATACAGAGTATCTAATATAGAAAGCATTCGACAAATAAACGTATGAACACATACTCTACCATTATCACTAAGCAAAACATTCCAGGAACCAAACAGCCAACAACAAAGATTCACAACCATACTCGACGCACACACCCATACTCGTGGCTAGGGCTTAGATGACCGGACACTACTCAATCCTTATCATATTGAAGAACCAAAAACAGGGACAGCTCTCCGACTCCAGCAGCTCCAACACCCAATCCAGAGAGCACCCAGCTCACCCTCTCAATTTCCTTCGAATTGTCCCTCGGGAGAAACTCAACCAAACAAAACAGAATACATCAACACACAGAAATTCAATCACAAACTAGAGGAAAACCACTGTACTCGACAATGGAGGCCGAGGAGTCACCCGAACAGGAGACTTACCTCGGAGAAGACACAGCCAAATCCGAACCCATGCCCGGAGGCTCTGCCTCCAGCAGAAAAACACCCAAGAGCTTTCAGCTCTTTGCCAACACCCTCTCTGTATCACAATTACTCGCAAAATATATACACAGAAGGCAAATTTGAAATGCTAAAACAACCTATCCCACGAAATCAGCCACAACCTGATTTTTCGGGCCAACACTTCGTCGTCCAAATCCTCCCAGCTGGACCACACTCTGTCGTTCATCACCAAGTACTAGCAGACCAATTCGGTCCAACCGAATCGAAGACCAAACCGCATCCTATCGCAGACCGACTCCCCTGCATATCGTCCAACGATCCTTGCCCAAGCCGTTTCTTTGTCAATTTAACCTCTGTCAATCTAGAAATCATCAAAACACTAAGCATCGGAAAAGTTGAACGAGAGTTACCTCGGCCAAGAAATCGCAGTGCCCAGAGCCCTAGCCCGAACTGCCGACCGCAGCTCGCACACCTAACGGACGACATCGCACCACCACGAGGAAGCCGTCCAGAGAGCTACCGTCATCCTTCACTTCGCCGTCGCCTTCATTCGTCGCCGTCTCCCTCTCCCCTCTCGTTCTCTCTCTTTCCTCTCGGGTCTCTCTCTTTCAAAAATCAAATGGCCAAAGACCAAAACCAAAACCAACATCCCCCTTATTTGATTCTAAACCGGACCGTACTAGTGCAGCCCGAATCGGACCAGAAATCAACAAAACTGAACCGGTTCAGCCCATACACCAACACCAATTCCATTTGTTAATTACCCACTATTATAATTTCTAATTTATCCATTTTAGTCCTTTATTGTAAAACAATTAAATTAATCATTAATTTAAATGCTAATTAAATTTCTACTTAATCTTTAATCCAAATTAATTTTCACTTAATTAATAATTTTCATTTTAATTTAATTTTTCACTAATTCTTCCCCAAATTTAAAATAAGTCTAATTAATCCAAATAAATCCTAATTAATTTCTTAATTTATAATCTTACAATTACGTCCTTGGTTGTACATCGATATATAAAAAGTTGGGGTGTTACAATGTGTGTTCAAGAGGAAGGGAGATTAGCTATAGAAATGGGTGAAAGTGCATATGTGGCTACACAAGGGAAAAGCCAGCGATGGACAAAAAATAAAGGGAAAGGTAAAATACATGTCCAAGATGGTGGGATCAAGAAGAAATCTAAGTGTTTCTTCTGTAACAAAAAGGGACACATAAAGAAAGATTGCACCAAATATAAGTGTTTGCTCGAGAAAAAAAGTATGTTAATCTCACTTGTTTGTTTTGAATCTAATATGGTTGATTCTATTTGTGACACATGGTGGATTGATTCGGATTTTACAATCCATATTTCAAATACCTTGCAAGGTATGAGAAATCTAAGGAAGCCAATGAGAATGAGTAATGCATCTATACAAGCAAAAAGATGCGTTCACGTGTGGAGGCCATTGGCACATGCAGTTTGATTTTGAGTAGTGTTTTGTACTACAGTTAGAAAAAACATTTTATATTCCTAGTTTTTCTAGGAATTTGGTTTCTGTGTCGAGACTTGTACCTTTGGGATATTCCTTTAACTTTTCAGATGTAAACTTCAGTTTATTTTATGAATATGAACTTATTGGGAATGGTATATTGTCTGATGGTCTTTTCTCTCTCAATTTACAAAGTAATACTGCTTATAATGTTATGCATGTTTATACTGGTAATAAAAGATGTGTTACAAATGAGAACTCTTCTATTTTATGGCGCCGGAGATTGGAGCATATCTCCATAGAGAGAATTAAAAGATTAGTGAATGATAAAGTACTTAGTACTTTGGATTTTACTGATTTTGACACTTGTGTGGACGACATTAAGGGTAAGCAGACCAACAAGAGTAAGAAATAAGCAAAGAGGAGTACCGACATATTAGAGATCATACATTCATATATTTGTAGTTCGGTTATGGACTCTTACGGTCCTAGATACTTCATCTCTTTCATAGATGATTTCTTGCGATACATGTATATCTACTTGCTTCATCATAAGAATGAATCACTAGAAGCTTTTAAGATTTTTAAAGCTGAAGTAGAAAAACAATGTGGTAAGCAAATAAAGATCGTAAGAACTGATAGAGGTGAAGAGTACTATAGTAGATACACCGAGAATGGACAAGCACCTGGTCCGTTTACAAAGTTTCTTCAAGAGCATGGGATAGTTGCTCAGTATACTATGCCTGGTTCTCCAGACCAGAATGGTGTAGCTGAAAGAAGAAACCGAACATTATTGGATATGATGAGGAGTATGTGTAGCAACTCCAAACTTCCGAATTTCTTGTGGACTGAAGCTCTTAAGACGGCCGTGTATGCATTAAATAGAGTTCCAATAAACGTTGTTTCTAAAATGCCATTTGAGTTATTTAAAGGTTAGAAACTGAGTTTACAACATATACGCATATGGGGTTGTCCGTCTGAAGTAAGAATATATAACCCACAAGAGAAGAAACTAGACCCAAGAACTATTAGTGGATATTTCATTGGATATGCCGAGAAGTCTAAAGGTTATAGATTCTATTGTCCATGTCATAGTACTAGAATTGTGGAATCAAGAAATGCTAAATTTCTTGAGAATCACTTGATTAATGGTAGTGATCGATTTCAAGATATTTTTCTTGAAAGAGATCACGTTGATGTTCAGCCATATAAATCAAGTGATAGATTGATTTGTACCAATGACACTCCTCAAGACCAATTGAGTGTTAAACAATCAACCATTGAAGCTCCACAAATTGCTGATAATAATCAAGTAAAGCAAGTTCTTGAGAACATACTTGAAATTGTTGATCAACGAAATGAGCAACATGTTTTTCAAGAAGATGTGGACATAGCATTAAGGAGATCTACTAGAGAAAAGAAATTAACAATTTCTAGTGATTACGTTGTGTATTTACAAAAATCGGACTATAACATTGGACTTGAAAATGATCCTCAAACGTTTTCACAAGCCATGAATTGTAAGGAATCAAATTTATGATATGATGCTATGAAAGATGAGATGAATTCTATGAGTTTTAATAAAGTTTGGGATCTCGTCAAGTTGCCTATTAGTGTAAAAACTATAGGGTGTAAATGTGTCTTTAAAACTAAGAAAGACTTATTAGGCAATATTGAGAGATATATAGCTAAACTCGTAACTAAAGGATTCACTTAACAGGAAGGAATAGACTACAAGGAGATTTTTTCTCTTGTATCTAAGAAAGATTCTCTTCGTATTATTCTAGCATTAGTTGCACATTTTGACTTGAGTTGCAACAAATGGATCTGAAACCGACATTTCTAAATGGAGATCTAAAGGAAGAGGTTTATATGAAACAACCTGAAGGATTTCCTCTAGTGAAACCTATATCAATAAAATTTTAGAGAGATTTATGATGAAAGATTGTTCACCTAGTGTAGCTCCCATCGTGAAGGGTGACAAGCTCAATTTGAACCAGTGCCCAAAGAACGATCTTGAGAGGGACCGAATGAAAAACATTCCATATGCTTCAACTGTTGGAAGCTTATGTATGCCTAGGTTTGCATTAGACCTGACATTGCATTTGCAGTTGGAATGTTAGGAAGATATCAGAGTAATCCAGGCATTGACCACTTGATAGCTGCTAAGAAGGTTATAAGGTACCTTCAAGGGACAAAGGACTACATGCTTATATACAGATGGGCTGATGATTTGGAAGTGATTAGCTATTCTGATTCAGACTTTGCTGGCTGTGTTGATTCTATAAATCAACTTCCAGATACATTTTTATGTTAGCTGGTGGAGCTGTGTCATGGAGGAGTGCAAAACAATCATTAACTGCTACTTCTACTATGGAAGCAGAGTTCGTTTCATGTTTTGAGGCTACTTTGCATGATGTATAGATGAAGAGTTTTATTACCGGGCTTAGAATTGTGGATTCAATTGCTAAGCCATTGAGATTGTACTGTGACAACTCAGTTGCTGTTTTTATGGCTAAGAATAATAAAAGTGGTAGTCGAAACAAACATATCAACATAAAGTACTTAGCCATAAGATAACGTGTTAAGGATAAATCAGTGGTCATTGAGCACATAAGGTCTGAGTTGATGTTAGCTGATCCTTTGACAAAAGGCATATCACCGTCAAAATTTAAGGATAATGTACAAAACATGAGACTTGTATCCCTTATGTAATTCGTTGTAAGAACAATTATTAAAATAAAACTCTGTAATGTTTTCTCATGTTTGTTTTATTACATGCGCCTGTTTATTTTTTAGAAATATCAATAAAGTTTGGACCTAGAATAAACATAAGGTTTATTAATTAAATATATGGACATTAAAGAAGGAACATAATGCATTGTGATACATGGAAGATATTACTCAATTTCATTAGAGGACCTATCGCTATGATTCATGTGTTGTATTTACTTATTAAAGAAATATGAAAAGCATAGACCAAGTGAGAGAATCTTAGAAATTGTAATCCAATATGGCTTTTGGATTTATGACAATTCTCATAAGGTATGGTCAAATTTTTGAACAGTCACCATCAAGGCAATCGTTCATGTTGCACCCCTCACTTCATAACTCTTTGATGGAAAGAATTATTAAAGAGGGTTAATCTGAAGGTCCCCTAAGCCATCTATTTTCATATGGAAATTACACCATCGCTTGAGAATAGAAAGGTTTAGAAGTGATTCTTCAAGGAAGAAGAGCAGTCGTCTCTGTTATATCATCAATGGCTGGAGGTGTTTTGAATTTTCGCGTTTTGATCTAAATGATTTGACTTTGTTCTAAAAGCATGTTTGATCGATAAAGTTTAAAGTTTACATTGCAGAGTTACATTTACAAGATCAAGCGGATATATGGTTCGATGGATTTATTTCCTTTTATCCGCAAGCTAATTGGGATCAATTTGCATTCGAATTATGTAGACGATTTTCAGAGAATACTGCTGAGGACATAATTGAATCATTTTCTAAGATTTGTCAAACTAGAACCGGGAAAGATAATATTCAACAATTTGAAGCACTTAAGTCCTTAGTACAACCTGCTTTACCACGTATGACAGAAACTTATTACATTTTTGTACTCGTGAGTGGACTGAACGATGAGATCAAAGCTACAGTTAAAAGTAATCGGCTATCTTCATTATCTCTAACTTTCAAAGTAGCACTTCTGCAAGAACATGCTATATAGGCTTTACAACACCTTCCAAAGCCTTCCAAAACATTTGCTGCTTCTAAATGGTCAGACAAGCTAGTGACAGTTCCAAATAATTCTGATTATTCAGCATTATCACGTCTTCCAAAATGATCACCAGCTGAATTGAATCAAAAGTGAAGTCTAGGCTTATGTTTCAAGTGCGATGAGAAGTCTACTCCAAATCATGTTTGTCAATTTCTCACCTTCTTATTGATTGCATCTCCCGATTACGATATTTCAGATAATATTGAATTGCTTATAGAGGATTCCATTGATGAAATAGAAGTTGTAGTTTCACTTAGTGCTTTAGTTGGATTTCCTACAAATTCTAATGTTCACATTAGTGGACAAATTTCAGGCCAGCAACTATCAATTCTTATAGATAGTGGGAGTACTCACAGCTTTATTGATGAATCTGTTGCTGATCATTTGCATTTACAGCTAGATCACTCTCGCTCTAAGCTCTACCACTAGGCAGCAGTGATATGATCTTAGGTATTGACTGGATTAATAATGTTAGTCCAGTTACCCTTGATTTACCAAAAGGAGTACTACATATCATGTTATCTAGATGAGAAATTTGTTTGCCCACTAATTCATCATGTTCTTCTCTAAAGCCATGCCCAACAAAATTTTTTTAAATGAATTTAGACATCAAAATTATTCTCTTTTGGGACATTTATAGTCAGTTTCAGCAATTCAGAGTCAACCAATTTCTCCCAAAATTCAGAAATCATTAGACATGTTTTAGGATGTATTTCAATTACCTATGGGGTTGCCGCCCGAAAGGTCTCATGATCATGTCATACCAATGGTGGATGATGCTAAGCCGTTTCGCCCTACTCCGTATTGTTGTCCATATTATCATAAAGTTGAAATTGGCTGTCTTGTTTAGGATATGCTGTCAGAAGGAATTACTGTACCCAACAATAGTTCCTTCATCTCTTTGATTTTGCTGGTTAAAAAGAAGGATGACCAATGGAGATTTTGTATTGATTATCGGCAGCTTAATGCTATGACATGTAAGGATAAGTTTCTGATGCCATTAATTGACGAGCTTATTGATGAATTACATGGCTCGATCATCTTTTCAAAAATCGATCTCCAAGCTAGCTATCATCAGATTCATGTTAAGGCTGAGGATTGTCATAAAACGACTTTTCGCACTTTTCAGGGCTTATATGAATTTTAGGTTATGCCTTTTGGCTTAAAAAATGCCCCGTCAACTTTCCAGCCTTTGATGAACTCAATCTTTCGGCCATTCTTCCAGAAATTTGTCATTGTTTTCTTTGACGACATTCTTGTTTATAGCTTGTCTTTGGATTCTCATTACTCACACTTACACACTATTTTGCAGCTTCTTTGTCAACACTCCCTTTTTGCTAAAATGTCAAAATGTGATTTTGGCCTGCCAAAAGTGGCTTATTTAGGCCATACACTATCTACTGAAGGTGTGAAGGCAAACCCTGCGAAAATAGAAGCTATGAGTGATGGCCAATTCCTACCTCTGTCAAGTTGTTGAGGGGTTTTTTGGGATTGACAGGATATCATGGAAAATTCATTAGAGGTTATGGTGCCATTGCACAACCTTTAATTAACTTATTGCGTGAAAATGCTTTTACCTGATCTGATGAAGCTAATTCGGCATTTTGTGGCTTTGAAGAAGGCTATGACAACTTCACCAGTTTTGGCTTTGCCGAACTTCCAGCAGCCTTTTGTGATTGAGACATATGCCTGTTATGAGGGTATGAGAGCTGTTTTACTCCAAAATAAAAAACCAATTGCATTTCTCAGCAAGCCCTTCCATGCTTGTAATTTGGGACTGTCCATTTATGAAAAAGAGTTGTTAGCTCTGGTAATGGCTATACAAAAATGGAGGCACTATTTAGAAGGCGCTGAATTCATTATTCAAACAGACCAACAATCGCTCAAATGTCTAGTTGAGCAACAAATTACTGCTCCCTTACAGCAGAAATGACTAACTAAACTAATGGACTTACGTTATTTAATTCAATACAAAAAAGGAAGGACAAATGTTGTTGCAGATGCTTTATCTAGAAAAGATTTTAATGTATCGTGCTGCAATCAGATCACCTCGATTCAACCAATGTGGATTAGAGAAGTAATCTCTAGCTATGAAGATGATTCTTGGGTAACCTCCATCTTGGATAAGTTGATTTTGGATGCTACTGCAACTCCTGGATTCTCTTATTCTGATGAGATTCTACGCTTTAATAAGAAAATTGTATTGGGTAATTCCAATTCTATTTGGCAAAAAGTTACTCAATCTTTATATGATTCCCAGAAGGGAGGTCACTCTGGTGTGCAAGCCACCATTTAAAGAGCCAAGGCCAATTTTTGGTGGCCGGGTATGAGAAAATTTATTCGGCAACATGTCTTACAATGTGATACTTGTCAACCTTACAAGAATGAACACATTGCTTGTAATGCATATTGCTTGGACGCATATTTCCATGGATTTCATCGATGGGTTACCATTATCTAATAATGCATATTGCATATTAGTGATAGTAGACAGGTTCACCAAGTATGGACACTTGATCGCTTTACGCCAACCTTTCATAGTTGAGTCGGTAGCCAATGTATTTCTGGATCAAGTGTTCAAGTTACATGGTTTGCCTCAAAACATTGTATATGATAGCGACAAGATTTTTATTTCAACTTTCTGGCATACTCTTTTCCAAGCTTTAGGATCGGAGCTTCATTTATCTACCTATTATCATCCGGTATCAGATGGACAAATTGAAAGACTCAACCAATGTATTGAAATGTATATGAGGTGCATGACGCACGTTTAACCTCGTCGATGACGCCAATGGCTGTCACTAGCTGAGTGGTGATGTAATACTACTTATCATTCGGCTGTTCAAATGTCGTCGTTCCAAGCTTTATACTATTTTCCTCCTCCACTACTTGCGTTAGGTCCCTATCAACATACTGATGTTGTAGCTGTGGATACGGTGGTAAGGGATTGGTTTCACATGAATTGGCTTCTTAAACACAATCTCACTCAAGCACAGTGCGTATGAAATTATATGTAGATAACAAAAGGTCGGAGTGCTACTTTGAAGTGGGTGATTTGATTTTTCTACGTTTACAGCCATGTCGACAACTAACAGTCAAATAGAATATGTCTCAGAAGTTGGCACCCAAGTTCTACGGCCCTTTTAAAATATTAGAGCGGCTGGGTACAGTGGCCTATTAGAGCGAACTGATTTCAGATGCAGATGAAGTGAAGTAAACAGACGGTGAAATTACTGCAAAACGAGAGAAGGTGATGGCTGATTCGATCAATTCACTGGCGGCTATTTTTTCAATCTCCTTTTCTGCTGAATGAGGGCTGGCGGTAGCAGATGTCTCAGACTGCTAAAGAAATGCAAAAACATATACCAGATCAAACAAGCTCATACCCAGATACTTACGTCAGGGCTAGGAGACAACAGCTTTGCTCTAAGCAGACTTTTGGATTTCTACTCACACCCGATTAATGGAAGCCTTCCCCATGCATGGAACCTTTTCAGACAGATCGAATCTCCCACGCTTTGCATCTTGAACACCATGATCAAAGCTTTCTTTCTCAGGGGAGAATTCATCAACGCCATTAATTTGTTCTCCAAGTTTTTACAAAGTGGCCTTCTTCCTGATAATTACACTCTCCCTTATGTCGTAAAAGCTTGTAAGAAAATTCGGAATTTTTTTATAGGAGAGTTGATTCATGGGTGTGGCTTGAAATTTGGTTTTCTGATTGATATTTTCGTGGCCAATTCATTGATTTCCATGTACTGCGACTTTGGAAAGATGAAAGATGCACGCCACATGTTTGATGAAATGCCCCAATTAAGTGTTGTAACATGGACAGTCATGATTTCGGGCTATTCGAAGGCGGGAGATGTAGAAATGGCGAGATTGTTCTTTGATGAAACACCAGAGAAAGATAGAGGAATTTGGGGTGCTATGATTTCAGGGTATGTATATAACAATTGTTTCAAAGAAGGTCTTTGCCTTTTTCGATTAATGCAGTCGACAAATATCGTCCCAGACGAGGCGATATTGGTGAGTATTCTTTGTGCTTGTGCTCATTTGGGTGCTTTAGATATTGGTGTATGGATTCATAGATTCATAGAAATGCATAGAGTTCCTCTTAGTGTTCGATTACGCACCGGCCTGATAGATATGTATGCAAAATGCGGGAATTTGAGATTAGCTCGAGAAGTTTTTGATTGTTCTTATCAAAGAGATGTTATTTGTTGGAATGCAATGATTTCAGGAGCAGCGATGAACGGGGATGGAGAAAATGCGCTCAAGTTGTTCTCGGAAATGGTCGAGAGTCAAGTCGGGCCGGATGACATTACCTTCATTGCTGTTTTTAGTGCTTGTAGTTATTCAAACATGGCTTCTGAGGGTCTAAGGTTGTTTGACAGAATGTGTAGATTTCACAGAATCGAACCGAAAAGTGAGCACTTGGGGTGTTTAGTAGACATGTTGAGCAAAGCTGGGTTACTCAAAGAAGCGGAGAAAATAATCCAAAGAGTGCCGAAAACAACCAATCCCTCCAAAGGAGTGGCTTGGAGGGCGTTTTTGAGTGCTTGCTGCAGCAGAGGAGAAGCTCGAAAAGCCGAAATGGCTGCCAAGCAGCTCTTTAGCTCAGAATGGGATAGTGGGATTTATGTTCTACTTTCAAATTTATATGCTTCGTTGGGGAAGCATGGCGATGCAAGACGAGTTCGGAAAATGATGAAAGGGAGAGGAGTCGATAAGCCACCGGGCTGTAGCTCAATTGAGATCAATGGAGTGATTTATGAGTTCATTGCAGGGGAAAAAACTCACCCACAGATGGAAGACATTCACTTAGTTTTAGAAATGATCAAGAATCAGATTGGGTTATTTAGGAAACTTTGACTTGAACGTTGATAACCCAGCAAAATATTTACCCAAGTTTTGCTTGTATTCTTCAAAATTCCTCAACATTGTCAACTTTGAATTTGCTTCAGTGAAAGAGTATTGTATGAATAGATCTTTTGTCCAATATTTCTGCAAAATAATGAGATTAAATTCAAAAAGCACACAGACAAGGAAAACTATGCACATGGTGATAAATTGAGCGACAGACTGGGGGGAATCTTCATTCTGGTGCATAGAAAAACATTAACGAATTTACAAACTCAAAAAATATATTCTACTCAAGTAGAATCTGTTGCATACTGTAGTTTTTGAGAATAGAAAGAGTATTGCAACAGAAAACAGAGTCTGAACTTCATAAAAAACTGACGATAAACAAATTACAAATATTAAAGCTGCTAAGTAAACAACTGCCCATTAACATTGTGGTTCTAAAGTGAAGCTAACTGACAACTAAAAATAAAGATTAAATTAAAATATTCAAACCAGTGAAGTTTATGACTCCACATCAGCAGTCCTAAACATATTTTCCAACACTCCTCCATGTTTAGGAGCTGCTAAGGCCAAGCTTTGTTCTCAGAAATTCAAACTTGCTAACTGGCAATGGCTTGGTGAAGACATCTGCAACTTGATCTTCTGTTTTGTAGTAGACAAGAAGAACAACTCCATCTTTTTGTACTTCTCTTAAGAAAAATAACTTGATGTTGAAGTGCTTAGTTTTCCCATGAAACACTGGATTATGAGAAATAGCAATAATAGCTTGATTATCAACAAGAATTTCAGTGCTTTCCTCCTGCTCCAAGTTAAGATCAGCTAAAATCTTCCTTAGCCATAAGGCTTGATTAACTGCTGCTGTTGTAGCAACAAACTCTACTTCGGTAGTGGATTGAGCCACAGTGTCTTGCTTTTTTGAGCTCCATGAGAAAACTCTAGAGCTTAATGTGAAACAATATCCTGAAGTACTTTTCCTATCATCAATGGAGCCTCCCCAATCACTATCAAAGAAACCAAACAGCTTGAACTTTTTGCTCCTTGTGAATTTAATACCAAAATTATATGTTCTTTTCACATATCTCATCGCCCTCTTTGCTGCCTTAAGATGCCATTCACTAGCACAATGCATAAATCAAGACAAGATGCTTACAAAATTAAGAATATCAGATCGAGTTGATGTGAGGTACATCAAACAACCAATCATGCTTCTAAAATACATTTGATCAACCTTTTCTGTTCCATCTTCCTTACACAGCTTTTCCTTTGAGTTCATTGGAGTGCTAATTTCTTTGCATTCTTCAAATTTAAACTTCTTTAAAATCTCCTTGGCATATTTCTTTTGACAGATGAAGACTTCATATTCACTCTGATTAATTTCCATTCCAAGAAAAAAAGTCATCAATCCAAGGTCTGTCATCTCAAAAAAAATCCATCATCTCTTGCTTAAATTTTTCCACAATACTTCTGTTGTTTCCTGTTACCAGTAGATCATCCACATATAGTGAAATGATAAGAATGTCTGCTTCATTTTTCTTGACATATAATGTTGATTCAGACATACTTTTGGCAAATCCCAAATTCTGCAAATGTTCATCAATCCGGCTGTACCAAGCTCTTGGAGCTTGTTTCAATCCATAAAGTGTCTTTTTGAGAAGATAGACCTTGTCTTCTTCACCTTCCTTTACATAGCCCTCTGGTTGTTTGACATAAATCTCCTCTTGTAAAACACCATTTAAAAAAGCTGACTTTACATCTAGCTGATACACCTTCCAATTTTTTTTTGTGTTGCAACAGCGAGTAACAGTCGAATAGTATCCAGCCGAGCAACTGGTGCAAAGGTATCTAAGTAGTCCGCACCGAATATTTGAGCATATTCTTTGACCACAAGTCGGGCTTTATGCTTATTAATTGAGCCATCAGCATTAAACTTGGTTCTGTACACCCACTTGACTCCAATTATTTTTCTGTTTTGAGGTCGTTCAACCAACTCCCATGTTTTGTTTTTTTCAATCATGAACAGCTCTTCTTTCATTGCATCAATCCAGATTTGATTTGTCTTGGTTTCTCCATAATCTGTTGGTTCATATACAGCAATATTGCATCTTTGATAAATTTCAGAAAGTGATCTCATACCTCTTACAGAATTTTCATCTACTAAGTCATTCTCTAAGTCTTCAATACTTTGTTCTACAGAGTCCAAAACAGGAAATCTGAAATTCAACTCTTTTGAAGTTTGATCACATTCATTTGCATCATCCCAGTTCCACTCTTCTTCTTCCATAAAATGCACATCTCTGCTTATAATAAATTTCCCAGTTTGTGGTTGGAAAATTTTATAAGCTTTTGTCACCAAACTGTAACCAATGAAGATACCTGGAATTGACTTTTTATCTAGTTTATCTCTCTTGATCTGTGGAACATAAGTGAAGCACAAACATCCAAATATTTTAAGAAAATTCAAGGATGGTTTATAACCATACCATGCCTCAAAGGGAGTCTGACTCTTTACAGCTCTTGTGAAAAGTTTGTTTTGCAGAAAAACAACCGTGTTTGCTGCTTCAGCCCATAATTTCTTTGGCAGATTCTTTTCATGTAACATACATCGTGTCATTTCTAATATAAATCTATTTCTTCTCTCACTTACTCCATTTTGTTGTGGAGTATATGGAGCGATTAACTGATGTTGAATGCTTGCCTCTTCACAGAAATTTTTGAATATTTCAGAGGTATACTCCTTACCATTGTTTGATCGAATTGTTTGAATTTTACAGCCACTCTCGTTTTCAACTCTAACTTTGAAGTTCCAGAAAACTTGAGCTACCTCTGCCTTATGCTTCAAGAAGAAAATCCAACACATACAAGTAAAATCATCAATAAAGGCAACGTAATACAAACTACCTTTCAAAGAGGGAGTTCTTTGTGGCCCTGCAATATCTGTATGAATTAATTGCAATTTTTTTTTTTGCTCGCCAAGTTGCTGTAGGGAATGGTTTCCTGCTTTGCTTTCCAAACTGGCATGCTTTACAGTTTGGAATATAATCATCAAGTTCTGGAAGATCATTTACGATCTTTCTAAATTTCATTCGCAGCAATCTCTCATGATGATAGTGTCCAAGCCTCTTGTGCCACACTTCAGTAACATTTTCTTTAGTTTGATAAGCATTTTGCTCCTCCTCCAATAAATTTAGAGCAAAACTTTTCCCTTTCATTTTTACTTTGAAAATATCTCTGCTAGATGCATCTTTAATCAAGCAACTTTTGTCTTCAAACACAACTTTATAACCATTTTCAATTAGTTGCCCAACACTTAACAGGTTTTGATCAATTTCAGGGACATACAACACATCAGAAATGAACTTTGTACCTGAACAGGTTGAAATTGCAACTGTCCCTTTTCCTTTCACTGATATGTGCTTGCCATTTCCAACACGCACCTTTGATGAGTTTGCATTGTTTAGTTCCTTGAATAAATTCTTATCGTATGTCATGTGATTTGTACAGCCACTATCAATTAGCCAATTTTCACTTGATTCAATTTCAGAAAAACATGTAGCAACAAATAGATGATCTTCTTCTTCTTCATCAACAGTTTTTGCTTCTTCACCTTGTTGATTTTTGTTTTTCTAGATAACAGATTCATGCCCTTTGCTTTTGCAAATAACAGCTTCATGCCCCATCTCATTACACTTGGTGCACTTAGCATCAGGTCTCCTCTAGCATCTAAATGGAGGATGACCTTTCTTTCCACAGTGTTGACAAGGTGAATATGATTTCCTCTGATTTTCATATTTACCTTTTGCAACATTTTGATGGTTTGCGGCTAAAGCTCCTTCAGTTGGTGTATCCTCCCTCATTAGCCTTCTTTGTTCTTGTGCTTGCAATGCATTAAGCAATTCTGATAAGGAGATTTTTGACAGATCCTTGGTGTTCTCAAAAGTAGTGATGGTTGCTTTATATTTTTCAGGTACTGTAACAATAATTTTGTCTACAATTCTTGAATCAGTAAAAACAGAACCAAGGGGCCTCACTTTGTTTGCAATACTCAGAAGTCTGTCAGAGTATACTTTAATAGTCTCTGATTCCTTCATTCTTTGAAGTTCAATTCCCTGATTAAGTTCAAGACTTGCATCCCTTTAATTCTCTCATCTCCTTCATATTCATTCTTGAGATAATCCCATATTTCTTTCGCTGATTTCATCGACATGATATGGGTGAAAATGGTGGATGAAAGTGCAGCAAACAAACATGCCTTTGCCTTTGATTTCTTTGTCTTTATTTCTTTATGTGCTTTCGACTGTACCGTGGTGAGATTATTTGGAAGTGCAAGAATTTCATAATATTCTTTCACTGCCTCCCAAAGATCCAAAGCTTCCAAGTAAGTCTCCATACGCACTGCCCACATCTGGTAGTTGTCTCCATCAAAAACTGCTGGAGCAATTGAAGAGAGACTCGCTTCAGCTTCTATAATCTATCAAAAAAAAAAAATTCATAGATTTCTTAAGAAGAAAGCTCTTATACCAAATGTAGTTTTTGAGAATAGAAAGAGTATTGCAACAGAAAACAGAGTCTGAACTTCACAAAAAACTGACGATAAACAAATTACAAATATTAAAGCTGCTAAGTAAACAACTGCTCACTAACATTGTGGTTCTAAATTGAACCTAACTGACAACTAAAAATAAGGATTAAATTGAAATATTCAAACCAGTGAAGTTTATGACTCCACATCAGCAGTCCTAAACATATTTTCCAACACATACAATAAACAATCAATATATATTGGGGCAAAACACAGAAATATGATAAGAACAAACAACTAACAGTTAGATAGTCATAGGAATGTATTGAATTCTCATCAACTGTGACCCATCATCCGAACACCCGAGCACAGGAGGCTCGGTTCTCCTCTTACTTTCTACCCTCTCTCTTACTACATTCTCCTTTATTTATATTTCCTCCGCGTCAGCTAATTCACCTCAGGCAACCCTGATTCGACCTCGCAACTCTTTTTGCCCTTCTCTCCCTCTGACTGCATGGGCCTCTTTGCGTAGGTGTATCTTATTGGAGGCCTATCAAAATACTTGCATATATTCTAAACTAGTAGATCGGATGCCGATCGGGTTAACACCTGCCATAAAATTGTTTCCTTCGATATACCTAACATCCAGATAAACAGATATCATCTAACAGAAACCAACATATAGAAATGCTTTCAACTCTTCAAAGGCACAGATATAAACAAAGAAGAGAGCATATTAAAAACTCACATTTCTTTCAAAAATGGGAGTTTGTAGAAAGCATTAGGGATTCTACCACTAAACTGGTTGTGGTCCAAGTATCTGAATATGGTAATAAAGAGATAGGAATTAGTTGTCAAGATTTTCCAGCAAAACAAACAGCAATATGCATATGTGCTACTCAATTAACAACTAAAATTTTCACAATTATTAGCAACTAAATTTTACTCAGTTGTCATGGCACTAGAAGCCGCTGCCAACAGCTATGCCATGAAGTATTAGAATTGCTTTAACAGGCAAGAATATATCCTTTCTGTGTCTAGTTTTTCAGAGCATTATTGTGGGTTTCAACCAATAACCAAAACTCAAGAAAACATGAGAATTGGACAGAGAGCATGAGCCCAAACCACAAATGTGCCTAGATTTATTTGTCTACGAACTTGAGCTTTATTTCGCATTGCATACGATCTATACTATTACAAAATGTCGAATCCTCAAAATATTGTAAGAAACATTCCATATATTAGCACATTTCTCCAGACACCATCCATTTGATATATAGTTCAGATTCAGTGAGGATATGGTTTTTTGGAATGGAACAACCCAACCTATGGATTTTTTTATAATCCTTCTTTCACAGAACGTGAAAGACTATCATTTTCATTTGCTAGAAGCGAAAGCAGAATTGGTAGCAGGAATCAAACTGAATATTTGGGGTATAAAAATTGGCTTACTTTTACGTTGTTCCCTATCTAAATCTATTAGTTTCTTCATTACTAATAAAGTTCTTTACTTGGACGCTTGATATATCTCTATCCCGTAAACGCGAATAGAATATTAACCTACAAGTCAGTCAGTCTCTGAGTTTGGGCGAAGTCCAGATGGAATGGGTCCAGACATCTTGTTGTAAGAAAGATACCTGCACCAATAAAACAAAACACCATTTTAGAGAAACTAAGAAACCATCCAACAGTATGATACCGTAACGTGAGAATGAGCATTCAAGATTCTTAATTCCTCAGGAACACGCAAAAATAGAAAGAAGGAGCACCATACAAGATTTCTAAGTTGGTCAAGTTGGCTAGCTGTGCTGGAACTCCGCCCGTGAGATGATTATTATTCAGATACCTAAATATTTGTAGATAGTGATAAAATTAGTGTAATAAACATTTAAAGTAAAGTGCAATTCAAACCTCATCATTTGGTGTCATTTGCAATTTGAACCATAATCTATTTTTTCCGAGAAAACGAACCTCAACATATCAGCCGTTACCAATTTAACCCTTATCGTTATTATTTTTTGGGCGATGATCTTCGCAACCGCAGGGGTAGGGACTTTGATCTCTCTTTTTTGGTATGGATTCTGGTTTGCGTTCGCAGAAAGTTAAATATTCACCTCCTGGTTCGCGTTCGCACAGGGTAGTGATTGGCCTTAACAGGAGAGCAGGGAACATTATGGATTTACTTCCCACTGACCACAGTAAATAAACTGGGTTATGTGTTAGCCACTTGCTTGACTTAACAGAAATAGCACTGGTAAGGGTTAAATCGGTAACAGCCGATACGTTGAAGTTTGTTTTGTCAGAAAAAATAAGGTAAGTCTAAATTTGCACTTTACCCAATATTTTATTCATAAATGGAACAATCCAACGTCGAATTAACTTACAGGTTCCGGAGCACACACTCACATGACGTAGAAAAAGAAATGGAATATCCTAATTTTTATATTAAAATTTAAACATAATAAATTAAAAAATAATTAAAGATATTTAAATTAGTTTAATAAATTATTGGGATAATGGTTTGTCTCGGTATGAAACATTTGGGTAAGTCTTTTTACATTATAAATGATGCTTATGGTTTTATGGGAACGTATCTAAGTTTGTTTGATTTATGTATTGGAAAGGGTTTAAAGAAATATGTTCGAGAATAAAATCAAGGATAGACTGTTTGTAAGAAATATTGTTGAGGGATAAGTTAGAAAGTCTGATGCTTGGCTGAAAGTGCATAAATGCTATGTTGGTTAAACTAAGAATGAGTTGTTGCTAAGTTGGATTGATTAATTTACGTACAGTTTGTCAAGAATCATTGGTTTTGTTGGGATTGTTTATTGTGAAGTAATAGTTTAATGTTGGTTTCTACCACTTGATTTATTGGTTAAACTGAGAAGAGTGTAATGTATGTTACGTCGTTGTTGGCACTAAGTCTTGAATGCTTAAAGTTATGTGATGACGGCTTTATAAAGTATTCACTTGGTCGTTTCGTATTAACGTAGGTGCATTAACTAGTTCTCTACTCTATTGTGAAAAATATGGTTTTATGATAAACAACTATTCAGTCTTGTAAAGTAAAGTCACATTGATGGAATGAGCAACATTGTGGGTTATTGCTATTCCATTATATTTGTTAAGGTTTAGGTGATTGTTATTAATGCATAGTCGTTATGGTTTTGAAGGTACGAAGAAGAGAAAAGAAACAGAAAGGTATTGTGGACGCTAGGTAAGTAATACTTACTGTGCCTTGGTCTTCGGACCCTACATCGCAAGAATTAGGATTGCATGTTGTGTGTTTACTAGATTTAGGTTCTTTTAATGATGTGTTTATTAGACATTTATTTCATATAGGATTGTATGAATCTACGTACATATTGTATGACATACTAATCTATGTAAATAGGTGTGTGGGGGTTTGAGAAGTTAATGACGTCCTATTGTCATATAGATCCGTGTTGGACCGATTAGAAAGAAAATAGGTTAGCAACATGGGATACCACTGTTCATTGCTTCCTGTTCCGAAATCCCCAACGTTCTCGTAACAAAGGAGTGTATACGGCTTGGGTAACCCATTGATATATATATTGTTCCTTTGTGGATTGACTGGGTTACTCATGGTCCCATGACGTTTGTCATGTATACACTCTTGACTTAAATTGCATTGTGTGATCATGCATATCATCTGCACTCCACTTTATCACTTACTGAGCGTTAGATTCATTAGTTTAGGTCTTGTGATGTAGGTACAAATGAGCAACAGATGAACAGGTGAAGGACAGTTGATGATGGATTTGCACGGGTGGATCTTGTGACTAGCTGGGCTAGAAAGTGAAAGGAAAAATATTTGAAAAAGAGTTTTGTAACTGATTTCTTATTCTTAATGTTGCTTTTATTCCACTGCATTTTATTCAAAGAATGTTATGTTTTTTGAACGTAAGCTGATAAAGGTAAAAGAAAACTGAGAAAAGTGAAAGTAAGGCGATCGAGTTTTAGCGATCGGGTGTTAGCGATCAAAGTAAAGCGATCGGATTTTAGTGATCGAGTGTTAGCGATCAGGTTTTATGAAGGAAAAAGACTTTGATGTTTTTATGAAAAGAAAAATTTTAAATTTTACATATTTTAAAAATACGGGATGTTACAAGACAAATAGGAAAAAGAAAAGCCTTACAGTCGAGTAAGATCTAGGAGATTGGTTACATCAGTAGGAAAAGGACGAATGATTGATGCATAAACTTCCCTGTGAGATAAGCAATAACCAAATAAACAAATTAGAGTTTGATTGGTATTCATTAAATACTTCCTAATTCATAACCTCTCCAATAGACGTAAAAGAGATAAGAAAAAATGTCACAAGAAAAATGACTTGCAAAGGTTGATAGCCCGTTTAAGATCCATACACTTCGTTTTAACTACATAATGTCGCGCAACCAATTTGCCATAAGAACCGACGTCCATGACAACTCAATTTATCTAGCTGACAGGACTTCATACCACTAGGTTGCCCCACTCGATGAGGGCCGTCCCATATGGAAACCAATCTACCGAATTTGGTACAGCTCAGTTTCAGGAGGAGGCCGTTCAAGTAATTACAAATCAACACAACCAACTCTAAATAAGGATTGTGGGACAAATCAGATCAACCCAGTTCATTCCCTTGGAACCGAAGTCCATGGAAAATTTATTTACCTTGCTAACAGGACTTTATACCTCTAGTCGTCTCAATGAGGGCTGTCTCAAATGGGAGAAAATCCCACGAGGTTTGCCCAAGGATAGTCTCATACCAACTGTAACATTAGTGGAACCTAAACTCACCCTTTAAAATCACTTGCAATATGGGGGGCGGTGCCCAAGTAGTCATTAAGTTAAGATCAATACAAAAAGAGGAAAAGAAAAACTTGACAATTAAGCTAAAATCTTACAATGCAGTGACAACTCTGTAATCCCCTGAAGTGGAGCAGGTGACACCCGACCAAGCAGGTAGGTCACCATCACCGCAAGGATCGTCTCCGACCCACGAATACGCCACTCTCCAGCCGAGGGAAGCTTTGATTTCATTCAATGCTTTCACTGCACAAAAGTCAAATCAATTCCACCAAACTGGAAGTCCAAAGGAAGCCGGAAACAAGCAAAATAGAAACACAGATCCAACAATCACCATCTCGCTTTAGAGTTTTACAAAAAACGATGCCATTTAACAGAGAGAAAACGAGGAGAATCAGCAGCCAACGAAAATGTCTGACCCATCATTCAAATCTCCCCAAATCGGAGTCTCTGAACGAAAAGCATTCAAGGGGAAACTTTTTGATAGCAGCAAATTCATTAATTTTCTTCGTATCTTACATCATCTTCTCTCTTCCTTCACTCTCTCCGTCTCTTAGAAGCGGAATAAATCTGCTGGCTGACGGCTGCTGCTGTCGTCAACTTGTCGGTACGAAACAAGATGCCACGTGTTATTTATTTTCCATTTATCTTCTTGCTTTAAATCTTTAGCACAAAAATATAATTTAATAAAGGAAAATTAACTGGACATATTCTGAACTATGAATTTAACGATATATGAATAGAAAAATGACAAATCAACCATTATACTTGGTGATTAATGATAAATTTCACTAAATAATTTTTACTGACAACTTAAACACTGAATCATAGAAAACCGATGCTGTAAATATCACTGTTACGAGAAATATTATCGCAAAAACGTCGTTGATTCTATGTTTACTCTCTGTAAATTCTAATTTTAATACTAAAATTATAATAATTAAAGCAATATTAATGAGAAGACGATGTCAGGAAGCTCCGGCATGGTTTGGTCCATCGTCGGAAATAATTTTTACGTTTTCAGTTTTCCAAACATCTTCTCATCGTCGATAACAATTCTCTCTTCTCGATTTCACCGTCCAATTCTCATCACCATATTCTCTTTCCTCTTTTTGGTCCATCGTCCTCATCCAGTGTTCATCACCAATGTCACACTTTTTGCAGAGGAAAATAATCTTTCCGCCGCAAGAAAGTGATCGTTCCACGGCGGAACGTTTTCTTTCCGCCACGGAACGACAAAATTCCGTTGCGGAATGACAACTCAGTTTAACAAATAGTGGAAAGACAACGTTCTTTCCCAGAACAACAACATTTTTTTGCTTAAAAGTGTCCAAGGATAGCACATAGACATCCAAGAGACATCCAACGGACGTACAAGGTTGATCCACGAGGGAAGGTGTCCAATGATCAGTCTTGGGGCCATCGTAAGGCTGAAGGACGTCCAAGGGATGTTCATGGTGGCCGTTGGATGAAAAGATGGATGTCTTGCAATGAGGATGAACGACTAGGATAGATGATGGAACTCCTCTAAAAGCGCTGACAGATGAAAGTTTGTGCCCGTTGGATGAAGGGATGGACATCCTCCAAAGGCGTTGACAGACAAAGGTTGTTGCCCGTTGAATGAAGGGACGAACGTTCTTTAGTGAGGATGGATGTCCAGGATGGAGGATGGACATCCTTTAAAGGCGTTGGTGGACAAAGGTTGTTGTTTGTTAGATGAAGACACAAATATTCTTCAATGAGGATGAACAACTATGATGGAGAATGGATATCCTCTAAAGGCGCTGGTGGATGAAGGTTGTTGTCAGTTGGATGAAGGGATGGATGTCCTTCAATGAGGAAGGATGACCAGGATGGAGGATGGGCGTCCAAAGGAGCTGGCAAATGTTATTGTTAGCCTAATAGACATTAAGCTTAATTGTTTTGATGATGAATGATTAATTTGATGATAAGTTATTTATAACTTGAATGTAATTAATATGTTTATCATCTTGTTTATATATGATCATTATTGGGAATACCCTCTAACAAGGGTATTTATATTTGCTAACGTGTGTGTTTAAGTCCATGTAGTTGAAGGATTAATAATTTGGACTTAGAAGATTCAAAACATGCAAAACACACAAAAACAGTCAACTATAACCGAATGGTGGTCGACCAGAATTCTTATAGGGAGGAGCAGTTTTTGAAATCTGTTGAAGTGGTCAACCAGAGGAGAAAGACAGTCAACCAAAAATATTACAAATTGCTCGACAAGTGCTAAAGCACATAAGAGCGATCGACTGGGATGAAGGTTGGTCGACCTTAAATTGGACAGAGTTGAGAAGAGTTTCTGACATACGTTGGAGCGGGTGAAGGGCAGTCGACCGAAAGCATAACGATAACAATACAACGGTCAGGAAGTGGTTAACCAGAAGAGTTGGGTGGTCGATGACTTGGAAGAAATTATAAATAAAAGCACTAGCCATTGAAGAAGATAAGGAAGTGAAATCGTACCAAAATGCTGCCAAAATCATTTCATGATATTTCTCTTCTAGATTAAGTGTATAGACCTAACTCTCTCATCCCTTAAGTTGAGAGTGTTGGACTGTATGCTCACCTATAGGGGTGGGTGTATTAGGTGTGCTAACTTTTTCATGCGATATTTTAATCTTTAAACCCTAAGTAACTTAACGCATGTAAATATACAAACAATCACAAATATAAAGAGTTAGAGATAGAGAAAATGCAAACCAAGTTTGTTCACGTGGTTAGGCATCCCCGCCTACGTCTGCCCTCCAAGTTCCCGACTTGGAGATCCTTAAACCCAATAACCTCCCCGGTTATTTTTGATTAAACTTCATGAGCGTCAATCAAGCATTTATAAACTATTCTAGGGCATCATCCTTTTCTCTTTGACTATTCTCGGGGTGTTACCCTTTCGATTCAAGTTTGAGTACAAAAATAGAAAAACTAAAAGTCCTAACTCTCCCAAATACAAATTCTCAAGTTTGGGAGTTAGAGAGTTAGGATTGACATTCAATTACAATTGAGAAATTGGGTATAAATTTTGACAAGGCTTCGCTACGATTCTCGCTTGGTTAAAGTGAGCTTCAAAGTGTCTTGTATTTATAAAAGTTACTATACCGGTTGACCACCCTTTGTTTGGTTGACCGCCTCCTGACTGTTGGAATATAGCGTTATATTGTGTAGTGGGACAAGTCGACTGCTTCACTGTTCATGGTCGACTGTTTCACTATTCATGGTCGACCGCTTCATTGTTCATGGTCGATCGCTGCAGTGTATTTTAGAACCCAAAATGCAAACTATCTTTTAACCGGTCTACCGCTCACTGTTCATGGTCGACTGCTTTTTCTATTCTAGCTCTTTTTTTAGCCAACTGGTTGACCACTTCTTCATTGTAGTTTACATGTACTCTGTGATTTGCCCTTTTTGAACCTGCTAAGTCTTAATGATCAATATATAAGCTACATGGATTTAAGTAAACACTTTGTAAGCATTAATACTTGTATTAAGGGTATTTCTAATAAAGAATAAACGTATTTACTAGATTCAAACAAATACATAATAAACAACTTAATTATTCAAATAAAATCATCATCATCAAAACAAATAACCTAATATCTATTAGAGTAACAATCTCCCCATTTTTTATGTTGGCAAAAGATATTAAGTTGTTTAATTACCTATCTTAAGCATGATCATGATGTCTATTGCATATTTGATACTCCCTCTTAATTCATGCAATTTCTCTCTTTTAATTTCATGTTAATCATGCAGTTCTAACAACAACTTACTTTAACTTCTCCATTTTTTTGTCATAATAAAAATGAAATCATTAGGGAGTTCTAACAAAGTTAGTAATAAATTTCTCCTCTTTTGTCATTATAAATAAAGAAATCATTGGAAGGAAATTAACAATCAAAATCAACCGTTCAATTTAGCATATCAATATTTCAATCAAAACAAATATCATTTTTCCATTAGATTTCAATGGACAACAAAATAATTTATGCCCTATACAATTACAATTATTGCAGTTAGATGGGCAAACAAAGAAATTTTCATAATTTTTCTTTTAGCAAAGGGTTTGATAGAGTTCAAGACAATGATAGAGTCCAAGACTCTCTAGTGATCAACAACTCCAATCAGTATAAATAGGGCAAAATGCAATCACAAAACGGAGCGGAATCTGTCCATCAAAAAAACAGATTCTCGGCAAAGATTTACTTCCTTCCAAAACAAAGATTTCACAACCAAATCTCAACAAAATACCACCAAATCCAGAATAGAACTAAATACAACTTAAGAACTCCAAGAAAACACAAACCCTTCTCAATAGATGGAATGGAAAGGGATGACAAACCAAAGGAGTCCGCAAATCCTCCAACAAGAGAGGGCGACTAGTTCCGCCAACACCAAGGATGACTCTCTCCAATGGGAGTTGCTAACTCTTCTACCTCCACGCCCCAAGCACCACCACACAAGGAAGAGATGCTGGAAGAAGTAGCAAGAATCGATTTGCGTAGGAACTAGCAAGAAAACACAAACTGATTTGAAGTATGGAAGATGGCTGAGAAGGTAATCCGCGAATCTCCAAGAACAAAGCAAAAGCTCTCCTTTAGGGTTTTCAAAACTGATTTCAAATTGCATTAGGAGGGATTAAGTACCTCCTAATGACCTTACAAGAGAAAAAGACACAAATACCCTCAAAAATACAAAATAAGGGCATGAGGGCTCAGTTTACGTGCAAACCGAGCATCTCCAAACTTACAAGCATAAATTGAAAAAAAAATTCACCAAAAAAAATTCCCAACCAAATAGCCAGCAACAAATATCCGAAAATGATAGATTTAACATAGAATAACATTAAATGGCTCTCGAATAACCTTGTGAGCCTCGACTCCTGAAAACTGCTCCAAGCCGGAACAAAACGGATCTAGCCGATTAGGGTTTGCAGGGCTCCACGTGAGAACATGGCACTGAACTTCTTTGTCTTCATGCTTTGGCATCTCCATGAATCCCAATGAATAATAGTTCCCTACAAAATAAGAACACGTTAAAAAAGTGATGAGCCCCTTGGCCCGGGCTCGGGTGAACGGTTCTTGGGGCACGTCAGGGTTGATAGTTGATTCTGACTTTGTCAAAAGTAACCATTTGTTTACCTAAAAACATGTAAAAAATTTTGCTACCATTAGTGAATTTCAAGACAATAGAGTTCAAATAATCATTTTTAGCTCTTAATTCACTAACATCATTCTTAAGAGATTTGATAGTAGCAATAGAAATCTCATTCATGCTTTTTAATTCAATAATTGAATTTTCAAAAAATTTATCTAAATCAATATGTTTTTTCATCAAATTCTCATTATCCTTTTTCAACATATTATATTTCTGATTAAGTACATTGAATTTATCAAATAACTCATTAAAAGCATCTAGCAATTCATTATCATTATCAATATCATCCAAATCGCAAGAAGAGTTTACCTTGTCCTCTTTGGCCTTGAAGCAAAAGTTGGATACCTATTTAATTTTTGAAGATGAATCCTCATAGCTATCGTACCATATGGCCTTAAACTCTTTCTTCTTTGAGGTTTTTGATTCCCTATTTGCTTTTTTGTGCGATATTTTAATCTCTAAACCCTAAGTGATGTAACGCATGTAAATAGACAAACAATCACAAATATAAAGAGTTAGGGATATAGAAAATGCAAACCAAGTTTGTTCACGAGGTTCAACAACTCTGTCTACATTTGCACTCTAATTTCCCAACTTGGAGATCCTTAAACCCAATAACTATAGGATCAATGCATGCCTATAGAAAGGGGGCGGGGGGTTGAATTAGGTGTGCTAACGTTTTTGTGCGATATTTAATTTTTTAACCCTAAGTGATTTAATGCATATCAATAAACAAACATTTGCAAATGTAATGAGTTTAGGGAAAGAAATACAACACCGAGTTTGTTCACGTGGTTCTACAACTCTGGCCTACGTCCGCGTTCCAATTTTTTGGCTTGAAGTTCCTTAAATCACCTAACATTCCCGATTATTGATGATTGACTTCAGGGGTGTCAATCAAACTTTTACAAGCAACTCTTTCTCAGGGCGTCACCCTTTTTCACTTGACTATTCATAAGGCGTCACCCTTGATTTGAGTATAAGATAATAAATAGAAAATACAATGAATAACCTAACTCTCTAAATGTAAACTCTCAAGTTTTAGGATAGGAGAGTTAGGCCTAATCACTCTTTTGAATATTGAGAAATCGTGTATGAAATTTGACAGAGCTTTACTACGATTCTCGTGTTGTTTCTTTGAGCTTCGGAGAGTCTTCTATATATAAACTTTGTGTAATCGGTCGACCATTTCCAATTTGGTCAACTGCCTTTCGACCGTTTGAACTAGTCATTGCGTAACTCAGCACTGCCTTTTTCATTTTGATCGACTGCTTTCTTCATATTTTAGCCCTTCGCCGACTCCGTCCATTTCGCTGTCAATCAACTCGTCTACTTGCTCGACCGCTCCCTCAGTCACAGAAATGACAAGCAATTTGTCTTAATTTGTGGTTGATCATTTCTCAATTGGTCGACCATTTCTTCAGCAGGATGAATTCTCAAACAAGCTGCTATTTTTGCGGTTGATCAATCGGTCGACCATTTCCTTCGTTGATGCATAATTTGGTAGACCTCTTCCACTGTTTAGTCAACCTTTTCCTCTGGTTTCGCTTTTCTTGAATTCACTAAGTCCTAAATATCATCATATAAGTTACATAGACTTAGATAATATGTTAGAAAATATTAATACATATATTAAGGATATTTCCAATAAATATTAATAACATATTTACACAATTCAATTACAACATAATAAATAACTTAATTACACAATTAAAACTGTCATCATCAAAATAACTAGCCTAATGTCAAATAGGCCAACAATAACCTCCTCGGTTATTGTTGATTGAACTTCACGGACGTCAATCAAGCCTTAACAAACTATTCTAGAGCATCATCCTCTTCTCTTTGACTATTCTCGAGGCGTCACCTTTTTTATTTGAGTTGGAGTACAAAAATAGAAAAACTAAAATTCCTAACTCTCCCAAATACAAATTCTCAAATTTGGGAGTTGGAGAGTTCGGATTGACACTCAATTACAAATGAGTAATCGAGTATGAATTTTGGCAAAGCTTCGCTACGATTCTCTCTTGGTTAAAGTGAGCTGCGAAGTGTCTTGTATTTATAAAAATTATTGAACTGGTCAACCACCCTCTGTTTGGTCGACCACCTCCTGACTGTTGGAATATAGCCGTTATGTTGTGCAGTGGAACAGGTTGACCGTGTCATTGTTCATGGTCGACCGCTGCAGTGTATTTCAGAACCCAAAATGCAAACTGTCTTTTAACCAATCGACCACTCACTATTTATGGTTGACCTTTGCAGTGTATTGAAATTTTCTGGAGCTCTCTACCATTTTTTTGGTCAACCGCCTCACTGGTCATGGTCGACTGCTTTTCTATTTTGGCTCTTTTTTCAGCCAACTAGTTGATCACTTCTTCACTGTAGTCGAATTGTACCCCATGATTTGCCCTTTTTGAACCTTCTAAGTCCCAATGATTAATACATAAGCTACATAGACTTAAGTAAACATGTTAGTAAGCAATAATGCCCATATTAAGGGTATTTCCAATAAAGAATAAATGTATTTACTTGATTTAAATAAATGTATAATAAACAAATTAATTATTCAAATAAAATTGTCATCATCAAAACAAATAACCTAATGTCTATTAGGCTAACAAAGAGTTTATATTTTTTAGAGTTAGACATCCAAATTGTAATTTCCAATTCCTTTCATTGTACTTAAACGGTAATCAAGGGTGACGCCCCAGAATAGTCAAAGTAGGCTTGATTGATGCCCGTGAAGATCAATAAAAAAAGTGACGCCCTAGAATAGTCGTGTAAGGTTTGATTAACGCCCTTAAAGTTCAATCACATATAACCGGGGAGGTTATAAATTAAGAAATCTTTAAGCAGAGACCTTGAAGTGCAATATTGGTGGAACCACGTTACCAAATTGGTGTCGATTCTCTATCTCTTAACTCTTTACTTTATTGCACATATTTTGTGATTGTTTGCTTGTATGTTATCGATAACATAATTAACAAGAAGACTATCACAATCATTTCAATTAGTATCAAAGCTTGGTTTTTAACTTCTATGTGTGATAATTTACAAATTTTTTTAAATTGCCATGACTTTCAATATACATGTTGAAGGCCAATCTATTTCTAGGCCCCCATTAATTGATGGTAATGGTCATGTTTATTGAAAGTTTAGGATGAGAATTTATATTCAATCTTTAGATTACGATCTATGGAACATTATCGAAAATGAACCACATGTTCCAACTAAATTAGAAAATGGATTAAACATTCCAAAATTGCATTTTGAATTTGATGACATTGATAAACAATTATGCATGAATCCTAAAACTATAAATATATTGTATTGTGCTTTAAATAGAGATGAGTTTAATAAAGTTCAAACATGTGATAACTTGAATGAAATTTGGAGATTACTTGAAGTTACACATGAGAGAATTAACCAAGTTAAAGAAAATAAATTAACTATGTTTATCCATGAATATGAATTATTTTGTATGGATAAAGATGAAACCATTAGTTAAATGTTTACTCGTTTTGCTAACATTACTAATGGTTTGAAAGTGTTTAGTAGAATTTATTCCAACGACAAAGTTGGTTAGGAAAATTCTTATGTGTCTACCAAGGACGTGGCAACCGAAGGTAACGACTATCCAAGAAGCTCGTGACCTAAAAGTGTTTAAAATTGAAGTGCTTATTGGATCTCTTATGACTCATAAGATCATGATGAAGGACAAAGAGGAAGAAATGCAAAAGGAGAAAGAAGTCTCCAAAGAGAGGATATATCTCTTAAAGCCACATCAAGCAATTAGGATGAATCTGAGGAAGAAGATGGAGATGATGATGAGGACATACGATTCATGACTCGAAAATTCAATAAGTTCCTTCAACGGAGGAAGAGAAAAGAGGAGAAGGCTGTCACATGCTTTGGGTGCGGAAGACAAGGACACACCAAAAACAATTGTCCAAAAGCAAAGAAGACTTCAAAGACACTCAAGAAGAAAACATTCAAGGCTACATGGGATGGTAGTGATGAGAATTCATCTTCTGAAATTGAAGAAGTATCCAATTTTTGCTTCATGGCCAAGGAGGATAAGATACATGGCATATCTAGTGATTTAGATGATAATAATGATGATTATGAATTGCTAGATGCTTTTGATGAATTATATGAACAATTTAACTTTCTTAAAACCAAATATAAATTGTAAAAAAATAAAAATGACAATTTGATGAAAAAACATGTTGATATTGTTAAATTATTTGAAAAACAAATTTGTGAATTGAAAGCTAAGAATGATTAATTGAATTCTATTATTTTGAAATTCACAAATGGAAGTAAAAATTTAGATATGCTTCTAGGAAAATAAATGGTTATCTTTGATAGAGCCTGAATAGGCCATCAACCCTTTCAAAAGAAGAAGAATTATAAGAATTTCTATGATTGTCATACTGTTTGCTCTACTTGTAATTGTATAGGTCATAAATCATTTTATTGCTCATTAAAATTGAATTATAAAAGGGCAACTTCTAATTTGTATGAGTTCCTAAAGGAATAAAGTCTATTAATCAAGAACCCAAAAAGGTTTGTGTACCTAAGAAAGACAATTGAGCTTTGAGTGTAGATTGGATGTTCTCCCTTTAAGTATAAATGATTTGGATCATGAATGAAGGGAGACTCCTTAAATTTTTTTTTGTTATAATTCTTATTGAATACATTTTTTTTATTTGAATAATTTTTTTTTATGTTTGATAAAATTTGACTTCAATGCTTACAATTGGTATCATAGAATTAGATAATTTTAATCTTTCAAGTAGTATCAATCTTAAAATTTGTATAAAAAATTTGTTGATTAGATTTTTTTGATGGTTGTCTTGATGAATATATCCTCATTGATTTGTTTTAGTGTAATGACAAAGGGGGAGAAATTTTTTTTAAATGTTTTGATGCTAAGCTCTTATCTAACCCCAATAATTTATTTGTGGATTATATCAAAGGGGGAGTAATACTTTAATTGATTTGATCTATAAGTTGAATTAATTTTTGTATTTAACTTTGATTGTTTTCTTTCTACAATGATTCTTTTTTATAATGCCAAAGGGAGAGAGAAAAGTGAAGTATTTAGGATAGCATGAATTGCATAAACAGAGGAGAGATAAATTGCATAGACTAAGAGGGAGAGATTAAATTATGCAATATTACATGTTCATGCTTAGGGAGAGTAATAAACAACTTAATATATATTGTCATCATAAAAAATGAGGAGATTGTTAGTCTAATAAACATTAGGCTTAATTGTTTTGATAATGAATGATTAATTTGATGGTAAGTTTTTTATCACTTGATTGTCATTAATATGTTTATCATCTTGTTTATATATGATCGTTATTGGTAATACCATTTAACAATGATATTTATATTTGCTAACATGTATGTTTAAGTCCATGTATTTAAAGGTTTAACCATTTGGACTTAGAAGATTCAAAACATGCAAAATACGCAGTAGCGGTCGACTAGAGTAGAATGGAAATCGACCGAAATTCTTTCTGAGAGGTGCAGTTTTTGAAATCAGCTAAAGCGGTTGACCGGAGGAGAAAGGCGGTCTATTAGAAATATTACAAATTGCTCGACAAATGCTAAAGTGTAGAAGAATGGTCCACCAGGATGAAGAGCGGTCGATCAAAAATTGGACAAAGTTGAGAAGAGTTCCTAATATACTTTGGAGCGGTCGACCAAAGCAAAGGGCGGTTGACCAGAAGCATAATGGTAACAATGAAACGGTTAGGAGCGCTCATAACAAATTATAAATAGAAGCTCCAGTGATTGATGAAGAAAAGGAAGAGAAATCGTACCGAAGTGCTACCAAAATCATTCCACAATATTTCTCTTCTAGATTGAGTGTATAAGCCTAACTCTCTCATCACTTAACTTGAGAGTTTATATTTTTGAGAGTTATGCATCCAAATTGTAATTTATAATTTCTTTAATGTACTTAAACGGTAATCAAGGGTGACGCCTTGAAACAGTCAAAGTAGGCTTGATTGACTATCGTGAGATCAATCAAAAGGGTGACACCCCAGAATAGTCGTGTAAGACTTGATTGACACTCGTGAAGTTCAATTAAAGATAATCGAGGATGTTATAGGTTAAGGAATCTTTAAGGGGGGACCTTGAAGCACAGACGTAAGCAAGGTTGGCCGAACCGCTTTACCAAATTGGTGTCGATTCTCTATCCCTTAACTCTTTACTTTATTGCACTTATTTTGTTATTGTTTGCTTGCATGTTATTGATAACATAATTAACAAGAAGAAAATATTTTTTGTTTGAAAGGGGTCACGTGCAAGACACACGATATTTCAAATGAGAGTAGACAAAAAATGTTCATCATTGAATGAAGGAGTTAGACGTCCTTCAGAGATGGGGGATGTCTGTCACTAGAAATGGATGTTCAGGATGAGATTATTGAAAGATGATGTCATTTAGCATTGAAGGATGTCCATGGATGCTAGGGGACGTCCAATGATGTTGAGAGATGATGTTGTTTAGTATTGAGAGACATCCCCCAACTTACAACAGGCATCCCTCAATGCCATAGACGTCCCTTAATACTAAATGATGACGTTCCCTCAACAACATCCATGGCATTGAGAGATGTCTGTTGTAAGTTGAGGGACGTCCCTCAATACTAAACGATGACGTTCCCTCAATTTCCATGGCATTGAAGGATGCCCTTCAATACTAAAGGACGATGTTGAATGACCTTTAACTCCATCTATATAAGCAAAAAAGATGTCCTCTGTGAGAGTAAGAAACAACCCTAAATCCCTGAACACCATCCAAGAGTGAAAGAGTCTCTGAAATCAAAGTGTTTGAGTCTTAAACATCAATTGGCGTCAATGAGTGTTGCACCATCCAGTGATGAAGAATCCATTAACTGCAAAATGGAGGTAGAGTTTATTTTGATAGTTCAAGCTGATGAGCAATGTGCGTTCGATCATGAAGTTGTTATAGAGGTGCATTCGATCTCGGCATCTCTAGACAATGAGCTTTATTCATTATGCGATTCAGAAGATGATGATTGGGTAGAGAGTAGGCCTCCTCAACTAGAATGTTCTTTTGGGGCACGATATTACATTGAGGGGGAGTTATCAGAAGGGGGATCAAATAAGTGATATTTTATTACTAAATACAAGTAGAATTTGTTGAATACTTGTACTTTCAAATGAGTTTATAAATTAATTGTATTTGCTTGTTTTGATTTCTTTTTAGTGTCATTGGCAAGAGAAACCCGAGGTTCCTAATTGGTTGTCATGATTATAGTAACTTTATATGTTCTTACTTGTTTGATGGATGGAATGTCACGACCCAAAGGGAACCTGAGACAAAATGGGAAACAAATCGAATCACCCCCTTTAACTTATTTATTTGACAAGTGGCGAAAGACTTAAATAAGAAAATGAACAACTAGGGCTCAACCAAACTAGACTAACACATAGGTCCAATAGTGACATCAAATAGAGTAGTAATATAAGCTTATAAAGTAAATGTACCATAAAATAAATGAGAAGATACAACCTAAATTGAACCATAATTATAAAGGTCAAACCTAATACGAAAAGCTCACATAAAAAAATAACTAGAAATAAATGTCAAGCCCATCCTACAATGACGTTAGGGGATACTCTGAACTAAATCCTGAAGAAAAATGTTGTTGGAGTGAGTCAACTAAATTAAGTAGGGATGAACTTTATATTCAAAAAAATATAGTAAAAAAATGCATATGAGTATGCTGAGTTAAAACAAGTTATGCCATAAGAACAAATATAGTATGGTACGTTTCCAAACAATCCAATATAATGTGTGTAGGATCGATATACGCCTATAGAGGGGGGTGAATATAGCGTTTTAACTTTTTCGTGCGATATTTTAATCCCTAATTACCCTAAGTGATTTAATGCATATAATTAAAATATCGATAACAAATATATGTAATAATATAAAAAGTAAGGGTTAGAGAAATGCACACAATATTTGTTTACGCGGTTCAGCAAACTAGCCTACGTCCGCGCTCCAAGTTGCACTTGGAGATACACTATGTAATTGGCTTGCGGGTGCCAATAAACCGTTTACAAATTGACTATTAGATGGGGCGTCACCCTTGACTAATTCTTAGGTCGTCAACCTTAGACTCTTACGAGTCGTTACCCTAAATTGACTATTACGGGGCGTCATCCAAGTATGATGAATTCTAAGGGAATCACCCTTTACAATCAAGCACAATACTAAACTCGGAAACTTAAGCTTAAATCTAGCTAATCTGAATTCTCCCAAAATATAACTCACAAGTTCGGAATAGGGAGAATTGGATTTACAACACAATTAGAAGCTCACAAAGTAGTATTCGAGTATTAATTTTGCTAGGGCATCGCCTCGAATATTCGATTCGTTCCTTGTGGAGAGCATAGAGTGATCCTCTATTTATAGACACTGCCACAGCGGCTTCCGGACGACCTCAGCGTCCGCACCTATCGTCCGCACGACCGTTGCAAAAATGCCTGTTGAAAATATAGCCGTTGGACAAAATTCTGGGCATTTGCGGACGCCATTTTCATCGTCCGCTTCGTCCGCACAAATCCAAAATTGGACAGATTCAAAACGGACGCCATTCCTTTCATCCGCCTCATCCGGGTATATCGTCCGCGACATCACAGAGATGTTGAGGATGACTCTTCTTCAATTCCCGTCCGCACAGCTGAAGACCCGCGGACGCCAATTCACGTCCGCTTCGTCCGCGAGCATCGTCCGCGTGATCACCGAATTGGACAGAGGCAAATCGGACGCCTCAGCTTTGCGTCCGCCTCATCCGCTGTGTCCTCAACTGCATAACCTACTTCATACTTTCACCAAAATGTTTCCTCTAAGTCATACTAACTTTCCATTCTCCTGCATAGACTTAGAGAAGCACATTAAACATTCCCAATACCCTTAATCAAGGGTATTCTCAATTTAATCAATAAAGATGATATATAAGAATTCAATGTATAAACAATTTTTGCACTTTATTAAATTTCACATCATCTTTATCACATAGTCTACACAATCTCCCTTATAGATGATGTCCATAACATATAAAGTTGTTTATATCCTAACCTAAGTATGTGCTACAAACATTGCATATTTGATTTGCTCAATTAAGTTATGCAATTTATCAACCAATTAATCCAAGCAACATGCTACTTAAATATAACTTATTGATCAACTAAATTAACACACAATTTAGTCATCATCAAAATAAAACTTAGCCTACCAAAAAGGCTAACAATGTGGTACATAACATAAAATAACATACTATTGTAAATTTTAGTGAAAATGGAGCCACTCTTAGACTCCAAGCATACAATGTCATTGATAGTAACAATAAAAGTGATATTTGACGATCGAAACAACCATGAACGACCCTGATCAGATTTAGGGTTTTGCGCCCAAGGACACGGCACATACAAATGTTCCCATTACTCTAGTTAACAATAAGAAACAACACATCCTCCAACAATTGAATGTGTTTAAAGAAAAATATGGTCACCACATGGGTTGATCAAACTTGACTCATACGATCAAGCTGATTAAGGAAATTAAATATGCATGCTTAAGTTTAAAGGCTCATCCACTACCCTCGTCTTCCTCCACATTGAAGGACGTCTGTCCCTTATCTAATGAGCACAAACCTTCATCTGCCAATGCCTTTGGAGGATGCTCATCCTCCATGCTGGTCATCTAACCTCATTACAAGACGTTTGTCCTTTCATTCAATGGACAAAATATTAGCCTAAGTGTTGTTAGGCTTATTTATTTTGATGATGATTGTAATTATAAGTTGTTTATAGGTAATTATGCTTAATTGTTTAATCTTGATATTTATATTGATATTAATTGGAAATACCCATAATGCAAGTATTAAGTGGTGCTAATATGTCTATCTAAGTTCATGTAGTGAATATATATCATATTGTGACTTAGAAATATCAAGGATGACAAATGGAAGACAAGAGGTCGATTAAACAGCAATGGAGGTCTACCAAAATGTTCAACAGAGAAGGAACTGGTCGACCAGTTGATCGACTACAACATATACAGATTGCTCATCAAGTTTTGCGATCGAGCAATGAATATTTGGTCGACCAATTTTAAAGACAGATTGCCTCTTAAATCTGCGATTGAAAAAACGGTCGAGCAAGCGGTTCAGTGATTGATCCAAACCTGGATTAATGAAAAAAGTGGTCGATCGGAGGATTGGCTGATCTGACCCACAAAGTTCAACCACTCTTTTCCAACAGTCGGATGCGGTTGATGAAAAAGGAAATGGTCGACCACTTTCTCAGTGTCTATAAATATAAGACACTCTGAGACTCAATAAAACAAACCGAGAATTGAGACGAAGCTCTACCAATTTTTATACTCAATTCCAAACTATTTGTTGAGCTTGTAACCTAACTCTCCTCATCCATAAACTTGAGTTTTACATTTGGGAGAGTTAGGATTTCGTTTGTAACTTTTACTTTTCGCATTGCACTCAAACAAAAAGGGTGACGCCTTATGAATTAGTCAAGTGAAGGGTGACACCCTTCGAATTAGTCAAGTAAAGGGTGACCCCTTTGAAGAGTCAATTGTAACGGTTTGTTTGATACTTGTGAAGTCAAACATCACCAATCGGGGAGATTGGGCAATTAAGAAACTCCAAGTGAGAAGCTTGGAGCGCAATTGTAGGCCAGGGTTGCCAAACCGCCTGAATAACACTGTTTGCACCTCTCTTTCCCTATCTATTTTATTATTGCGATTATTTGTATGCTTTATTATCTATAAATCACTTAGGGTTAGAGAAGTAAAAATCACACGAAAAAGTTTAGTCTCCCCTAATTCACCACCACCCTCCTCTATAGGCGAGCACTGATTCTAATACAAAAACCTTCATCCGCAATCCCCTCCACCTATCTTGGACGTCCATCATCATTGCAAGATGCATGTCTCTTCGTCCAGCAGCCACCATGGATGTCCCTTAAATGTCCCTTAGTCTTACGATGGTCCTAAGGCTCATCCTTTGACTCCCCTCCTCGTGGATCAGTCTTGGACATCCCTCGTCATCCTCAAATGTTCGTGTGATGTCCTTGGATATTTTTAAGCAGAAAATGTGATTGTGACGTTTGCATCAACATTTTTTTTATAGAAAACATGATCGCAAGGTTTATCTTTTTCCTTTTCTATAGTTCAAGGTTTTACTTATTCGTAAAATTACTTTAAGATTTGGTTTGTCGCTGATGCAATAGTTTAGGATTTGTTTTATTAATTTCCTTGTAAGAAAAGAAAAGTGCAATATAAATATTAAGGGTATTTGACAAAAACAAATTTTGAACTATGGTGTTAGTAACAAGTCAAACCTAAACTAATTTTGCTAATAAAAATAATCTTGAACTATGGAAAATGAATAAGGCAAACTTTGCAGTCATATTTTCCATTAAAAAATGTGTCTCTGATGTTTGTGCCAACCTACAAATGTATGTGTATACGCCTTTACATAAAAGCAGACGACCATAAGGAAAGAGGGGTAATTTGTCCACCAAAAAGATAGAAGTTCTAGAGGACCGTACTTCATAACGAACGTCCTCGTTTTCGCCTTTACATAGAAGCAGATGACTAAATGTTAAGAGCGGACGTTGGCTCCCTTAAATTTTTTACTTTCGAACAATTGTACTTAAACAATAGACATCCGAGTATTGATTTTAAAGAGAAGCAAATGATCGCATGTAAGAGTGAACAATCACACTTTCAAATATATTGCATAACGAAAGAGGTCATTTATGCGCAAACCCTAAATCCTCTACGACCCTAAATCCATGATTAGCATCCAAGCACTAGTCTCACTTTTTCGATCTTAAAATCATTTTCCCTTAGCAAATCCGTTATTTGTCCTTCCAAATTTCAGCTATAATAATGTAACATAAATTTTTTTGGGTAAAATAGATGTTATGTTTGTGGGATTTTGAATGTTGTCATGGAAATGAAATTTTATTTTTTAATTTGTGCGTTGCTTCCAATTGAATTTTATGAGTGAAAGAGTAGCAGAAATCAAAGTGTTTGAATGTTGCACACAAAATAGAGTTGATGAGAGGTAATTTGTAACACCCCGTTATTGTTTTTCTAGTTTTGCGATGTAGCCAATTTGGAATAATTAAAGTATTTCATTTTATGCCTATACGAAGTACGATTGTAGAAGATAGGGTTATTTTTATCTGACACCTTCAACTATGGGCAGCTTTTTGTCTATCACCTTATGGTTTAAAAATTTGCAATGAACACCTTGTACTATGCTATGTTTTCATTTAACACCTTCTATGTAGCACCGTTAGTTCTAATTTCCAGAAACATGCTCTTCTCTCCTTTCCTCTCCAAAGTTCGCTCGCTCCTTTTCTCCCCGAAGCATGAAGGCAAAGACGAAGACAAAGACGAAGATGATGAAGACGGCTTGAAGCAAAGCTCGACTCTGCGAAGCGACCTCCGGCTGGGCAAAGACGAACCCTACTCTACGAACCACTGCGCTGCGAAGACAATCGATCCCCTTCTCTGCGAAGATCGAAGACACTCGTCTGGCATCCCCTTTGCAACTCGATTCTTCTATTACTGAGGAAGATACACATAAGGTATGTAGGCTAGCCTGATCCATATCCAAATTATTTTGGAATTATGCAATTCTATTTCCAAATTATTTTGTAATTATGCAACTCTATTTCCCGATTAAGCTATTTTACAAGCTTAATTGGTTCAGTTTTTAGTTTCATTTTATATATCAATCTGAGCTTGTGTAACAAACTATACAATCCACCAGTAATTTTCAACTCGAACGAACCAAATACTTTCAATTAATTGAACTTAGAGCCAAACCAATTGGTAAGTCTTTGCTAATTGATGACTAAGGCAGTCAACATCTTTATTTGGAGAATAGTGTCTGTTTGCCACCATCTAGTAGTTAAAATTAAATGCTGTTTATATGTTTTATATTTAGATTGTTATAATGATGATTGAAATGAAAGTCACTAGCTAAAATAACACTCTTTCAGTGATAATTATGTTTGTTTCATGCCTTATTTGGGCTATATACTGCAGATAAATATTTTATTTGTCTTTACTTTTAGCTGTATTGTGCATTTAAGATAAACTATATGTGGAGATTGTGATCTTTTGGACTACTTGGCTTCAATTTAACGATCTTTTCTCTTTTGGTTCTTTCCTATAGGAAGAAAATTGTTATTCAGTAGTTGTAATTTTTAGCACTTTGCTTGGGATGGTTCATTGCCCTCAGACAAATTTCCGTCGGAAAATTTGCTTCTTGTTATGAACGGTAAGTTTTATTTTTTGGTTCTGATTATCAAAAATTCTAGTTGCAAGAATTGGTTCGACAACATGGGAAATTGCAACAACTATAGTTTGATTTGAGCTATATTTCTAACTTTTTGATTTTGTATTTGAATAAGTTCCAAAAGTGGCTGATTTGATTTTTCTGACCACTCTAGGTGAAGGGGTGGGAGTTGCTGTTTCTTCATTCATGGAGGACTGTATGGTTTATGGAGTTGATTATTGTGCATATGTAAAGCTGAGAAGACTTGATTTTTAAGAGAGGTGAATCATTTGCAGTCGGAAAATTCAAGGTGTTGACTCGTAGTGAGCGAACGGCTATAAAATACTCATCATTTACACTGCCTCAAACAAGTGAGAATGAGGCATAAAATTTGTTGTATAAGTCGTCATTACACTTTCTTGGTGTGTTTTTCTCATAGAATTTCTCCCACACCATTGGCTAATAATGTTTGAGGAAACTGGGCATTCTCCTCCTCGTGCCTTGAAAAATGAGTGTGGTATTTAACTTATAAAATTTGGATAAATGAAGTGTATGATTGATCTTGAGATTATATTGTGATTGATCTGTCTGGTGATTTTTTGTCTCTCAGAAATTGATAATGGCAGCATTTATATATAGAGCTTTGAGTTAATATAAAGAATTTTCATGTTAGAAGAACAATATTTACTTGTCTTTCTACACAAAATGAGTACAAATACAAAAAGTGTACAATCGACATGTTCTCTATATGCCTAAACCATGGCGTTTTACTTCTAGCACAAACATCGTTTTTTCAAAAATTATTTCCCAAGAAGTCAATTTCATCGAATAAAATGCAGTCCTGGGATTACGAGTGCTTCTCCAAAATAGCCAACTCATTTATTTAGCTTGCACCATGAAGATGGATCAGCAGCAGATTGAACTCAGAAGAAGTCTGAATCGGCACCCAACACTCCTCTATCCTCCATATGTCCTTGGCATATTGCGCAATTGTCCGGTCACTGCTAAATTTCTCACTCCCAACAGTGCCTAATATCGACAATTTTAGCCATCTTGTTTCATCCCTGCACACAAAATAAACAATTAACAAGAAGCTTCCAAATCAAAGCTTCCGAATGCTCCACCCCTAAAAATGCATTCAATGTAAATAAGGCGGTAAAAAATTCATACCAGTCCATTCTCTCTCTCTCTTTGCGCAGTCCAGGCCCTGTTGAGTTATGGAGTCTAATTTATTGATTAGGGTATTTTGGTATTTTCACCATGTTTTCATAACCCTATTTCTTTAGGTATATAAAGATGTAATTAGGGTTTTGGAGGTTGTGTGAGTGAGTGAGAGAGAAACAGTGAGGCTGAGGCAAAACCAAGAAATAATTTCTATAACTCTGATTTGATCATAGTGAAATCTGTTGGCGGCCAGTGGACGTAGCTCTCAAACTGAGAGTGAACCACTATAAACTGTGTGTTTTCTATTTTCTGTTTTTCTTTGATCAATCGTTTTGATACAAGTCGGATTAGAGCGTCTAATCTCAACACCCTCTAATCCCAACAACTGGTATCAGAGCTTCAGGTTGAAGTGGTTTCGATAATCAGGGATTGAATTGTCGAAAGTATCGAACGAAGTTAGGGTTTACAATTTTGTGAGAAAAATTGTAAATTGTTGGAAAAAGAAATTGAAGAAGAAATAGGTTGCTGCCTGCAAGTACTCCTGCCCGAAGTCTTGCTGCCCGTGCTTCATCTTCTCCAGCAAACGAAGAGAAGCCCTAGCCACTGTATCTCCCGCGACGAAGCCGCGACCTGCAACTCCAGCGAAGAGCGACGAACGGTGTCTGTCCAGCGAAGCCGCCGTCGCCGATCGAATCTGTCCGCGAAGAACAGTGTTGCGCCCGTTGCCGTGCACCGAACAGAACCGCGCCCTTCGTCGCGCAGTCCGAACAGAGAGGTCCGAGAAGCCGTGTCGCGCCAGATCCTCATCGAACGAGTCACCTCGCACCGTCCGTCGATCCAGAACGTTGCGAAGAACAGCAGCACCACCGACGATCCGTCCAGCAAATTGAAAAATCAAGGGAAATTTTTGGTTGATAAAAAAAATTGGATTTTTCTGGATTTTGCAGGGTTGATTTGGATTTGGATTTCTAAAATTGGTGAATATTGGTTCAGAATATTTATCGATTGAATTATTTTTGGTATTGATAAAATGACAGGTGAAGACAGTACATATGGTATCAGTAAATTTGATGGGACTAATTATGCTTTCTAGAGAATGCAGATTGAAGATTATTTGTATGGAAAGAAACTTCATATTCCGTTAAGTGAGAAACCGGAAAAAATGGAAGATGCTGAATGGAACCTTCTTGATAGACAGGTTTTGGGAGTCATCCGATTGACGCTAACCAAAAGCGTTGCTCACAACGTTGCAAAGGAAAAGACCACTGCAGGATTAATGAAAGCGTTATCTGATATGTACGAGAAACTATATGCAAATAATAAGGTGCATCTGATGAAGAAATTGTTCAATCTGAAAATGGCTGAAGGGATTTCTGTAGCAGCTCATCTGAACGAATTTAATACAGTGGTAAATCAGTTGAATTCTGTAGAGATCGACTTTGGGGATGAGGTACGTGCCCTAATTTTACTGGCATCCTTACCAAATAGTTGGGAGCCTATGAGAGCAGCAGTCAGTAATTCAATTGGAAGCTCAAAGTTAGTATTTACTGATGTGAGGGATCGAATTCTAGCCGAGGAAGTTCGAAGAATTGATTCTAGTGAAACATCGACGAGCTCAGCATTGAATGTGGAAAATAGAGGGCGAACTAGTAATAGAAATTCTAATCGGGGCAGAAGCAGAAGCAGATCAAAGTCGAGAAATGAAAGGAGTCAGTCTATATCTAGGAGAAAATTTGAGTGCTGGAATTGTGGCAAGCAGGGTCACATCAAAAGGGATTGCAAAGCACCAAAGAAAAACAGTATTGATAAAAGTGACGGAGCAAATTCAGCAACTGAGGAAAACACAGACGCGTTGATTCTTTCAGTCGATAGCTCAATAGAATCATGAGTTTTGGACTCGGGAGCATCTTTTCATACCACAGCACACAGAGAATTACTTGAAAATTATGTAGCTGGAAATCATGGGAAAGTCTATCTTGTAGATGGTGAGCCACTGGATATTGTTGGCATCGGGGACATAAAATTAAAGACAACAAACGGGTCAGTTTGGAGTATCAGTAAAGTGAGACATGTTCCGGGGTTGATGCGAAACTTGATATCAGTGGGACAGCTTGATAGTGAGGGTTACCACGTCACTTTCGGGACCAATGTTTGGAAGGTAACTAAGGGAGCAATGGTCGTTGCTCGAGGTCAGAAAACAGGAACCCTATACATGACATCTACATGCAGAGATACAATTGCAAATGTTGACAGTCAAAGCAACACAGATTTATGGCATTGCAGGTTGGGCCATATGAGCGAGAAAGGAATGAAAATTCTTGTCAAGGGTGGTCAGATTCCAGAGTTAAAGTCTGTTGAGCATCAGTTATGTGAGAGCTGTATTCTTGGCAAACAGAAGCGTGTCAGTTTCCTAAAGGTTGGGAAAGAGCCAAAGAAGAAGAGACTTAAATTAGTGCACACCGACGTGTGGGGACCCGCAGAAGTTTCTTCTATTGGTGGATTAGTCTATTATGTGACTTTCATAGATGATTCAACAAGAAAGGTATGGGTCTATTTTTGAAGAAAAAATCTGATGTTTTCAGTGTGTTCAAAAAGTGGAAGGCCTTGGCCAAAAATGAAATGAACCTGAAGGTGAAATGTCTAACATCTGACAATGGAGGTGAGTATATAAATGCAGATTTTAAAGAATATTGTGTTGTAAATGGAATCAAGATGGTGAAGACCATTCCTCGAACGCCTCAAGAAAATGGAGTAGCTGAGAGGATGAACAGAACGTTGAATGAGCATGCAAGGAGCATGAGATTGCATGCCGGATTACCTAAAACGTTTTGGGCAGAAGCAGTTAGCACAGCAGCATTCTTGATCAATAGAGGACCCTCCGTACCTTTAATTTTAAACTTCTAGAAGAAGCTTGGAGCGGAAAAAAGGTAGATTTTTCGTTCATGAAAGTATTTGGCTGTTTATCTTATATTCATGTGGATGATTCGAATAGAAGCAAACTTGATCCAAAATCTCAGAAGTGTTTTTTCATTGGCTATGGTGACTCCGAGATTGGTTATCGTTTCTGGGATAATCAAAATCAGAAGATCATACGCAGTAGGAATGTCATCTTCAACGAGAAGGTTCTCTACAAAGATGCAGTTGGTAACACTTCAGATAGTGGGAGTTCAGTATTGAAAGAGTCTACTGTGGTCAACTTCAGAGATTTTTCAGGAGAAGATACTCCGACTAGAAAAGAAGATCAGAGTATTATTGAAGAAGAAGTTGATGAGAATATAGCTCCAGAAGAAAATTTGCAAACGCCGATTATAGAACCAAGACGATCATCCAGAACTAGCAAAGCAACTCAGAGATGGTCCCCGTCTCTAAATTATATTTTGCTTACTGACAGAGGTGAACCAGGATGTTATGCGGAAGTTAAACAGTCAGATGATTTGATTGAGTGGGAGGCAGCCATGAAAGATGAAATGGACTCACAGAAGTCAAATTAAACCTGGAAATTGACTAAGTTGCCGAAGGGAAGAAAGCACTGCATAACAAGTGGGTTTATCGGATTAAAGAAGAACCTGATGGAAGCAAGAGATTTAAAGCTAGATTAGTTGTCAAAGGTTTTCAGCAGAAAGAAGGCATTGACTACACTGAGATCTTCTCACCAGTGGTGAAGCTGACGACGATCAGAACTGTTTTGAGTTTGGTTGTGAAAGAAGATCTTCATTTGCAGCAAATGGACGTGAAAACTGCTTTCCTTCACGGCAGTTTAGATGAAGAAATTTACATGCGTCAACCACAAGGTTTTGAGGTGAAGGGGAAAGAGGAGTTTGTGTGTAAACTTCATAAAAGTTTGTACGGTTTGAAACAGGCTCCAAGACAATGGTACAAGAGATTTGACAGCTTCATGAACAGTAAGAACTTCGTAAGATGTGAAGCCGATCACTGCTGCTACATTAAAATGTTTGATACTTCCTACATTATACTGCTCCTTTATGTTGATGATATGTTAATCGCTGGAGCAAGCTTGACTGAGATTGATAGGCTGAAGAGGGAGTTATCTAAAGAATTTGCTATGAAGGATTTGGGTGCTGCAAAACAAATTCTTGGGATGAGAATATTCAGGGATAGAGGTGTTCTCAAACTTTCTCAAGAAGACTATGTGAATAAAGTTCTTAGCAGGTTCAATATGCAAAATGTGAAACCAGTTACCACACCTTTGGCTAGTCACTTCAAACTATCTAAAGATCAATCACCGTTGACCGAGGAAGAGAGGAGCTACATGGCCAGAGTTCCATATGCCTCTGGCGTTGGTAGTCTTATGTATGCGATGGTTTGTACACGGCCAGATATTGCACATGCAGTGGGAGTTGTCAGCAGGTATATGAGTAATCCAGGAAAACAGCATTTGGAAGCAGTAAAGTGGATCTTGCGATACTTGAAGGGAAGCTCAGGGTTTGCTTTTTGTTTTCAGAAGTCATATTCTAGTTTAGATGGATATGTTGATGCTGATAACGGTGGTGATATTGATAGCAGTAAAAGCAGAACTGGATATGTTTACACTCTTGGTGGTATCGCAATCAGTTGGGTCTCGAGGCTTCAAGATGTAGTTGCTCTCTCTAGTTGTGAAGCAGAGTACATTGCAGTGACAGAAGCCACAAAGGAGATGATGTGGTTACAGCCTTTTCTACAAGAATTAGGCCAAAAATACGAATGGAGTAAATTGCATTATGATAGCCAGAGTGCGATCCTTTTGGCAAAGAACCCAGTTTATCATGGCAAGACAAAGCACATACAGGTACGCTATCATTTTATCAGATCCATTTTAGAAGATGGTGTGTTGGCACTTGAGAAGATATCAGGGAGTCGAAATCCAGCTGACATGTTGACGAAAGCTGTGACTAGTGAGAAGCTGAAGTTGTGCACAACTTCAGTTGGACTTCTTGGATGAGATATGTGCATGATGCCGCTGCAGATGGAGAGATCATGTGATTAGTCTCCAAGTGGGAGATTGTTGAGTTATGGAGTCTAATTTGTTGATTAGGGTATTTTGGTATTTTCACCATGTTTTCATAACCCTATTTCTTTAGGTATATAAAGATGTAATTAGGGTTTTGGAGGTTGTGTGAATGAGTGAGAGAGAAACAGTGAGGTTGAGGCAAAACCAAGAAACAATTTCTATAACTCTGATTTGATCATAGTGAAATCTGTTGGCGGCCACTGGACGTAGCTCTCAAACTGAGAGTGAACCACTATAAACTGTGTGTTTTCTATTTTCTGTTTTTCTTTGATCAATCGTTTCGATACAAGTCGGATTAGAGCGTCTAATCTCAACACCCTCTAATCCCAACAGGCCCTTCATCTGCTGTTGCACCAAATAAGAAAAAGTTCTCTTCTCCAATTTCCTCTATGATGTCAACAATGGATGAACATTGTCCCCATCCAATGTTCCAATTATGAGGCAGCAATTGAGGGAAAATTTCATATTGATAGTACCACTTACCTCCATTCTAGCAGTGATGATATGCTGTGATATATCACTTCCAGGAATAAGCATTTCTGCCACTAACACGTTGTAACATGGAGATGAGTCTGCACGTTGTAACATGGAGATGAGTCTGAATTATCTGGAAAGATTATATTTGTGAAAGCAAACACACAGAGATGGTGATAGACTCCGAAAATCACAAAGAGCTCTTGTGCATAAATCTGTCAAGACAATCAGTAATAATCTGGATACTGAACTTAAAACAGAAATAACTCTTAATCCAGTCGTGAACTTTAGCTGGATTTTGGTGAGCACCACCTCAAAACATTCATAAATATTGTATCAAAATTTCAGCCCAATATCCACTCATAAATGTAAGTTATAGCAGAAACAACGTAGCCCTGAAATTAAGAATTCAACTGGACAGATCCGACGACTGAAATTAAAACGAACGGAACTTCTCTTGCATACAGAATATTAAGGTCAAATTTGGAGGGCAGCTACTTCTCTCAATACAGAATAAATCTCCAAAAGACACGAACTTAATATAATTAATGTAAGGGTCTCAAAACAGATCCACAAGCGGGTGTTGTCAGTAGCTCAAATAAAAAAATAGATTCAGCAGCAAGAAAAATAATCCAACAAGAACTCACTCCAACTTGCAATCCATGAACGAACACCACAAGAAAAAAAAAAAAAACCAGCAACCAATCAAAAGAATATCCGGATATCAAAGAACCAGAAATAGCATTGAAAACCTTCAAGAAACAAGAAGAAAACCAAGGAGTCCGTGGACCTCCTAATGAGAGGGACGACTTGCAGTTTGTCTAGAAACAAACTCTCTCCAAGGTGGAAACCTACTTCTACCTCCACACCATAATCCCCACCTTGAAGATGAGGTATTGGAAGAGATAGTATCCTGAAAATGCAAGGTAAAGAGGCTTCAAGAACACCTTGCAAGGGCTATCGATGAATCGGCACTATGGAGGAGGGAGGCCGTGGGTTTCTTCTCTCCAAAGAGAACCAGAATTTTCTAATAAAAAAAGTCCTCGTTCCAATTGCAACTAGGTAGGGTTTTAACCCAGAATGTTTACAAAATAGGCAAAAAGACCAAATTACCCTAGTAGCAAATGACTAAAATAACCCTTAATAATAAAACATAAACACTAAATCCTAGTTTGGAAATCAGTCTCGATAACACGCCCAATATGCCTTTGGAAAGCCCGGGCTGTTGGCTGCATTTGATGTGAAGGACCATAGTTGAAAAGAAATCATCCCGATTGAGAAAAATGCACTTGAACGCTCGGAGGTCAGATTCTAGGTGGAATTGGAAAAGCCATAATTCTCTCCAAAAGATTGCAAAACCTCCATTAGTCCAAATGCTAACTCCTCTTTGTTTATTTGATCAAAAAACCTAAAAAACAAATAAAAAGTTAGAAATAAAGGAGCCCTTAGCTCGGGCTCAAGCGACAGGTCCTTGGGGCACATCAGATGGGCAAACGTACAGTGATTTCAATAGATTCTATAGAAGAATAGAGTGATTTAAACTTTCTATAGCACAAATGATTGGGGTTTCATGTTGCTGAATTCATCCCTAAGAGAAGTACAGAATTTCAACAATCAACATTTAAAAATAGAATTTTGATAGTTCAATCATAGAGCAATAACCGATCCAACAACAACATCCAAAACAGCATTGCAACATAGAGTAATAACCAATCATAGAGCAATAACGGATTCTATCAACATCAACATCCAAAACAAAATTTCAATAGTTCAATCATATCATAGAGCAATACCTAAACAGTGGTGTTGCTGAAGATCACACTAAACCGACGGCCACTGCAACACCTATATGGAAACAGGGCAACAATTAAGAAAAAAATAGGGCAACAAGAGAAGAATTAATTCTCAAAATCATGGAAGAACCGAATTAATTCTCAAAATCACGTAAGAAAAGTGAGCAAAATAGGGACCCAATACCTAATCGAGCTGCATGGGGTAGGTTTCTGGAGATTAGAACAAACGACACTAAACAGTAGGTGCTGTCGGGCTTTGCTTCAAGAAGTCGTCGTCATCGTCGTCGCTTGGCAGAGTTGGGCTTTGCTTCAAGCCATCGTCGTCGTCGTCTTCACAGAGTCGGAGGTCTCTTCACAGAGTCGGGCTTTGCTTCAAGCCGTCGTCGTCGTTTTCATCTTTACCTTCGTGCTTCGGGAAGAAAAGGAGCGAGCGAGTGAGCGAGCTTTGGAGAGGAGAGGAGAGGAGAGAAGAGCTGTGCAGAGGTAGGTTTCTGGATATTATAACTAACGGTGCTACACAGAAGGTGTTAAATGAAAACACAGCATAGTACAAGGTGTTCATTGCAAATTTTTAAACCATAAGGTGATAGATAAAAAGGTGCCCATAGTTAAAGGTGTCAAATAAAAATAACCCTAGAAGATATTATGGGACAAAATTTATTTTTGGAGAGAGAAACGTAATACCTCGACATTGGAATAAATCAAGAATTTAATATTTGGATTGAGAATAATTTAATTAAATACAAGATTTAATTAAATTAATAAAGGAGAAATTTAATTTGGATAAAGTGTATTAATTTGGAATTTATAATTTGAATTATGAAAATTTGGGATAAGAACCGGTTCAGTGACAGAACCGGTTCAGGGTGGAATTCCCGGTCTGGGCATTTTAAGGAAATAATAAAGAAAGGAATTTTTTATCCTTTCTTTGTTGTTTTCGGGAATGATTTCGGAAAGGGGGAAGGGGGATCCGACGAGAGAGAGGGTCGGCGAGTGGAGGACTGCGAAGGAGGCGACGGAAAGCTTATGTGTCTCGGGTGTGTCGCAGCGGGGGTGCGCTGCTGCGGTGACGAACGGCTCGGGCGTCGGTGATGGCCGGTCGGATGAGCTGCTGGCTCCGATTGAAGCGTCGGATCTCGTGGGTCTGTCCGGGATCTGTACCTGCGTCGGCGTCCTGCTGCTATGTTGAGCGTTCGGTGGCGGACAGCGTCGCTGCTGACGGCTAATGGCAGCGACCAGTGATGTGTGGGCGAGGCGTCGTTGAGCTGGATCGGCCTACATGTCGTCGGTTGAAGACCGACAGGTCGGCTCGAACACTGGGTCCAGTTGCGGCTCAACACTGCGAACTTTGGGGGATTGTGATCTCAGTTGGACAGCCACGAACCCAACCGATTGATACGATCCTCTTTTCAAGGAATCACGTCCACCATTTTCGTTCCTTGCTCTGTTTTGATTGGTGTCCACCAAACTTCACAGTTTATCCCTCTGCCTTTTTAAATACAACTGGAGACTTCAATTCCTTGAGTTAATTCTTCCAGAGAATGAGAGGGAGAGTAAGAGTGAGAGGAAGGGAGACCGTGAGGAGCTTGGAGCTGTAGGCAGGGGGATTTTTGCTAGAGTCTGTCATTGCTGTCCCGGTTGGTCTTCGTCACTGTAGATAAGGATTGGGTGTGTCGTGGCCATGTGGAGGCCCTACACCACAAGTCATGTGTATGATTATTATGAATTACTGAATGTCAAATTTTGATTCCCTTAGTTAAGTTATTCTGCTATAAATCCTTGTAATATGAATTGAATTCCCTGTTTTTAGTTTCCTGCAACTACAATTATTTTAAATGCTTTATTTGCTTGATGCATTAACCTGGAATATAGATCTGGAATGTTAAAAGTTGTAGAGAAGAATCATGCTCGGATAAACAGGAATGAATTTCAAAGTCTTTCCTCCAATTGATGTGTTGGTTGCTGTGTTCTAATTCTGACCTTGCTGTAATTCCTCTTTAGCTTTTGAAATGGCAATTATGTTTTATTCTTTGTGTTAATGGTTAGTCATATTTATTGATTCATTCTTTGGTTCTGGTTAGGTGATATAAGCATCTTAGTAATAATTAGTATAAAGCATATCCTCTGTCAATTCAAATTATCAAGCATGTCTTCAATAAATAAAGTTATGAATAGGAGTAGTTGACACATATCGGGTGGTTACTTTCTAAATATACTTCCAGCACTTTTAGTTAGCTAATTTGTCATACAATTTAATTAAGCATATTATTCATACTGCTAGTTGCATAGGAATTGTTGAATATGCTATGGAATAGGTTGACATAACAGTATGCAATTCATTGGTACATTCCATATATATTTTTGTTTATGATCAGGTTAATTGTTTCTAATCGCGTTAAGTAACAATCATGTCTTGTTCATTATTTGTTAATTGAGTTGATAAACATGTTCAATGAATATTTAGTCAAGTATGATTAGGTATTAATTCACGTAAACTTATTATTGAGTTTTAGTTATATCACCAGCTCATTGTTCATCTTGATGTTGATCATTTATCCACATGACCGTTTACATAATCAACATGTTTTCATTTTGTTGTTAGGTACATATATTGTGAATTAATATTTTACATGTCCTTGTTATCTTACGAGTGACTAATATCATCTTCTTCGTATGATTTATTGTAGTTAATTGTTATAGGTGTTACTACTGTGATTTATTGTTTCAATTCCTTTAACCTAATTTTACTAGTTATTCATCTATGTTGTTTTATTTCGTTGTATTAATATGTCTCACGTATCATATTAATAGAAACAAGTAGAGAGTGTCATTTTGGTATGGTACTCACATGCACGAATGAGAAAATGTAATGAATGATGTTATGAACGAATAATATAATGGGAAGTTGAAGGGCGGATGGGTAGTTCGGATCTAGCCTACATAAGGGTATAGATTAGTCAACTATTCCATCTAGTACGTGTTCCTTCAATTTTTGGCTCGATATACGGGTTTATGAATGAATAAACGTAATGCAAATTTGGTTTGGGGCGGACCCATTCCAAGTAAATTAAAGAGAGGTATGTCATGTGTATTTTTTCCTTTTCTTACCAAGTCTTTTAGACTTACGTATTACTTGTGGTGTAGGTAATGAAATGATAACACCTGGAGTGGAAGATGATGCATTTTCCGTGGAGCCTGAAGTGTATCCGGATGAATCACGATCCGAGTAGAATGGCAAAAGAAGAAAGCAAGTGTTATGTTTTTTCTTAAATTGTGGGAATTTAATAAAGGGCAAATTTGTCCAAACATGATTTTGACGTTATTTGCATGAATTTAAACTTATTTAAGTTTCCTTTAAAAAAAATTTTTCCACTTGCTCTGATTTTCATTGTCATTTTCAAACTTTATGATTTATTTTAATATGTGAAATTTTATTTTCTCGTAATTCAATTAAAGAAGATATTTAAGGAATGAAATTTTGACGCGGGGCGTCACATAATTCTTGTTAGAAATTACTTGTAGCAATTTATTATGCAACTTATTATGTAATGTAATTAGTATATGAATGCATCATTTTTCATACATAGAAGAAATCAACAATCAAGAATCCATTAATTGCGGAATGGAGGTGGAGCCTATTTTGACATTTCAGGCCAATGAGTTTAGTGTGTTCGGTCATGAAGTTGGTATAGATGTGCATTCCATCTTGGTATCTTTAGAAGAAGAGTTTCGGTCATTGATTGGGGGGTGAGTAGGCCTCAACTAGAATGTTCTTTTCTAAATCTTTGTATGGGGAAGAAGTATAGTTTGTTGAACGCAATTAAAGAAGAAGTCGTGGATAATGCGTTGAAGAATGAGTATCAAATAAAGTTGACCAAAAGTGAATCTCATCGGTTGATGGTCGTGTGTTAGAAAGGATGCAATTGGTGGATTCATGCTTCAAAAATGCAAGGTGAACTTATGTTTCAAATAAAGAGCTATAACGATGTTCTCAATTGTTTACGAAAGATGGAAAGTTATCCTGCCTCTGCCAAATGGGTGACAAACCAATATTTGAACATTTTTAAAAGTCAGGCCAGCTGGAGCATCCTTTCCATCCTTGAGAGAATCAGGAAAGATTTTAATGTCAACATTACATCTAGTCTTGCCAAAAGGGCAATGAATGAAGCCAAAAAACTGAATGAAGAGGATGACGATGATCAATAATAGCAACTTTAGCGTTATGGAGAGGAGATTTAGAGGTCTAATTGTGGCAACACATTAGTTGTTAGTGTACATAGGAATGATCTTAAACCCTATCAGATATGTAAAAGGATGTACATGTGTTTGGTTACGTGTAAGAAAGGTCTGTTGGAGTGTGGTAGACATGTCATTTGCTTGGATAATTGACACTTGAAGGGCTCATGTCTAGGTCAATTGCTTATAGTTGTCGACATTCACGGAAATGATGAAATTTATTCACTTGTTATAGTAGTGGTTGAAGCATAATGCAAAGACTCATGGTCCTGGTTTTTACAATTGTTACTCATAGATATAGATAGTAATTCTAGCAGAGGATGGACATTTGTTTCAGACCAACAAATGATATAGTGCATTGTCTTTCTGATGTCTGTTTGTATTATGCGTTGTGGGAACGTTTGTCTTATTATACCTGATTATTTTTTTAGGGGTTGGTGTCTATTATCAAAGAGTTTGCACTGTCAACTAAACATCTGTCACGACCTCGATCTCAAACCCTCTCGAATTACGAGAATGTGATAAGGATTCTTTGTTGGAAGAACAACACATGCACATTAATACACAAATTGAAGCATGACAATGTTGGATTACATCACTCAAATACCCTTACAAAGGATAATATTACAAGTAATCCCAATGTACTTTACCATATTTCAATCTAATTAACATTTTCTTTTTATTTAATATGCACACCATAAATAGATATGTGATTTCATTTGGTAACAATCACATTTTAATCCAGCCCGAGTTATTATTTATAAAAACAAAACAGTCTTAACTTCATTACAAAGACTAGGGCCACTATATGTAACCATCACCCCAAACTATGCAAAGCATAAAGTAAAATCCACACACATGCCAGCTCCAAAAGTTAGAGTTCTATTTCTACCCTAAGGGCCTAGCCTCTTGCCTTTGATCTACCTTGACCTTGTTCTTTTGGTTACTTTTTGTATATGAAAAGCATAAAACCACAATGGAAAGTTCAACAAGTAAATCTAATACTCAAGAATTACAATCTCATGCAATTCACAAATATAGGATCAACACCCACCACCTAGGTGTATATCTAGACCTCTTTATAATACCAATATGATATGCAGTATGAATATCACACAGCACTTTTCTACTCATTGTAATGCAATGATAATATAAGTTAATGCAATACCCATTTAATTTAAACAATGAAGTTGTTTAACAAGTACCATATTAATATATTCCTGAATGACAATATGCAAGATCAAATACCATTGTATGTAAAGTCGCACACAACCATGAAACTCTACCATACTGGCCATTGTGTCCAATAGATACGTCCATGAACAAATAAATCTCCAAAGGGCTAGGGTTCCACAACCCAAGGGGGACCTACAGTTACTCATCTACTATTTCCCACTTTACATATGTCACACAATACATAGCTTGACGAAATATATTATGTTTCTTTATGTCCAATAATACCACCTAGATAATATATTTTTTTGTACATATAAATATTTTCATGGTGCATAATTTGACATCTTCACTATGCATACATTGAATGCATATAGTACATAATTATAATGCATGTAATATGAACCTTGTAAATTTTATTTTTAAACATACATTAATGATGCATGAAATAGTGTCATACATTTGTCTAAACATATTCTATCTATGTCTCAATAATCTCCCAAAGGGATTTATGAAATGGTTAAAAACTTAAGGAAGATATTCTAAAATTACAAGTTTCAGACGTCCACAACTTAACTGCGATTGTCCGCTCAACACATTTCAAGGGAAAAATGTTGTTCTCGATCATCCACTCAGGACTCTGGTCATCCGCTCATGACTATATATATATATTTTTAAAAACTGAGACACTATCATTTTTTTGGACATTCACCCCCAAAGATCGATCGTCCGCTCTCAAGGTATTTTTTCTCTCAACTACTTTTGTGGTCGCCTGCCCATGCATATGCGACTACCCTTACTCATCTAAGGATGTCTACTCATCTGTGGATATCTGCTCCTGCGACATTTTACTTATGTTCCGCTCTTCGACCCCAATCGACCACACTAGATGCAGATTGTCGAAATCCTTCGACATTTCTTCATTTCCATTATACCAAATTCATATAAAACTTAACCAATACACAATATAAATATCCCAAAACATTTAGTATCATGATTTCAACAATTCTAATCTAAAATCACCACCTACTACATGCAAATTTCACAAAATAACTTTTTAAGGATTAAAGTTACTTAATTGGATTCTAATACTTTCAAGCTTTGGTTTAAACTACAAAGTTCCACCTCTTCCTTTTTTTTAGACTGTTTAGAATCCTCTTCACATTTTGAACACTTTCCTCTTGAGATTCAAACTCAAAATTTCACTCTTTTGTCTCAACTTCCAATTTTTTCTCCAAAACCCTATTTTCCCTCTTTCTCTCTTCTCTATTTTTAGCAGCTTCCCTCACAATTCATCCTTCTTCTAATAAGAAGAAGTTTATCTCGAGAATTCATTGGCCATTTACCATGTCAGCCATAATCATTGAAATCAAAAGACCAATTTATCCTTAAACTTCTCATTATTTACGATTTAAGCTACTTGCTTCAACTTAACACGTGACACGACCCTATTGGTGACTATATTTTATTTCATGACATCATAGATACACGTCTTAGAAAATTTGTGTTCTTAGAAAGCATCCTCAATTCCTCACTCAATATGTCTAAATTTAGTATTTAACGAAAATCGTACATAAACATCACATACACTTATTATGAATTTAAAATGATATAACTTTGGCTATATAATTCCAATTTACATAATTCTAACATTCTTCTGTTCCTTAAAATGCCTAGCCTATCATCCTAAAATTTCATTCAATTCTATGCACATTTGCATATTCAATTATGTCAATATATTTAAACTGTTCAGAAAAATAGTTTATTACCAAACCTTAACTATGCATAATTCTTTGATTTCTACTTTTACACGTCACTTATATGTCATTCATAAGTATGAAAAATTTTAAGTGATTACAGCGCACTTTAAGAGAGAGATGAAGAAACTATTTTTAGTTTATCAGATAGAGCACGCATATCTATGAAGCATCTATTTGAGATTTTGGGTGAAACATGCTCTCCGTTTGATTCCAAAGTGCGATATAAGCCTCAACAATTTAAGTGAGTCCTTCAACGACTGCATCCTACCAGCCTAGGACAAACCAATTATGACTATTTTCGAGATTATAAAAAAGGGTATCATGTGTAGAATCGTAAAGAAACATCAAAAGATGGTTGAGTTTACGAACTTATTGTGTCCTCAGATCAAGAAGAAACTTGCTAAGCACAATATGTAGCTCAAAATTGGTATCCAATAGTTGTAGGAGTTGGTCGTTTTGAGGGCAGTGATGGTAATGAATAGTATGTAGTCGATTTGGACAGAAGTACTTGTAATTATTACATGTGAGAGCTGGTTGGAAGCTTGTGCAGGCATGCGATCTCGTGTATGGATTTTATGAGGAGGTCAATTGAGCATTATTTCATGTATGATATCACCAAGAAATATACATGAGGATGCACTTCCACTTTATCCAGTGGCTAATACATGTGGCCAGAAACAGACAAGTATCTAATTCTGCCACCTCCAATAAAGAGATGACCAAGGATGCCTTGAAAACAAAGAGTGAGGGATGTTAATAAGCCTCATAACCAGATAGTCCTGAGCAGGAGAGATGTCACCATGACCTATAGCTGGTGTCGGGGTGTGGGCCACAATACTCGCACTTGTCAAGGTGGAGGCTCAGTCACTGGGGAGGCAAGTGGCAATAACCGGGTCAGAGATAGAAGGAAACTCACAAGACACATTTATAGGTTTTACCTCTACCGTCTTGACGCAAGTGAGTACATTATTACTCGCTTTCAAAAATTACTTTAACTTGTGCATTTTTTATGACACAGTATTGCATTTTTTATGCAAGAGTTTGCTATGCCAGGTCCACTTCTTTAGTGATTTTTTTTAATTTTTTTGTAATTTAATTGTACCATATTATATTATTGACATTTTTATGGTTGTAATTTAATATCTTTCAAAGATTATGAACATGTATGTATTTATTTATGAGATTTTATATTTATTTATGGATACTGAAATGGGTTCATAAAAATTCAATAGTCGATGGGTGAATTAGGGTGGTAGAGAAAACACATACATAAGCAAAATATGCCTCTTGGACATCCAAGGATGTTGCAATTAGTTTTGCATAGACGTGAACGTCCGAGGCACATCCCCAATCATCCATCTAGAATTCTTGGACACCATGGCCTTACCTAGATGCCCATGGGTGTCCACAGATATTGCATTTGGTTTTGTATGGAAGCGGACGTCCATGTGTCCATCCCCAAACGTCCATGTGGCATACCTAGACTTCTATGAGCCTTCCTTTGATGTAATTCAATATAAAGAAAACACATACATAAGCAATACATACCTCGTGGGCATCTGAGGATGTTGCAATTGAGTTTGCATGGGCACGAATGTCTGGGGTACATCCCCAGATGTCCGTGCCTTTCTTGGACACCCATGGGAATGAGAGGATATTGTATTGGACGTGGATATCCAGGGTACATCCTTGGCATCCATTGACCATCTTCGGACATTCGGTGTACATCCCCGGACGCCTATGGAAATGAGAAGATATTGCATTTGGTTTTGCATTAGACGTAGATGCCCATGTGAGTGAGAGAATATTCCAATAGCAACCTCAAACAAAGCCTTAGTATTAATATGCATGGACGAAAAAACAAAAATTGGACAAAGTAACCTTTGTATTTTCATTTTCCTCTATTGTCATTAACAACCCAAACATAATTTAACAGCAACATAAATAATCAACAACAATATGTAAAATAACTCAATAAAAAATATATACAATTAAAATTGTCAGAGATAGTCGACATTGAACCTCAATTTGGGGTTCATATACACATGAGAGGAGTGCTATAAAAGGGAGTCTAGAGGCTCTTTGTGAGGATGGAATCTGCTATGTTGACAGCTATGAATCACTGACACACTAACAGGGTCTGAGAGTTGAAATATATTGTGTGAGCTGAAATGGAAAGATGAAAATTAATATGTAATTTAAAAGTATAATGATTATAGTACAGTGTGAAAAAATACACTATTTTTCATCTATAGGGGTCATGACAATTGCAATTGTCTCTCGTAACATAACCTGGTAGTTGTAATAGGTGTGCAGGTCAACTGATGACATGTAACATGTCTACTTTGAGTGTGTTTGAAATTAAAACCATATATTATAATTGGTTTGACTATGGGAAAAAAAATATTGTAGAAAGGATTACAAGTGACATACATGGATCCACCCAAGAGTCATAAGCGAGTCCCTTAGAATGTCAACTATTTCTATCTCGTTCAATGTGTCACACTAAATTAAAAGAATATATTCAAGGGATTTATTTAAAATAACAACTTCTTAAACATTGATTAAACATACAATAAAAAGTTATCATCACCAACTCAGATGTTGACTTTTGTTGTGAAACGGTGAGAGCAGTCATCTTGAAAACATTGTTTTTCTAGAAAAAAACAACATAAAGTAAGATGTATTAAGCATATAATCAAAACTGATAACCACTTTCAAATGATATAGTTTCTTACCATAATGCTCGCAAGAATACCACATGTCTGTAGGTTCTTTTTGTTATTTGCAAGAGTCAATCTCATGTTGTAACGACCCAGATTTTCGTAAATCGTTAAAATACGTAAAAATTTAAAATTTCTTTCTTTTTAAAACAAAAAACAAAACGTATCAGAGTGCGTCTAACCGAATCGCTATTGACTCTTTTCTTAAAACTCGTTATGAAAAACTCGTTGATAAAATGTGTGGAAACGTAAACAATAAAACCATTATTTAAAAATCTTGCGGAAGCGTAAAATGTGCGTAAGCGTCGTAAAGTAAACCATTGCAAAATATGGCGGAAGCGTATTTAAATCGGTAGAGAAGAACTAAACAATTGGATACAATTTAGTACAACTTAACATTTATACAACCGTGCTCCTTTTTACCCTTAGCCTGGCCAGCTCGAGTCTCGTGCGTGCGAAATCATTAATTCCTGCTTCTTTATGTGTTATCGTCTACTTATTATCTGTTCGTCGTTATACTTACACCACAAGCAATACGTGAGCCTAATGGCTCAGTAAGGAAAAGGGTTCTATGCTATATGAATGCCACTCTTTAGTCCTTATTGGAATGGGGCCACCCAAACCAACCCTTTCATTAAGTCCTTTACCATTTTATTACTTTTCTTTACTTCGTTGGTTCGTTACTCGTACTTCGAGCTAGAGATTGGAGGAATCCATGGCGGTAGGATAAATCTTTTTCGCTTCAATCACCTAGGGTAGACAGTCTTGCAGTCCCGACAAGGGAAAGGTAACGTTCTCTTTTAATCCTGTCTACCTGGCTGATCCGTACTTACCCTACCATCCCCCAACTCCCTTATTCTTTTCTTTGTGTCTGTGCCGGGCTAAGCTATCGGACCACAGAGGCCTTTATTACCTTAAAGTTTTACTCATTTTCATCATTTATCCTCACTCATGCATGTGTGCGTGCCATCCCGTGGCACTCCCTATTAGTTTTAATTAACATGATGCATGACCATACATTCTCAACCTATCGTGATGCATGATGCGTTCTAACATAATATTCATAGAAATTGAAGTGCACATTTAAAGTAATTGAAAGCACATATAAAGAAAGTAAAACATATAATAGAAGGAACTAATTGCACACCACAATGAACAAGTACAATGAACTTGAGACAAGGAAAACATGCTTGAATTAATAGAACACATTCGAAAAGGAATCGAAAACATACTATCGATTAACATGTACATTATCCTAGTCCATTTACATACTACCTATATTATATTTCCTAAGCGATTATCCTAACTAATTATCACATACTCCTATGTTGTTTTCATGCTTCTATTTTACTTAACTAATTGTGCTTGGATTTAACGAAAAATAACATGCTAAGAAATACCATACCAAAAAGGACAATAACAAAGCAATTATAAAACATACATTCACATAACAAAGGAGAAGACATGTTATCCTAATTATTTACATGCTCGCTCGAGTTTAGTTACTCAGTTCATTGTTCTAGTCATCCTTTTCTTTACTTAACTAGGCATAGTTCATTAACATGCTCAATGGATTAAATTAACTGATTGATTAGCACTTAACTCGATTGGTTAACAATTAGCTATATTGATTTCATACTCCAGTTATAAGACTAAGTAAACATGTTTGAGTCAAATGACTTTCTTTAGTTAAGTCAGCGTGCCTTCTAGATGATCAAATATACTTACATAATTTAACATGCTTCTGATGACAATTAAACCACATTTTCGTACTGTGATTTAGCCTCTTTCTAACAGTGAATTAAACTGTGAATCCTTTACCAATTTACATGCTTTTATGCTAAGGTTTACTAAAACTTCGTACAAGATAATTAAAATGTTAGACATGTTTAATCATTCTCCAATAGGCAAGACTATGACATATAAATAAAACATGCTGATTAATTTATGACTAGTTACTAACGACATCGAAACTGTACAACGATTCATGGAGTTATGTTTAATGAATATTTCATGGGAACATGCTTGATAATTGAATCCAACAATAAACATGCTAAATGAACTTATATAAATTAAAACCAGAAGGTTTCTATCCAGAACCAAGAAATAAACATTTACAAGCTAAGTTTATTATCCAACATCTAGTGCACAATCCATATTTAGAGAAAACAATGAAAATCCGAAATAACTTACAACGTTCGTGCATCTTAATTCATTAGACCTTTTCCCTTCGTTTGTTTAGTTAACAAATCACATCATAGTAGTTCACATTTCATTCAGTAGGCATTGAGTCCATCACTTAGAAATCAAGACAATAAAGAGGAATATCAACAAAGAAATCTATAGAACATTTGTAGCACTATCAACATTCAATGGTTAGCAATAGTATTTCAGGACAACCCAACCTATTTACCCTTTACCCTAGCACAACATCAAGCATTTGTTATTCATTAGTTAACATCCATCACCACCATTCAAGGTAAAGCATTTTAACGGAAGTAACAGTAAGAACAACCAAGGGAATTCCAACACTAGCAGTAAGCATAACATTCAAAAGTAAGCATTTTAAGGATAATACTCTAACTCACACACCCATACTTGTGGTGTAGGGCCTCAATGGCCAAAGCACCCATATTTCCTCACCAATATTGAAGAACTAGAGCAGGGACAACTGCTATTCCTCACGGTGGTTCCTCACAGCAGCTGGAGCTCACACGTTCAACACACCCAGCAGCTCACCCCTCTCTCTCCTCACTCTCAACTACACTCAACAATACTTCCCACACAGGCTTCCACACTAAACTTACTCTCAGAAGTCTTTCCCTTATAGGAAGAAAAATCCTCTCCCTCTCTCGCACCCTCCCCACACCCTCTGGACTTCCCCTGGAAAAATCGATGCAGAATGGAAGGGGGAAGAGGCTTATGTAGGAAGGGGAGGGAGCAATCATACCTGGAAGATCAGGGGGAGACTGCTCTAGCAGGGGATGGTTTGCTCGCTTGGGTCTGGAGGCGATTTGGTGTCGAGGGATCCGTTCCCATTGGTTTTGCGTCGCTTTCGTTCTGTTTTAATTTTTATCCTGTTTTTTATCTGCGATGATTCGGACACTTGCGGATGCAATCTTTGCATCCGCATTAGTCCGCAAGTCCAACTTTTCCTAGTAAAAGTTGAGTCCAGACGAAAACTGGCGTCCTTACTCCTTTTTTTGTACCGTCCGCAGGCATCTTGCGGATGCGATATGGCATCCGTATGTGTCATCCGTGTCGTCTGAATTGTCCCTAAAATAGACAGATTCGATGTGGACGCCTCTTCTCCTCGTCCGTGTGCATCCGGTCTCGTCCAAATGTGTCCAGACTTGGACAGATTCGTTGCGGATGATACCTCTCCTCGTCCGTGTGTATCCAGACTCGTCCGAATGTGTCTAGACTTGAACAGATTCGATGCGGATGCAACAGCCGTCGTCCACATCGTCTGGGACTTCGTCTAAAAGTCCAAAATTCCCACTTTTCTCTATCTTTTCACACTTAACTTTTACCCCACAACATTTCTCCCATAAATACACATCACAAAATGACACGTATAAGTACACGATGTAATATCCTCTTAATTCCGACACTTCAATTACATCGCATCAACAGGGAAACATTAGCGGTATTACTCCTAACTTAACGCCCTAAAACACCATTGGTAATATTCCGATAATTTTTCAACTTAAAAATATCAGGATGTTATACATGTAATCTTCCATCAATTTCATAGGCTGAAATGACCAGTTTAAGCATTACCATACGACTACTAATTGTGCCTTTCAAATTTGACACATTGCATAAAATCAAATTGAAGACATACCACCTGCAAATTTTGATGTGAAGTAGGTCTTGGAACTGCTTCATTTGATAGAGAACTAGCTGTCAATATCTTTTGAACTTTGGCAAGAGTGGGAGGAGGGACAGATGTCTGATGATAAGAGATTTGCATAGTTGTAACACATTGTTATATCTCGACATATATGGAAAGTGCATATAAACTAAAAGACTTATAGGCATCCGTTGGGTCTGGCGTCAGAAGATGGAGAAGTTGTTGAAGGTTTGGCATCTGAAGATGGAGGGGCTGTTGGATCATCCATACAACCCCTCATCTCATCCACGAGTGTCTGTTGAATGATAGAGAGCTCTTTACCCATTGTTTAAAGTTGGCAGTCCATTCCTTCAACTCGACTGCCATACATTGCAACCATGAAAGTTAGTCTCTCCAAGCAGCCTACAATTGTATACTTACCTCTCCTCAGTTATCGACATAAAGTGAGGTGAGTGAGGACGGGGATGAACAATATCGTCTTCCACCTGATCTGAGGGTGTTGGATGCAGTGCTGCCGATATTGATGGAGTTTGTGCAGCTTATAACGAAGGAGACTATGCAGCCGACGTGGATGGAGGTTGTACGACCTTAAATATCTACTCCCATCTGACTTTGGTCATCCCTATCCGAGGCAAGGTCACTTGATTGTACACATCCAAAGCTTTTTCATTGATTCTCGGCTCGTTGGGGGGGAAACCAACATGGCTACCTTAGCA
>CM039478.1:12032479-12244480 GCA_022433065.1 Begonia loranthoides
TAGCCCGCTACACTCAGCAATCTTCTGAATAAGCCAATTATACGGTAGGTTCTTCTTCTGGTGTTGAGGACGTTGTTCATGTAATTCATAATCACGTATCCAAGGTTGAATCTCTTCGCGTCCGATTTGACTCTTAACAAATTCTGGACACTTTCGAACGATTGCAGATGCGGCATGCGGACGCCGAATTGCGTCTGAAAGACACCTGCGGAGGGTATAGATGACACTTTGGGACACATTTTCTCGTCCTAACCTGAGGTTCAAACTAATACGGATGGTATTGCGGATGCCTCGACGCGTCTGAATTATCGAGAATTTCTGAGAAACCGATTTAAATTTATTCAGTTTCTTCCGATTTCTTGCTGCACTCTTCAAATCCTCTCTCTCTCCAGCCTACCACTGCGATGTCCAGCCTCTCCCATCAACATGAAAGCTTTTCCACGTGGGTTTTCCCCAATGGACCTCCTCCTCTTGAAGTGTGTGTTGTGCCCTGACTCTTCAGGAAGCTGATCCCTGCAACTGCTACTCAATTTTCTCTCTGCAATTTATCCCCTGAAGCAGATCACCTTCTCTCTCTGGTCTATAAAGGAAAGGTGAGTCCCCTCTCCTGTATTCCATTTTAGAAGTGTAAGTGAAATATTGGGAGTGTGCCTTGTGTTTACAAGGTACATTGTGTTGTGAGTAAAAAGGATATTGAGGTGTTACTCTGTCAAAATTTCTTGCTGTCCGTCCGTGAAGATTGGAAGGTAAGGTTTGATTTTTGGGATTTCATTAGATTAACTATGGACCTCCAGTCAAGTTTGACTATAGGAATTGAATTAACCGTTCATGCTATTTTGCTTAGGAATATTAGAGGTTGAACAATTAGAGAACTCCTTATAGCTGTTGATTTGTTGCTGGTTTAGCTACTGGATATTGAGCTGGAAATTTAGGTAAGAATTAGGATATTGTGATGGCCAAAGGAGGCCCTACATTACGGGTTTTTGCTTGTTAAACTATCGATTTGGACTTTCAATTGTTTGATTTATTACCCAATGTGAGAAGCATGATTTTCAACTGGATATGAAGTATGAACTGCTTGATGATGAATTGAATATCATTATCGTTGTTGTTAATTGTGGGAGTAAATAATGGGAAGCACAAGGGAATAGACCTAGGTGTGTTGTTAATGATGTTCTGTTTACTTTAATTCTATAGTTGAAGTTCTTGCAAGTGTTATTGTTTCGAGCATGAATCTAGCATGAATGTCGTTAAGCATGAACTTTAAGTAATGTAAACGGTTATCCTCTCATGTTTAGAATCATTGAATTGAAAACATGACTAGTAACTTGGTTACTCGAATTAATGGGGAATCTGCGTATGATTAGTGGAAATATAGTTGAAGTTGAGCCTTGTGAATGGATTTAGAGTTGTTGTTCTGCTCATGACTGTCAACAAATAAAATTGATAACCGACATTACTCTCGTCGTACATAAATGTGAAAATGACTACATTAGTTTCAATTGTTTTGCTAATAGTGATGATGATAATGACTATGATGGATTTCACCTGCGAATTAATGATTGTGTTTTCTTTCGCGCACTCATATCTTGGATGCTCTCTTGCACGTTATTTCTATGATTTATTTTCTGGCACTCATGCATCATCTCAGGATTTATGAAATTGTTTACAAGTTGGGTGTCATCCTAATATACGTAAATAGGCGTGTGGGGGTTCGGGTGAATTGTGACTTTCCATACGGTAGATTCCTCCCACATAGGGAGTGCTAGGTTTAGAAGTAGCTACGTAGATTCTAGGGTTCACAATTACCCCGTTTTGAAACCCCCAACGTCTTCAACAAAAGTGAGGATACTTGCTTGTGGAAACACCCCGATGGATATATCTTCTCGTCGGAGTGACTGGTTAGGCCACATGACTCTAAGGAGTATTCCACCTTATCTTCCAAAAGAGAAACGGTTCTCTTCTGTAATGCATTGTATGGTCACGCATCATTTGCATTGCATTAATTCTTATTCTTGCTGGGCATTAGGCTCATTGTTTTCCCTGTAATGTAGGTGATTACTTTAGTGATGACATTCAAGTTGTGGAGAAGGCGTTCCAGGATGACCCCTCGTGTTATCAGCTGATTTGACCTGCTAGGTGTGGCTCGCGTAATTTGGGAATTGTTGGTATTTTGATATTTGTGTTTTGATAAAAAATGGGTATTTTGGTGATTGCTATTATTAGTATTTTGAATATTTTAAATATTGCAATAGGGACTTTGGGACTTTTGTTAAAACACTTGGAAACTATGTTTTGAAATCCTATTATTATTCTACATTATTCACTCTGATTTCGTTTCTTCTAAAATAAATTTCAAATGTTAAATAAATTAAGCGAAAAATTTTATATGACGTATTTACAAAACAAGAAAAATGTTTTTAAATTAACGGGGCAGTACAATAATAGGTTTATCCTTTAATTTTATATTTTATGTTTTACCTCCTAACGTAATGTCTATTAATTGATACAATTAATATTTCATTCTAAATATTTATAATAAGTCTTAATTGTTACCCTAATTTGTGATCACAAAGTCTACAAATTTAAATAATAAACTTAATGTTACTCTTGTTAAAAACAATTAAGTGCTATTTAATTTTTATATGATGGCCATGTTTCACTCCCCCTCTATGTCCAAACAACCAAATTCATTCCTAACTTGCTTATTAAAACAAATCTAAGTTTGGTCCAGGCAAGAGGAGACATGATTTGGATAAATTATTATTTTAAATATTGATCTAGCATAAACTAGGCTAGCCCATGAATCTCGCGTCATTTGGCGACCCTAAATTAAATCAATGTTCATAGCATCACTTGTATTTTATTATTAGAATTTATTATATTTGTGGACCAACATTACCAAAACATGGAAAATAATTAGAAACGGACAAATAAAATATTAAATTAAAGACTTTAATTTGAGAAATTTAATCGCATAATATTTTATTAAAATTTCAGGAATTCATATTAAATATTTATTTCATCTTTTCAAAAAATAAAAAATAATAATTAACAAATCACGTACGTGTTATACAAAATATCATTGTCAATTACATTACAAGTATGACAATGGTATTTAATATAGTAGTAGTGTTTTTAGACAATATTAATATTCTCTAGGGACATTTACGGGAAAGACCCTCTTTCAAGGTCAATGCGGCTTTTTGACCGTTTTATTTTCAGGAAATTAACTCTTTTCGTGAACAAAATGACCATTATGTCCTACAAATTTCAGTCAAATAACTTTTTTTTTATCCTCTCTCTTTCCCCTCAGTGTCTCTCAGCATAATAAAAATAACAATATATAAGTTTAGGGCAGGAGGTGATTGTGTTTAAGTCTCCCTACAAGTTAAGCTTAGGATTTAGGAGGACTGAGACAAGTTGAAATAATAGAAGGAAGTTTCTTGTGTGATAAATAATTCTATTGCCCTAGTTTCTTTGCTTTTATATTAAATTATCTAATAAAATGTAATTTTGACATGGTAGAATCATTTATATATTAGATTTTAAATCATTCGTGCATTGGCTCTTAATAATTTGGACGAATTTATCATTTAAATTTAGCACATATATATACAATGTGTTCTATTTAATAAGGAGTTTCAAAACAATTTTCATTTCAAATTCTATTAATCTTCTATCTAGCGATTTCGAACTCTGTCAATCACTCAATAAAGTTGGAAATCATTGGAGGGATTAGAATTGAGTTAAAACACATTGTTAAATGAAAAACGTGATATACACATGATGATTTTAATGGGGCTAGAAGAACTCCATAAACATCAGATTGAAAGATTTGAATGGGATATAGAGAGGTCGTAATTTTAAGTTATGAAGGGGAATTCGATAGAGACTGAGTAGAAGAACTTGCGCGAATATGCGAGGTAGGAAAAAGGGGAAAAAAAATTAGGAGGAAATTAGACATCTTCAACAAAAATAAACTAATTTAATAAATGAAAATCACATGGTGTATTCCGTGAAATTTATGGATTGTTAGGGACGGAATAACCATTTAAAATACAACTTGAAACTATAAAAATTAAAATTATAAAAAATTTGATGACATAATTAAAACTATATATATATATATATATATATACACACACTATATTTAATTCAAATGCTGAAATTTAACTCTTGTTCTTCCCTCGTCTCTTTTGTTGGGTAATAATGGTTCTTCATGAGTCTCTCGCTTTTCATTAAAACTCTCTCCCTCTCTCTCCATCGCCATCTTCTACACCTCCCTCTCCTCGCCCTTCTTTCTTCTCTCCATTCACTCCCTCCCTCTCTCTCTCTCTCTCCTCTCCTCTCCCTTTCTCTCTCTCTTGAAATCCATGGCGATCTCCGGTGGCCGGATTCCAATCCTCTTCTTAATTCTTTTCCTCCTATCCGTGAAAACTCTGCAAGAGACCTCTTCATCTTACCCTTATACGCACCATCATAATATTTACAAGTTCCGCCATGAAAGCGAGTTTGAAGTTCTCCACTATTGTGATTCTTTCAATCACAAAAACTCTCGTTCTCTTTGCTTCCACCTCCAAAGAATCAACCACCGATCATCGCCACCTTATCCGTTACACGATCATGACGTCGACCTGAGATATGGCGGTGAAAAGAGACTAGTTCCCTCTGGTCCAAACCCTCTGCATAATTGATATAAAATAGGAAAACCCATCTCCTTTTTTTTTGAGTTCTTTAGCCCAATATTAGTTCAATTCTTTCATTTTCTTGGGGTTTCTTGGTTTTTCTTGATCATCAACGCCGGAAAACAGAAGAATGGAAGACCATTTTTGACTTGCCGAGGAAGATAATGAAGAAGAAGAAGAAGAAGAAGATAAATCTATCTGCGTTTTTGTTTTTGCTTACAGTGTGGGTGAGGCGAAAACAAGTATGGAAAATGACGAAGCATATTTAACTGCAGTTGAAGTTCTAAATATCAACGTTAATGGAGGTTGTGGGAGAGAAATTTCAGAAGAAACCCAGTAGTTTTCATAAATTTGTAGTTTTCAGAACAGGGGATCCTTAAAAGGAAGATGGGTTTTGATTGCAATGACGTTTTTTCAATGCAATGAATATGTTCATGTATAGTTTATGAAATTATTAATGTTTTTATTGCATGGTACCTTTTTTTTGTTGTGTTATTCTACTCTTCACATGTAATTAATATATGAAACTTCATTATTCCTAATTGTTAAAAACAGTTTTTATAAGTAGTTCTTCATAATTATAGCCCCGGGTCCGAGTCTCCGGCCGAACCTATCATCCGAGATTGAGATTGATCTTGAACATGCTTTTCCGAATAAAAGGAAGTTTTTATTTCAATCGTTCAAACATGGGAAAGAAATAAACAGATCTTAAAACAGAAAATGAGGCAAGACATCTTCGGCAGCATCAACTTTTATACTGCCGGCTCTCTAACTCTTCACTTCCCGAGCAAACGCCTTGTTCGTTGATTGGCGCCTTTCACACGAGAGTTCAGCTCGTCCACATCGTCACCTAGATGGTCGAGAGCTTTGTTTTGCCTGCATTTTCGCATCAATTTTCACATCAATTTTTCTAGTTCATCCTGCTCAAATAAGGAGATTTTCAGACGAGGAAAATGACTAACCTGTCAAGCTCACTTCCCATATCAACAGCCATGTTCTTGAGATCACCCAAGATATTACTTAAATCTGAAAGTGCATCATCTTGCTTTGCCTTCTCAACCTGTTGCAGACGATAAATCACATCAAGCTAATGTATATTTGACCAAGAGATTTCACCACCTTGATTAAAATGAATAAGATCCAAGTCAAATGCAGACCTATGTAAATATAACTATTCTTTGAAAAACTTTGGTATTGCTCTTGGATTGGACTCTAAGTAACCAATCAGACCTGATGGAGTCATCTTTCCTTTCCTTTTCGTTCTTACAAGAAAAAATATGGTTATATCAGCTAATGAAAGTGCCAGCCATAGCTGAGATTTGACAGATAAAGAAAACGAGATCCCATCGATCACCTATCTAATTTGTACAGTCCTATGCTAGCAATCCACCGCCTAATTTGCAAAGGAATTGACTCTATCTAAATCAAATGTCACCGAGCAGATTCCGACGACTAACCTCGACTTTCTGCAAAGCACCTGATGGTTCAGGAGGAGGTGTTCTTGATGATGATCTTCCTCCCTTAGGCGGTGGAGCTACACCCAACTTCTCTCTCTGCTGTTTATGATTTTCACTTGTCCCATTTGAATTATTATCTGTGTTCCAAAAATTTAGGAAGTGAATAGACATCATCAGCTTGTTAGAGTACATTACACAAGAAAAGAACAAAGCCGAGCCGGTCAGGTTAGCAAATTAAATTAGAACCTGCCGTAATTAAAGGGCCTGTAATTTCTCTCGTCTTCTTTGGCTTCCATGGTTTAGAAAACATGCCCCCAAGATTATTCAAAAGCTTTTCTCCCTGTTAGAAAATTATTGGGCTATGAGTTATTTGCAGATAGACAATTCGACATGAAACCGATCCACCCCATGAAGCATGAAACTGATCTAGTTGGAAATCGATCCAAAATTTTGTTGATAAATAATTGAAGATTTTAAATCAAAAGAACATGGAAGTATTATGTATATATGTTGATAATCTTCCATTCAAATTATACAATTATGAGAGTTTACCTTACTCAAATCCTTGTCCATATCAGCAGCCATCCTATGAGTCCTCTCTATTTGCTCACCCTGATGATGCAGCATGTCAAGGGTCTTTGTAGCATCTTCTCTAATATTCTCTGCAATCTTCAAGCAATTATTCACTGATTTAGTCGTCTCCTCAGCTTTATACACAGCATAATTCTCGAGTTCTTGCACAGATTGATTCTCAAATCCCCCAGATTCACGGAAATCATTTTTATACCCATTTTTTGCCGTCAAATTAGACGATTGCCCTCTTCTCTCATTATCGTCATTGAATGGGTTGGTGTTCGTATTCGGTATTATAAGTGAAGATTCAGAAGAAGTTCTTCTCGACGGCTTTAGAGTTGGTTTGGAATCAGAATCTGTATCTAAATCAAAGGGATTTGTTGAACTTGAACCGGCTGAGATCCCTGTATCTACTGAGTTCTGCTTAAATACTTTTATTGGTGACTTCATAAACCCGAACATCTTCTCTTTTTATCAATAGGATAAGATATTAATCAACAACAAATATGAGCCTGTTTCGTGTTTTACACCTGCAAGAATTCATACTCAATTTATTTGACAGCAATTTACAAAAGAGAGCAGTAGGTTTGTGAATAATTGGCATTTATGTATCATTTTTCTGAATTATAGGGAAATTATGGTGTAAAGTAAATACATTTCGGCCATGATTTCCAAAGGAGTTGAAATCCAGACAAAAGAAAATATGTATCAATTAAACCAGAGAAGAAGCTCAAATAAATGTGAGAATGGAAAAGTAATAAATCATTCAAGATAAATTGGCGAACTACTATGTTATTAGGAACAATGACGGCACATAAAAGGAAATGAACTTCGAAAACCATCGATCCAATGGAAACTTTATTGCAAATCACATCGGAAAACTATGCGAGTGAAGCTTTTCAAATGTACTCTTTTCAATTTTAAAACCATTATCATAATGAGAGCAATAAATTTCAAACATCTGTTTCATTCTAAAACGAGCCGAAATTTTTCCATGTTAATCGGGGAAAAGTGTTGGGGCGGAGTAGTTACAAGTTACCGTAGTTTCATAATGAAGTTGAAATCACCAGATCAAGCATACCCAAAACTAAATATATACCCAGAAAACAAAACCCCGAAACCCAGAAAGGAAAAGCAATAGGCAGCTCAAGAAAAATTAGCAGATAAGTTATCTCTTACAACAGGAAGAAACTTAAAACAAACAATCGGAATGCATTAAATGGAAATTATAATAATAACGAAAAAAACACAATGCCATTCTGATGAGTTACAGAAGACCAAGAGAAAAAAAAAAAAAAAAGAAACAATCAAAATTTCCTCCTAAATCAACAACCCAGAAGTTAAAAATCAGAAACAATACTCAACCCAAGATTCATACCCGAAAAGCCAAAGAGATGAACACAGAGAGAGAGAGAGAGAGAGAGAGCGAGACCGAGAGAAATGGTAAATAGAAAACTCAAAGAAATGGTACCTGAAACTTGGAGGAAGGGCTGGAAAATCGGAAAAAAATCTTGAGTGGAAGCGAAAAAGATGGGTTTCTTAGTTGGAGGCTGAAATGATGGAAAATCGAAGAAAACCAGAAGGCCAACCCACCCAAAACCCAGAGGCCACACTACGAAAAGGTTTTTTGACCGTTGGGAAGTTCGGAACACGTGGGTCCCACTCATTGGTGGACAAGGCCTTTCCAATATATGAAATTAATAAATAATAATAATTCAATGTTTTATTTTATACATCCAAACTTACACTTTCCAGTTTCCCATTGTTGTGACCAATCAAATCGTTGAAATAATATAATGGATAAAATTGATTTCATTTGATTTAAAAATGTTAAAAGTGTTTTTTATTACACGATTTTTAAATTGAACTTAACTATTAAATTATGGTGAAATAAATATTTTGTTTTGACGTGTATATGACTTACCATATGCCTTTAATTTGATCATTTGCATTATTGTATTAAACGTTTCCTTTTTTTATGCTTTTTATAATTCTTATTGGTTAAATTTGTCACGAAAATTGAGTTTTATTTATCTTATTTTATATGAATATATTAGTTTTTTCACTTTATCCTATTTTTTCTATTTACTTTTCCCTTAAAATTTGTACATTTATTCTCTATATTTTATGATATGAAACTCTAGCATCCATTTATTTCTCTTTCTCTTCTTGATGACTTGCATAATTTCTTCTTACACCTTTGAATCATTTGCATAGTATCAGAACGTTTAATTCATTTCACAGGTTTCGCAGATCCAACATTTTCCAACTGACTCAACTCATTTTCACCTTAACCGATTCATCTTTCTCTGGATTTTTTCTCCTCGATCGATTGGTAATTCGTATTCCTATCTCTAATTGACTAGCTTGCATATTTTGTGTGAGAGATAGTTACTATTGCAATGGTAGGTGAAAAAGATGATTTGTTTCAATCTATTAGTGTGCAATTGAATGGGCAGAATTATTCGTATTGGAGTTATGTGATGAGAAATTTTTTGAAAGGAAAACGTGTGACAGGCCCCGCGTCAAATCCGTTCTTTCTTAACTTAGCTTTTCTCTTTAAATTTCTGTGTAAAAAATTTTCTTTTTATTTACTTAAAACGGTAAGGGTAAAACTTAGGTTTAGCATGGAAATTTCAAGAGCATTAATAAATCAGAGTAAAGCGGAAAACAATAAATGCGTTAAATAAGAATTTAGAGTTAAAAGCGGAAATCTAACTAATATTCAAAACATAGTTTGAAGGTCAGGGTAAGAGTTAATAATTTACAAAGCCGTGTCCTTTATCATACCATTTCAAAATAGTAATTCCTTTCTTTCTTCTTTTGAGCCACATTCTACTCAAGTAGCGATTCGTCTTGATAGCCTGTAGACTCTACAGGAAATGCATCCTCCTCTGCTTCTGACATTATCATTTCTTGACTGTTTCTTACACCACAAGCAAAACATGAGTCTAAAGTCCAATAAGGAGTGGGGTTATGCAGTATGTTTTATGTCTCTCTTAGTTCTTTTTGAAATGGGTACCGCTCCAAATCAATCTTTTCTTTACTTTCGTTCTTTTATTCTTTCATTTATTACTCGTACTTCGAGCAGGAGATGGAGGAACCCATGTGGGAGGGAATAGTCTTAGTCGGCTTCTAACCACCTGTGTGTAGCTAGTCTCGTACCGATAAGGGAGGGGCGTAAGTTTAGCTACCTGATTAGGTCCGAACTACCCCTCGTCCCCTAACTCCCCATTTTCTTTTCTTTTCTTTTCATTCTTTTTATTTATCATTTTCCTCACATAATCCATATGAGTACCACCCCAAAGGTGATACTTCCTACTTGTTTCTATTATCATGATGTATATTGATAAGTATAAAAATAATGATAATTAAATAGTGCATGTCAATGAATAACAGTAAGTAAAATGAATAAAAGAAAACAAATGTAGCAACAAATTGAAACAACGAATAACATGCTTGGATTTATATATCATAGCAGTAAAAGAAAATGGCAATTTAGCATGCTTCTAAAAGCAAAATATATAGTGAACATAGCAACGAATTATCATGTTTCGAATAACAAATTAGACAACGAACGTAATAGTGAAATAACATGCTCAAAGAAATTACATGAGATGCTCAAAGAAATTAGACATGCTTAACCATATTAAATAAACATGGATGTGACAAGTAAACAGAAATATACTTAGTAAATCGCTTCTTTTTCCTTCATAAAATTCGATCGCTAACACCCGATCGCTAAAACTCTTTACTTTCACTTCTCTCAGTTTTCTTTCACCTTTATCAATTTACGTTCAAAAGTCATAACATTCTTTGAATAAAATGCAGCGGAATAAAAATAACATTAAAGAATAAGAAATAAGTGACAAAACTCTTTTTCAAATACTTTTCCTTTCACTCTTTAGCCCAGCCAGTCACAAGATCCACCCGTGCAAATCCTTCATCAACTGTCTTTAACATGTTCATCTGTTGCTCGTTCGTACCTACATCACAAGACCTAAACTAATGAGCCTAAAGCTCAGTAAGTGATAAAATGAAATGCAGGTAATATGCATGATCATACAATGCAATTTAGGCCAAGAGTGCATACATGACAAACACCGTGGGACCATGAGTAACCCGATCAATCCACAAAGGAGCAATATAGATCAAGGGGTTACTTAGGCCGTATATACTCCTTTGTTACGAGAACGTTGGGGATTTCAGAACAGGAAGCAATGAACTCTGGTATCTCATGTCGCTAACCTATTTTCTCTCTAATCCATCCAACATGGATCTATATGACAATAGAACGTCATTAACTTCCCGAACCCCCACACGCCTATTTATATAGATTAGTTATGTCATACAATATGCACGTGGATTCATACAATCCTAAATGCAATAAATGTCTAATAAACACATCATTAAAAGAACCTAAATCTAGTAAACACACAGCATACAATCCTAATTCTTGCGATGTAGGGTCTGAAGACCAAAACACAATCCATATCAACTTACCTGGCGTCCATAGCGCATTTTTGTTTCTTCTCTCTTCTTTGTACCTCCAAAACATATAAATCACGTCTTATCAATCTTAATTCTGCGACTTAACACTTTCACTATCTGAACATGGACAACGAAATAGCAATCTTCACAATGTTGCTCATTCCATCAATGTGACAAGATAAAGTAACTTTACAAAATCGAATAGTAATTTAGCAGAAAACCATATTTCTCACATCAGAGTAGAGAACCAGTTAATGCCTATTGTAACATGAAAGTACCGAGTGAATACATTATAAAGTCATCTTCATATTTCCTTAATCATTCAAGACTTATTAACGTACCAAACATTATCCACTTTTCTCAATTTAACAACACCCCTACAGTTAACATTTCACCCCTACATATAGCAGTAATCAATGTTACCCAAAATAACCAAACAAAACAGATTTCCAAATCTTAACTTAGTGGCAGAAGTTGAACAACAGAGAGCAAATAATACTTCAACGAACTTGGCAAGAATCAAACCAAAACACAATTCACAAAGAGTAGATCATAACCAAAGGCTTAAACCACAATTGACAGAACATAACAAATAATCCTCCAATCCAATCAAATCCAATCCAATCCGATTCAAGTCAGGTTCAACAATGATTAGGATGCAAAACTAAACTCTAATTCAACAAAGAAAAATCCCTATGAGTTTACTGAATATACAGTAGTCCATTTTCCACAATAATAACCAAATATGCAATAATTCACTTAAACTAATTTAATTAGTCAGACAACTAATCAACACAGATCTCAGCACCAACTTCTAATCCAAAACCCAGAACTTCAATACAGCAAAACATCTAATAGTTTCATTTATTTCAATTGGTCATCACAGGAGGAATATCAAGAAACAGAGAAGGATTACTTGTAGAGTACTAGTTTTATTCACTGTTGCAACGAGAGCAACACCAAACAGAAACTGAGATAGTCTGTCCTTTTCTTTTTCTTCTTCTTCCTCACAAAAGCCAACAGCTTCAACTTCCACTCCTCATTCTTCCTCCAGATGTGTAGTATTCTTCCAAAGAACATTGCTCATATTTTTCTCTTAATTCCTCATCCCACTAAACTGCCAGAATACACCCCCTGCTTGTTGCTCCATTTATAACTAAGGAGATGGTATCAGGAGACGTACACCAATACACTTACACCATTTACAGAAGAGCTGCAGCGTGGAAGACTCCTGCCATCTAAGTAATTGACTCAACCAGCTTAACGGTTGACCAACTAAACCGAACCTAAACTGAATCCCCCAACTAACAGCCCTGCCTCCCTGCCATTCCCAATCGGCCAATTCGTTGCCAAGCATCCCCAATAATTAAAACCGGCAGATCAACTCACCTTGATGGAGCTCATCGATTCATCCCGTGAGGTCACCGGACCTCGTCGGACAACGCACATTCTAGAGGATGGCAACGCGCCGCACCGGAGTCGTCCAGCTCGCCGGACCGAGCTTCATAGTCGCCTTCGCCGAAGATCATCGTCTCCCCTCTCCTCGGTCCCGATCTCCCTCTCTGCCCTTCGCCTCTCTCTCTCTGTCTCTCTCTTTTCCTTTCAAATGGCCGAAGGCCATTTAGTTTAAATGCAAACCGGTTCAGGAGGAACCGATTCACTCCCCCTTAAATTCACTTCTCCATTTAATTAAATTTCCATTAACAATTTCTTTTCTTTAATTAATTTATTTTTCCTTAATTCTATTTAATTAAAGAATTTCTTTAATCTTCATATATAGTAATCCCACTTATTTAACCTTAATTATCCTAAATGTATCATATTGATTACGTCATTAGTAATGTCATAGTAATATCCCGATAACTTATTTGACTAATTCGAATATCCCCAATAAATTTTCCATTTATTAATTTTCATTTTCGATATAAAAATCAGGATATTACTGTATAAATCGATTCTAAGTACGTGGACTAGCGATAGTGTACGTTCGAAAGTAAAGCATAGTTTAATGGTATAATTTCAATTGAGCTAACAACTTAGTTCATCATTACAAAATATTAACATAGTTAACCACACATGCTCAGATTAAGGAAATAACAACTTCTAATTAACACAGAGAGATTTAAACAATAGTAATAGCAGGACAATATATAGCACTAGCATCGATCGAGTCTATCATGACAGCAAGTTAGACAATAAAAATGCATCTAACAGAACAGAATCATCGTCAATGAAATAACTCATAGCTCGTTCGTACTTAACATAACATAGTGTGATCTTCAGTTCATCATTCTATACTACAAAGCTTAACGTCAGAGACTATTATTCAAGCAGTAAGCATTTATCAACTTCTCTATCAAGTAAAGCATTGAATTGCAGTAAAGGAAGTACATAATATAAACAAAGAAAACACACAGACTCTACTTGTGGGTAGGGCCTCCACTGGCCAAGTGTCACGACCCAAATGGGGGCGTAATAGAACCGCGGGGTCAGGCGACCCGATTCTCGGAGAGAACCCGGTTACCCAGCCCAAGACGTAAAAGAAATGCGGAAGACTTAATGAGAATAATGTGGAAGACTTAATGAGAATTTAAGCCCAAACCCCAAATCACATAGGTTGGGTCCACAAAGTGATTAACATGAGTAGATAGTATAAAATTAAACAAGGAAGTTACTATGCATGAGTTGAAAACAAACAACACCAATAAATCCTAAATGTACCAATAACGAGGGATATCAACAAACATCCATCAGGGAACACCAGAATCGTCCCACAACTACTCGTGTAAATTCAGTGCACCAAACTTACACCCTAACTTGGGAAAAATATAGTCGAAGGGGTGAGTGACAAGCTCAGTAGGGAAATTGATACTAAATGAAATACATAAAAACTGTTTTTCTCATATCATTTGAAAAACATATCATTTTCCTCATTTTACCATACATGGATTTTTATCTGAAAACTCTTCATCAGTTTATTAAATTGGCCCGTGGCCCTCGATGTGGCTACGTCAAAATCTGCTGTATACATAAACAACTATATTGTAAAATATGCCAACATTGTTTTTCGTACGAAAACGTCATCAGTGAAAAATAATGGTCACTCAAGGACTCATTCGATACATACCACAGAAAGGCGGCAAAAGCAACACCTCATGACTCTGAAGAGAAAAGGCTAACAGATAAAAAGAGATAATGATGAGCAATAATTTAAAAAACAAAATTAAATAAAGGTGATACTCAGGCAATCGCAAATAGCTAAAAAGACCCTGATCAGGTTTAGGGATTCGCAACCCAAGAACACAGCACATACAGTTGTCCTATTACCTATTTGCACTTTTGGGATTCGAACATAAGGACATTTGAAAAATCTCCTATTACCCAATTAAAACGTACAAGCAATTAACCTTCACGCAGCAGAAGGTTTTAACATCAAGAGGATTCACCCACAAAATATATAGATAACCAAAACATCATAATATCATGTACGATAAATTAATGTAAGAAAATATACATACATATATGTAAAAACAGATGTGCTATCGAACAGTCCCCGTCAGATTTTCATATGTGGCAACCTACAAAATAATAGTTTGAAAACCATGACAAAATGCAATGCATAAAGTATAAAAATCCCTACCTCAAAGGCGACCACGATACTCTTACCGACTAGCCAACTACATGCATTACCGAAAGTGAAGGTCGTATCATAACATCTCCAAAACCTATAACAAGGTCGAAAACAAAATCTGAACAATCAACCAAGGAATAACCAACAAGTCTTAAACAAGACTATAATCCAAAATGGTTTCTAAAGATAATCCCTAGTCCAAAACCGAAAACTAAACCAGGAATACAACAAATATCTTAAACCAAAAACCAACCTTAACAGTCATCTAGATAAAACGAAGGTCAACTGGGACCTCGCAGTCTTGACTAGATTCAACAACAATCAATTGAGATCTTTTAATTTCAACGGTCAACCAAAACTTTATAATGGTCAAAATGACATGCTCACCACCATCTAAGACTCAACAATCGTCTAATAATCGATCAGGACAACTCAAGACATAATCGGGACAAATTGCCCATTTTCGGCCGACATGAATAGGAATTGGTGAATAGGGAATTTCGGCGTGAATAGTAAATTCTAGCATAAATAGTGAATTTTGGCATGAATAGTGTCGCTCAAATATGCCACTAGAATATTCTCCCACCGCATGAACAGTGACATCACCGTCGGGGAACATTGACATCGCTGGTCGACTATAAAAACTCTCCGTTTTCATCCGATTTCGATTTCTAACCACAAATAACCTTACATAAACGTCTATTCCATCAATATAACAAGAATTGTCCCTCAGATTCAAGTTTTTAAGCTCGAATTTGAAGCCAAGAAATTCCAAATTTTCAAACTTAAAATCGAAAGGGAAAAACTTAAAATTTCAAAAACTACCTTCACAAAGGTTACTTCTATGGACGAAGGAAACACAGATCTGTAGTCGGATATGGAAACCTTCACGGCCGGATCTCTCCTCTCCTCTCTGTCACCCTCTGTCCATTTGTGTGAAGAAGCAATCTGCTTCTTCATTCTTCTTTTTTTTAATTAAAAACTTTACCTTTTCTTTTATTTAATAAAAGAATAAAATAAAATAATATATATTATATAATTAAAGATGTTTAGCGGAGTAAACACTAACAAAAGTTTAAAAAAAAAGAAATAAATAATAATAATAATTCTTTAATTAAAATAATTTACTAAAATCATTTCTGAAATTTAATTACCACTCGGTAAAATTTAATTTGACTATTTTTGACCATTTGATCAAAAAATCATACGTAGTCGGTACACGACAAAACGAGTCAACATTTCAACGATTGATCGAAAATTCGCAAAAAATTTACGCGTGAAATTTTAATATCATTTAAAAATCTGGGATTTTACATCTTAACCCCCTTAAGAGAAATTTCATCCCGAAATTTAAAATAAAACCAAAATACAAATTCTACGAAACTCGCAACTCAGTGTGATACCTAAATCACACGAACCAAGTAAATCTCCTTAGAATAACGTATTTGCCTACGTCTAAGGCTTCCTCAAACCTAGAACATGATTTATCCAATAACCTGTCTAAAATCAATACCGAAAGGAATTATCATGAAGCGCATAAAGTTCACAATGAGCTAACAAACCAACAATGCAAGAGAAAGGTTACTTGAACAAAACAGAAAGGATAACTTGATCGATCAATTGACAGATGAAACGATCCCCAAGGATTGACGGAAAGCAAACTATGGTTTTTTTTTAACCGGCTACAACGGCTCACACAACAACAAACTGACGTGGAGTCTTCTTAATATTCAAGATGTGACTTAACGAACTTCTCAACCAAAAATACGTCAGGAATTAGAAAAACAAGATATATCAGTTGGACTTAGATTTATAGTGTACATCAAAACACTCCCCACGCGTGAGTAATACTCCAAACCGAAATCGAAACCACACAACACTCTCTGGCTTCATGTTATCCAAGCACAAAGCCCAACAAGAGAGGAAATTTTGAGATTGGCTACAAGCAAAAGATTTCTATCGAAACAAGGAATAGAACTTTGCATCAAAACCAAAGCAAAGTTAAGTAACTGAATATCCAATGAAAACCAAGTCTTATCCAATGAAAACCAAATCTCATCCAATGAAAACCAAGTCTTATCCAATGAAAACCAAATCTCAGGAATTTATAGGTAACCACTAAGATATAACACGCAAGAAACTTCCAAAATCCAATGTCTGACATCTTAAAGCAGACTATCTAATGCAACACTTGGCACAAACTGTCTAAGATGGTCCACACAACAACCAACGCTTAGACTCCAAGAGCACCCGAACTAAGATATCTGACATGAACTTGACATGCGTAATTTCTCACATGGACAACAGCGAGTTGAACAAGATAAGGTCCTTAATATGGCCATGATAGCCAATAGGGCTTAGAAATTCAAGAATTCTAGCGTAGTTATAGACATCTATTGCTATCGAGCACGTAATTCTAGATAATTTAGCCAAGACCTAAGAAGAAACACGGCAAGTCTGAAAATTTGGAACTGTCATCCATTAAAACAAAAGAACTTTATTTAAACCCAAAGGTATTAACAGAACAAGAAATGTCAAATTCTCGAACATGAACCCACACCAAAACACCGGTGGATTAACAAACATCAACTTATGGATAACAACAAGAACTACAGCAACAACGGGGCAATTGTCAAACTAAAGGTTAAGACTGAAAACGCAAAATGCCCAATTCGAGAACAAGAATACAAAGCTGATTCTAAAAGATGTTCCAACAAAACAATGGTCAGCAACATCAGAACAACTGTCCAAATCACAAGGATAAGTGACAAGGCCAATCAAAAAGCAAGGAAACCACTCCTCCAAGGGAAACATAGACTTGCCCGACATGGAAAAGTAATAGGCTCTAACAGACAAAAAAATAGAGTCGAAAGAGACAACACCACCTGTCACAATCTAGGCTTTTCAATGAAAACGTACAAAACGAAGCGCAAATCATGAGATTGCCAACACGCAAACCACCCTCACATGAAATAACTCTCACAATTAGGATTTCAAATTTCCCAAATCTGAAACAGGCCTTCCGTAGAAGACGAATAAGGTCAACACAGCGGTCGAAAGTAAGCCACAAGAAAACAATATTTCTTGGTAGAGGGACACACCGCTAGTCCATTGGGAAGTACAACTCACGTTTTTAGTCAACCAAAAACATGAAACCTAATCTAACAATAACACCACTTAGCCGACTAGCGGAAATCACCACTTAACTTCCACTCCAATGACTATCTGCACTACTCTTAAGAAGGAAGTGACTAACACAACATGGAATCCAAAGAAAAGAATACGACGTTCCACTATCCAACGAAGTATAGATCTTACCAACTTAGGATCAACAACACCTCTCCACGAGGGATTCTAGAATGATTTAAAAAAAACACTCTCCTACCTAAGGAACAGCTTGGAACACAGAAAACAAACGTTGACTTGAAGGACTTGAGAATCATAAACGCCTCAAGGATCTCAACATGAAAAACTATGATGCCTAGTATCAATGAGTTTCTCCACAGCCCATTGATGCACTCAATACTAGGAAAGAACAATAGAGACGAAGAATATGATCTAACCAAACCGACAGTCTTCCCGAACAACCAGTAAAGAGCAGGATCGAACCACTATGATCCCCACATACCAAGGCACAAAATTCCTAAGATATAACAAATAAACTAAGAAAACAGTTTCAAGGCAAGCGATTTAGAATACGTCTGACCAAGAACACCACTTTCATATCCATCAGACTTCTCAAATAAGACATGCGCAACTCTCACCAAGGACGAGAGCGTGACCCATTCAACTACACCATCTATAGAAAAGTGGATTTGAAATACACCGCCTTAGCAGAGTAACAGTTCAGAGCGTGAAAAACTAACATGGAGCGAAACAAGTCCAAATCAACAACGTCGAAAAGCTATTTGTACGAGAAACGATAGCATCGAGTATCCACGGAGTTAAACTACCGATACAACCGACATTAGAAGCGAAACAACATAAATAACATAAGGCTATCATTGAAATCGAATGATCTTCTAGCAAAACGACCGACACAAGGAACGAATCACTAAGATCTTCCAACACATCCAAGCGTAAGAATCTTAAGGCAAAATGAAAACTAGGAAATGGTTCCAAAGCAGACATTTGGATTCTGACAAACCAAAAGCATTACTGTCCTATCAATCAGATTCCAACTTGCATAACAATTGTAACGGTCATAGAATCGAACACGTGACCATCACTTCAACTCGAATTCTAAGAGAGAACAAAACAAGTCTTGGTTAAAGAAAAGACCACTGCAGTCTCTAAAATCCATCAAACAACTACAGTTTTCAAACCAAGTATTTCTAACAACCTACGTAGAAGTTTATATTAACACGAGAATGCACATAAATAAGGCCTATATAGCGACTTCAACCAATAGTCTCTGAACCAAGAGAACGAATATATGACAAAATCAATTTAGGGAATGTGAACAAAAATCCCAACTCGACTAACGAGTTCCAAACAAAACAGAACAGACTTAGAAATCCAAAAAGAGCCAAGCTTTGAACAACATTAAGGGCAAAAGGTTTAAACTTAGATCCATACAGGCCCACACGAAGAGACATTGCAAAAAGGACTACAAACCTAAACTTTTGATCTGAATTCCAAACAACACAAGCCCACACACGAGAAAGAACCCAGGCGAGTACATAGCTCATAATCCAAAATAATTTCACTTAACGATCCATGGGATACATCTAACACTCGTGTATAGAGGAAAAGCGGAGCCATCATCCAACAGACAACTCCTAGATGCCTTCCTAGCAACATCTTAACCAATTCAAAAACTTGACTAGGTATTGGACAATTCCATGCACAGTAGGCACAAGACTGAAACATTACACTATCAATTTCTCAAGTGATAACTCCCAGGAATAACGGAACTATGCTCTGATACCATTTAATTCTGTCACGACCCAAATGGGGGCCTAACAGAACCGGGTCAGGCGACCCGATTCTCAGAGAGAACCCGGTTACCCAGCCCAAGGCGTAAAAGAAATGCAGAAGACTTAATGAGAATAATGCGGAAGACTTAATGAGAATTTAAGCCCAAACCCCAAATCACATGGGTTGGGTCCATAGAGTGATCAACATGAGTAGATAATATAAAATTAAAAAAGGAAGTTACTGTGCAGGAGTTTAAAACAAACAACACCAATAAATCTCAAATGTACCAATAACGAGGGATATCAACAAACATCCATCAGGGAACACCAGAATCGTCCCACAACTACTCGTGTAAATCCAGTGCACCAAACTTACACCCTAACTTGGGAAAAATATAGTCGAAGGGTGAGTGACAAGCTCAGTAGGAAAATCGATACTAAATGCAATACATAAAAACTGTTTTTCTCATATCTTTTGAAAAACATATCATTTTCCTCATTTTACCGTACATGGATTTTTATCTGAAAACTCTTCATTAATTTATTCAATTGGCCCATGGCCCTAGATGTGGCTACGTCAAAATCTGCTGTATACATAAAAAGCTATATTGTAAAATATGCCAACATTGTTTTCCGTACGAAAACGTCATCAGTGCAAAAGAATGGTCACTCAAGGACTCATCCGATACATACCACAGAAAGGCAGCAAAAGCAACACTTCATGACTCTGAAGAGAAAAGGCTAACAGATAAAAAGAGATATTGATGAGTAATAATTTAACAAAATTAAATAAAGGCGATACTGACGCGATCGTAAATAGTCAAAAAGCCCTGATCAGGTTTAAGGATTCGCAACCCAAGGACACGACACATACAGCTGTCCTATTACCTATTTGCACTTTAGGGATTCGAACCCAAGGACATTTGAAAAATCTCCTATTACCCAATTAAAACGTACAAGCAATTAACCTTCACATAGCAGAAGGTTTTAACATCAAGAGGATTCACCCACAAAATATATAGATAACCAAAACATCAGAATACCATGTACGATAAATTAAACGTGAGAAAACATACGTACATATACGTAAAAAAAGATGTGCTGTCGAACAGTCCCCGTCAGATTTTCATATGTGGCAACCCACAAAATAATAGTTTGAAAACCATGACAAAATGCAATGCATAAAGTATAAAAATTTCTACCTCAAAGGCGACCACGATACTCTTACCGACTAACCAGCAACATGCATTATCGAAAGTGAAGGTCGTATCATAACATCTCCAGAACCTATAACAAGGTCGAAAACAAAATTCGAACAATCAACCAAGGGATAACCAACAAGTCTTAAACAAGACTATAATCCAAAACGGTTTCTAAGGATAATCCCTAGTCCAAAACCGGAAACTAAACCAAAAATACAATAAATATCCTAAACCAGAAACCAACCTTAACCATCATCGAGATAAAACGAAGGTTAACCGGGACCTCGTAGTCTCGACCAGATTCAACAACAATCAATTGAGATCTTTTAATTTCGACGGTCAACGAAAACTTTATAATGGTCAAAACGACATGCTCACCACCATTTAAGACTCAACAATCGCCTAATAATCGATCAGGACAACTCAAGACATAATCGAGACAAATTGCCCATTTTCGGCCGACATGAATAGTAACTAGTTAATAAGGAATTCCAGCGTGAATAGTAAATTCTGGCATAAATAGTAAATTTTGGCATGAATAGTGTCGCTAGAATATACCGCCGGAATACGCCACTAGAATATTCTCCCGCCGGCATGAACATTGACATCACCACGCGGTGAACAGTGACATTGCTGGCCGACTATAAAAACTCTCTGTTTTTGTCCGATTTCGATTTCTAACCACAAATAACCTTACATAAACGCCTATTCCATCAATGTAAACCATAATTGTCCCTCGGATTCAAGTTTTTAAGCTCGAATCCAAAGCCAAGAAATTCCAAATTTTCAAACCTAAAATCAGACGAAAAAAACTTAAAATTTCGAAAACTATCTTCACAAAGGTTTCTCCTATGGACGACGGAAACACGTATCTGCAGTCAAATTTGGAAACCTTCACGGTTGGATCTCTCCTCTTCTCTCTGTCGCCCTCTGTCCATTTGCGTGAAGAAGCACTCTGCTTCTTCATTCTTCTTTCTTTTAATTTAAAACTTTACATTTTCTTTTATTTAATAAAAGAATATAATAATATAATATATATTATATAATTAAAAATGTTTAGCGGAAGAAACACTAACAAAATCTTAAAAAAAGAAATAATAATAATAATTCTTTATTTAAAATAATTTACTAAAATCATTTCCTAAATTTAATTACCACTTGGTAAAATTTAATTTGACCGTTTTTGACTATTTGATCGAAAAATCACACGTAGTCGGTACACGACAAAACGAGTCAACATTTCAACAAGTGATCGAAAATTCGCGAAAAATTTACACGTGAAATTTTAAAATCATTTAAAAATCTAGGATTTTACACCAAGACTCTACCTAATCCTTACTTGTTGAAGAAATCCTTCACGGACAGCCAAATAGCAGCAACCCAACAAGTCTTCAGCTTACAAAATTTCACCCTTCACCCACGTATCACTTTAAAGAAAAACACACGAACTCACACAAGTCCATGATTTTTCTGTAGTGGACTCTTTCTCTCGCAGGAAAAATGGAATGTAGAGAAAGGGCTAAATTGAACCCTTAATAAATGGAGCTTACCTGGAGAGGAAAAATCGTACACCAACCGGAGAGGGAGAGGTGTTCTTCGAGATGGAGAGGGTGTGTCCAGGCGTGGGGGAGTGTCTCCCCTGTCGCCTTAGAGAATATTTATGGACTACGCGACAAATGTTCTGTAATTTAAAACCTATTATATTCGCAGAACTGAGACTTTTTGGATGAGGGGGTGCATCATGGCCTCGTCCGCGTTCGTCTGAAATCCTCACTGTCACTGTCAGAACTTCATTTTCGGATGAAGGAACGCATCCTCGCCTTCGTCTACTTGCGTCTGAAATGGTCCAGAAATTAGACAAATTCAAAGCTTCGTCGTCCACTAACGTCCGCGCTCGTCCGGTCCCATCCAAAATGTTGAGTTACAGACAGGGGATGAATTTGGATGCTGAGTCCCATCCTGTATCATCCCAAAACGTTAGGACGATATTCCATGCTTTTTCGGACGCGATTCCCTGTCCGCATGCATCCGAAATCGTTGGTTATACATTTTCTCCACTGTCTAAATTTGCCATTATCCATTTTATTCTGAATTTTTCATACTTCAATTATTTCTCAATATTTACCCCATATATACACATCATAAATTAACATGTATCGTCACGCAACGTAATATATTAATTATCCTGAAAATTAATTACATCGCGTATAGGGGGAAATATTATCGGGGTATTACAACATATGTGGAGATATGTTTTTGGAACATTTGTTAAACCTAGTGATGATCAAGATGAGAAATGTGCATAACACATAAATGTTTGGGATGCTTGTAATTCAAAAATTGTCACTTGGATCAATGATTCTATATTGCAATCAATAGGCATCCAATTTGCATAATATGAGACTGCCAAGGAGGTTTGAGATCATCTAGAAAGATTGTATACCAGTCTAATTTTGCGAAGCAATATCACTTAAAGATTGATATTCGTGCTCTTCAACAAAATAACATGAGTATTCAAGAGTTTTATGATGCTATGTCTAATCTTTGGGTCCAACTAGCCCTTACAAAATCAATGTAGCTACGGGAATTTGCACCATATATTGCTCGTCGAGAAGAACAACGTTTGGTTCAATTTTTAATGGCTCTTCGAGATGATTTTGAAGGTCTTCGTGGCACAATTTTGCATTACAATTCATTTTCATCTATTGATTCTGTGGTAAATGAGTTATTAGTGGAAGAGATTCACTTGAAGTTACGAATTGATAAAGGAATTTTTCCATCTACTAGTCCATCAGTTTATGCGATCCTTCCTAGGCTTAATTCTGATAATCAAAACAAGCCGCAAGCAAAAGTCGACTATAATGAGTGTAGTTTTTGCAAACAAAAAGGTAACTGGAAGACTCAATGTCTAAAGCTATTGAGTAGAACACAACCAATGCAACAATCAGCACCTTATAAGTTTGGTAATATTTCACAGTAACAATCTTTTAGACCTACATTAGCCAATATGGCAGCAGTTGTTCCACCCACAAATTCAAGAAGCACCCCAACTCTCAGTAGTACAATCGCCATACTCACTGAGCAGTTTTAAAAGTTTCTTGCCTCGTAACCACAAGTTTTTTCAACCTCTTCTAATATAGGTTTGCCCTCTAGTAGCAAATCAGGTATGTCCTCTCATATATAGGTCCTTGATTTTGGAGTTTCACATCATATGTCACATGATTTCAATCCTTTTGTATTTGTAAATTCTGCTTTTTCTCTGTCTGTCATGACTGTTGATGGTACTCTCATGGCGTTAGCAGGTGTTGGTTCAGTTTGCAAGTCTAACTTGTCTCTTTCAGATGTGTATCCTATTCCTAATTTTACTTTGAATATTGTATCTATTGCTCAATTATGTGATTCTGGTTTCTTAGTTTCCTATACTTCTTCTTCTTGTTATGTGCAGAATCCACTTTCCAAGAAGTTGATTGGGACAAGCCGGAGGCAAAGAGGACTATACATCTTAGATGAGCTAAGAGTTCCTGATGTTGTAGCTTCTAGTATTGATTTGTCATCTTTTCATTTGAGTTCTTCTTCTTCTAGCTTTTACTTATGTCATTCTCATCTTAGACATATTTCTACTTCTCGTTTAAAATGCTTGGTCTTTAGGGAGCTTTAAGAAAATTGCAAACTCATAATCTTTCAGACTATTGTGGTTGTAAATTGGGTCAATTTTCTACTTTGCCTTTTCATAAAAGTGTTTATATTTCTCTTGCACCATTTGATTTAATTCATTATGATGTGTGGGGACTTGCACGTGTTCCCACAAACGGGGGATCACAATACTATCTCTTTCATTGATAATTGTACTCGTTATTGTTGGGTTTATCTTATGAAACACTATTCTGACTTTCTGAGAATTTATCATCTATTTCGTACTTTTGTCAAAACCCAACATAATATTGTTATCAAATGTTTTCGATGTGACTTGGGTGGTGAATATACCTCTAATAGATTTTCTAACTCGCTTGCTTCACATGGTACTTTCCACCAAACCTCTTGTACCAAACCTCTTGCAGAGTTGATATATCTAACTCTACAGATATTGGTTCTCAGTATATTGATGTTCTCCCTGTTTCTACTACTTCTCAAGATGCTCCTATGGTAGTGGATCCTCCTCGTTATTCTCAATGAACTCGTAAGTCTACTCAATTACCTGTTTTGTTACTCTACTTATTCAGCTTCATTCTCTTCTTTTTTGACTACTATTCACCAACTCTTAGAGCCTTGTTTCTATAGAGATGTTGTTCTTGATTCTTTGTGGCAGCATGCAATGACTGAAAAACTCTATGCTCTATACAAGATGAGTACTAGGGATATCGTTCCTCATCCTTTGGGGAATACTGCAATTGGCTCTCGTTGGGTGTATAAGATCAAAACTAAATCTGATTGGTCTGTTGAGCGATATAAAGCTCGCTTGGTTGCTAAAGGATTTTCTCAGCAATATGATATGAATTATTAAGAGACTTTTGCCCTAGTGTCTAAGCATGTTACTATTCGCACTCTTATTGTAGTTGCTTCTATTCATCAATGGCATGTCTATCAAATAGATGTTAAAAATACATTTTTAAATGGGGATCTTCAAGAAGAAGTTTATATGGTGCATCCACTTGGTGTTGCTTATCAGCCTGGTGAAGTTTGCAAACTAAAGAAGACTTTATATGGGCTTAAACAAGCCCCTCAAGCATGATATAAGAAGTTTTCTCTTGTGATGATATCTCTTGGTTTTTGTCCCAATCCAATGACATTTCTCTGTTTGTCACGTGTACTTCTTCCAGTTGCATCATTCTCTCTTTATATGTTGATGATATGATTATTACTGGAGATGATGTTGATGGAATAATCGAGTTAAAGTTGCACTTGACCCATGATTTTAAGATGAAAGACTTGGGTTCTCTACATTATTTCTTGAGGATTGAAGTAGCTTACTCTCCTCATGATTATCTTCTTTCATAATCCAAGTACATTGATGACATTCTTGAACAAGAGCTTCTCTCTACAGTTCATTGGGCATGTGTGCTTTGTATTCTTCGGTATCTTAGGGGCACTCAATTTCAAAGTCTATTTTTTTCCTTCCACTTATGCTCTAGAGCTACACGCCTACTCGAATGCAAATTGGGGTGGTGATCTTTCTGATCACAAGTCTATTACTAGTTTCTGTATATTTTTGGGTGATTCTCTTATTTCTTGAAAGAGCAAAAAATAGACTGCTATCTCTTGCTCATGTACAGAAGCAAAATACCATGCAATGACATCTACTACCACTGAAATTGTTTGGTTGCGTTGGTTACTTGCTGATATGGGTATTTCTCTCTTAGACTCTACTCTCATGTATTGTGACGATGCTAGTGCTATTCAGATTACTCGTAACTCTGTCTTTCATGAGCGTACAAAGTATATCGAGATAGACTGTCATTTCACTTGCCATTATTATCAGAATGACACTATCACATGTTAGAGTTCGGAGTGACTCAAATTCTAGTTGGGTCGGGTCAGGCCCATATCCAATATTAGGGTTATTTATTTTCTCTATATATTGATGCTTGAGTCGCAAAACTCATTGTTCCTTGATTTCCTTATTAGTGATTTCTCCTCTACCCGTGGTTTTTTCCCGTTAGGGTTTTCCACGTAAATCTTGGAGTCCCTGCTTCCGCAGTTTTCTTTTTTCGTTTCCCATTCGATTCTCAACAATTGGTATCAAAGCCCAAGTGAAATTCTCTATATCAATTTTCTAACAATTAATATCAGACCGGAGTTAGAGTTTTAGTACTCAGATCGAACGAAATTTAGGGTTTACAATTTTTTGTGAAAAATTGTATTTTGGAAAAAGAAATAAAAAAATCAGAAAAAGGAAATTTGTTTTCTCTTTTTCTCCCATCGTCGCTGTTCTTCTTCAACAGCGAAGAAGCTGTCGTCCGTCGCCAACAACGCCGACGAACCTCTTGCCCAGCCAGAGATGAACTTTGCGCCGCTGCCGTCCGTCACCTGAAGAGTCCGAGAAATAGAGTTTCTCCTCCATCGCGTCGTCGCGCCGCGCTGAGGTTGCACACCGCTGTCGCCAATTCATGTTGTCCATCACCAAGGAACCGAAGCAGCGAAGAAGAAGATGTCGTTTGTTCTCACCGTCTGACAACACAGAACCAACCAGCACTCGACCACTGCCCTCACCGCCTTTCGTGTTGCCTTCCGTTGACGAACACTGACTAGACCTGCAGCACAATCGGAGTCTTCTGTGAAACCATCAAAAGCAGGGTTGAGAGAATTTTGGATTTTTTGGTTGAATTTCTGAAATTTTGGTTGGATTAATTGGGTGGAATATTTTCTGAAGATTGACTGGCTTGAATATTAGATTGGATCTGAAATTAATTGGGGAGATTTATTCTAATTTTGGGGCGGATATTTTGGGTTCAGAAATGGTGAGGAAATTTCTAAAATTTTTGGGCAGGATGAGTTTGGTGAAATTCGATATTCCAATGTTGGATCAAAATAAGAGATTTTAGTTATGGCAGGTGAAGATGCAAGATGTGTTCGCTCAGATGAATTTAGATGACGCGTTATTAGGGCTCGATAAAATGCTCACATTATTGAGTGAAGAGGAGAAAATTTGAAAGAATCGGAAAGCCCTATCATTAATACATCTGCATTTATCAAATCAAATTTTGCAGGATGTTTTGAATGAGAAATCTGCCACTGAGTTATGGTTTAGATTAGAGCAGTTGTATATGAAGAAAACCCTGACTAGCAAGTTTCATTTGAAGCAACGACTTTATTCTCATCAGTTATTGGAAGGAGCCTCTATTACAGAGTACTTGGCCGCATTCAAGGAGTTAGTTTCAGATTTAGAGACTATGGGATACAAGTACGATGAGAAGGATTTGGGGTTGATTCTGCTATGCTCGTTGTCTGCTTCATATGGTACTTTCAGAGATATGATTTTATACCGTAGAGAAAGTCTAACTCTAGAAGATGTTTATGGTTCTTTGTTATCAAAGGAAAAGATGAAGCAGCTTGTTGTGGAATCCGAATCTCGAGATGAGGGACTTGTCGTTCGGGGTAGAACAAGAGAGTCAAACAACAAAGGTAGTGAAAATGTTCACAGTTCGAAGGGTAGATCAAAGTCAAGGTACCGAGCTAGAACCTGTTACTTCTGTTAGAGAAAGGGCACATTAAAGCTGAGTGCCGTAAATTGCATAGTGAAATAAAGAGAGCTACAGAGAAGGGAAAACAACTGATGAAGTCTAGTGAAGTAGTTGTCGCAGAAAAAGAAGACTATAGTGATGGAGATCTTCTAATTGTGTCAGAGGAAAACTCAAAGCCAAACAAAGAGTGGATTTTGGATTTAACGTGTTCGTTTCATATGTGCTACAATCGGGATTGGTTTACGACATATGAGACCATTTCAGGAGGTGTTGTGTTAATGAGTAATAACACACCTTGCAAAATAGCAGGTATTGGTATTGTCAGAATCAGAATGTTTGATGGAGTTGTGAGGACACTAGGTAGCGTGCGACATGTTCCCGAGTTAAAGAAGAATTTGATCACGTTGAGTACTCTAGATTCGAAAGGGTACAAGTACAGCGCTGTAGGTGGAGGTATAAAGATCAGTAGGGGTGCTCTCGTCAAGTTAAAGTGACACAGAAGCTTTGCAAATTTGTATGTGTTACAAGGTTCTACAGTGATGGGTAATCATGCTACAAAGTTTGTGAATTCACCTTCAAAAGGTTTATTAGAGAAGACTCGGAGGAAGTCAGGTTCTCAGGTGAAGTTCAAGTTGGGTTTTGAAAATACATCAAAGCCGATATGTCAGCCTGTTACAGATGTTCAGCGTGATGCAATCACCACATTGTCACTAGTTTCAGTTACAGTTTCATGTCAAAGTGGTATCGTCAAAGGAAGAACCAAGAGGAAGGGTAAAGCTCCACGGCGATATGGTGATACTTCTACAGTGGGTTACGCATTGAGTGTGTTCGAGGGTATAGATTCCAGTGGGGAGTCTGCAGCATATTCTCATGCAGTTCGTTGTGACAACTCTGATTATTCGGTGGTACCATGGAGGAGATGTGATTTCTCCCAGAGTGTGTCTCTCAAGTTTAAGCAGGGCTTAAACTTTATCAGTACCAGATATTGAGTTGGCCCAGCAGGGGCCTTTGTGGAAGATGAAGTTATTTTTTGTTAGAGTTTTGCAGATTGTTCGCCTTACATTGGAATTTCTTTGAAGATGGAGATTGTCAGAGTTTAGTGTTCTGGATTCGTTTTGGGGTGGGCTGAGAAGTTTACATTGGATCTCTCATGTGGAATTCGTGTCAAGGTGGAGATTGTTAGAGTTCGAAATGACCCGAATTCTAGTTGGGCTAGGTTGGGCCCATATCCAATATTAGGGTTATTTATTTTCTCTATATATTGATGCTTGAGTCGCAAAACTCATTGTACCTTGATTTCCAAATAGTGATTTCTCCTTTGTACGTGGTTTTTCCTGTTAGGATTTTCCACGTAAATCTTGGTGTCTCTGCTTTCGCAGTTTTCTTTTTTCGTTTCGCGTTCGATTCTCAACATCACATTATCTTTTGTTTCTACTTCCATGCAAATTGCAAATTACAAATTGCTAACATGTTCACCAAGACACATTCCACTTTACGCTTTCGATTTTTAGTTATCAAACTCTCGATGTTTTTTGCTAATGCATCATGAGTTTAAGGAGAGGTGTTGGGAAAATTAAATTTTATTTATCTTATTTTATATGGCTATATTAGTCTTTTCACTTTATCATATTTTGTCTATTTACTTTTTTCTTAAAGTATGTACATTTATTCTCTATATTTCATGATATGAAACCCCATTTTCCATTTGTCTCTCTTTCTTCTTACACCTTTGAATAATTTTCAAAATTGACTTTCATGTATCAATTGTTAGATTTTGATAAGCCTTTATAGCAGATCACTCGAGCAAAACTAATCCACATAAATCAAGCACATGTGTGACCCAGACCTAGCTTAATAGGTGGCATAGACAAACAACAATTGTCCAAGAACCGATGTAGTGACTTTGGGTTGAATGATAAAGTTAAGATTTCGATGCTTTGTCCCACAAAAACCTCACAATATGATATAACTAAAAATATTTTGTCTCAAGGGAGTGCATGGACACATACCTTGTGATATAAATAATTAGTTTGGTTTAATTCAAGCTTATTTGAAAAGATGTTCAAAATTAAATCAATTTGTTTGTTTACTTTTACGTAGGAATGAGAAGAAGACATTGAGACGTGAACTTAAACTAAGAAAGCACTCGAAGTCAATTGCCTAACTTTGTTTCCTTACACTAACACAGAAAACAGAGAAATAATTGAATCGAATCCTCAAAATACTAGAATCAATTTAATGGTTTAGCCTAAAAATGAAATAGTAGAATATTTGATATCTCAAAATACAAATTAGACCGTACATCTACAATAGTTATCGAATAAACATATTTATGGCGTCATTAAATTTACAACCACAAATCACAATATTTCTTCCCTTTTTTCTCCTCCCCAACCAACCCTCAAAACTAACGGTCTAGATTCCATCTCTTTTTCCCAATTTGCTCCACCTTCTTTTCTATATAAAGGGAAAAACCGCCTCCTTTCTTCCCTCTGCACCTTCATTTGCACTATTTCTCTCTCTGATTATTTGCTCTCTGTTTCTCCTCCATCTCCTCTTCGTTCTGTAATTTTGGTTTTCGGTGAAAATCAGTATGTCTTCGGCTGAGAATGAGAGAGAGACGCAGGTCTACTTGGCAAAGCTTGCAGAACAGGCTGAGCGCTACGATGGTGATTTCGATTTCAGTTTTACTGTGCATTTCTATATTTTATTTCCGATTTCTGTTTTTGGATTTGATTTTTGGATGATCGATTTCAGAAAAATGTGCTTCTGTATTTGTGAATCGTGACTGGAAATTGGCGTTTTCATATTTGATAATGGTGCAATGTTTCTTATTCGATTGATTTACCTTATGGACTTTGTATGTGATTTGCAATTGATATATCTGATTCCTTTGATTTTACATGTTAATTTTGATGAGGAGATTTTGGATGCTGAGTTGTTTTTTTGGTGGAGAATGGTTATTCAGTTAAATGCTTTCATATAGCTTTTTGAGGCGTCAAGGATTTTTCGTAGCTCAGTCTTGTATACTTTCCTAATTTTTATATTCGTCCTTTTACCTATAAAAAGTGGTTCTCATGGAAATCATTTTTGATTGATGACTTAGAAATGGTTGAATGCATGAAGAATGTTGCGAAACTTGATCTTGATCTGAGTGTGGAGGAAAGGAACCTTCTATCTGTTGGATATAAAAATGTCATAGGTGCCCGTCGAGCTTCATGGAGGATTATGTCTTCGATTGAGCAGAAAGAAGAGTCTAAAGGCAACGAAAACAACGTCAAATTGATTAAGGGTTATCGGCACAAGGTGGAAGAGGAACTCTCAAAGATATGTGGTGATATTCTTGCCATCATTGACAAACACCTGATTCCCTCTTCATCCTCAGGAGAAGCTTCAGTTTTCTACTATAAAATGTGCGTGCTCTTTATGCTTTTTTCCATTGAAATGTCTTGATTAATCTTTGTCAATATATATGTTGAGAATTTATTGAATGCCAATTGTTTGTGAAAATGAATCTATGCATTTTCGTGGTTTCAGGAAAGGTGATTACTACCGTTATCTTGCTGAGTTTAAGACAGACCAGGAAAGGAAAGAGGCTGCTGAGCAATCACTGAAGGGATATGAGGTATTTGTTATTTTATTTGACGATTGATGCTGTTTCAAAGTTTCAATTATAGAAGTTACACTTTTAAAGTAGACCCTGAATTTTAAATAACTCGTGAACTTTTTATAACACCCTTTATTCCATTTTCTTCCTAATTACTGATTAATTTTTTTATTTAGGTTTGATGGCTTATGATATATTATATTTACATTATGGGCCATATTATCCTCTCACTTGAGTTTCATAAAGAAGCAAGAGTATTGTTACTCTATTTAGAATATAGTATTGCAATGATATTATTTATTGGCGATCTAATAGGATCATATAAACATTCATAGACTATGGTCATTGTAATTGGAGAAATCATTTTCCATGTTTCTCTTAATACTTTCACGTTAACTAATGTATTAGCATTGGTTAACTAATGCAATTACCTTTATAAGACTGCTTCAAGCACAGCAAACACGGAGCTTCCATCAACGCACCCGATTCGCCTTGGCCTTGCTCTCAACTTCTCTGTCTTTTACTATGAGATTATGAATTCTCCAGAAAGGTATTTCTCTTTTGTTTAGAGTATCTTTTGATGGTCTAGAAATTCTTTGTTCTTGGAAGTAATTGTACATTTGTTGCTCAATTTTTTAGGGCCTGCCATTTGGCTAAACAAGCCTTCGACGAGGCAATTTCAGAGTTGGACACTTTAAGCGAGGAGTCGTACAAGGATAGCACATTGATCATGCAATTGCTGAGAGATAACCTCACACTCTGGACCTCTGACTTGCCTGAAGATGGAGGTAATTTGCAGTTCAGACTTTATAGCTAAGACACCATGTGTATTTTTTTCAGGTTGAGTTTGAAGAGAAAAATTAGAACAAACCACCAAAAATACAATGTGTAACATGTAATGAGATGTGCTTTTTCTTTCATTTTAATTTTTAAATTCATGCCTATTTTTATGTAATTAAATTAGTTGGCACCGTAACTAATACAACCCTGGGATTAAAATTTAATTGTCGGGTATCCTGATGCAGGTGAAGAGTTCAAAGGGGAAGAATCCAAGCCTGCTGAACCCGCTGTAAGTTATGACCCCATTTTCGTTTCCTGCTTAAAATCAAATATATATTTTTCTCTTGTTACGAATATTAATAATTAATTGATTTGTGCAGCATTAATGCGCCTTATTTCGTTGTGACGACCTAAAATTATGGGTTTATGAAACTTGCCATCGAAGAAAGTAGAGCTCCTTTTGATGAAACCTCTCCCGGATCCTCGTTGCTTCTTGTGTTTTGTATAAAACATGATGGGCGTGGATTTCTTTCTTCCTTCCTTATTATTTTTAACACCTGATTCTGATTGAGCCAATTGTTTATTTTAATTATTATATCACGCCTTCTTGATTTAAATTTCTATGTTCAGTCAATCTTCTTGCCATTGCAAATGTTTTATTGAAGTCTTACATACTCTCCACAATACAAAGCAGTTAATAGAGTCAGTCATTCATTAGCGGGTAACATTTTGAAAAAGATTAATCTGTTTTTTAAACTCATTCCTTCTCATTATTTTATTATTTATAATTATTATATCAACCAATGCGGGTAAATTAATAGCGTAAATACTTGAAATGTGTATGGCGTTTCTGCTTAGAAAAGATAGCATGAGTTTTTTGTCAGAATTACGTAACAAAGATTCGTATTAAACAATACGAATTAATCCAAAGTTATGACCTTTTATCCAAAAAAACAATCAAATTATCGTGAATTTTTTATTAAATGAAGATGTGGTGGGTGCCAAGTCAGGGTCTAAAAACATAAGTAGTCTCATATAATTTAAAGTGGGCATGTCATTAAAGTTAGCGTACATGTGAAAGAAATATGAGATTTGGAAAAAGAAATAAAGACAAACTGAAAGAGGTCGGCACCATTTATTTATACGATCCGCGTAGCATGAACAGAGAGAAGAGGTTCTTAAAGACTACGCTGAAGCATGATCCTAGTCATCGTCATTTACAACATAAGGCCAGGGTAAAAGAAATACTTACATACTCTCTCCTACTGTATTGCTTGATTAACGTCTTCTTTCACAAAAAAGCTTTGAGGTAAGCAAAAATCTTCCTCATGATTCAAGATTTCGGTCTCTTCGTCATCCGCTTTCTGATGTTTTGATCGGAGGCCACATGGTAGCAAAAGCAAACGTTTCATCAGAAAGAGTGAACTGAATCAAATCAGTTACCTACTTTCAATGGGATCTCTAACGAGATTCCAGTGCTGAGCAACGATATTTACAAAGACGGATTAGAGTTTTCTGAGCAAATAAACATTCTCTTCTATTTCAAATTGGAAATTCATGATTCCAGGTTCGGGCATTAGATAATAAGAAAGAATGAAAAAAATACCAGCATTTCCAGGTTGTAGAATCGATCCAGCAACTGAAGAACCTCATCCGAAGAGAATTGCCTGTCGAAACTGTGACAAGAACAAAGCGTAACCAAGATTAAGAGAAATTTGAGGAACTAATGAATCCACTTTCAACAAATATAATTGGAAATCTAATTAATATTTAAGCCGAACCTTCTCCTCAGAAACTCCATTAACCCGAAAAGCACAAAGTGGCGATGCAAGCCTGCAATGAATGAACGCAATCTTCGCTGATTACTTCTATTGTACGGGAATTACTTTCAAAACCAACCTTGTATTCCATTAAATTCTAAACTTATCACTAATGCCAAATCAAATCAAATCCTAGTCTGTTCGAAATATTTATTATAAGGGAAGATGTAATGGAAATTGCCTTTCACAATCTCAAAAAATAAATCTCAAGAACAGATTATTTTTCATATTTTGTGTTACTATTTAGGAGAGTCAGATTCATTGAATGGAATATGAGAATGTATTGTGTGATCGACATTGCATCCCAAAACCTCACAAAAAGAAACTCTCACGAAAGAATAATGTTTTAGATTTCTTTACACTTGTAGTCAGAAGACAAAATTAAAAAAATGAATATCAAAATGCATTCGAAATACGTACCTTGTAGTTTGAATGGAGGATAAATTTCCAAAGCTTCCAACATCTTAATCTCTAATTCAACTTGCCAATGTTCCTGCAAGAAACCAGATTCTCACCATCATACAACATTATCTACCACCCAAAAATAATGTGATAGAGAGGGAAAGAGGCCTTAGACAGAGAAGAAGCAGAGGAAGGAGGAGCTTTGCAAGGGGAATGTACGGACACACCGTCTGGTTCATCCTCCCTTCCTTCTCCACCAGTATCCATAAATCCACAGAAACAACCAAATAAATCGTGTAATTTCAGCTGATGGATTCAGATTGGAGGTGATAACGAATGCATTTTGCAACAATTGCGTGCTAGGGTTTCGGATTTTTGATCCGAAAGCACTAGGGATAACTGCTCAATCTTGAAGATGGGCTTTTATAGGCCTAATTTCAAGGCAGCCCACAAATAAATTATATTTTATTAATAAAATTAACCCTAAATTATATATTTTCGAGCAATTATCATCTAATACCTTAAAATTTAGATGTCTTTTTAACCCTAAAGTTTAATTTTTTGTATTTGACACCAGTAATGACTATTATCATCTAACACCCTCTGTTAAAATGTTTGTGAATCTACCGTCTCAAAAGACTCTGTTTCTGTATCTTCTCCTTATTTTTCGTCCCCATCAGAAACATTATTACTAACCTCAATATCATTCATCGGCCAAACACTTTCACAAATCGCAGACACACAAAAGGGGAAGATAAAGTCCACCCCATACCAAACAATGATGAATGACCAAAGCAGAGAAGAGATCAGGATGGATGGTTGGTTAAATTTTTGTAAATAGAGGAAGGTAGCTTCACAAAATCAAAGCAAAACCCACCTCTATTTATTAAATATCACAGCTAACATTGAAGTATTCTGGAGTATTCTGAAGTACGTCTGGAGTATATCGTCGTAAACATGCAAGTTGATATGCTGACATGGAAGTTACAGTTAGTTAGTTAAATTTTTAGTCAATTTCCTTTCCGTTGTATTCTCTGTAATACTTGCTCTGTTTCAGCTCTATAAAAGCAGAGCATCACTGCTGTAATATTCAAGCAATAGAATAATAGAAGAAGTATAGTTGTTTCTACGTTTATTGTAATATGGTATCAGAGCGGTGAAAAGTAGTTATTTCACCATGCCTAGAGGAAAGAACTTATCCTCCCAAAATCCAAGGAATGCTTCCGAATCCAACTTTGCACCTTTTCTAGATGCTGAAAATGCAGGAAATCCAGTTAGTAACCTGCAAAATTCTGGCAATGATGCAAATATTCAAAATTCAAGCAATCTTCTTGAAAATTCTAGTAATCCATTTTTTACATAATAGTGATCATCATGGATTGATTCTGGTCTCTCATATTCTTCATGGATTAAATTATAATGCATGGAGAAGAGCTATGATTATGGCGTTAAATGCAAAGAACAAATTGTCTTTTTTTTTTATGGTACTATTTCAAGGCCACTGTCCACCGAAACTAATTTCAGTTCATGGTCTAGGTGTGATAGGATGGTTTCGTCATGGCTTTTGAATTCTGTTAATCGTGAAATAGTTGATAGTTTACTATATCTTACTTTAGCAAATGCAGTATGGGATGATCTTTTTTAGCGATTTTCTCAATCAAGTGGTCATCCAATTTTTGAGCTTAGAAAACTTTTATTAACAATGTCTCAAGGTCCATTAGATGTCAACACTTATCACACTCGAATGAAAACTTTGTGGGATGAATTGCAAGACTCACATCCAATACAGATTTGTACTTGTGGAATTATGAAAATATTATAGTTCAACAACAACAAGATTGTGTGATGCAATTTCTCATGGGATTGAATCATTCTTATGTTCAAATACGGACTCAAGTTTTAATGATAGATCTCATACCTTCAATTAGCAAAGTTTTTTCTCTTGTTGTTCAAGAAGAGAGGCAACGTTCAATTGGGATTAAAAATCTTCATACAGAGACAGTAGCATTTAATTCTTTGGCACCATCAAATTCTCAATATGGAAAAGGGAAGCGAGAAAAAGCTTTTGTACTCATTGTAAGTTTATAGGCGATACAATTGAAAAGTGTTATAAAATTCATGGTTATCCTCCAGGGTACAAACGAAGGAACAAACCAACAATCAATCAAAGTTCTATTGAGAGTACAGATTTAAATGGAAATTTGAAAACTACTGCTAAGGAGGCATGTCAATTACTTGATCTTACTGTCAATCAATGTCAACAATTGATTGCACTCTTGAGCTCGAAACTTTTGCATGATTCAAATTCTTCCAGTAATGATTCAACTCCTGCTCCATGTACTTTCAATTTTACAGGTAATTATTCATCTCAATTGTCTATTTTTTCATGGATACTTGATACAGGAGCTTCTCATCATGTGTGCACCAATTCTAAAATTTTTCAATCTTTTCGAGCCATTTCAAATGTTCTCTTAGTTTGCCTGACTGTTCAAAAATTTCTATTAAAGGAATAGGTAGCGTTCAAATAATCAACAATATTTTGTACCACAAAGTGCTTTTTGTTCCACATTTTCGTTTCAACCTCCTTTCTGTAAGTTCTCTTACAATTTCTTCCCATTGTTCTGTCATTTTTCATTCTAATTTCTATATTATCCAGGACCATATTTTGGAGAAAATGATTGGGAAGGGTAAATGCATAGGAAATCTGTATGTCCTTCAACAATATGAAGATTTTAAACCCCAAATCAATGTTTCTCTGCTCAAGTCTGATTCTTCTTTGTGGCACAAAAGACTTGGCCACCCTTCTGATGTAAAAATTTAGTTGCTTAAAAATAAACTGCAACTTTCTTCAATAATAACATCAATTTGTTCAATTTGTCCATTGGCAAAACAACGAATTACCTTTTCTTTCTCATGGCTCTATGTCAGATGAAATTTTCAAATTGATTCATTGTGACATATGGGGTCCATTTCAAACTCCCACTCATGATGGTTTTCGCTATTTCTTAACAATAGATGATGATAATTCTAGAGCCACATGAGTTTGTTTGCTTCATTCTAAATCTGATATATGCAAGATTCTTTCTGATTTTATTCAATTTGTTGAAAACTAGTTCAAGACTACTGTCAAAGGTCTGCAAACAGATAATGCACCCGAGTTTCTACTCAATGATTTTGTTACCAAAAAGGGGATTATGCATTACCACTCTTGTGTTGAAACTCCACAACAAAACTCAGTTGTTGAACGTAAACATCAACATATTTTAAATGTTGCAAGATATCTTCTTTTTCAATCAAAAGTTCCTTTGGAGTATTAGGGTGATTGTATACTTACTTCAGTTTATCTCATAAATAGAATCCCTTCGAAAATTCTTCAAAATAAAAGTCCTTTTGAAATCCTTTACCAGAAAACTCCTTTATATTCTAATATGAAGGTTTTTGGTTGCCTCCGTTTTGTTTCTACTTTACTTAATAATAAAAACAAATTTTCTCCCCATGCAAAAGCAACTCTTTTCCTTGGATATCCTACTAGATATAAAGGTTATAAAGTCTTGGATTTTGAATCCAATTCCCTTATTATTTCACGAAATGTTATTTTTCATGAAAATGTTTTCCCTTTTGCTCATACAAATTTTGTTGATTCATTAAATCTTTCTTCTGATTTTTTCAGAAATACACCAATTTCTACTTCACAGCCTTGTCCATCTCCTTTAGAAAAATCTGTTGCTGATAAAGTAAGCACTCATTCAAATCGTTCCCTTCAAAATTGTAAACCTCCTTCCTATCTCAATGAATATCATTGCTATCTAGCTCAAAAGTCTTCTTTTCCGTTTCATACAAAATCAAGGTATCCCATTTCTGATACTCTGTCATATGCAAATTTATCTTCCCAGTTCAAAGCATATTGTTTTGCAATATCATCTCATTCAGAACCCAGAACATATGCTCAAGCTTTCAAACACATTGAATGGAAGAATGTGATGAATGCTGAATTAAAAGCTCTTGAGGATAATTCAACCTGACATTTGGTTGAACTACCATCTGGTAAACATGCAATTGGATGCAAATGGGTTTACAAAATAAAGTATAATGCCGAGGGAAGCATTGAACGTTACAAGGCTCGTTTAGTTGCAAAAGAGTATACTCAACAAGAAGGAGTCGATTACTTAGAAATGTTTTCTCCAGTTGCTAAATGAGTTACTGTAAAATTGCTTTTAGCAATTGCAGCTGTTAAAGGATGGTTCCTTTTTTAATTGGATGTTAACAATGTTTTTTTACATGGTGATCTTAATGAAGAGGTTTATATGGATTTACCATAGGGCTATGAAGTACAAGACAAGAATTCTTCAAGAATGGTGTGTCAATTAAATAAGTCACTATATGGTTTGAAACAAGCTTCAAGGCAGTGGTTTTCTAAATTTTCTGCCACATTGCTAGCTTTTGGTTTTAAACAATCTCTTTCGGATTCTTCTTTGTTTATACAGACGAAAATGGATTCCTTTGTTATCATATTAGTTTATGTTGATGATATTCATATTGGCATGTGATTCTTTGAAAGAAATTCAGCTTATTAAAGCATTGCTTAATGAAAAATTCAAGCTCAAAGATTTGGGTTCTCTTCATTTTTTTTGAGTCTTGAGGTTGCTCGATCAAACAAAGAATTGTTTTAAATCAAAGACATTATACCTTGGATGTATTACAAGATACTGATCTTTTGGGTTGCAAGCCAGCTGCGTCACCCATGGATCCAACATGTAAATTGACATCAGAAACAGGTTCTTTACTTGAAGATCCTTTAATATATAGAAGATTAGTTGGAAAATTATTGTATCTCACATATACTTGTCCAGATTTTCCTTTGCTGTAGGAATTCTGAGTCAATTTTTAGCTCAACCGAGATCTTCTTATTTGACAGCAGCTTATCGTGTATTACGATATTTAAAAATGAATTCATCGCAAGGTTTATTCTATTCAGCAAAATCTTCATTAAATCTTAAAACCTTTAGTGATTCTGACTAGGCATCTTGTATTGAGTCAAGAAGATCGATTACTGGTTTTTCTATATTTCTTGGTGATTCTTTAATTTCATGGAAATCTAAGAAACAACAAACAGTTTCTAAATCTTCTGCAGAAGCTGAGTATCGTGCAATGGCTCAAACAACCTGTGAAATCATGTGGTTACGAGCATTATTACAGGATCTTGGTGTTAACACTTCATCTCCTGCTTTATTATTTTGTGATAACCAATCAACATTACATATTGCAGCAAATCCAGTTTTTCATGAACGAACAAAGCATTTAGAGATTGACTGCCATCTTGTCACCAAGAGATTCAACGGAGTCATGTTAAAATGCTTCATATTTCTTCCAAATATCAGCTGGCAGACATATTCACAAAAGCTTTGCATCCAAATCCACTAAAATTTCTTTAAAGAAAGATGGGAATAATAAATATTCATTCTCCATATTGAGGGGGCGTATTAAATATCACAGCTAACATTGAAGTATTCTGAAGTACGTCTGGAGTACGTCGTTGTAAACATGCAAGTTGATAGACGTGGAAGTTACAGTTAGTTAGTTAAATTTTTAGTCAGTTTCCTTTCCATTGTATTCTCTGTAATATTCAAGCAGTACAATAATAGAAGAAGTAAAGTTTTCTTCATTTGCAGTTTCCATGTTTCTTGTAATACTTCTTCTTCTTCTTCTTCAACAGACCACCATATACATGGCTTCCATTTCCTTACTTTCTCCTTCCTTATTCTCGTCCCATCATACTTCCACTACAGTCCACTATTTTCTTCGAACCCAAAAATCCCTTACTCTACACACCATTCTGTTAGCATTTTTGTTAGGCTAAGTTTTATTTTGATAATGACTAAAATATTGGATTAATTTAATAAAATTAATAAGTTGTATTTTGCGTTATTCGAATATTATTCTTAATATTTTATAATAATATTTATATCCATGTTTATTGGAAATACCCTCAAAATGGGTATTATTAATGTTCTAACAAGTTTATCTAAGTCCATGTAGTGAATATATATCATTTTGGAACTTAGGAAAATCAAGAAGGTGAAAAAGGAGCAAAGGGTCGATGAAACAGGCACAAATTGTCGACCCTATTATGCACTTACCAAGGAAAGAATAGACCGCATGGTCGACCACAAAATGAACAGATTGCTCCAGAGTTTCTGCACGAAGGAAATGGTCAACCTCACAGTCGACCGTACAATGGAAGATTGCCACAACGGTCAAATCTCAATGGGCAGAACTCCAATGGCTAGTAAAAGGGTCGATCGTTTAGGACATAAAGTCGACCTCTTGTGCAGAGTCTATAAATAGAGTATCACTCCAAGCTCACCACAACTAACGATCGAATATTCGAGGCGAAGCCCTACTGAAATCAATACTCGGATATTACCCACTATGAGCTATAATTGTAAATCCAATTCTCCCCACACTTTAACTTGAGAGTTATATTTGGGAGAATTCGAATTAGGTAGATTGCGCGTTGATTTTCGATTCCATTATTCTTGTGCTTGATTGTAAAGGGTGATTCCTTACTAATTCATCACACGAGGGTGATAACCCAAAAACCTCATAGGCTAGATTGAACGCCCGTAAGTTCAATCATTGGGTGACGCCCTACAATAGTCAATTCAAGGGTGACGCCCCGCAATAGTAAAAGGTTGACGACCTTAAAATTAGTCAAGGGTGACGCCCCACTTAAGAGTCAATTTGTAAACGGTTTTATTGGCACCCGTAAGTCCAATTGCTTAGTGTATCTCCAAGTAGAACTTAGAGCACGGACGTAGGCGAGTTTGCCAAACCGCGTAAACAAATATCGTATGCACTTATCTATTCCTTACTCTTTAATTTACGCATTTATTGTGATTGCATATTTAATCGTATTCGACAAATCACTTAGGGATTTAGAGAATTTAAATATCGTACGAAAAAGTTAATACGCTATATTCACCCCTCCCCCTCTATAGGCGTATATCGATCCTACAATTGGTATCAGAGTGGATATTTAATTTTTTTGTGTGATATTTTGTTGATTGTGCACATTACTATAATTTGTTGAATTTCATTGTTGAAATTTATTTGAATATCATTGATTTGAAATGATATAAATATGCACATTTGGACTCCAACATGTACGAATTAGGACACTCTACTTCTAGACCTCTAATTTTTTATGGTTGTGATTATTTATATTGGAAATGTAGAATGAAAGTATTTGTGCAATCTATTGATTACAAGTTATGGAGAATCATTGAAACGGGAATAACCATTCCAAGACCATGTTGTGAATTCAATGATATAGATAAACATAATTGGAATTTGAATGCTAAAGCTATGAATATTTTGTATAGTGGACTAAGTGAAAATGAATTTGATAAGATACAATCATGTGTTAGTGCCTTCGATATATGGAAAACTCTTGAACTAACACATGCACGCACAAATCAAAGAACTAAAGGTGAAGAGAGCTCATCCTCCGAAAAAGAAGAGGGAGTGGCCAACGTATGTTTCATGGCCAATGAAGATAAAATTGAGGTAACAAACTACTATAGCGATTCCGATTCCAATAATGATGATGACGATAGTGATTTAGTAAGTGAATTTCTAGATAGTTTGAATGAGCTTAAAGATAAATATAAAGTATTGAAAAAGGAACATAGCAATTTGATCAAAAGCATGCTAATTTAGATAAATCTTTTGAGGATCAAATTGTTGAATTAAAGGAAATGATTGATGAGTCTAATGCTTCCCTTGAATCTCTTGAGCATGATAGTAGTAACTTGAAATTGGTAAATGATGGATTGACTTTTACTATCAAATGTAATGAGCATGAAATTAGTGATTTGACATTGTTGAATCATAAATTGAATGGTTATATCAAATCACGTGAAGATGAGATTAGTCTTTTGAATGCTAAATCTAAATCTATTTTTGATGCTAAGGCTAAAATTGAATCTCTTGAGATTGATATTTGTGAATTGAAAACAAAGAATAATGATTTGAACTCTATTGTGCTTAAATTCACAAATGGGAGCAAAAATTTAAATATGCTCTTAAATTCGCAAAGGGTTACTTTTCATAAAGCCGGTATTGGATATGAACCCTTTGCAAAGAAAAAGAATTACACAAATCTATTTGTTAGCTTATCTATTTGTAATTCGTGCAATTGTGTAGGGCACAAATCTTTTTGTTGTCCGTTAAAATTAAATGCTAATGTGAAATCAAATTGTGATTCTAAATTTGTCCATCCTTTGAATTTAAATCATAAACTTGTTTGGTTTCCAAACGGAACCAAAACTATAACAAATAGACCCAAAATGGCTTGGGTACCAAAATTTACAAATGATTTTTGTTGTAGGTTGGAGGTTCTACTAGGAAGCTTAAAAGAAGAATGGATACTTGAATATCCAACACAAGGGAGAAGTTTCAAAGATATGCCTCCAAATACAGTAAAAATAGAAATAAACTTTGTGGAGGTACACAATTTCTTTTTAATTGATTTAATTTGATTATTGAATTCTTGGTTTGGAATTGATGATATTGAATTTGTTGGGTGAAAATTCTGGTGATGTACCTAAATTGAACTTATCTTATTTCTTTAATTAATATTGTGTTTGAGATTTGAATTCCAACAATTAGTAGTCTAAATTGAATATACTCATAAATTGTTTGAATTGTTGGATATATAATTTTTTTTTTTTGGTACATTGGCTTCATCCGTGATTTGCTTTTGTCTTAATGATAAAGGAAGAGATAATTGTCTTGAATTAATTGTTGGGTTTAATCTTTATATATATATATATATATATATATATATATATATATATATATATATATAGGTTGAAATATGTTTTATTCATTCAATTAGTATTTTGATGAATGATTCCAACAATTGAATTTCTAATTGAATATACTCTTCAATTGTTGGATGCTATTTTTGGATGCATAAATGGATTACAACAATTGTATTTTTAGACTATTTTTTTATCTCCTTTGGATTAAATTTGTATATGGATAAAAGACGATAAAATAGTATTGTATTGAAATCATTGACTTGTTTTAAGAAAATTGGTTAAACTTTTTAAATTTTGATGATTAGCTTCCGCTAGGCTTAAACTTTAATATTTCTCCTTGAATTGAAATGAGATAAATAATTTAGGAGGAGAAAAATACAAATGTTTAATCTTGATAAGTTTACTTCCACTATAGCCACAAATTTGTTTATTATCAAATGGAAGAAAATTTTGTATTTAATTTTCAAATTGATATCACATCTTTGGTTTGAAATCCCTAAATTGGTATCTATCTTGGATTCTCATCCCCAATGTTTTGATTATGTGCAATGATTTAGAGGGAAAGAAAATGATCCTTAATGTGAATATCTTTGAAAGATAGACTATATCACTTTTTTTTTTTTTGTGAATTTGGATTTTATTTCAACAATTGATATTCATTGGATTTTATTGTTTTATTGGCATTCTTGATGGTCATTCTTGATTAGTTGCATATAGGTTTGCACTTTTGAGTTTAATTCGTGCAATAGAATTTGTTGATATTGAATTTGCTTGGTGGAATATTTTTGGTATCCTTAATTTCATTGGTTTATATTTGCTCAATACTTTAAATTTGATTGTTTGAAATTGGAAATAGTTTTAATTCAACACATGTTATAATTTGAATAATTGAAGAATGAGAGTTCAATGTGGTTTAAGAATATTCAATACCAATTAGGCTGAATTTTAACAAATATAAAATGTAAATCTGTTCAGACCAAGGTCGACCTCAAAAATGACAGATTCATTTCATCTGTCACTTAGAAGGAAACTGTCGACCGCATACTTACAAAAGGTCGACCCTTTCATCAATTTTAAGTCAGATTTGTCGACCTAACCCTAACTTCGAACGACCTCATCAGCAATTTCTGGTGACCCCTCCGTCCTCTCCTTCGATTTCCGGCGATTCTCTCCTGTTCTTCCTCGCTCCAACTCTGTTTCATCATTTTCGTCCCTTCAATCCTCATCCATAATGTCTAGGCGAACCAGAAAATGAACTAAGCGAGGTAAATCTTCTCAGTCACATCCTAAAGATTTCTCTTCGCGTTTCTTTATCAATGCTGAATGCAATGCTAGATATGAGAAAGATTATAAGTATAGACCTATGATTTTATCTCGGAAAATCTCTTGGAATCGTTTAGGAAACTTGGGTTTAGAGAGACTTTACAAATTGATGGGTTTGTTTAAGCTTTTCGATTTTGACGGTCCATATTCAGAAACTCTGATCCGAATATTTTATTCTAATCTTGAATATAGTCCAAGACCGTTAAAAGTGACAAGCTTTGTGTATGGAAAACGCATTAGTTTAACTCCCAATGACATCAATTCTTTGTTGGAATTTGAGCAAGGGTTTGGATTTGAGGAGTTCTATACAAATTCAAGGGACCTGACTTTTATTCGCTCATATGTTGATATAGATTTCTTACGGCGGATTCTTAAAAATACAGAGCAAGGTTTCTTGATCAAACCCAAGGCACGAGATTTAAATGTTAAGGTTCGTGTGATTCATCATAGTTTATCATATAATTTGGTTCCGAGAGATGGTCACCGTGACAATGTCAGTTGTATGGACCTTTATGATCATCAGCCGTTCAATATTGGCTATATTATTCTTCAAGTGATGATCGAAACTGTAGGGAGCAACCTCAATCATTTGTAACGACCCGGATTTTCGTAAATCCTTTAAAATGAGTAAATTTTGAAATTTCTTTCTTTTTAAAACAAAATGTATTAGAGTGCGTCTAACCAGATCGCTACTGACTCGTTCTTTAAAACCATTATAGAATCTTTGCATAAAATGTGCGGAAGCGTCATAAAGTAAATCATTGTAAAACATGGCGGAAGTGTAAATAAAATCGTTTAAAGAAGAAACTAAACAATGAAGTACAAAATAATAAAACTTAATGTGATTACAACATTTTCTCACTTTACTCTTAGCCTGGCCAGCTCCAAATCTCGTTTGTGCAAATCCTTCACCTCTCCTTTATTATTTGTTCGTCATTCCTTGTATATGAACCTATTATTATCTGTTCTTTGTTCCTTGTATATGAATCTATTATTATCTGGTCGTCATTGTACCTACACCACAAGTAATACGTGAGTCTAATGGCCCAATAAGGAAAAAAGTTAATGCAATATGTTTATAACTCTCTTTAGTTCATTTGGAATTAGGGCCACCCAATCCAATCCTTTCATTAGCCATTTACCATTTTATTACTTTTCTTTACGTCGTTCGTTCATTACTCGTACTTCGAGCTGGAGATTGAAGAATCTGTGGCGGTAGGGTAGATCTTTGTCGGCTTCAACCACTTAGAGTAGACAGTCTCGCAATCCCGACAAGGGAAAGGTAACGTTCTCTTTTGATCCTGTCTACCTGGCTGATCCGTACTTACCCTACCATTCCCCAACTCCCTTATTCTTTTCTTTGTGTGTGTGCCAGGCTAAGCTACCGGACCACAGAGGCCTTGATTATCTTACCGTTTTACTCATTTTCATCATTTATCCTCACTCATGCATATGTGCGTACCACCTCGTGGCACTCCCTATTAGTTTCTATTAACATGATGCATGACCATACATTCTCAACCTAACGTGATGCATGATGCATATAACGTAACATTAATAATAATTGAAGTGCGCATTCAAAGTAAAAGCAACTTATAATTGAAAGCAACTGAAATGGAAAGCGCATATAATAAATAACGGCAATTGAAAGTAAATGAACAGTAAAGAAACGGTAATGAAGCATACAATGAATTTCGATTAAGTAAACATGCTTATTAATTAAGCTAACTAAACATGGAAACATGCTTTAAACAACAATTAACGAAAACATGCTTAGACAACGAATAACAGAAACATGCTTGTAAATCGGTGATTCTTATTCTAGTTGATTAAACATGTTTTTATTCCATTGAGTTAATATCCTAATTAATTACAAGCTCAAGTTGATTTCTTGCTCACGAAAGGATTACAATTATCTTTCCTAGAAGACTTCAACATGCCTTCTATTATAATTCATTAACATGCTTGACTTGTTAATTCACTCTAGTTAATTACATGCTTGTAAATTATAATTTACATGCTCACTAAGTTAATTAACAATTTAGGGTTCTAGTCAATTAATCATGCTCACTAAGTAGGTTAATTAACATGCTCACTAGAAGTTAATTAAACATGCTCTAGTTAATTAGTTCACTTATCCAATTAGTTAGATAATTACACATTCTCGATTTGTCACCCATTAAACATGTTTGAATACATTTAATAAATGTTAGTCTAGTTGTCTAACATGCTCAAGTTGACTAATTACCTTGGCGGGTTAACATGCCACTATTTGATTTAAACAACAGAAGGATTAACATACGTAGTTAATTGCATGCTTGGACTACAAATCAACATACGTAAAATTAACATGAGTTAACTAATGACTTAATAAAGCTAGTTACTTATACATGCTTAGATTTAGTTCATTACTCTAATTATTTAACATGCTCAATCAATTACTTCAATTAAGTATGCTAGTTCATTAACATGCTCAATTGACTATTATTAACAACTAATTAAATATGTTCAAGACTAATTAATTATTCTAATTAACATGCTCAATTAGTTGACTATTCTAATAATTTGCATACTTACTAGCAAGTCAAACATGCTCAAGAGTTAATTAATTACAATTATGATTCCAATTAGATATCTCAGTTAAGTTAAAGTACAAGTTAATTTAGTTTCTTAGTATGGGGTTTAGCTAACATATGACATAGATTTCTCATAGTGATAACAGAGCAATACGTGAAACGACATAACAACAAACATACAATGAAGAAATGGATGGCTTATGGTTATCATAGAGAGATCAAGTACTCAGAAACAGAACCAACAGTAGAGTAACACAAGTGTTATGAAGAGGAAATATAGCACAAGTAACTATTATTAGTAAGTAAACACTATGGAAACATAGTCATCTTCGGCATGGGTCTTATTCAATCATACTTGTTAATTCCTACTTTCATCCATCACTTATCTATCCATTCAAGACATTGATAAACATGTTTCACTATAACAGGAATGCCAGAACTATCCACACAACAACAAAGCTCAATAACATAACCATAATAAGGGAAACTACATTATCAACATAGGGAATGTCTCAAGCAAGGGCAATCAGCAAGGAAACACAGTAAGAATTCATCTAACATTATCTAATGTTATCTCCAGCAAACATTCAGGAAGCTAACAAAAACTCACACACCTGTACTTCTGGTGTAGGGCCTCAATGGCCAAAACACCCCTATTTCCTTACCTTGAAACTTTAATGTGCATTAGCATTCCGTCGTTATCCTTCTTCTCTTCTTCTTGTACCTAACATCACCCAACCAAGGAGTTTATAGAACACTTAATCAGATCAACAAAACATTATCCAATAACCTCTTTTATCAAACTACCATAACCAGCATCCAGAAGATCCATACACAATAGAGAAATAGATCCAAACAATAACCAACAGCTTATCATACCTAATCAGATCATCCAACAACAACATATAACTAAACACTTCTTACTATTATAGGTCATATATTTCATAATCAAACTAAATAGCAGCTTATCGTCCATCCACTAAGCATTTCAGATTATAATTTTGAGCAACAAAGTATTGATCCAGAGATACATTCAATGTACTTAAATCTTTTCTTCATAAAATCAAACAATACTCCAGAACTCAAAACCAAATCCAAGAATGTTCCAACAGGTTTCATAGAATATCAACTAAGTCATCATCCAAATAATAGAAAATATGTCCAGAACCAAAATCACAAAACAGAGCTACATCCAACATGTTCACAGATTCAAAATCAAATCATCAGAACATTGACAAGAGCAGAACATCTCAAAGTTCAACTACAGCTTCCCCAAAACACTACTCAATACCAAAGTGGGATTTAACATTCAAAAACAGAACCAAATGGTTAAACAGCATAGGGGAAAGTGTAACGCCCTGATAATTTTAAAGTCCTTTTTCCTTGATTTTTAAAATGCGTCATAAAGATTTTTCGATTTGTGCAATTTATCAATGGAAATTCATTTTTGAAGAAAGCATAATCAGAGTGAAAATGCGGAATAATAATAGGATTTCAAAACATAACTTCCCGGTTTTCTAAATAAAAGTTCCAAAGTCCCTATTATACTGATTAAAAGGTTCAAATACTGCCAATAGAAATTACCAAAATACCCCCTTTCTTTTCATCAAAATACAAATAACAAAATACCAATGGTTCCCAAAATATGTGAGCTGCACCCACCAGGTCAATTCGGTTGATAACACAAGGGGTCATCCTGGAACACCTCCTCTTCCACTGGTACAAATTCTTCATTATAATCATTACCTACATTACGGGGAAAACAATGAGCCTAATTTCCAGCAAGAATCAGAATATATATATGCAATGCATATGATGCATGCCTATACAATGTATTATAGAGGAAAATCCATATCTCATCTGTTATTTGGGGCGATGGGTAAGTCAATTGCTCTCGTAGCTTAACCTATGTTTCCTACGGGGAAACACGCCAATAGGGGTGTCACTACGAGCCATACCCAGTCGTTTTGTTGAAGACATTGGGGATTTCAGTATGAGAAAATCGAGAATCTTACGATTCTCATAGCTTAACCTATGCCTTCGTGCCCCCTATGTGGGGGTAGGCACTCCGATAGGGGTGTCACTACGACAATCATTCTTAATCCTCCCGAACACCCACATATCTATTTACGTATATTAGAATGTCATGCAGCATGTAAACAGTTTAATAAGTCCTAATATGAATGCATGAGTGCCACAACTAAAATCACAGAAATAGCAATAGAAATACAATCAGCTTAATTTCGTTTGTAACCAGAATATTCAGCTTAAAGACAATGTAGTGATATGTCGATTATTCAGGGTTAGGGGAGACATTAATTTCATGCAATACACGAAGAATGAAATATCACTTCCTCCCTATACCAACTACCCTATGCAGATCCAATTTAGATAAGGGATTTGCTAAGTGTGCTCAAACTGGTAGTATCGAGGATAAGCATAAGGACAATGGAATAATATTCCCCTAATCATGCATTATCTAGTCCAACAATGATTTCCATGGTAAATAAAAACCATTATGCTTAGCTATTATCCAACCAATCATTCACAGTTATGTCCTTACAACCCAGCTTCTCAACCAGTCCCTAACAGTTACCAATTATTGACATTACATACCAAACATCCAACAATTCAGAAAAACAAGGCCAACATGCATTGAAATCCCTAACACTTATTCCACAGTTCAGCCGTAAATAACTATCCATCATACCCTTCAGTTTAACCTCCATTATCAAGTTCATATTTTCATCAAATCTATGGCTAGCATACTTCATGATGACAGTCTGCAATTCACAGCATTTCAACAACAATAACGGGATTCAACAATCGCAGTATACTTCACATTTCAATGCTGACATAAAAACCAATAACCAAGCAAACAAGGACCCACAATGTAGAGCCATCTCTGGCCAATTCAAATTCCAATTCTTACCTCTGTGTTCACTGCAATATCTAGCAGAACAACCAATAGCAAAATGTGTCCTCAATCTCTAATCCTCTAGACAGTTTCTAAACAAAACAGTATCATCATCCCAACTAATTTAATTTAATCGGAGCCCATAATCAAAGTAATCTATCCCAAACAATTTCTTACCTTTGCTTAAATCCTCAGTGGTCAAGAGGAGTTTCCAATAAGCAACGCCTAACACTCTTCTCTTCACTCAAATACCACTGCACTCACCTTCTCATAGCAGGGAACACTCTTCATACCTTCAACGTTGCCAACCCCTGAGACACCCAGGCGAAGCTAACCTCTTATAGACGACTGGAGGGAGGAATAAGCTGAAAACTGCAATGTGGAAGAGGATAACCTGCTGCAGGTTGCCCAAATCAAGAAGAGAAGGTCCAACAACCCATCGCCACGTAGAAAGCCCTTCATTCTTCAGGGTAGACTGGACGTGATGCAGGGGAGGGCAGGTGGAGAGAGAGCTTATTAATTCCTTCCCAAAATCGGAAGAGAAAAGTGATTTTAAAATGGGTTTTCTGGAAATTTTCCGATGTTACGGACGAGTCGAGTCGTCTGCTGTCATCGTCTGAATTGTCCAGAATTTTGGACAGATTCATTCGGGCGCCATTTTGTTCCCGTCCGCATCGTCCAAATTGTCCAGAATTTAGGACAGATTCATTCGGACACCATGCCTTCTCGTCTGCATCATCCGCAGTGTTATCTGCAACACACCAGGTTTGAAACAGATTCAATCGGACGCCATGCCTTCTCGTCCGCATCATCCGCAGTGTCGTCTGCAACACACCAAGTTTGAAACAGATTCAACCGAACGCAATGCCTTCTCGTCTACATCGTCTGCAGTTGCCATAACGGCGTCCGCAGCCCAACACTTATGCATTTTTCCTAAGTTTTTCACAATTAGGTCATTTTCGCAAATTAACCCTCAACCTTCCGTGCACAACTTTCGCTCATCGTTGCATAATTTGACCAAATATTCGTATAATGAGATTATCCAAAATTATTATATTATCAATAAGGGAAATATATTTTTGAGGTATTACAGAAAGCTCACCAACAATGCAGACCCGAAGCTCAACCCTCCAATCCTCATCCATTTTTCTTCTCTGCATTTAATAACTTCCCCCCACTTTCGGCCGAGTGCAATTCCAACAAGAAGGAGTCCAACGTGGAAAATTTCACTCAAGGCAGCAAATGGCTCAACCCAAACCGCCAAACCGGGTTCCAGACGGATCTGGATCATAGCATCCGATTCGCGATCACCGGCAGCAACCCGACTGAAGCCAGAGATAGCCTAGCCACTGCGAAAATCACTGTTGCCATCACACCATGTCAACTTTCGATCAATAACACGTAAAGGAGAAAGAGAATCGACCAAGCTTACCTTAAAATCGTCGCTGGAAAATCGCAGCCCGTGAAGGTCCAGCCCCGATTCGTGATTTGCTATCCGACGCCGCCAGGGTTCGCACGCTGGGCAACGCCATCACTGTGCACGCCCGAGCTTGTCGTCACCATTTGTTGCCCGGTCTTCGTCTTTTTCGCCGTCGATCTCCCTTCACCCGATTCTTCCTCTCCCTTTCACGGGTTCTCTCCCTCGATCTCACTCCCTCTCCTTCTCAATTTTACCCTAATTTTCACATTCCCCCCTTTTCATTAAAATAAAACCAACTCACTCCTCACTTCCAGCGAACCAGGCCATGAACCGAAGCCAACCGAACCGGTTCACTTCCCCTTTTTTCCTTTCCATTCAGATTACTTTTTAATTTAAATCATCTTCTTACCCAATAAAATTTCTATTTAATAATTTAATTAAATTATTCTCAACCCAAATCAAATTCCCTATTTATTCCAAATATAGTTAAAAGATTAATAAAGGTCCAATTTAAATTTTCTAATTCCATTTTCTAAATTGATTTCTATCAATTAAAGCTCCAATAATTCTCCTAAATTATAACATAATGGTTATGTCCTTGCTAATACCCTAATAAATATCCGATAATTCAAAATATCCCCAAATTAATTTTCAATTATTCATAATAAATTCGGATATAAAAAGTTGGGGTGTTACATCATTGCCCTACAATCTCTTGCTGATGAGAGTTTTTCAATCTCAAGGTGTGCAAATTCCTGATTCGGTGCCCGAACTTCCCCTTCGTTCGGTGGATACTTATTCCGTGCACACATTGGCACATTTAGGTTGTACCATGGGTGATGATGGTGTGTGGGTGGCTAGAGCACCTAGGGCTGCCGTTCCAGCCCAAATATCGAGTTCCGATGATGATGACGACGCCTCAATACCCGATTCGTCTGCTTTAGCCGGCCCATCTATTCCTCCCTCTTCCTCCGGACCATCAGCACATGCCTCCTCCTCTTCTACCACTTATCCAGCTTCAGTTGAAGAGCGACTAGATTTATTGACAGACTGTTTCTTATCTTTTTAAGGTAAATGTCTCGCCTTTCACTCTGAGATTCGGGAAAAAATTCGCTTGCATCACGAAGAGAACCTCGCGTTTCAATCCGATATCCACTCAAAATTAGAAATACTTCAACGCAGAGTCACCGAAGTGTCGAATGAGATGTATGACACCCAATTCTTCAGTGAGCATAACATTCATCCTGAGTCCAATGATGTTCCTCCTATCCACGATGATGCTCCTCTTGCAGACACTCTTTAGCTTTAGTCTTCAAATTTTGTAAAATTATATTAACTCAATATTTTACTCTTTTAGCTTACCTTTAATCTTTGTCATGTATTTTGTGAATGGTATGTTCTGAATCATGTATCATATCTGTGAATTGTAAATACTCTTTTGGGTAAATTGTGAGCTTATGCAGGAAATTATGGCTTTGTTGGGGAGTGTATAAACAAAGGAAACCATGTCAAAATTTTTCAAAACTTCTCTATTTTTCTACATTTTTTTTGATAATGTCCAACGGGGAGAAGTGTAACATCCTGATATTTTTAAGTTGGATGATTATCGGGATATTACTAAGGACGTTCTAGGGCGTTAAGTTAGGAGTAATACCACTAATGTTTCCCTTGTTGACGCGATGTAATCGAATTATTGGAGTTAGGAGGACATTGCATGGCATATCTATACGTGTTATTTTATGATGCGTAGTTGTGGGGAAGATGTTATGAGATAGGAGTTAATGAGGGAAACGTGAGAGAAAACTGTCTAGGACGATTTCGGACGCCTGCGGAGGAGAAGAACGGCGTCAGCATCGAATCTTTTCAAGTCTGGACAGTTTCGGACGACTTGTTGCGGACAATGCGAACGAGAGAAGTAGTGTCCGTAGCGACTCTGTGCAATTGGGGGACTTACGGATGGGTGTTCCAGACGATGTGGACGCGAGCTGCTTTGTCTGCATCGACTCTGTCCAAATTTTGGGACAGTTCGGACGATCCATGCGGACGAGGACTGGCGTCCGAACTTGGACTGCGGATGGTACAGATAAACGTGGGGACGCCAACTTCCGTCTGAAGTCAGATTTTAGCCTACGGATTCTGGTCTTGCGGACGAGATTTAGTCGTCCGAATCATCGCAGAACTGTGATTTCAGAGATTTAAATTAGACAGAACAACGACCCTCAACCAATTAGAAACCGATCCCCCGACACCAAATCACCTTCCAGAACACGCGAGCCGACCGTCCCTGCCCTCCAGCCAGGTTTCTGCCTCCTCTAGGTGTGGGTTGCCTCCCCTTGGGTTAAACCCTTCACCTTGCCCCCCCTCCCCTCTCTTCAGTTCATCTTCTTCTGGTGAAGGAGAAGTCTGAGAGGGAGAGGGTGAGCTTCCTGTGAGTGGAGAGCTTCTGAGAGTGAACTCCTGAGTGTGGGAGCTTGTGAGTTGAGTGTTAAACCGTGAGGGAGTTGCTATGAAGCTTCAGTTACTGTGAAGAACCGTGGAGGCTTGGAGTCTTTGTTGTCCCTGTGTATTCTTCATCGAGTTAGGTAAGGAAATAGGGGTGCTTTGGCCATTGAGGCCCTACACCACAAGTGTGTGCGTGAGTTTAGTGTTAGTGTTCTTAAAATGTTTACTGCTAGTTGTTAAGTAGGTTGTTTGTCTTAAAATGCTCATTATTAAAATGCTTACTGCTAGTCGCTGAGTAGTTGTTTGGTAGATGATAATGATTCCTGCTGCATTCCTTGATGATTTCCTTGAATGTTCTTTCGTTGATTAGTTTGTGCATTGTATTCCATAAATTCGGTTAAGCTCTGCGATATCTCCTTTTGTTAATGTGTTCTGTTTCATTGTCTGTTAAGCAATACAAATGTATTGCTAGTAGTGAATGGATAAATGAAAAAGGAGTGATAAAGGATTAAAGCGTGAAACGAGAAATGCTCACTGTCTAATTACTTGTTGTTTAATTCCGTTGTTGTCATTATTTATGCACGTATGCTTATTCTCTAACTTGTTGTTACTTACTAAGCATGTAATTAATTAGGGTAATTAATAGCATGTTAATTGACTAATGAGTACCACATTAACGGAATTTCAGGTTCAATATATCAACTAACATGTTTAAGTGGTCAACTAACATGTTTAACTAGCCTGTGTAAATCAATTAACAACATGTTAATTATCTAGCGTAAGTAACTTGATTAGGAACTAAGCATGTTAATTAACTAACATGCTAATGTTAATCAATTAGAATCGAATTTACAATTATTGTTCAAGCATGTTAACTAACTAGGAAAATCATCTAATTAGATCTGAGCATAATTAACGATTAATGAATTAATCTAACAAGCATGTTTAGGGTAATTTAACTAATTCTGTAATCTAAGAATGCAAAGAACTAATGATGTGAATTGGGCATGTAACTTAACTAAGATAACGAACTAGAACATTTAACTTATGTCTCTTGAGCATGTAATGGACGAGGAAATTAACTAAGATACCTAATTAGGATGATAAATGTATTCAATTATTGAGCATGCAAATTAACTACTTAGGATAAAAATGGTACCCTGTTGAGCATGTAATTAATTAGGATAATTAACTAGACTATTAATGATAGCATGTTTTAATTAATTAGAATAAAAGCGTGCGTAATCAACTAGAATAAGAGTTACCAATTTTCAAGCATGTTTCCGTTATCCGTTGTCTAAGCATGTTTTCGTTAATTGTCGTTTAAAGCATGTTTCCATGTTTAGTTAGCTTAGTTAACGAGCATGATCGTAATTCATTGTATGTTTCATTACCGTTTCTTTACTGTTTGTTTACTTTCAATTACGGTTATTTATTATATTCGCAATTTCGATTATAGTTGCTTTCAATTACTTTAATTCAATGCACACTTCAATTACATAATTGATGCTTTACTTTTCTAAAGAGTAGAATGATAAAGAGGATGAAAGGAAAATGACGTAAACGAGAATGAGTTAAGGGTTTCATTGATTAAGTGAATGAATGACTTATGAATGCTTTTGTTATTGTTTTTCTTGTATTGCTTACGATTCCAGGTCCTTAGCAGGTTATTTTCCATTAAACCAAAGCATGATTTATTAAGTAGAATAAAAACATGAAATCAACGTAGGAGCATGTTAATAACTAATTAGAATAACTGCTCAGAAATATAAACGTAAAAAGCATGTAAATGGACTAGGAAGTTAACTAGACTAAAGAATTAAATAGCTAGAATGTTAATCTCATCTCCCTTGAGCATGTAAATTGGTTAGAGTAATTAACTAGACCGAGCATGTAAACAAGATTAGATGAAAGCAAGTAACCTACCTCGGATAATAAATTAGAATAATCACCTAGAATAATGAATGTAGGACGCATGTAAAATAACTAGGAAGCATGTAAAATGACTAGGAAATAAATTAGGATATGATAGTATGTTTTGACATCTCATTCTGTGTTTCGCTGTTTACGATTCAAGATTATGATCGTTCTCTGTATGTGCCTATTTTCGTTATTCCTTTTATGCGCTTTCAATTCATGTTACTTACAATTACTTTATATGCGCACTTCAATTCCTATTAAAGTTATGTTATATGCATTGTGCGTCATGTTAGGTTGAGATCATGTTAGTAGAAACCCAGTAGGGGGTACCCCCTCGGGGTGGTACCCACATGCACAAGTGAGGAAAATGCTAAGAACAAGAATGTTCGGGATGGGCTGGATACGCCCATCACCGAAGAAACCCTCCCGACAGGATACGTTGGGAGGGAAGAAACCCTGAAGGAGGGATACGCCGGAAGGGGAGGACCCTTGAAGGCGGGATACGCCAGAAAGGGGACGAAAAAGGGAGTTGGAGGGCAGATGGGTAGCGGAACTAGTCCGCGGCTAGGCGAAGCCCCCAACCATGACAGGAACGGGGACCTAGTCGCAAGTAAAGGGTTTAAGTTCGGTCAACTATTTCATCTCCTAAGAACCCTCCAATCTCCAGCTCGATGTACGAGTAAAGAACGAATGAAGAACAAACGTAATTAAAAGAATTGGTTTGGGTGGCCCCCATTCCAAGAAGAATTAAAGAGAGATATGCATAATTGTTTTCTCCATTTCCTTACTGGGAGAAAGCCCACGTCCTTACTTGTGGTGTAGGTACAAAACGACGAACAGATAATAAGTAGATGATGAACACGTAATGAAGCAGGGATGAATGATTTCGCACGCATGAGACTCGGGCTGAATAGGCAAAGAAAAAGAATGAATAAATGATTATAATCATATTAAGTTTATTGTTTTGCACTTCATTGTTTAGTTTATCCTTTAAACGATTTCTTTACGCTTCCGCCATGATTTATAAGTGTTTGTTTTACAACGCTTCTGCACATTTTATCAATTTGTTTTTATAACGAGTTTAAAGAAAGAGTCAGTAGCGATTCGTTTAGAGGCACTTTGATACGTTTTGTTTTAAAAAGAAAGAAATTTCAAATTTTTAGCATTTTCAAGGAATTACGAAAATCCGGGTCGTTACAAGGAGAATATGGATTTGTGCATAAAGATAGGGGAGAAACTTGATTTTAAACATGAATTCATCCATGGACTTTGTCAATTGGTACTTATTTGGTTTTTTAAGTTGGATAGCTCATAATTTTGTTTGATATTCTCTCAATTTATCCATATTGGTATTCTTATAGAGGGAGAGAACTTATAACTTGTTGATAATTGCTCTAAGGGGGAGAGCAAAGTTTTAAACTTAGATTATATCTCCAATAATCTCATAGAATTTTTTTCGGTCAAATTAATTATGGAGATTGTCTTTTAGTTTATAATGTTATTTCCCTCAAATAAGTTTATATGCGTAAAGACAAAAAAAGGGGGACAAATTTTTGATTCGATATTGTATGAATGTGGCTGTTTTCTATTTGGTATACTATCTTTAGCCACTCATTGAGATTGTCTTTGGATTCTAATGCTTAATTCTCTCACATGTGTGTGTATGCTTGACGACAACGAGGGATCATTTTTTTTGTGGAAGTGTGGTTGCATCAAATTGGATTTTAATTTTGACCACATGAAATTTACATTGACTGTTTTTATTGTGGATTCTTCATTTAGTATCTCCATTTATAACCACAATTTGAACATTGAATCTTAATGTATGATTCCCTCCATGGTTTGCTTATTTGCACAATTCTTTGAAAAAGGGGGAGATTTTTTTTAAGCAATTATAGAACGTTTTGTTTTGAATATTGTCTTGAGAACATATTGAATTCTATTGCTAATTCCCTCATTATATTCATGTTGGTAATGTTAACGGGGGAGATTTTTTATTGAATAATCTTGATAATTTTCTTTGATAAGATTCTTGGTTGGGTTTCGACTTCCCTCCCCTAGGAATTCTTTTTTATTATGACAAAAAGGGGGAGAAAGGTGTAAGTTGTGATATATGGTAGGGGGAGAAATTTATTTATGTTGTAAGTATATTTTAGGGCGCGAAAGATGTATAACAGAGTTTAGTAGCATGTTGCATGAAATTAATGGATTGATAAATTGCATAACTAAATTGGACAAATCTAATATGCAATATTTATATGCAAATGCTTAGTTTTATGATAGAAAACTTATTGGATTTTGTCATCATCAAAAAGGGGGAGATTGTTAGCTTTTTTGTTAGGCTAAGTTTTATTTTGATGATGACTAAAATGTTAGATTAATTTAATAAAATCAATAAGTTGTGTTTTGCGTTATTCGAATATTATTCTTAATATTTTATAATAATATTTATATTCGTGTTTATTGGAAATATCTTCAAAATGAGTATTATTAATGTTCTAACAAATTTATCTAAGTCCATGTAGTGAATACATATTGTTTCGGGACTTAGGAAAATCAAGAAGGTGAAAAAAGAGCAAAGGGTCAATGAAACAGGCACAAAGGGTCGACCCTGTTATGCATTTACCAACGGTCGACCGCAAAATGAACAGATTGCTCCAGAGTTTCTGCACGAAGGAAAGGGTCGACCTCACGGTCGACTGAACAATGGAAGATTGCCACAACGGTCAAATCTCAACGGTCAGAACTCCAACGGCTAATAAAAGGGTCGACCGTTTAGGACATAAGGTCGACCTCTTGTGCAAAGTTTATAAATAGAGGATCACTCCAAGCTCACCACAACTAACGATCGAATATTTGAGGCGCAGCCCTGCTGCAATCAATACTTGGATATTACCCACTGTGAGCTATAATTGTAAATCCAATTCTCCCCACACTTTGACTTGAGAGTTATATTTGGGAGAATTCGGATTAGTTATATTGTGCGTTAATTTCTGATTCCATTATTATTGTGCTTGATTGTAAAGGGTGATTCCCTACTAATTTATCACATGAGGGTGATAACCCAAAACACTCATAGGCTAGATTGAACGCCCGTAAGTTCAATCATTGGGTGACGCCCCGCAATAGTCAATTCAAGGGTGAATCCCCGCAATAGTCAAAGGTTAACGACCTTAAAATTAGTCAAAGGTGACGCCCCGCTTAAGAGTCAATTTGTAAATGGTTTTATTGGCACCCGTAAGTCCAATTGCTTAGTGTATCTCCAAGTGGAACTTGGAGCGCGGACGTAGGCGAGTTTGTCGAACCTCGTAAACAAATATCGTGTACACTTCTCTATCCGGAGTTTCTGCACGAAGGAAAGGGTCGACCTTACGCTAAATTCACCCTCCACCCCCCCTCTCTCTATAGGCGTATATCAATCTTACACCTTCACCCCTGTTTCTACCGACCTTTTCCATCCAAGCTCTCTCGGTTCCGACTCTCTCCCTAGAAGACCTCAAGAAGTTTGCCACCGACTAGGCCATCGAGTATGTCAAGAACGAGATGGTCCTTGGCCTACACACTGACTCCATCGCCGCATTTGTGGTGTCTAAAATCGGGGAGCTTCTCAAAACTAATCAATTGAACGACATTGTTGGAATTCCCACCTCCAAACGCACAGAAGAGCAAGCTCGCCAATTGGGTATTCCCCTCTCGATTGTTGACGATCACCCACATCATCCATATCAAGAGGACAGAAAAATCACAAAGAGAACGAAAAGAAGAAGAACATACGGGAAGCAAAAGTCGAGTAGCGAGGGGAGGTGAATGGTGTCACAGAATCCGCAGATCAACAACGCAGACGTATCAAATCAATGCGAGGGAGAGCATGTAATTTGAGAGAGAACACCGTACTCGCAGGCGATAGACACAACTGGCGTCGTCTGGCAATGGTGAAGTAGAAGAAAGAGCAAGTGAGAGAGATGAACCGTGAGATGCACAAAATGGAGGGTGTAGATGATGCCGTACATTACTTCAAAGTGTCAGATATAAAAAATTAAATTTAAGGGTGCTAATTAAAAAGGCACCCAAATTTTAAGATATTAGATGATAATTACCTTATATTTTAATAAAATTAGTGTTTATTTTTATTTTGTAATTTAATCAAAACCGATTCCAAAGCTTAAAAACCCCTTGCTAAGTTGGACTCCAAAATGGGTCCCTGCCCGCCCTTAGTAAAGCGGACAAAAGCTTGGAACTGCTAATTTCTTCTGCAATTCCCTATTTAATGCGTTTATCACTCTGCTCGAAGCACCGAAATGTAATACAAGTTCAATTTATATGTAGACACGTTATCATCCCACCCATCGTCATTCTTCTCTCCCTCCTCTCTCTCTCTCTCTCTCTCTACAAAATTCCTTTCGCACCGTTTCTCTCTCCTCAAAACACCATCTTTGGTTGTAGCAGCCATGGCTGTCCTGCTCTGCCTCCTTCTTCTCTTGCTCTTAACGGGTTATTCAAGTGAGCAATAGACCAACTATTCTCTCTCTTAATTCATGTTTGTTTCTCGAGAAAATGAAAGAAAATAACCTCAAGAAGAAGCTCCAGTTTAACTTACGTTTTGTTTCTGGTGCAAAGGTTCTACCTACTGCGTTTGTGAAGATGGAGTAAGCCCTCAAGCTCTGCAGAAGACGCTGGATTACGCCTGCGGAGCTGGCGCTGATTGCTCTCCTATCCTTCAGAATGGCGCCTGCTACCAGCCCAACACCGTCAAAGATCACTGCAATTATGCTGTGAATAGCTACTTCCAAAACAAGGGTCAAGCCCAAGGCTCCTGCGATTTCGCTGGCACCGCCGGCCTCGCTCAAACTCTCTCTTGTGAGCTTCTTTTTACCGTCCTTTCTCGACCAGTCAAAAAATTTAGGACAGTAACTTTATGTGTCGCTTATTCATTATTCATTAGTCATGTCCAATTATTCTGTCACGCCCATGATGTCCAAGAGGACTCTAATTTGATCATTAGTATAGCTCTACAGCCTTGTCAAGGGGCTCTTCAATGCTTTTTATATTAACTTTCATTGCCATTTTCTCATCTTTCTTTATGTCATCTCTCTAAAATCCTTCTTTTTCCTTTTCTCGGGACAAAAATGATCAAACAAAATTATGCATGGAGCAAGAAACCCTATTCTTACCCACGAGAGTTCTCTACTTAAATAGATATGGTTGTCTTTCATTCTTCTTCTTGCAATTTGCGTTAATTATTACATACCAGTTGACTGTTGTTTGTTTGCAGCCATTAGTTCAGGTTGTGTTTATCCTTCCGGTCCAACTTCCAGGTACATTGTTTTTTTGTTTTGTTTTATTAAGTGTCTTTTTGGCTTGTTTTATAACCTCTAATAACTCAATTACGCAAATAATTTGGTCTATGCGCACATTTTATGAAGCCTAATTATGTGATGATGCATTCAATCATCTTCGTGTTGAGATTATGTTAAATATTTTTCTTCCGTGTTTCAGCAATGGCGGATCAACGACGATGACTCCGACGACCAACCCTTCTCCAACCACAACTCCAATCACAACTCCATCCATTCCGCCACCGCCTCCGACATCTACAGCCCCAACCACCATCCCTTCAGTGTTTGGCTCCGGAATCAGCCCCACCGGCAGCGGCACCACCACCACCACGAACTTCAACGACACCGCCGCTGCTTCCCCTCTAGTTTTACCAACAAACCTCTTCCACGCCCAAGCTCTAGCCTTCCTTTACTTTTCCTTATTTATATAAATTTATGAACAAGTTCAGCAATCAGTCCGAGTTGATTAAGATTGAAAAAGAAAGATCGAATCCCATAAATCTTCTGGAGTTGGAAATTAGTGGCTTGCTGTTCTTCATGGGAATCTTTCTTTCCACTTTTTGTGCTGTTGATAAAGCCATGGAATTTGATTCTTCTGGTAGCTTTTCCACCGCGCTGTTCTTTATGGGTATGTGTAGGCGATGAACAATTTTCAAAAAAGTTGGAACCTTTGCTGTTTTATGTACAGGTGGATCTTCCTAAATTATGCGCCCAATCATTTAGACTTGTTAACAAGTGGAATTGAAGATCAAACTTAGGAGCTTAAGGTATTCAGGTCATTTAAGTTTATTTTTTTCTAAATTGGTTAGAGAAGTGATGGCATTTGAAAGGGTATACATCTTATGGCTTATATATTTATTTAAATATACTCTAATAAATTATAATTAATAGCTATAATAAAGGGTGCATAATGAAGCATGTACATTCCATGCAAGTGTTTAGACATTAGAAAAATGATTAATGCTACGTTTACTTTCCACTTTTACCTTTTAATTTTTACTTTTCACCTTATATTTGGTGTAATTAATATGATAAATTACAAATAAGTAATTAATTGAAGTAAGAAGTAACAGATAAAAGTAGAGGAAAAATGTACATTGCTCTTAGAAAATAACAAGCCTAATGTATGTGACACCTACTAAAGGTATTTTATTTTATTTACTATGAAACAAACATTGAAATATTATTTTACTCGCCATTGACACAAATGGACAAGTCCACAACACTTTGGTAAATTCCAAAGCGACATTAAAATAAATTTAAAAAAAAAAAAGAGATTTTGACCCGAAAAACAACAAAATTAATATGACTATAAAGTTATGAAAAAAATAAACACGAAAATAGTGTGAGATATAATTTATCATTTGGACGTATAGTTTTGGTATTACATATTATAGTTATCATTAAGTCCAACTTAGAGTATCTAATAATAATGTTGGTTGGGCTTTAATGTGAGGATACCATTTTAATTCTCAATTTTATAATGGGTAAAATGCAAATTGTGTGAACTATATAAATATGGGTTATCAATTCATTAAAATAGGGGCGTGAGAGTTGAGATGCACATGGCGTTACAGATAGATTTCGGCCACAAGCAATATCAAATTTTAGCCATTGGCAATACATATGAGAGATCTAAAAACTGAATTTCAAGCTAAGCAGTCATGATGTTTTTGAGACAAAAAAGAATTCTGAAACTAAGGAAAACAATAAAGGAACTTGAAGACTGAAGAGTGATTTTGTTCTTCAACTCCATGTGCATCTCATACCTCTATTTTAACGAATTGATAACGGCAATAGCATTGGACGATAACATCTCAAACTTTGAGATGTCAGTTTGAAAATTTAAAGACTAGAGTGTTAGTTGAAGGGACTTTTAAACTTTAAGTGCTAAATTGATAATTACCCTTATATTTAAATACTTATCGTTTATGCGGTTATTTATTTGTAGATTTTGACTCTATCTAAAATTATTTTATGAATAAATAAACAAGGAAAAATGACAAATCAACCACTAAATTTTTTTTTGCTAATAAATTAACCACTAAACTATGGAAAATTGACAGAGTAAACACCGCAGTTACGTTTTTCGTTAAATAGCGTTTTCGTTCCGCGACGGATCATCGTTGATCCACAGCTAATCGTCATAGTACATAGGTTAAATTGTTAATCCGCAGATGATCATCATCGATCTGCAGAAGATCATCATAGTTCAGTGGTTAAATTATTAGTGATTGACTTGAGTTGTCAATATGCGGAAGATCATCGTCGATCCGCAGCGGATTGTCTGCAAATAAAAATACTATTTATTGTCTTATTCGTAGAAAAACACAGACAATATAAATAAATTGTGATTCTCCCATTGATTGTAAAACAATTCTAAATCATCCGAAAAGTAAATCATTAATATTCTTTTATAAAATCTTCTAAATTATAAAACTAGAAATCTTTTAAATCTATTTTTTTACAAAATCCAAAATTTTCTAAATCTATTATCTATATATATTAACTCTTTTTCACTTAAAGTCTTTTTAAAAATCACAAGTTCTTTTAATATTTTTTATGGGTATTTATTTTTTTCCACTGTGATTTTCAGAAAATTAACGGCAATGTTCATGGCAGCGATTTCTTATAGTTCAGTAGTTAAATTATTAACAAAAATAGTTGAATTATTGACTTATCATTGATTACAAAGTATAATGGTTGTTCTGTCATTTTCCCAATAAACCAATTAAATTTTAGGTCTATCATAAAATTCATTGCGAAGCATCTATATTTCCCTCGCCCCCTATCGTTCCCAATCGGCTTGGTTCTCGTCTCGTACTTCCATCGGAAATGAATCGCACTATCTCAATTGACACTCGATTCAGCTCCAGCATGCTACTACGGCAGATTTCATCTTTGAAGACGTCTATGGAATTCTGAAATCTCTTGTTCTGCTGCCATAGTTATCTTGAGCGAAGCGTTCTTCAGAGGTGCGGACGGGAACGGCGAAAAGTTTTGGTCGGAGAATGTGGAGGAAAAGCCTCGATTTGGTTTCGCAGAGATCTTTCTCTTCCGCCCATGAAACTCCTAGCCTTTACTCTTTTCTTCAATCCTCTCTTTTTGCAGTAAAGAAAACTCCGCTATCTTCTTCTGACGCTATTAACCTCAGTAAGGATTCAACCCCTCAATCCCTAACCCCTGAACGTATCACCGCCTTAGAGATTACTCTTCAGAAATCCCTCCTCACGAACGAAACAGACGAGGCATGGAAATCCTTTAAGATCCTCACGACTAGCTCTGCTTTTCCGAGTAAGTTCCTTACGAATTCCCTCGTCACCTATTTATCCTCGATAGGAGACACTCACAATTTGAAAAGAGCTTTTGCATCTGTGGTATATGCGGTAGAAAAAAAACCTGAGATGATAGAATTTAAAACTATTGAGACTCTGCTGAATTCTATGAAATGTGCTAAGACTGTCGCCCCTGCGATTTCTTTGATTAAATGCATGTTCAAGAATAGATACTTTATGCCTTTTAGTGTTTGGGGAAAGGTTTTTGTTGAAATATGTAAAGAGAATGGTTCCTTTGTTTCCTTTTTACGAGTTTTTGAAGAGAATTGTAGAATTGCTTTGGAAGAGAAGTTGGATCATATGAAACCGGACCTGGGTGGTTGCAATGCAGCATTAGAGGGATGTTGTCGTGAGCTTGAATCTATTAATGACGCCGAGAATATTGTTGAGAAAATGGCAATTTTCAGAGTTAGGCCCGATGAATCTAGTTTTGGTGCTCTGGCTTATTTGTATGCATCAAAGGGGCTCAAGAAAAAAATAGTTGAATTAGAAGATTTGATGAATGGACTTAATTTATCAAATAGGAGGCTGTTTAAGAGTGAATTAATTAGTGGATATCTAAAGTCGGGCAATTTAGATTCTGTCTCAGCAACTATTTTGTGTAGTTTAAGAGAAGGATGGGAAGAAGATTCCAATTTTGAGGAAGAAACATACTGTGAAATTGTGAAGGGTTTTCTTCAAAATGGAAATATCAAAGGTTTGGCTGCCTTAGTTATTGAAGCACAAAAGCTAGAGCCTTCAACAATGGCGGATAATAAATCTATTGGATATGGGATCATTAATGCTTGTGTTAGCATTGGAGTTACAGATAAGGCTCACTGTATTCTAGACGAAATTAATGCTCAGGGAAGTCCTCTAACACTTGGTGTCTATTTGCCAATATTGAATGCTTACTGCAAAGATCAACGAACAGCTGAAGCTACTCAGCTGGTGATGGATATTAGCATCTCTGGCCTTGAGCTCGACGTGGCTAGCTTTGACTCTCTAATAGAAGCCGCAATGTCAAACCAAGACTTCCAGTCTGCTTTCTCTTTGTTCAGGGACATGAGAGAAACAAGAAAACCTGATTTGAAAGGAAGTTACTTAACTATAATGACTGGCTTAATGGAGAATCAACGTCCTGAGTTAATGGCAGCATTTTTAGATGAGGTCGTTGAAGACCCTCGTGTTGAAGTTGGAACACACGATTGGAACTCTATAATTCACGCTTTTTGTAAAGCTGGGCGGCTCGAAGATGCAAGGAGGACTTTTAGAAGGATGATATTTTTGCAGTATGAACCAAATGACCAGACATATTTATCTCTAATAAATGGTTATGTATCTGCGGAGAAATATTTTAGCATTTTGATCTTGTGGAATGAAGTTAAGAGAAAGATTTCGACAGATAGGGTTAAAGGGATTCAATTTGATCCAAACTTGGTTGATGCATTCCTCTTTGGCCTGGTTAAGGGAGGTTTCTTTGATGCTGTGATGCAAGTTATAGAGAAATCTCAGGAGATGAAAATCTTTGTAGATAAGTGGAAGTACAAGCAAGCATATATGGAGACCCATAAAACGTTAAAAATTGGAAAAATGAGGAAAAGGAGTTTCAGGAAGATGGAAGCTTTAATTTCTTTCAAGAATTGGGCTGGTCTAAATAGTTGAATATACAAATTCCTCTTATGTTTGATGAGTTCCACCATAACGTGATTCTTTTTACCATAGATGAAGGTTCTTTTACTCAGAAATGTTCGAATACAGTGCCTGCAAATGCATATTGTCCTTGATCGGGTGTTGAAATGCTTGATTTCTTTGGTGAGTTGGTCACATCCTCGCTTCTTCATAGTGCAGATCGATGGATATTCAGTTGAAAGGAAGTGGTCAACGAGAATATAGACCTTTCTATTGAACAATTTCAACTTCTTGAGAAGCTAAACATCGAAGTTTCTGAAGGATGTTCACTGGCTTCTGGCAACTTGATTGCCGGTAGTGGTGGAAGCAAACACCTAGCACGCTTGATCATAAAAAAAAACGGACATTTTGCTTCCAATTTTTGAGAAAAATCTCCTCTTTTTCTTTTATGGATTTACAGCAATGAGATCAATACAGAGCTGATGTAGAACTCCAGTAGTTGAAGAATTCTTTAATGGACGATTGGTTCAAGTGACATCCAAATGTTAATTGACGTTTATGCGATTGTTTGATCATACTTGACAGGGAGAGGGACTTGGGGAGCTGGAGATTGTTTGCTTGATTGGTGAGTGAATGGAGAGCTAGAGTTTGTGTTGGATGGTCGAATGGTAGATTGATCTAGAAACTAGAATCAATTTTAAAAATGGTGTTGGCAACTTCTAGAGTTTCACCTCTGAGCCGTCAAACAACATTTAGCATCAGATCCCATTCTTCGATCCGGCTCAGCCAGGCCCGTTCTTTTGCACCCTTATTGTGTCTTTCTTCGTAAAAATTAAAACAAGAACTGAATCTCTGGTTGTTAAAGTAGCAGAAGATTGAAGTGAGACAAAATGACCAGTTCCTCTAGTTTCATGGAGTTCATCCATCCGCAATGTCCCTCAACAGTGCATGTCTTTCCCAATGTAACTCACTATTCGTTGTTAACATTACCTATATCTGAATTTCTATTTTCTTATATCTTCACTCCAGTGTTTGTTTGTATTGTTGCCGTTATTGCAAATATGAACACCATTTAAACACGTGCATCTCTACTGATTTATGTCTTTGCTTAAGAGTTTAATACATGCATCAAAAATCATGCTCGGCAAAAGACTGATCCCGGACCGTAAAATGGCTCAACATTTATCATATTTGACAGCCCCCTTTTGTGTTTAAAGGGGGTGGAAAAGATAGAAACCAAAAACAAAGAGTTAATTACAAAAATGAGGAGGAATTAGGGTTAACAACAATATGCCTAAGTGGGTGAGCCACGTCTCCACCACCAGCATGCTTCACAAACTCCGCCGGGGAAAGAAAAGTACCGTGGCAAACACACATTATCCTCACCTCCTCCCCCTTCCCGTATTTGCACAGAATTCCTTCCACTCTTCTTCCGCTCGGGCCGTCTCCTACTGTGAATACGCACGGCATGTCTTCCACTAAATTCGTCCCGCTTTCTTTCCCTGTTCCTCCCTCTCCGCTGCTTACACAGTCCGGCTTACATGGTGAGTCATTGGTCCTTTCTTTCCAGGTTTCGTTTCCGGCCTCCTCCTCGCCTTGTTCTCCCAGCATTGGATTGGTTGACCAGATTCTTGCTTCCCCATGCCTGCTTGATCCTGCAATGCGAACAAAAGTAATGAAAAAAAGCTTGAAACTAATCCTCATAATAATTATTCTTAAATCTTAAACCTTCCCCAAAAACTTGTCTCCGTTGTGAATACTCGCTTGTTAAACTAAGTATAACTTTGATTACTTGTTTAACTCAATGAAAAAGTTTGACATCATCAATATGTAACTGAGAAAGTGAAAATTCAATGGCACTACTCTCGTTAGTTCAAAAATAGTTCACTGCTTCTCATTTTAGATGGTTTGTCACGGGGAATCATCCATTCCAAGTAACCTATTGAGCATACTCAAAACAACTTTCTCACTTCTTTTTCCCCATAAATCTCGACGATTCTCAATGTGCTTTTAGCATTGTCATTTGGGAAACCAGTCGAGAAGTAAAGGCCATAGCAATTTCTACCATCATTTGATCGACTTCCCAACAATTCATAGTCAGGTAAGTTCCAAAACAAGCAATTCCCTCTACCATATTAGTCTTGTCCAACGAGTAATGTTTCTTTCTTCAAACATTTGAGACATGCTACGCGCATTTCGGCCAATTTACGTCCATCTCGACTAGTCCTACTTAGTCGTAGAGTTAATGAATAACATTTCACATTTACCAAATGATGTTTGAATTCAGCAAATCCAACGCTAATTCTCAAACAATTGTCACCCCAAAAGATGTTTAAAACCAAATTTGTAAACTCTTGAATGAAAAATGTGATACCTTGAAGAGGTTTGCTCTCCAATTCCGACATCCCCGACGAGCTCCCAGCCTGCGACTCCGCGGATCCTTGCGCAACGGGCCGACCCCCTCCTCCGCCACCGCATCCAACCGGAAAACCACCTTTCCCTTTTTTTACCACATCCACAATTTCACCAAAAAGAGCTCGTTTAGCTGCAGCCGCCATCCGATTATTCTGGTGCCCTGTCAATCCCTCCTTGTTTTCCTCCGCCAGTGATATTTCCTTCTTTTTCCAGAAATTCCCCGTTGCACGGCCCTCGATTTCCGGCCTGTCCTCCTCAAAACACCCACGGGAACCCGCCACAAGGCTCTCCTTGCACCGCTGCTTTTCCGACCTCCTCCTCTTCGCCTCCATTCTTCTCAAAGATTGCAATTCCTTCCTCTTTCTCCACTCCTCCTCTGTCTCTGTCGGAAGTGACGACGTCCTCATAAGCGCCGGAAAGGCCACCATCGGCGGATTCAAGGCCTCGTCACCTCTCATTATCGTTATCGTACTGGCAATCGACGATGAACGGGTCAATTTCTTGGCATTTTTGTCCACTCCAAATCGACCACCCAATGAAAGCCCAAGACTCAGCTCAACATCCTCAGATTCTTCGTCTTCCTCAGCCTCCCCGAATTCAGATTTCTGCGAAGTACTGAAAATAAACCTCTGCAGTAGATGTCTCGGGTAATTTTCTGTTCGAAGAGACAAGCTTTCTATCCCCTTTCTTCTTCCTTCGTTTCCTTCACCCATACTTGGACAACGATCAAGAAAAATTTATTTAAAGAAAATCATAAACGCAGAAGAAATCAAAACGTTTCTTCTAACTACCATCTACCAAGAAAATTATTGAAAGCCATAGAAAAAAATGAGTTGCAGAGGAGGATGAATGATAGAAGGAATAGAAAACAATAGCAACGAAGAGAGGAAGAAATGTGGAAAGCTGTGTTTTGTTTTCCTAAGGTGCTCCTCCTCTGAATAACAAAGGAAAAACAAAAAAAAAAGTTCAGTATCCCGACAATACCCTTGTGGTTATAGCAAAAGATGACCCGATGAGGGGACATTTGGCAGGAAGAGGAGCTACAGATGACACGTGGCAGTATCTGACAGAGTCTTGGTTTTGTCCTTTTGGGGTCTCTTGGCTGGAACTTGGTGTGAGGAAACGTGGCATAAAAACGACAAAGAATTTCCGCCACGTGTTCTTAGAATGGATACCTTTCTGTTTTTATTCTGCCTTTGCTGCTGTTATTTCTTTATCCATAAATATAATTATCTAATTTTAAATAAATAAAAACAAATTAACTACCATCCTTTTATAAGGGTGGGCAAGAACCGACGAGAACCGAGAACTAGATCTAAGTTCAGTTCTGGTTCTCAGTTCCTCAAATGGGTGATAATTGATTCTCGGTTCTTTGGTAACTTATCGGTTCTGGTTCTCGGGTATTTGGGAGAAGAACTGAGAATTACTTACTTTCTAACCCTAACCCGCATCCCCATTCCCTGATTTTCTGCAACCTGTTGGAAGGAACCGAGAAGAAGGCGACGACCTGACGACGACGACGACTACGAAGGTGCGTGCGATGACGACAGAGAAGCTACGACGACGAGTGACGACAGAGAAGCTGCGAGCCTGCGACGAGCACTGCGAAGCTGCGAGGACGACTGTGAAGCTGTGCGACTTCGATTCTGCTCCTCTGTTTGATTTATCCTCTGTTTACAATCTATTTGATTTCTCCTCTGGTTATGTATAGATTATAGTTTACAATCTGAAGATACATTTTATTGTCTAGTTTTTGGAGAGTATTGCTCAGTTTTTGGAATGCACAGGAGGGAACTGAGAACCGATTATACCGATTCTGCTCAGTTTTTACAATCTATTTGTTACTTGAGGTAAGGATGCTTCGGGGCTCTTTTATAGCATTTCCATAAGGCAGTGATTTATATTGGGGCTAAAGGTGGATGTCTATGGTTATAAGCTTTATCAAATTGACTTTTCAAGAATGATGTTGATCATTCAATCTGTGTGTTTAAACTAAACCATTGATATTTGCTCATTTCTTTCAATCTAATGGAACTTATGTGTGGTTGCAGGACGAGGTATTGACAGCAGGATTTGGACAGAAGGGTCATGCTGTGGGAGATATCCCTGGAGTTAGATTCAAGGTTGTGAAGGTATCTGGTGTCTCACTTCTTGCCCTCTTCAAATAAAAGAAAGAAAAGCCCAGGTCTTAGATTTAAATCTTAATTTTGTTCCACCGATATTTTTGTTCGCATGTAGTGCTTATTTATCAAGAGCCTTGTTCCTTCGGATTTCTAAAGTCTGCCAACTATTTCAAAGAACATCTAATTTTGAATTTTGTTGTTATTTGCTTATATGCACTGGTTTTCATACAGCTACTGGACAACATGTCCTAAATAAGGATCTAATCATTCCTTATTCGCTCATCTACTCTTTATCTAATGGTTGGTTTAGTGGTTTTCATGGAGTGTGTATTTAGGCAGGAAAACAGCAAGGGGATGAACTGAGAACTGCGGGTTCCGGACCCAGAACTGAGGTAGGTTCCAGGTTCGGTTCCGGTTCCCATCGGTTTCGGGTTCGGTACAGACTTCTCGGAACTGAGAACCGACTATTTGGTTCCGGACGGTCCGGAACCGGACCCAAAACCCGAAATGCCCACCCCTAATCCTTTACTATCCTTTACTATTAATGATAAATCAATTATCTTTTTTTCTAATAATTTAACCATTAAATTTTAAAAAATTGTCACCACAAACATTACAGTTAACTTTTTAAAAGTCACAATACAAAAAAATAAATTACCCATAGAAAAAAATAGAAAAATTCGTGATTTTAGAATAAATTTTTAATAGAAAAGAATTAATATCCATAGAGAATAGATTGAAAAGATTTTGGAATGAATTTGTAAAATAATAGATTTAGAAAATTTTGAATTTTATAATTTAGAAGATTTTGTAAAAGAATGTTAATGTTTGTAATTTTCAGATGATTTACAATTGTTTTACAATTCATAGAAAAATCACAGTTTGTCTGAGTTTTTGTATGAAGAAGACAAAAACATTGAATTTTTTTATTTGCAGACGAACCGCAACGGTTTGACGACAAACCGTAGAGGTTCGTCGTCAAGCTGCAGTGGTTCGTAGTCAAGCCGCATCGGCTACGGGTGTCAGAATTGGTGAAACCGCCGCGATTGGTAGTCCTTTAAACTCTTTAACTTCAAATGACCTTAACTTTAGCTACGAGTGTCAGAATTGACTCCATAAGATATCAAATCGAATATCTCTCAAAGATCTACGATGTATCGTTTGGTTTCTTTGCGATTCACATTTCTCAGGCCTAAAATCACTCGTTTAAGCCCTTAAATTTGTGATCAAAGATTTTAGCCAAATCACGAGTGACAAATTGGTACAGTTTCACGACAAATCGATGCGGTTTCATGACAAACCGCTGAGGTTTGTTGTCAAACCATGACAGTTTCATGACAAACCACTGCGGTTCGTCATCAAACCGCGGTGGTTTCACGACAAATCGCTGCTGTTCATCGTCAAACTGTCGCGGTTCGTATCAAAGCGTTAACGACAAACGTGCAGCAATGTTAGCAGCGCCATTTTTTCATATTTTAGTGGTTTATTTGTTAACAAAAAAAGATGATAGTTGATTTATCACAAATAACAAAGAATGACGGTTATTTTTTCATTTTCCCGAAAATGTATGATGGGTCTTTTGTCTTATTATCATTATTCTTATACTAAGAGCAAGCTCCATGCTATTTTTTTTTTGAGTCAACATAGTTTCAAATAAAGTTTTAATGTGAGTTACTTTGTTTAAATGTATTAGTGTAATTATATATTTAATTGAGTTAATTTGGAATATTTTTAGAGTGATACTCTAGGAGATTTTCAAGAACATAGCTCTTGACAAAAAAGACGAAGACGTGGGACACATTCCATTAATAATTATTTATAAAAAGTCAGTTTAATATTTTTTTTCAAAAAATATAGGATAACCAGCCTTTAGAGATGACAAATGATTCGGCCAAGTCGTGCTAAGCTTAAAAACATTTAGCTTATCGAGCCTAACGAGCTTGTCTAATAAAATTTTCAACTCAAATCAGCTCACAAGCCATGACCTAAATGAGTTGAATCGGGCTGACTAAATGAGTCTAATTAGTCACAACGAGCCAAATTTTACGAGCCAAACAAACATAAAATGTTTTTGATTTATATCAATATAACGTATATTTTTTAAAAATTTAGTTATTATAATTATTATGATTATTTATTATTATAATGTTAAAATATAATAGTTACTCATCTAATAAATAAAATTGTTTTATTAATATATAAAATTGTAATGACCCGAATTTTCGTAAATCTTTTAAGATGCGTGAAAATTTGAAAATTTTCTTTTTAAAACAAATCAGAGTGCGCCTAAACCGGATCGCTACCAACCGTTCGTAAAACTCGTTATAAAATCCCTATCAATGAAACTATGTGAAAGCGTTGTAAAATCATTTATTTAAAACATTAAGGAAGCGTAAATAATTTACTAAAAGAACTAATTTATTAATTACACTTAGAAAACTTAACTTAATTAAAACTATTTTTTTTTACCCTTTTTATGTCTGGCTAGCCACGAACTCCCTTGCGCGTGTAAATCCATCATCCTCTGCTTTTATTGTTTGTTTATCTTTTCGTTACTCCTAGTTTGTGCATTGGTTTCACGTACAATACCTACACCTATACGACAAGCAATAGTAAGCCCAAAGGCTTAGTAAGGAAAATGGTTACTGCAGTTATGAAATGCCTCTCTTTAGTCCTTGTCGTTAAGCCATTCGTTCGATTATTACTTCCTATTAGCCATTCATTCGATTATTACTTCCTATTAGCCATTCATTCGTTTGTCGAGTTAGTCTCCTATGTGCATACTCGATGCTAGACTACAACTAGCCTCATGTGTGCATACTATTTGCCAGGCTAGAAACTAGTCTCTTGTGTGCATACTAGCTGCCAGGCTACACTAACCTCTTGTGTGCATACTAGCTGTCAGACTAGACCCGTCCTCCCTATTATTCTATCATTCATTCTTACATTTTTCTCACTCATGCATGCGTTCTATTTCTTTCTATCAGTGTGATGCATGACCATACATTCTCATCCTATCATGATGCATGATACATTATAACATAACATTATTAGAAATTGAAGTGCGCATATAAGTAATTGAAAGCAAAACTGTAATTGAAAGTGCATATAATAAATGAAAGCGCATATAATAAACAACGATAATTGAAAGCACATAACATAAAACAATTATAATTAAAAGCGCATACAGAAAACAAATATGATATCGAATCTAAACAGCGAAAAAACAATAACCAAACATGCTCAGGAAGATAAGATAATTATTCTAGTGTTTTAGTTCTCTAGCCTAGTCAACTTCCTAATCCATTTACATGCTTCCTACATTTATTATTATAGGTAATCGTCCTGGTTAGTATCCTAGGTGAGTTACATGCTCAATTTCAAATTACATTAACCAAGTTGGTTATCCTAATTAATTACTCTAGTTAATCAATATGCTCAAGAAAATGATTAACAACTATTTATTGCATGCTTGAGTTGATTAACGATTAACTAATTTGATTAGCAAAGCAAATAAACGTGCTAGTTCGTTGTTGCTTAAACATGCTCAAGAATCAATTGGATTAGTCATTAATTAAACATACTCGAAGAGTTAATTAGACATACTAAGTATGGTTAACCCACTAGTTCTTTACTTAGTTAATTAACATGCTAATTATTCTAGTTAAGTTAGTTAATTAACATGCTTGTTTAGTTAATCATTCTAGTTAGTTGGCTACTCTGATTAATTGTTATGTATCAAGACAAAATCATGCAACTCAAACACACTCAACTAGATAGTTTACATGCTCAAGGAAAGACTCCAATTATACTTCTAATTAGTTATTCTAATGGATTAACTTGATTCTAGTTAAGTAATCATTCTAATTAATTAACATACTCAAGTCTAGTTAATTACTTTAGGTAATTACTCTAGGTAAGCAAATCAACTTGATTATATTATTATAATCAATTACAAGCTCAATTGAAGTACAATTAAATTATCTACCATTATTATCTAAATTAATTAACGTGCTTGAGTGTAGTTAATTATTCTAGTTGATTAACATGCTAAATTCCTAATTAAGTTAATTATGCTAGCTAATTAGCATGCTCAACTAGTAATTGAAATTAGAATTCTAACTAAAATTTAACGTGCATAGGCCTAGATAAGTTCACATGCTAGTAAATTTATTAGACGTACTAATTGTTCTTAGTTAATTAACATGTTTGATTGGTTATCTTAATCAATTAGTTGTGGATTGGCCTGCTTATTAATTTAACTTGGACACCAAACAAGGGGAATGACAACAAATCAATGGCAGAACAATGAAGGGAATATGACACAATTAATGAACAACAAGTAAAGTAGACAGTAAGCATTCATCCTCTCACGCATTAACCATTCATCACCCTTTTAACATTCATCATTTCTTTATCAAACAAGATATTGGTATCACGTAACAGACAATAAAACAGAGCATAACAACAAAAAGGAGACTATCACAGAACTTAACCAAATCTACAAAGTATTAATAAATCTATACTATCAATCAACACAGGAAATATCTACATTAGGGCATCAAGGAATTACTACACAGCATTAACAAGGAAATAATCACAGTAACTCATTCAGTGAATTATCACTTAACAACCACTTAATAAACAACTAACAGTAGCATTTCAGGGACAATAACAAAAACTCACGCAAACCCACTTGTGGTGCAGGGCCTCCAAATGGTCAAGACACCCCTAATTCCTTACCAATTTGAATACGCAACAGGGATAGCTCTCCACTCCAGTCACGACTCCCAGCTCTCACAGCAGCACTTCCCAGCTCCCACTTCAGCTCACAATTATAACTTCCTAACTCACCTCACCTAGCTGACTTCACACACTTAACCCACTACTTTTACTCACTCATAGAGAAGTCCTCATGCAGGGGAAGAGAGCACTTCTAGCAGGAAGAGAAAAGCTAAACGTAAAAATGGGGAATGAAGAGGAGAGAAGGGAGATATTACCTGGGGAAAGGGAGGGACACCATGATAACTCTAAGGGAAGGGAGGCGGTGGCTTACGGGCTGGAGGATGGTGTCGCCAAGGGGAGGGAGACGACTTCGTTGTCTCCATGTCGGGCACTAATGGTGTAGACGACAGATTTCCAGATTATAAATCTCTAATTTTACGTTGAGCTGGGCTATTTCTGACGAGTACGGACGCATAGGTCTCGTCTACATTCGTCCGCAAGGCTAAAATCTCATAGGCAAACTCGCGATTTCGAATGAGGAATGGCGTCCTCGTCCAGTCTGTACCGTCCGAAACTGGTATTCAGACGCGTTTTGGTGTCCACAAAAGGCGTCTGCACGCGTCCGAAACTGTCCATAAATTGGACAGAGGCAAATCGGACGATGCTTCCCTTCATCTGCAGTCGTCCGTTGTCGTCCAGAGGTGTCCAGGATTTGGACAGAATCGATGCGGACGCAGCCGTCCTCGTCCGGAACCTTGTCCGCAAGTGTCCAAAGATTGGGACATAGGCAATTTGGACGAGGCTACTCCTCATCCACACTGGTCCAGAATCGTCCAAAAGTCCATGACACAGTGCAGTCAAGACGCAGAATCACGTCCTGAGTCGTCCCAGCCCCTTCAGTGTGTGTGTAATGTATTTGCGGACGATACATCTCGTTCTCAGTGTTGTCCGCATGAGTCCGAAAACGCCATGGACAACGTTTCCTTACGTTTTCCTCATTTAACTCCTATTCCGTAACATCTTTCCCATAATTACACGTCACAATTAACGCGTAAAAATACGCAATGCAATATCCCCATACTCCAAACATTTCAATTACATCACGTATATGGGGAAAACGTTACTGAAAATATCCTCACGACTTAACGCTCCGAACACGCCTTGGTAATACCCCTATGGTCAACCCACTTAAAAGTCGGGATATTACAAAAATGACATGAATTGAAAAGATGATTCAATAAAAAAAGTATATCACATGAATATCATTACAAATATTTAATATTGTATATTATTGATAGCGTATTATAAATTGAGAAGTAAAAGATTAATATATTGAAAGAATTTATAGTGAAAAAAAATGAAAGAAAAATATTGTATTTATAGAAGAAAGAAAGAAAGCAAATGAAAGAACAACGCATATATAAATATGTTTTTCTCATTAGTATTTTTGTTGCATGGATCTTATATTATTTTTTATCAAATACAACATATTCAACAGACATACATAACAAAGTTATAATTGGTATTTTTAGCAATGCTAGAAAAATAATAAAATAAAAAATTATTAACTAAAAAAAAATGTAACTAATATTTTTTGCTCAATTTTATATTTTCATAACCAATTTCAAGTTAATAATGAAAGGTATCTAAAATAAATAGACAAAAAATAAAAAAATTCACAAAATCTAACAAGTTAAATAAGTCATGCTTAACAAATTTACACAAAAATTTCAACTTGAACCAACTCAAAATCAACGAGTCTAATAGAGTTTGATTCTTGCAGTATCGAGCCAAGCCAAGTGATAGACAGATGGAGTAACTTGCTCGTTTGGACAGATGAAGTAACTTGCTCGTTTAACATGTCTACAAGGCGTGCCGATAGACCAAATAAAGGGTAGGTCCCGCTCGGTGGGCCCAGTCTTGCTGATGTCAGATAATATAGTAGTGTGGTGTAGTGTGGGAAAAGCGAGGAGGTCGTGTCGTGATGTACAAGACCAGATTACAATTGTGTCACGTGGGATACCCCAAAGATTTTATAGGAACAAATTGCAAAAAACCCTTTTTGTTGACCTGACTTCTGTTGAATTCCCACAAAATAGAATGATATTCTCTTTTCTTCTTAGCTGTTCAGAATCAATCTTAACATATATTGCCCATTCTTTATGTTTTTTTTTTTAAAAAATTAATAGTGAAAATGGTTCAAAATCAACTAAAACCACATCTAAATTGAACTTGGACCGAACATAAATTTAACTTAAATTGAGTCGTAATGTTTGAGAAGGCAGACTAGATTAGTCACTTTCAATTCTTAAATGAAGAATCGAACGTGTCTGATTCAATTTTAATTCGAGGTGAAATTGAACTGTTCTAATTTCATCCATAATAATTAAACTTTGATATGCCTAAATACAACTTGATATTGGATTTTACTACTCAAAGTTAGAAAGATTGTAACTAAATTCATTATTGCATTTCCTTAGATATAGAAATCGGAAACATCTTTTGTTTTGATAACTTATTGAACTTTGAAATCAAGCATTAATAAAAAAGAAGGCAAAAAGTACATAAAATCAAAATCTATATTGGCAAAGTTATTTATAAAGTTTTAAGGATATTGAAATGCTTTGATCAATTATCAAAAAAGAACAAAAATTAAACCTTGGGGTTTAATCTTTGAGTTTAGAGAGCAATAAAGGTCGAAATTATGAAGCCCATTTCAGCCCACTTCTTCAACCAATTGAAATCGGCCAACTTGGACCATTTTGAGGTTTTTGATATAATTTTAACCTTACAAAAATCCAACACAACATATATAATTCCATTACTGAAACAATGAAACAAATCTCAAGCAAATAAACCAAAAACAACATATCTGAATATAAGGAATTGTCTTTTAATTATGTTTCTCAATGTTGATGGTTATAGTTATAAACTTCTTGGTAACAACGAAACATAATAAATAGAATGATCATTTGACTTAAAAACTATATTCGTGATAACATAAGTGTCTGTTGTGTGTCATGTTTACACTCACTCGGTAAAATGTTTGTAAGATCATTAACCTTATTTAATAATTTTATTGAAATTGACTTTATAATAATTTTAATATATCATACTTAATATCTGTGAACTTACTAAAAATTGTTAAATTATACCTAACACGCAGTGCAATGACTAACACACGTCTCTAACTATATTGTCTTCTTCTGCTGCACCTGAATCGCTCTTGAATGGAATCAAAACAACTGCAAAATCAAGCTTTGAGGAGAAGTTGAAAATTTCACAAGCAAATCAAAGGAAAGTTCTTGGGTAATGGAGCTTTTATTATTGGAAATTTTCAGAGGTGATAACATCATGTCTTGGCTTAAGATGTTTCGATTTTCAAATGCAATATTCAAAAGAGAATTCTATCTCGACTTGAAATAAGACAACTTTTACTTGCATTGATGACAAATAAAGTGATTCGTAGTTAGGAACAACACAAATCACTTTAGGAAATAATTTCTTTTCAATAAGAAATTATTTTATGATAGAGTTGATTGAATGTATGATACTTGTTAGACCCAAACTAGATAATTGATCGAGTGGGTTTGCTTGAAAGGCTAAAGCTTATAGGAGATAAGTGGACCACTAGCAAAGTTGTATCAGATGACTATGACATTTTCTTTCCTCACTTAACATAACCTAATTAGGTTACCCAATCCTTTTGGCTTTGAATTGTGATGCTCCCTTTTGCATCGAAAGGGGTCCCCTTTCCTTTCATGATAGCCCTTTTCTCTACCCTCTATAATATACTATGATATGTGCATGTGTGCGAAGTATAGTTTATTCATTGGTATAATAGTTACAACATTATAAAAGTATGTATATTAATAAATAAGTATCATGTGACGTTATGTCAATATATAAAATTAAAGTGTAAATATCGTCTTAGTATTACTATAAAATTGGCTAAATATTCTTTTTAAATTACTCATGTGGAGTCCCTCAATGTTCCTAGTACAATATTGTCTGTTTTAGGCAAAAATCCACACGATTTTGTTCTTGGAGTTAACCTAAAACGCGTTATATTAAGAGCGCTCGCTCTTCAACTTTTGTTTTCATCTTTCACTTGTAGTGAATTTCTTCCTCCAAGATGATTTTATATCTGGCCAATTTGCACAAAAAATTCAAGACTCTGTGACCAAGTCTTTGTCACTTTCGGTAAGTCGTCGTCTCCTCTCCTCCTTCATAAAAGTTCAATTTGTTGGTTGAGGTTCTAAATCTTGGGTTGTAATTTGTTAAGTTTTGGTGTTTGGCCTAGTGTAGAGATACGGTTTTGGTTAGAACTTTTAGTGAACAACAATCAGTAAGGCTTTTTCTCTGAATGTCTCTGTTATTTGGTATTGAGTTTGTTGAGAATCGAGCGCGAAACGGAAAAAGAAAACTGCGGAAGCAGGGACACCAAGATTTACGTGGAAAACCCTAACAGGAAAAAACCACGGGCAGAGGAGAAATCACCAAGTTGAAAATCAAGGTACAATGAGTTTTGTGACTCAAGCATCAATATATAGAGAAACTAAATAACCCTAATATTGGATATGGGCCCGATCCGGCCCAACTAGAATTCGGGTCACTCCGAACTCTAACAATCTCCACCTTGACACGAATTCCACCTGAGAGATCCAATGTAAGCTTCACGGCCCACCCTAAAACAAATCCAGAACACTAAACTATGACAATCTCCATCTTCAAAGAAATTCCAATGTAAGGCGAACGATCTGCAAAACTCCAACGAAAAAGAACCTCCTCTTCCACAAAGGCTCCTGATGGGCCAACTCAATATTTGGTACGGATCAAGTTTAAGCCCCGCTTAAACTTGAGAGACACACTCGGAGAGAAATCACATCTTCTCCATTGTACCACCGAATTATCAGAGATGTCGCAACGAACTGCATGTGAATAAGTTGAATCTATACTCTCGAACACACTCAATGCGTAACCCACTGTAGATGTTTCACTATATCGCCGTAGAGCTTTACCCTTTCCCTTGGTTCTACTTTTGACGATACCTCTCCGACGTGAAACTGGTGACGATGTGGTGACTGCATCACGCTGAACATCTATAATAGGCTGACATATTGATTCTGATGTGGATTCAGAATCCAACTTGAACTTCACTTGAGAACCTGACTTCCTCTGAGTCTTCTCCAACAAACCTTTTGAAGGTGAATTCACAAACTTTCCAGCCTGATTACCCATCACCGTAGAACCCTGTAATACATATAAATTTGCAGAGCTTCTGTGTCCATTTAACTTGATGAGAGCACCTCTACTGATCTTTAAACCTCCACCTACAGCGCTGTACTTGTACCCTTTCGAATCCAGAGTACTCAACGAGATCAGATTCTTCTTTAACTTGGGAACATGTCGCACGCTACTCAGTGTCCTCACAACTCCATCAAACATTCTGATTCTGACGGTACCAATACCAGCTATTTTGCAAGGTGTGTTATTGCCCACTAACACAGCACCTCCTAAAACGGCCTCATATGTCGTAAACCAATCTCGATTGTAGCACATATGAAATGAACACGCTGAATCCAGAATCCACTCCTTGTTTGACTTTGAGTTTCCCTCTGACACTATTAGAAGATCTCCATCACTGTGGTCTTCTTCTTCTGCAACAACTACTTCACCGGACGTCATCGGTTGTTTTCCCTTCTCAGCTCTCTTTAACTCATTCTGCAATTTATGGCACTCGGCTTTGATGTGCCCCCTTCTCTGACAGAAGTAACAGATTCTATCTCGGTTCCTTGACTTTGATCGGCCCTTCGAACTCTGAACATTATCACTGCCTTTATTGTTTGAATCTCATGTTCTACCCTGAACGACGAATCCTTCACCTCGAGACTCAGATTCCTTAACAAGCTGCTTCATCTTTTCTTTTGACAACAAAGAACCATAAACCTCTTTCAGAGTTAGACTGTCTCTACTGTATAAGATCGTATCTCTGAAAGAATCATATGAAGCAGACAACGAGCATAACAGAATCAACCCCAAATCCTCCTCATCGTACTTGCATCCCATAGTCTCCAAATTTGAAACTAACTCCTTGAATGCAGTCAAGTGCTCTGTAATAGAATTTCCTTCCAATAACTGATGAGACTATAACCGCTGCTTCAAATGCAGCTTACTCGTCAGGGTTTTCTTCAAACATAACTGCTATAATCTTAACCATAAATCAAAGGCAGATTTCTCGTGAAGCATCCTGCAATATCTGATTTAACAAATGCAGACGTATCAATGATAGGGCTTTCCGATCCTTTCGAAGTTTCTCCTCTTCACTCAATGATGTGAGCATTTTATCGAGCCCTAATAACGCGTCGTCTAATTCCATCTGTGCGAGCACATCTCTCATCTTCACCTACCATAACTAAAATCTCGTATTCTGATCCAACAACGGAATATCGAATTTCACTGAACTCATCGATCCCAAAAATTTTAGAAATTTCTTCAAGAATTCTGAACCCAAAAATATCCTCTCCACAAATTTGGAAAACCAATTTCCCAACAAATATTTGCACCAAAAAAACATCACAGCTTTGCAAAAAATTCAAATTTCAGATTTTTCCCAAATAAAAGACCACTGATCTCACGATTTTACACTGCTGTGGTCGGCGATCTCGTGGGAGAACGTTCGTTCACTGCTGGGTCGGAGGACGCAGGGATTGACTGATCGGGGATGAACGAAGACACCCACGGCTTCTGTTGTGATGCACGGACGGAGGTCTCGACTGGGAGACGGAACGGCAGCCAACGACGAACGAACTCTGTTCTGGATCGACTGTTGTCAGTGTACGCTGTTCTTCGCGACAGACAGCAGCGAAATCTGCTTCTCTCCTCCACTGGACAGCTTTAATTGTCGATAGACAGTGGCGGGTTTCTCTCTTCGATGTCGGATGGCAGCGGCAGAAGTCTTCTTCTTCGTTGAAGATGAACAGGAGCGACGTACACAAGAAAAGAAAAATCGAATTTTTCTTTTCTTTGTTTTTTTTATTTCTTTTTCTAACAATTACAATTTTTCTCACAAAAATTGTAAACCCTAACTTTGTTCGATCCGAGTACAAAAACTCTAACTCCGCTCTGATATCAATTGTTGAAAATTGATATAAAGAATTTGACCTGGGCTCTTATACCAATTGTTGATAATTAGTACAGAGAACCTCAACCTTAGGTCTGATACCAATTGTTGAGAATCGAATGCGAAACAGAAAAAGAAAACTGCGGAAGCAGGGACACCAAGATTTACGTGGAAAACCCTAATGAGAAAAAACCACGGGCAGAGGAGAAATCACCAAGTTGGAAATCAAGGTACAATGAGTTTTGCGACTCAAGCATCAATATATAGAGAAACTAAATAACCCTAATATTAGATATGGCCCGATTCGACCTAACTAGAATTCGGGTCACTCCGAATTCTAACAGAGTTGGGATTCTAAATGTTAAAGTTAGATTTTCTACTGAAGTCGTTGTAATTGGATAATCGGATGAAACTTGGCAAATATTTTGCTCGGGCTTCACCGGCGTTGGAATACCGGGAAGCGACTCAACAAAGGTTGATTTGTGATACTCTAATCTTCCAGCTTCGGTTGGTTTGACGACTAGATGAGCCAAGGGCCAGGATCGTTTGCGACACAAAGTCACAATTGTCCGCGATGAGGAATAGGGCATCTGTGGGCTGGCCTCTGTTCGAGTTGTGACCGCGTTGGTCGAATGCTGGCCTGTGGGCCACAGACAGAATTATGGGCTAGGCCGCAGTCCAACTCTTTTGGTCTACAATCCAAACCTATTTTGAGCGTGTCCAAGGCCAATTTTTGGGCATGTTTTGGTCTGTTTTTGGTATTTCTCTAAGCTAATTAATTTTAAATAATATTGAAAATTTTAATAAAATTAACTTACAAAATTTTACAACCTTATTTTTAGGTATCCAAATATTAATTTAAATTGTAGGCTTTATAAATTGGACATTTTGAATAATTGGGATTGGACCGAAGATAAACCTACTTCGAGGTAGCGATTTATTTTTATGTACCTCATTGCATAATTTTATAAAATAAATATTTTGAGACTTGTCTCATATTAAAACAAGCTGTCCATTTTATAGTCGTCGAGATTTTAAATTATATTTAATTTTTCACCGTACATGTTTTAATTAAACATGCATATTATATTTCTGAATCAACTCAGTCGTGTGAATCGAGTTCGATTGACCCAGTTTAGGATCTATTTTATTTTCACACATTCGACCGTGCATAATGTGTTTGTTGTTGTTAACTATAGTAATGAGACAGTTATATGCGTCGTGTCCCTAAGAGCAATTTCTGTGGCTTTTGCGATCACCGAGCATCGTTTTTATTCTGTTATGTGCCCATGGTATGGTGTGCCCGGAGTTCATAAGTGGCTCCATTTTCACTGTGACTTTTAATTAATACAACAATGACCTATTTTAATTACGTCCCCATATTAATGGGTGGTTTAAACACGAACCATTTTGTACACATTTTTAAAAAAAAAATGAATTTATAAAATGTGATTTTAAATTCATGCATGCTTAAACGATATTTCTCCTAAATTAAAATTATTAAATCCTTATTGAGTTTAGCCAATTCACTCAAATGACATATTTCAGGATTTTGTCTGCCGGACTTTCAGTTGTTGAGTCAACATTAGACTTGGCAGAGTTCATTTAATTTCCGTAATTTTAATAATTATCTTTAAGAGATATTTTGTAAGGTATATTCTTTATTAGATAACAATAAACCTTAATTTATTTTCCATACATTATTTTATTTAGTTTATATTATATGTTATCTGATATCACTATTAGATATGTTAAATCCATGTCTTTGGATCATAGCTTTTAATTAAATAAATTTAGTTTTTTGCTGCTAAATTATAAATTTGAAGTGATGATGGGTTGGACGATTTAATTTTTTTGGTCAAGTCGTTCCCAATTTTATCTTAGGCCCTTAACAAGTCATGATAGGGCGGACTGCCACAACTCATCTACCATAACCTCTATTCTTATTGCTTTTGAGACTATAAATATATTCGCTATATGATAATTTAGCATGACATGGTGGTGGCATTGGCATGTGACATTTCACGTAGCTTGTCACGTTTCTTTTATAACAATTTAGAACATAATATAATTTTAACAAAATAAAACGATTTTTTCTATAAAAAAATATTGACTTTGAGGTTTTTAAATGAAGTGAATGTCTTAAAAGATTCCTACAGATAAGGCCTTATCTCAATGTTCGTAAGCAACAAACCCTAATTGGTCAATTTCTTAATCACTCTAATTACTTTGCTCCAAACCCCTATGTAGTCGAAGTATATTTAATTCCAACTTGGAGGAATTGAAAATTTTGTTTACTTAAGTATAATAACTATAAGGGAAATTAACATTACAGACCCTATAGTTTACAATCAATGACGAATCAAACTCTGTAGAAATTTTACTAACAACTAAAACCTTGAACTATAAAAAATTCTTGTCGGTGACCTTGCAGTCACGTTTCCCGTTAAAATCCATTGACTTTAACACCTCGGTTTTGTCTCTGCCAAGACCCGTCAAACGGAGACGAAAAACATCAATTATTGAGGCCGAGGGACATCCCTCCTGCCCGTTGGAAAACAAAGGATGATTATCGGGCGATGGCGAACATCCCTCTTGGCCGTTGGATCACAGAAGGACGTTCCCCGCTCAGAATTGACGGTCATGATTGAATCAATCAATTCCTGAAGGCGATGGCAGACAATCGTCTAAGGTCGTTGGATCGAGGGAGGGACGTCCCTTATAGGGATTGACGGCCAGGATTGAATTTGGCATTTTCCAAAGACGATGGCGAATGACATTCCATGGTCGTTGGATTGGGTGAGGGGCATCCCTTATCTGGATCAACGACAGGATAGAATCTACCATTTTCCAAAGGCGATGGTGGACGACATCCCATGGCCGTTGGATCGAGCGAGGGACATCCCTGGATTGGAATGGACGGTCAGGATGGACTCCAAATTATTTTAGTTGAAGGGTCACGTGCAAGGCATACATGTTTTTAAAATGCGCAAATTCCTTCAATTAAGACGGATGTCTCTCTTCCATAACGAACGTCCCTGGACCAAGACTACTTTGTTCTGCCCTCAATGGACGTCTCTCATCTTAAGACAGCTTCGTTTAGGCCATACCGAACATCTGTCTTAATGCGAGGGACGTCCATTTCATTCCGAATGTTATTCTCTACACATTAAACGATGGCATTTATCCTCTCGAAGGTCGACGCAAATCTGCCTTATAAGCGCGAAGGACGTCCTATGCCCTAGATATTGCAGAGAGAAATTTCACTTCCCCCTAACAATCCCTAAACACAATCGAACGAACAACGAAGTTTTTTGAGTGTTGCACATCACATGGAGTCGAGGAGTGCTGCACCATCTATTGTTGAAGAATCCATTGACTGGGAAGTGGAGGTGGATCCTATTTTGGCACTCGAGGCTGATGAGCATTATTTGTTCTATCACGAACCTTGTATAGAGATGCATTTAATCTCGGCATCTCTAAACTCGGAAGCTTCGTTCAATACGTGACTTAGATGATGATAATTGGGCAAAGAGTATGCATCCTCAACTAGAATGCATCTTTCATCTGAAGTACAGTGGCTTGAATCTCGTCAAGTTGCCTCTCCTATCTCTCTAACTTGGCAATAAGTCACTGCCACATCTCCTCACTGATCAGCACATAGGACGAAGACCGAGGAGGGGGAGGTGCATCGTTTGCCATAAGATGAACAAAATCGTCCTCCACCTCCACGTAATCTGACGATTGTGCATCTGACATCCACAGAATTAATGTAGTGAACGTCGAAGGAGAAGGTGCAGCTGACGTTGAAGGCAATTGTGCAACTGACTTTGATGGAGGAGATGCAACCGACGTGGAAGGAGGATGTGCAAGCTGAGTAGAGGGAGTGTCCGCTCCTTTGAATACGCACTCCCCTCCTACTTTGTGCAGCCCCATCTGAGCCAGTGTCACTTGATTGTACATGTCAAGTGCCTTTTCATTGGTTTATCGCTCCTTGGGAGGGACAGTCAACCCACTGCTGTTAACGATATGCTGAATGAGCGAATTATAAGGGAGATTTTTCCTTGGACTCTTCAGGATTGCCTTCATTTGATTAATAATGACATATGCAAGGTTGAACTTCTTTCCATTGTAGAGCTTCTCCATTCCATAGAGATCCATCCAGCTAACATGGTCTCTATGTATATCACGAGGCAAAGCTGTGTGAGTGATCATGTGATGGATGACTCTCACTTTAGCATTTAGGTTCTTTAATTTGGGTTGAGAGAAAGATTCAACGGCTTCAAGATTGTGAGCCAATTACTTCGGCAATGCCAAACCTTCTCCTTGTTTTACAAAGTCAGGGTCCTTCGATACATGGAAATATTCCTCCGTTGGCTCCTCCGTGGAGCATCCAATAAGCTTATTCAACTCATTAAGAGTTAGCCTAATCTGTTTCCCATATACAAACGTCCTTAGCTCATTAGGGCTGTCCAACTCCAAATTTGCAAAAAATAATTTCACAATCCTCTCATAATAATGGCCCCCCATCGTGCACAATTCATAGAGACCAATGCTTTCAACCATTTCCTTTAATCCAAAGTCAGCAAAGACATTGAAACCTACCCTCCTAGATATAATTATGGATAAGGGTATAATTTTATTATCATATTGTTGTTTGGAGGAGGCCGAGCTGAACACTAGGGGTTGTGCCTCTGCAGACACGCGTGCTCGACCTTCGGTCTCGGAGGGAGTCACTTTACGCTTCTTCGACACTTGCACCGCCTTCGACGCCATTATCTACTTCAACAAATGTGAGGATAGATATCAAAAGTTCAAGTTGTTTGGGGGAAGACGAAATTTCTCTCTAGAATATTTAAGGCACATGACGTCCTTCACGATTATAAGGCAAATTTGCATCATCTTTTGAGAGGAGAAATGTTGTTGTTTAGCATGCAAAGAATGACATTCGGTATGAAACGGATGTCCCTCGCATTAAGACGGATGTCCAGTATGGCCTAAACGACGCTGTCTTAAAATGAGAGATGTCCATTGAGGGCAAAACAACGTAGTCTTGGTTGAGGGACGTCCGTTATAGAAGAGGGACGTCTGTTTTAATTGAGGGAACTCACGCATTTTAAAAACACGTATGCCTTGCACGTGACCCTTCAACTAAAATAATTTGGAGTCCATCCTGACCATTCATTCCGATCCAGGGACGTCCCTCGCTTGATCCAACGGCCATGGGATGTTGTCTGCCAACGCCTTTGGAAAATGGTAGATTCCATCATGGCCGTTGATTTAGATAAGGGACGTCCCTCGCTCGATCCAATGGCCATGGAATGTCATCCGCCATCGCCTTTGGAAAATGTCAAATTCAATCCTGACCATCAATCCCTATAAGGGACGTCCCTTCCCTCGATCCAACAGCCTTGGACGATCGTCCGCCATTGCCTTTAGGAATTGACAGATTCAATCATGGCAGTCAATTCCGACCGGGGGACATCCTTCCATAATTAAACGACCAAGAGGGACATCCGCCATTGCCCGATAATCATCCTTCGTCTTCCAACGGGTAAGAGGGACATCCCTCAGCCTCGATAATTGACGTCTTTTGTCTCCTTTCGATGGTTCTTGGCCGATACGAAACTGAGGCATTAAAGTCGATGAATTTGGATGGGAAACGTGACTGCGAGGTTGCCGGCGAGAAATTTTTCATAGTTTAAAGTTTTAGTTGTTAACAAAATTTCTTCAGAATTTGACCCATCATTAATTACAAACTATAGGATCTGTGGTGTTTAATTTCCCTAACTATAAAAAGCAATGGATAAACCGAAATGATCACTGTGATGGAATTTCTAAATTTATAGACCACAATTTGAGCAATAAAATGCTTTAAAGAATTGTTTTTGCATAATGCCTGTTTTCGAAATTGTTTAATTGTTTTTTTTATAAACACTGGAAGTGCAGATTGCTTGAACTTTCAAAACTGCTTCATTTTAGTATAAACTATCTTTTTGGTCCTTACATTTAGATATTATTTTAATGTTTGTCCCGTAGTTTTAATTTTTAGATCCAGCTCCTTATATATTAAATTTTATTTTTAAAGGATCCTTTAATTTACCTCCTCCATTAACCTTAATTGAAGAAAAGAAAAATTAACAAAAAAACCATTGAACTATAGAATCAATGACAATTCAACTACTAAATAATTTTTGTCGAACACCGAAAAGTTAATCTTAATCCATGAAGCTCCTAGACAGTAGTTTTGTAGCAGAATGAATACTTTCCTCTGCGGAATGAATACATTCTGCCACGGAAAGCAAAACTTTCCTCTGCAGAATGAGTACTTTCTGCCCCAGAATTAATACTTTCCGTAGCAGAATGTAAGTCCTAATCCATGGAGCTCCTAGTTAATAGTTCTGCTACGAAATAATACTATCTACAGTGGAATGAATACTTTCCTCTACGGAATGGATACTTTCCACCATGGAAAGTAATACTTTCCTATGCGGAATGAATATTTTTCACTATGGAAAGTAGTCATTCTGATGAGGAAAGAAACTTTTTGTCTTCCGTTGCCCCAATATATAATTTCACATTCCGCTCTCCGAATAGAGCACATTACTCTCAGAGCGATTTTCTTAGCGAACTCCGAACCCTAGCCTTTTCATTTCCCTCACAGTGTCATTCATGTCAATGGATTCTACCAGAATGACCAAATTGGCTCTCAAGCATAAATGTGCTCCTTCTCAATCTCAACCTGAACTTCAACTACAAAACTGAATCAATGCAATGCACAACTCGAGGTTGAAGCACAACCCCAAAACCTTAACCTCAACCTCAAGCACAACCAGAATCTCAATTGGTCCGTTTTGAACCTATACAAATCGTTTCCACTCACAGCTCTTCAGGACTGCGGCGGCAAACGATAGGTACGAATCTAATATTAAAAATCGTTCAATTATTGTATCAAGAAGACTAGAGTTAGATTCATTGTCTGATTTGGGAATTGAATAAATGGTTGAGAGTGCTAGATTAGCGGGTTTGTACATATTGGGTAGAAGTTACTGTGAGTGGATTGTCAAGCTATTTTATGCCAATTTGAAATTGTCCACCCAACCATTAAAGGTTTGGACTTATATATTTGGATGTTCGATAGAGGAACCAAACGCGGAATATTACCACGCATCTTGGGATCCAGATTTCATTAGATGAAGAGAAGGTCTAGCAGTGATTCGATAGTTGCACCGTGATTTTGAGATTGAAGCATTCAAAAAACCAAAGTCCAATGACTTAAACTCCAAAGCCCAAGTGGTCCATAACATCATAACGCATATTATTCTACTACGAGATGGGCATCGAGACCATGTTAGCTGTATGGATCTCTATATGCTGGAGAAGATGTTCAACCAAAAGAGGGTGAACATCAGGGATGTGATTTTAAGTCACATGTACAATGTCTTCAAAAACCTGGCTAACAGTTTGTATAATTGACTCATTCAGAGGATTGTTGAACATAACAAAGTACTAGTCTCGATTGAGGAGCTGAGAATCCAAGAGAAGCTCGACGATGTCTACAATAAATTGAAAGTGGCAGCATGGAGATCAACAAAGTCAGAGGGGACAACCTCCATCCACCTTGGCGGGACAACCTCCATCCACCTCGGCGAGACAACCTCCATCATCACCTCTGCAACCCATGAAGGATGATACTTTGCAGCTTATGTCTCAGTCACCTCCTCAGTCATCTCACTTTACATCGATGGTTGAGAAGATGGTGGTCAACAGGATCGTCGGCTGGTTGCAAAAAATGGAGGACCAAATAGAGGAGTGCCATCGAATATTGTTTGACATAATGCAAAGAATGGAGGACCAATTTCAAAGAATGGAGGTTCACATGAAAAGAAGAGAGGCGTGAACAAGGGGGCATGCGCACGATCAAACAGCCCCTCTAGCATCCTTTATAGTAGCCCCTCAAGCATCCTTTCCAGCAGCCTTTCCAACAGCCCCTCCAGCATCTGAACCCTCAGAATGCCTGTAAGTTTTTAGTTTATACGCAAAGTCCAATAATTATTTTATTTAGTTTATTTGTATGCGATATAATGTGTCTCAAATGTGCAGCGTTCTTACCATCACTCGTCAACCTTCTCCTCTTGTTGTGCTAGCCAAGGTGTAGCAGAGAGTGGCTCTCATTCTTCCATCGACAAACGTGTCGGGTGGAATATAACTTCCACTTAAAACTTTGCACGTGGTAGGTCTTTGATTTGGTTATATATGTGTTTACAATTATTCATACCTTATTAGTTTGACATTTTGAAAATGTTCATTTCAGATAGGTGACCTGATGGATACTTTATTTAGAATGGTTCGTGAAAGTATGGAATAAAAACCTAGAGACATGCTTTATTCTTGTATGGGTTACGGTAAGCTATTTCATTTTCTAGCATGACATGCTTTGGACTGTATGTTTAGGATATTTTGCTTCATGTTTTCATTTTTAGAAAGATGATGGTACCACATCACTACTATTATCATCCTGAAGCAAGAAGCGACAGAAAATATGGTGAGAATTACATTATGTTAAAATAAGTAGTTCAGAAGATTTTATTTTAGTACTCATCTTTGCGTTCTTGTATGTAGTGGAATATGTTGGACGAAGAAGAATACTTCGTTGTTCTGATGGAAAGATCGCTTATTACAATAGTGTGGATTGATGTAAATAAACTTTTTGATTTTGTTGTACTTCATGTTTGAACAATTCTAATGCATGGTTTACTTTTCAGACACACCCATCACAATTGTGTTTTCTATCGTCCATTGACCTACAAACTCTCTGCCCATACCAGATTTTGTTGCCAGAAGCAGTTGTAATTGTGTAATACCTCAAAAATTTAGTCATAATAAGTTTAGTATACGTAATAAGTTTGGTATAATTAGTGATGATTATTGGAGTGGATTGAAGATTTATTAGATGATTTTAGAGTTAATTGGGGTGATATTAGAATTGGTTAAGTGAGATTGGTAATGTATTAGAGGGAGAGGTCGATCGTCAATAGTGAGGGCGGTCGATCACAATAAGTGCAGAGTGTAAAATGTGGTGTAGCGGTCGACTAGGTGATCTACCGCTAAAATGGTAGTGGTGAGCAGAATGATGAGCGGTCGATCGTCCACTCAGTTGGTGATCGACCGAAAATTCTCTTAAGTGTGAAATTCTTAGATTAACAGTTGATCACGGGAAGAAGGTGATCGAATGACGTTAAAAAAAATAGTTCTGTAAGAGGTTTGCGGTCGATCATTTCATGAAGGTGATTGACCGAGAATTTGAATCGTTGCCTGAACTTGCAGAAATTTTGTACTCTGATTGGAAGGGCAACTTGGTGAGAGCTCCATGTTGGCCATGTGTTGCTCCACCTATCCCTCCACCCCGAAATGGTAGCTGAGGAAGTGTGAGGCTATGGGTTATATAAGGCATCTGGAGGCAGTTGAATTCTGGAGGAAGAGGAGAAGGTTGAGAGAAAGGTTTGAGAAAGCTGAAGAGGTTGAATCAGTGAGAGATAGGGGTGAGTTTTGGAGAGAGAGAAAAGCTTCTAGAGGAAGTGTGCAGTGAGATAGAGAGGGAGCCAAGAGTGAGAGAGTAGTAGTGAGAGGAAGAGAAGTGGAATCCGGACAAGGAATAACTGCTCTCTTTCAGGTCTTTAGGTAAATCCGAGCTTTCTTCCATATGTTATTATAACTGTTATGAAGAAGTTATGTTAAATGAACATAAAAGAGGAAGGCGTTAGGGGATTTTGTTCTCTGTTTAATGATTATTGTCGAAGATGGTAATCTATTAAAGTAGGTTCAGTTCTGTGATTTAGCTACTGCCTTGATGAATGTTCTATTGGATTAGTTGTTCTGCATTTTTGGGATATTATTTATTAGACGTTGAAGAATATGTATACACTCGGTTGGAACTTGTTATTGCTATGTTAACTGGGCAATGTTTGAAGAAGTTATATTAAACTCTCTTAGTTATTCTGTAATATCCGGAGAATATGTCTACATGAAAACCCTTGTTTATGTGAAATTCAATGGTTGAGTATTTTGAAATTTGTAATTCCGAATTATTGAGATTATTGTTTTCTCTAATAATTTGAAGAAAAACAAAAATATGTTAGTTCTTCGTATGAGTTATGATTTGGCTATATATATATATATAAAGGAATAAATAAATTTATGAACAATGAGGCAAATATATTACAGTGACGTTTTTGGTTGACCAAATCCTCGCTGCTCGACTATTCCGTCGATCAAAAAACTAAGATGCAATCTATGATATATGTTGGTCGACCAAATCCTCGCTGCTCTATCGCTCCATTGACTGAAAACTAGGATGCAATCTGTAATATATTTCGGTCGACCAAATCCTCACTACTCGACCGCTCCATCTACAAAACACTATGATGCAATCTGTAATATATTTTGGTCGATCTATTCGTCCACACATATGAATGATTCATCACCGCTACATGTTACATCTGTGTTTAATGAAGAATCGGTCGACAAAGTGGTCCACCGCTTTATCAACCAACGTACAATCTTTAGTTACAAAAAATATAAAAACTAAAATTTTGGAAAGATTTTGAATCGCGTGGAATGTGGATCACGCTTTCTCATCACCCTCTAGGGTTTCAAGTCTATAAATATGAAGGTATTGGCTGGAGGATAGAGCAAAAAACACCTTCAACCTTCTCTCAGGTTTTCGTCTGGGTTTTTCCTTATGTGTTGGTTAGGAGGAAGTTGTTGTTGAAAGTGAAAGAGTTTGGTGGAAAAGATTTTATTAAAAGAGGATCTAACAAGGTGAAAGGTAAGAGATTTTTGTGTGCTTTGCCGGAGAGAGCCTACATCACAAGTTTAAGTTGTGTTATTTATTGTGCATTATGTTCTCTACTTCAATGGTGAAAAACTTCTATTTGCTTCCATGTTAATGAAGTATAGTGCTTGTCTAATTCTTGTTAGTGTTTATAGAGTATATCTACCTTTTATGTTCGGTGATGAACAGGGGAGGAATGTTATGTCTATTCTTTGTTATTGTTGGATAGAAAGGTTATTGAAAATATGATATTGTATTCATTCCATGCCACTGTAAATTGTCAAAGAAGACTTGTTGATTATGGTGTTCTGTAAAATTTGAATATCTTGTTGAGTTCGATAAAGCATGATTATTTTGTAGATTTAATTATCAATTTATGTTTGGGTTAACATAACATATACTAGTGGATTGATTGAGAACATTCATGTTGATATTGCTTTGTGAATTAAAATAGTACCCTGTTGGTGATTATCCCCTGTTAATGTATCTTGATTTAGTAATTTGTGAATATTAAAGTGCTAGAATGATGCCATGATAAGATGCTAGTTTTCAACAGGATTGTGTGTCATGAATATTCTGTAAGAACGTTATTTTTACAACATGTTTAGAAGCTCGATATTATGTTGATGAAGCTGTTAGAAACAAAGAGGAACATGTAGACGGGTGAACATATAGGTTAATTGCCTTTTTGATATGTTAATTTTTGCATGCATATAGAATTGATTTACAGTTGTTTGCTTCAATGGTTATTGATTGAATTGTTTTGTTTTTCAGTATTATATGAACTGTTGTGTGACATCATATAGGCATGTCAGTTAGGGTTGCATATCATGCATTGCATGAGATAATAATGAATATAAAATATGTTAATAGACATTGGAGGTTGGGGAGTATAGTGACGGTGATGCTTGAGAGAATTGCGAGATGATGTATCTCTTCTCACGTAGGGATTAAGTGACTTGTTCTGTCCAAGCTAGATCTTGAGGATGTATCTATCTCTCTGTGGGAAATATCTCCAACATTCTGACTGAAAGTGAAACGATAAGTAAAAGCAGAATGGATAGGTTCTCTTCCAAAGTGACAGACATGTGCATAGAGTCAACATAAGCATTTTGCATTTCATTTATATCTCTTACTAGACATTAGTCTCATATCTCTTACTAGACATTAGTCTCATTATCTCTCCTGTGATGTAGGTAACAAAAATGATTCAAATGATGTGTACGTAGAGGAAGTATGATACAACGAGCACTTGTTTACCCGACGCGTGATAACCTGGGGGTTATGGCTCACAGATGGAATAAAAGAGTTAATTTATATTTAAGATTTTGAGATAATTTGGCTTTGAGATATGTTATTTTTATTTTAGAAAGAACGATTTCATGTTTTCCGCACTCTTGAACTCTGATATATTTTCCTTCAAGAATTTTTAAATAAAGTTTTAAAAAGAAAATAATGTTACATATTCACTCACTACTTGTAAGTCAATATTGAGGGTTATATTAGGTTAAGGAAGTGTTAGTCTATGTTTGATTAGAAATGTGTATGCATAAGAAGGAAATAAGTTTGAGAATTTGAAGGAAGTTTAGTTGTATGATATACATAAATGGTTATTGATGAGGGTTTGTTAACTTTGAAGGTGTGGTGAAAGAGAATCCTAAGTGCTGAAACTACCTAAGGAAGTTGTAGCTTTCATCTTCTCCAAGGATCAAGGTAAGAAATGTGTGTTCTTTCCCTCTTTGAGGGCTACATCACAAGAAATAGGGAGTGTTTTGGGAGATGCTTGTGTTTATTAAGTAACAGGTTTTGGATTTATATTGTTTTGAAGAGCATGTTAAGGATTGTACATTGAGAGTATTCATGCATGAGAGTTCTTTGTGGGTAATGATGGTTATTGTGAGAAGTTAAAGTATTGATATTACTGTTCGTAGATTTAAGTTTTGGATTTTATAGTTCATTGTTGCTCTACTGTTTAAGGTTTTGTTAGTTGGTTTGTTTTTTGTCTGTTAGCTCTTATTGAGGTATAATATTCTAGTGTTGTTTGAAGGAGGAATTGATCTTTTTTGATGTGAATAAATATGCTCCCTGTTATTAATGTGTTAGATAATTATTAAAGTGAGGCTGGTATATGATGATATACTTTAAAGATTTGCTAATTAAATTGAAATGATAATGCTTGTTTAGTTCATAGTAGAGGTAAATTAAGGTAATAGATTCTTAGATAAAGGACTTTGTCCATGCTTTGGAGATGTATTGTTTTTGATAGATTATTAATGTTGTGTGATGATTTGGTAGACTTTAATTAAATTGTGTGTTTCATACCCATGCATCATGGTTTTCACAAATTGATACAAAGGTGGTTTATCATGCATAAAAAGATAAAGGAAATTAAGAACTTTAAGTATATGTTAAGGCTTTGGGAACAAGTTCCCAATGTAGTTATGAGGCTTTGGTGGACGTTGTCCCCAATGGTAGAGGCTTTGGTGGATGTTGTCCCGAATGGTAGAGACATTGGATGCGAAACTCATGTTAAAAGGCTAGGAGCAGTTGATGGAGCATTTATACGTTGCGAACTTGGCAGCTGGCTGGGCTAAAGGTTAAAAGATAAGTGTAAATGGTTTTGTAAATGTTTTTAATTTGTAAAGTATTCATTGTTTTAAGTTAAAACAAGCTTTGTAAAGGTTTTATTATTGTATTCTCAAATGTTATGTTTTATTAATAAAAGTCATTCGTTGTGTTTTATAATAGAAAATGGCTTTCAAAATGATACATTTGGCATCCACAAAAAGGATTTTTAAATTTATGCGTTTTTCAAAGAAAATCTGCTTTAAAATGCAAAGTTTTAATAAAAAGGAAAATCGGGTCGTTACAAATTGTCATGGCGCCAATAGATAAAAAAGTTTTATCTTTTCACTTGTGTAGATTCTTATTGCTTTCCACTTACGTGTTGATTTTTCCCTTTTCATTTTAGCTCGCATGACATATTTCGCTTGCCAATGAAAGTTTATGTTAGTATAATAGACATTAGGTTATTTGTTTTGATGATGATAGTTTAATTGGTTAATAAGTTGTTTATTATGAATTTTTTGAATCAAATGAATACATTATTAATCTTCATTGGAATACCCTTAATACGGGTATTAATGTTTACTAATGTGTTTGCCTAAATTCATTTAGCTTATAGATTGATAATTGAGACTTAGAAGATTCAAAAACTGCAAAACACGAAGTATAGGTTGACTTTGGACTAAAGAGTGGTCGATCAGATAGATTGCATAAGAGCCAAAACTGGGAAGCGGTCAACCGATGCTGAGAAATGGTTGACCGAAAATAAGAATGTGAGCTCTGCAATTTACAATGGCTGGAAAGCGGTCAACCGAAAAAAAAAGTGGTCAGCCGAAAATTGGACTGAGTTGAGCGAAGTCTGAGATGTGAAAAAGTTGTCAACCGGAGTTGTAGTGGACGACCAAACCAACATGATTTCTCAACAGTAACATTCCACAGTCGGGAGGCGGTCAACCAAACATATGGTGGTTGACCGGTCGTGTTGTCTTCTATATATTGAAGCACTCCGAATTGAAGTCGAACAAGGAAGAGAAATTATACCAAAATGTGGCCCAAATTATTACTCGATAATTTTCTTCTAGATTGAGTACTATCCTAACTCTCCTTCTCCCAAACTTGAGATTCTATATTTGTGAGCGTTAAGAACTTTAGTTTTTACATTTTACTGTACTCAACTACAAAAAGGGTGATGCCCTGTAAATAGTCAAAGGAAATGGTGACGCCCTGGGAATAGTCATTGTAAAGATTTGATTGACACCCGTGAAGCTCAATCATCACTAACCGGGACAAGCTATCAACAATGAAGTGCTGCAAACTTTTTTAGCATTCTAAGCTTTCATTCTTAAGCTTAAGAACTCTCATTTCTTTTGTATCAATTGGTGTTTTCCATAGTGAGAGTGAGAATATCTTGTATTATATATTTCAACGAATAATCTTGTGTTTGGTGTGAGTGACGAAGAAGTCATTGTAAAGTTGGATTGACGCCCGGGAAGTTCAATCAACTGTAACCAAGAAGATTAAAGTGAAAAGATCTTCAAGGAGAAGCCTTGAAGCGTGAACATAGGCGTATTTGGCCAAATCATGTTACCAAATTTGTTTGCACCTTTTTTACCCATCTCTTTTATTGCATATTTTGATTGTGCTTGAAACGTAGTAGTTATTAAACTCGTATAAAATCATCTAACATTACTCAAATAATTGAACTTTCTTAATTACTAGGTTATCATTATAATGAATTATAGTTGACAGATAGAATTCTATAGTCAAACGTTCTTTTATTATTTATTTTATTTTATATTATAGAGTGTATAGTATATAGAATCTATATATTTTTTTCCGATATTATAAATTATATTTTAATGATTTAATTCTTTTCTAATGATTTCTCATTATTCTAATGAATGGTGATAAGTCATTTCTTTGAATTGAAAAATATTCCTATTTTCCATTATTCTAATCAAATCAATCTATTATAAAGATTAGAAGAAAAAAAAGTAAGTGGATCTAACCCATTGAATCATGACTAGATCCATTATTCTGACATCTACAATTTTTTTCTCTAATTTTATTTAACGAACTATACTTCTTGCTCATAAACATACCAACGATAAAACATTCTGTTTGTGGTTATGGTTTAAGCCCACTCTCCCCCCACTTCTTCGTCTTCAAATTCGCACTATAAACAGAGTTCCTACTCATCTAAAGTTGCCGAGATGGAATACACTTCTATAGCAGTTTCATGTCTGAATGCACAAAGCTTATGGGTCAAAACTATTGACATCGAATCCACTTCAACTCCACAATTAATGAATTCTAGATCGCTCCTTGATGCCACTAGTGAGCAACAATTAAGAAAGCTTCAACTTCGCCTAGATGTAGTCTACTTTGACTCTCGAAAAGGTCTAGGGTTCATAAAAGATGAGCTTCAGTAGTGTTGAGTTATATGCAGGATGATAGAATTTTCTGTGTGGAAGTATAGTTTTCACAGGGGAAAGTATATAAGATTATATAATTTTTTGCAATAGAAGTATAGTTTCTGCGGCGTAAAGTCTTCATTCCGCTACTGAAAGTATGACGTTCTGCAATGGAAAGTGAGTCATCTGCAGTAGAAAGTGTGTCGTTCTGCAACGGCAAGTGAATCCTTTCATCTAACGCTCTATACTTCATCAGCTTCTTTCATCCGATAGGTAATTTGGAAAATAGTTGTAATACCCCGATTTTTATAACATAATTAATTAAGGATAATCAAAATTTATTTGATAAGAAAATTAATTGGGGGAAATATTTGAATAATAATCAAGGATTTATTTAAAGAGAAATTAATTGGGGTATAATTGGATTATTCAGTAAAATTTTGTTATGAAATATATTATCATGAAAATAAGTTTAGAAAAATAATTGTTGGGAGATAATTATATCAATTATTAGATAATCATTTTGGAAGTTGAATTGAAGAATTTTAATTGGACTGATAATTATCATCATGCAATATTCGAAGAAAAGAAAATTAGAATTTGGGATGAAAATAATTAAATGAAGAATTTAATTATTTAAAGAAAAGTGAAATGAGGAATTAATTAAATGGAAGAAAAATCTAATTAAGGAGTAAAGGAGTTGAACCGGTTCAAGGCTGGTTTACAGAAATATTGAGAACAAAAAGGGCATAAATTTATTTTGGCCTTCGGCCTACCTTTGTTTGTGAAAGAAGAGAAAACGAGAGGGAGAGAGAGGGAGATCAGGGGAGAAGAGAAGACAACGGCGAATGGCGACGGACGTTCGCAGCGACAAGGTGACGTTCGGCGAACGGTGACGACCGGCGGCGATGCGGGCTACTGCAACAATCAAGGGTGTACCGTGCGGCTAGGGCATGGGTCGAAATTGGTGCTACGAATCGCCAGTGGAGGTAAAACAAAGTTAAGATCAAGAAAACGGTAAAAGAAAAAAAACAGAAATAGAAAACGAAAAGAGATTTAAAAATTACATGACATGTGCATCATGCATTTTATTTTATATTACTTACTGAGACTTAGACTTATTAGTTAAGTCTTGCGATGTAGGTACACGCACAGGTGAACAGGCTAAGAGGCAATTGATGAAGGATTTGCACGAGTGGGTCTTGTGGCTGGCTGGGCTAAAGAATTAAATGAAAATTATTTGTAAAAGGGTTTGTAAATTATTTAATATTCTTTAATGCTTGTTTTAATTCCGTTGCGTTTCAGAAAATGATTTTATTATTTTCGCTGCAATTGATAAATGTTTTCAGTAAAGAGTTTTAATGATCGAGTTTTATAAAAGGAAAATACTCTGACGTTTCATAAAAAGAAAAATTTTAATTTACATGATTTTTAAAGTAAATAAAAAATGGGTCGTTACAATAGTCATTCTGGTACTGAAAGTGAGTCCTTTTGTAACAGAAAATGAGTTCTTTTATATGATAGTCTATACTTCATCTGCTTATTTCATCTGACTGTGAATATGCTTTCGATGCGGAAAGTGAGTTCTTCCGCATCGGAAACGTTGCTTTCCATCTGTAGAAGGTCACACTTTCTACTCCATTTGTCGTTCTTCAGTGTAACAGATTGTGAATATTCCAACAAGTTTTTTCAATTTATTAAACTATTTGAGTTTATCAAGTAACAAACTATTTGGATTTTTTAAGGCATCACTAATAAAATGCACAATAAATTTACCGCTTTGATCCCAAAATCGATTTCGAAGCTGAATAAATTGAATATATTGAAATTAGAGTTCAACTAATTCGGCGATAATAAGAGAACGAGTCCATTGCGGAAAGCAAATCTGTCCGCTATGGAATGAAATTGAATTTTTTTAACGAAAAATGTGACAACGATGTTTGTGTCATTCATTTATTATAGGTTAGTGTTTTGTTTACTAGTGAAAATTATTTAGTAATTGGTTTGTCAATGATATCATAAGTAAGTGGTTGTTTTGTTACTTTTCAAATAAAAAATAACTATACAATTTATTTATTTATGTCATCTATTTATATTACCAAAAATACATAATTATTGAAGTAAATTGTTCAAGTCATTTCTAAAGAAAATTAATTATGAAAGTTTCAAAAAACCGACCTCATCTATTTACTTTAGTAGTCATTTGACGGACATAGATAAATGACCTTGTTAAAGATTATCTCATAATTTTCTTGTTAAATTTAACGATGAAAATAGATTGAAAAACTAGTTAAAAATGAAAATGAAACAACAAAAACTTTAACAAAAAATTAAAATTGCAACGATCCCTTAAATCACAACTACTAAAAACATATTTTACTAATGATTTTATTATACTTTTTTGAAAAGTAAAAAATAATGAAAACATATCTTTCTTGATTTCAAAATATTTGTTTTATGAAAGTTTATCTCAAAAAAGAAGAATGAAAGAAGATGAAAGGTCCATGAATTCAAAGCAATGCTAGGAAGGTGGGAGGCACTAAAGTTTGATTATGACTAGGTTTTGAAGGTTTAGTTTATTCAATCAAACCATTTGCATGTTTCATGCAATCATAGATTATTGCTTGTAGACCATTTCGAACCCATTTATCTATTATTTTCTTTATGGGGGAGAGGGAGAGGGAGAGGGAGAGGGTATTCTTATGTATATTCATTACACGTCAATTGTGATTTGGGTAACCTCAATACAACTGATGAATATTGTCAAGTTTGAAAAGGATTATAAAAAATGAGAGTAAGCTCCAAAAAATTATCATTTTTCAATTGAAAATGCCGAGAAAAAAAAAAACTCAGAGATTTATAGAAAATAACAAAACAACCATTATCCTTTACTATTTGTGACAAATCAACCATCATTATTTTTTTGCTAACAAATTAACCACTGAATTATAAAAAATTGACGCTGCTAGCATCACTGTCACGTTTGCCGTTAAACGTGTTAGTGTTGTGCCGTAGCGGTTCGTGAACAAATCATTGCGGCTTCATTGTCTAAAAAACAGCACGACAATTTCCCTGAACCGTGGCGGTTCCTTTAGTAAACCGCAGTGGTGTGAGGATAAACTGTTACGGTGTCATATGACATAGTAGCGATTTAGCGTCACACCGCTGCGGCTTCATAGGACACCGCTGCGGTTTATCATCACACCACTGCTTAACAAGACATGTTTTGAAATAAAACCTAAAAGCAATTTCATGCAAATGTTTGTCATAAAGCATACAATATCTAATTATTGGGAGTGAGGCTAATCATGTTTTAAGAATTTTGTAAACAACACGACAATTTCCCTGAACTATGGTGGTTCATTTAGTAAATTGTAGCCGTGTGAGAATAAACTGCTATGGTGTCATAAGACACCGCAGCAGTTTCTAGTCACACTGTTGCGGCTTCAGATGACATCGCAATGGTTTATCATCACACCGCTGCTGTTTATCGTCACACCGTTGTGGTTTAATTCGTGTTTTGTTCAACAATTTCAGAAACCTGTGCATAAATAGGCTTCACAGATTCAAGAAAATTGAAACACGTTGCTAATTTTACAGTTTCATAATAATCAATTTTCATTTCATCATCAATAACCAAATTATCAATTCCATTACAAACATATTATGTACATATGCATTACAACTGCAAGCTAATTTACAAAATTCTATTACAACCAATTTTCCAAATTCCTCCTTGTATGTTTGCTCACTCAATCCCATTATCTTATGTTCTCATATTGGATGGACTTGCCGTGATGCAAAACCGATGCTCCACTTGCTACTAGGTGTGACACTTTATTTAAAATGTCATTTCACCTTGCATTTCACGTAGCAGGCATCCCTCAACCGATGCTTCGGTGAGTTGACCGCGAACCATGACGTCCTCGGCAAAGGTGGAAGTGGAAACAATGTTGGAGTAGAGCTCAACGGCGATGTTGTGAGGGTTAAGTACTACGGTTTTCATCTTCGATGTTTTGGGAGGCTAGGTTTCGGCCATTGTGGGTACAATTGTAGGACTCCAAGTGCTCTGAGGCGCTTCATTGTATGCGACCGGCTGAAAGCACTCGTAGTCTTGCACTTGTTCAACAATGGCCGAAACCTAACCTCCCAAAACATCGAAGACGAAAACTGTGATACTTAACCCTCACAACATCGTAGTTGAGCTCTACTCCAATGTGCATCCATATCTAGCGTCGTCGAGGACTTCGTGGTTCGCGGTGAACTCGCCAAAGCATCGATGCGATTCTTATATACTAAGGTTTTGATAACGCAGAACGAGAAACGATAAACCGTAGCGGTGTCCTATGAAGCCGCAGCGGTATGATGCTAAACCGATCCTCACACTGCTGCAGCTTACTAAATGAACAGTCGCAGTTCAGAGAAATTGTCGTGTCACTTTTTAAACAATGAAGTTGTGACGGTTTGTTCACGCACCGCTGCGGCGCGACACTAACACATTTAACAGCAAACGTAACAGCGATGTTAGCGGCGTCAATTTTTTATAGTTTAGTGGTTAATTTATTAATAAAAAATAGTTAGTTTGTCACAAATAATAGAGAATGATGATTGTTTTGTCATTTTCCCAAAATTTATAATTGCTATTATTATTATTATTAATTTTCCTCGAGTCAAATTAGAATCAAATAGAATAACTCAAGACCATCCCAGCCAAAAGAATTGTTAAGCCTCTTGCTTCACCCAATGTATGAGCCTTTGCCTATGTTACATATTCTTACAATTTTGTAATTTTATTGAAAAATAATAATTTATTTATTTTTAAATCTAAATATTCCTCTTCCTAGTTCATTTAAAAATTACAATGTATTTAGATTCTGTATAATATTCCTATAATTTCAAATAGGAAAAATAACAAATTAACCATCATGGTTTGCGATTAATGACAAGTCAACCACTCCTTTATTTTTTAACAAATTAACCACTGAAGTATGAGAAAATGACAAAGCCAACATCGCTGTCACATTTGCCATTAACAAGCTAATCTGGAGTTGCGGCGGTTCATAGACAAAATGTCGCGGCTCTGTAGTTTTCCAAGAAAAGAAGGCCAAATTTAGCCTAGATGCCGTGGTGTCCTAGGACACTTAGGCGGCTTCTTGGGACACCACCGATGTGTCCTGTCCGCTGCGGTGTCATGGGACACCGCGACGGCATCCCTCTTTTCACTCAGCGGTATACATAACCGCGAAATGCTAGGACTCGCCATTTTCACCCGAACAAGTAGTAGAAATCCTCTCGGCGACCCATTTTCACCGCGAACAAACACCGAATCCTTTCGGTGACCCATTTTGATCGCGAACAAACACCGAAAAATCTCGGTCATATTCGATCACAATGTATGCCCGAGAAAAAAAATTGGTGTTCAAGCGTGGGAATACAACGGTGGAAGCTGTGCAAGCCGCGGTGGTGGACAATAAGCAACCCGCGGCGGTGCAACACGAAGACACCGTCGAGGATGGAGAAACCGTTGCACACTCGCAATGGCAACCTGAACCCGAGCCTGAACAAGAAGAGCCGGAGGCTCATTGGTCTGGTTCCAACCTATTACAGCGGGTTTAAGGTCCAAACTATTCAGGACAGCGAATTGCAAAACACGGTATGAAGATGATATACAACACCGTGCACTTATTATTTCCAAAATAGTAGATTTCGACTCCTTGGCAGGAATAAGAAGTAAACAATTGCTTGAAGATGCTGGATTAGTCGGGTTGTGCTGGATGAGGGGCAGTTACTGCGAATTCGAAAACTGTCCACCACAACTATTAGAATGTTTCACGCAAATTCGAAACTGTCCACCAAGCCATTAGAGGTGCAGACGTACCTTTTTGAACAGGAGTTGAGGTTCACTCGCAATGATGTAAATATAATGTTTGGATGTGTACTGGACGGGCCAAGCGATCAATATTATCATGTGTCTCGGGAGCCACCATTCGTCAACCGAGGAGAAGGGCTAACGGTGCTTAGATTGTTGCACCAGGATCCCGAGGTTGCCCAGTACAACAAGCCAAAGGACAAGGAGTTGAATGCCATAGCCTGATTGATCCACCTGATCATGATGTACACGATTTTGCCTCGGGATGGGCGTCGAGACCATGTTAGCTGCATGGATCTCTATATACTGGAGAAGGTGTTCACCAGGAAAAAGGTGGACATCAGATATATCCATCTTGAGCCACATGCATGAGGTGCTCAACAAACCAGCGAAGAACCTGCCGTACAACTGGCTCATCCAGAGGATCGTTGAGCAGTATGAGGTACCCATCTCGGAGAAAGAGCCGTGAATTGAAGAGTCAGCCAATGACATGTACAACAAAGTTAAAGTGGATCGAATGAGGATCACCCAAGTTGGAGGGGAATAGGTCCGTAAGTTCAAGAAGCACGCAACACATCCACCCCCCTCAGAGCCTCAGCATTCAGCCCCCTCAACAGAACAGCCCCCTCCTCAGACGTCTCACTTTACTTTGATGCATGAGAAGACGTCCGTTTGAATGAGCAGGATGGAGGAGCTCCATCATATGGCGATGACCAGAATGCAAATGATGGAGGAGCACTTGCAAATGCAACAGGTCCAAATACTAAGAAGGGAGGAGCTCGCAGAAGAGCGGCATCGCAAAGCAGAAGAGTGGCATATGCGAGCAGAAGAGAGGCACCATGAGCTGGTGGCAGCACTTTAGAGACGTGAGAGGCGATCAGCCCGTACATCAGCCTCACCATCGGCCTCTGAAGCAACAGATGCAACATACCGCTTGTAAGTTATTTACTATGTACGCAAAGTCCAGTCTTTACTTTATTTGTGTTTGATGTAATGACATGCTGTTGATTTGTAGCACCGGTGCCGTAAGCCGCCAACCTGCTCCTCCATCCGTGCCTGCTGAGGTGCAGGGGACCAGTCAATTTGAGCCTCCGCCCCTTAGAACTGTGTGCGGGGTACGTCTTTCATTTGGTTATATATGTGTGTTCGTTCATGTTCATACTTTGTTAGTCTGACGGCGTTTTGACATTTTTGTTGCAGTCTCGGGATTTGATAGACATGTTCATGAATTATGTGCCGGCAAATACTCGGAAGAACATAGAGACATGCGCAGTTCTTGGGGGAAAGCTGATCGGCGATGATTACGTCGTCACTAATATCATCTTCCCAAAGCAAGTCGGGACGCCAGATATGGTGAAAAGCCTTCTTTGTATGTTAGTGTATAAAATTTTATCTTAGTACTCATCCGAACTTATATGCAATGCTATGTGGTCGACGAAGCTGCTGTATTCGCGTTTTATCAAGAAAATCGTCTACTCTCATTGTGGTGGATTCACGTAAGTAACCTTCTCGATTCTCCAGGTTGTTTTTCATGTTTACTGAGATCATCTAATGCATTGTTTACCTTGCAGACACACCCGAATCATAGTTGTTTTATGTCCTTCGTTTATCTGCACACTCAATTCGCTTACCAGCAATTGATGCCGGAAGCAATCTCCATCATCGTAGCTCCCACTGACAAAGAGTGGTATGTATTTTCCCTTGTGCAGATTCATAATATTGCATTCCACGTATTTGACTGGCAATTGTTCCCTTTGTATTGCAGCCCGTACGGCATCTTGCGGTGTACGAGTGAGAGGATGAGGGTGATGCAATGGTACACTATTCTGAAACAATTCCACGAGCACGATGCTACAACCTTTGAGTATGAGAGTCCGTTGTTCAACACAACAGATAAAGTATTCCTTAACCCGAACTTATCTTTTGTGGTGAAGGATTTGTGGCCGAAACGGACCAGGAAGAAGGCGGCGTAGGAATTTATGTTTATGTACACTTTGTTGTAATTTTTTTACATTTACGTTGTAATTTATGTTTAGTTGAATTTGTTTACATTTATGTTGTAATTAATGTTTAGTTGAATTTGTTTACATTTACGTTGTAATTTATGTTTAGTTGAATTTACATTGCGAAAGTAAATGATATACTGCATGAATGATATGTTTGGATGATACTGGAACTGCTTGGAATTTTGTGCAAGATGTATGATAATAGCTTTGGGGGAGTAAAGAAACAAGGGAGACTCTGGCAAAATTTTTATAAATTGGGGTGAGGATAAGTGAAAAGTAAATCCTATATGACCTAAATCAAGTACATAATTAAAGAAAAATGTATGGAGAAACTTGGGTGAATTCAGTGCAACAATTTCAGCAAGCTGCGAATGTTTGTGAGCAAGCCGTAGCGGCTTGCATAACAAACAGTGGTGGTTTGTGAGCAAGCAGCCTCGGTTTGTGAGCACAAACAACAACGGCTTGTCATGGTACCTGTAATCAGATTCCATGCACACTCTACAACCAAATGTATGGAACTAATATATGAATTCTAATTGCTGAAACGAAACAAATTCAAATTTATCAATTTAAATTTATGAAACCAATTCATATTTATCAATTCAAAATTTACAAATATAGTGTACAGTACAATCACATATATATCAAACCTAATCTATCAAACGAATGTATCACAGAAGGTTAAGGTCCACATTTGTGTACGTTTGTGTTTGTGGACCTTGCATATCAGACTCCTGCAAAACACATTGCAAATGAAATTAGTATATTTCAAATAACACTTGAAAACGTAAACGTGATAATGGGCTCACCTGCCTCTCAGGAACTCTGTCGGGAACTATCTCAGATACTTGCTTGGGGACTATGGAAGGAATTGTCTCGGGGATTCTAAAACCCATAAATGTGCCCTCTGACCTTCCTCTGCTGCCTCTGGCTCTAGCTCTGGCTCTGTCTCTCCCTCTGTCGCCTCTGTCTGCCCCTACACTGGACTCGCCTCCACCTTCGCATGTGTGGAAATTGTGCCCTACACCCCTACACTGGCCACAAGTGATGTTTAGATGTCTTCTGGGTAGCACTGTCTGGCTTGGGGTGTAACGAACCGGTTTTTATTTACTTTAAAATCGCGTGAAATTTAAAAATTTTTCTTTTATAAAGTCAAAGTATTCTTTTTCTATAAAAACCCGAGCATTAAAACTCTTTACTTAAAATGTTTATCAATTGTAGAAGAAGTAATAAAATCATTTTTATAAAACGCAACGGAATTAAAACGAAGCATGAAAGAATATTAAATAGTTTACAAACCCTTTTTACAAATAAATTTTCCTTTTAAATTCTTTAACCCAGCCAGCCACAAGATCTACCCGTGCAAATCCTTCATCAACTGTCTTTGACCTATTCACCTGTTTCTCGTACGTACCTACATCACAAGACCTAAACTAATGAGCCTAATGCTCAGTAAGAGATAGAATGAAATATAATGCACATGATATGCATGATCATACGATGCATTACAGAAGAGACCCGTTTCTCTTCTAGAAGTTAAGGTGGAATACTCCATAGAGTCATGTGGCCTAACCAGTCACTCCGACGAGGAGATATATCCATTGGGGGTGTTACCACAAGCAGGTATCCTCACTTTTGTTGAAGACGTTAGGGGTTTCAGAACGGGGTAATTGTGAACCCTAGAATCCACGTAGCTAACTTCTAAACCTACCACTCCCTACGTGGGTGGAATCTACCGTATGGAAAGTCACAATTCACCCGAACCCCCACACGCTTATTTGCATATATTAATTATGTTATGCAATATGCTCATGAATACATACAATCATATATGATGATGTAATGTCTAGTAAAAATATCATTAAAAGAACCTAAATCTAGTAAACACAACATATAATCCTAATTCTTGCGATGTAGGGTCCGAAGACCAAAACACAGTAAGTATCAACTTACCTGGCATCCGTAGCTTACTGCACTTTATTCTCTTTCTTTTAATACCTTAAAAACCATTAAATAAATAATCATTAATTACAGACTATTAATCTCACTTCCATAGTTCATTACTCTCAAAGAGTTCGGCACGACCAATCCTCACAATAGAATTTCAATTAAATGTTCCATCCATTCATGCTCAACAATACTATAAATCATCACGTATCAATACTCATTTTACATGCTCCATTGACTAATCTCATCATATCAACGAACCCCCAACAATAGGATAACATGTCCAACGGTTTACTATATTACCATAACAAATGAAAAGAGTATAAACAGTGAACACTGCACGTTCCATCCAAATTAAACAGGGAGCATAGACTACACACAACCAACAAGCATCACTTTAAAAATCCATCACCCCATTCTCAGATTATTACCCTCAGACCATCATGTGAAAGCTACAACCGAATTGGACACAAAATCATTTTCCTTGGTCCATTAGTAAGTGAATTTCATTTAATTACAGTCAACAAAACCAATACTATTAACCACGGCTTGCCCACATCAAAGGCAAAATATATTCAGATCCCAAACCAATAAACAGAGCACCAACAATACAGCGTATTCAGCCCATCCTCAAGAGCATTTAACAAAACTGTAAGTCCTAAATATCCTCAACATTGTACTGTAAAATCTGTAGCAAACAAAGGCCAAAACTATCAGCATTCTCTCATCAAACAGATCAAAACTCTCACGACATTAACCAGTAAGAACCAACACTCAACATTGCAAAAAACTTCAGCGCAGTCTAATTTAGACAGAGGCATTTTCATCAATAATCTCGTAACGAAGGCAAAATGCATCATCCAATTCAAATATAAAAAACAAGACCTAACATTCCAAACAGAGTTTAAAACGAGAAGGAACCTTACCTTGCATTTCGTCTCTTCAGAGAGCTCACCACAATGCACCCTAGTGTAGCTACAGAACCACTCATTCTCTTGCATCCCATCATCACTGCCATCCCCTTATACCCAAGGAGAAGACTGCAAAGCAGATGGATAATTGTACACTTCAAGAAAAGGAGGCCCATTACCCAATTTCCACGTGGAAAGTCTGCCAGATAAGGAGCTGGAGGAAGCCAGCTCCGGTTCGGTCTGAAAAACACCAACCATCACGCCATCCCTTCCATTTCCAGCCGATGCGAATCACGGCCAATTCAGGCGGCCGGAACGTCCCATTTAGAATGCCATAGAAGAGAATCGAAGTGTAAATTATCGACTTACATGGCCAACAAATTCGTGGTGTCGCCGGAGGTTGCATTCCCGAGCTCTAACCACTACAATCAACCATCCACCGAAGCCGTGACCAGCCGACCACTGCAGAGGAGTACCCGCGACATCTGAAGCCATCCCGAGCCCTTCTGACACCAATGTCATCTTCCTCGTCGCCCGTTTCTCCTTCGATCACACTTCCTGTCCCTGTTTCTATCTCTCACTCTCTCACAAATGGCCGAAGGCCACTTAATCCCAATCAAACCGGTTCAGGGGTGAACCAGTTCATCTCACACACCCCCTCCCCCCCCCTTTAATTCTTCCTTTCTTTTTTATTTAATGTATTTCCTCTAATTTAATTAATTCTTCTTATTTATCTCCAATTAATTACCCAACTATATTTTATTTTCTTCATTTTAAATTAAAAACGAGTCACCCTATTATTTTCGGATCGAGCCAAACCAAAACCGTTAAATCCATATTTAGCAATTACGTCCTTAGTAATATCCCGACAATTATTTTCTAATTTATTCTTTTTAAATTTTTAATATAAAAATCGGGATATTACATGGGGCCTCGTCCACATCCCGTATTCTACGTTTGCGTAGCCTTCCTGGAAGCCTTTTAAATGGCGGTGGGATAATTGGATCAAGATTCGTCACAGGAGGCCACTCGATTGGTTCATTGACGAGGCAGACAAAGTGGGAGTACATCGCCATGTATGTTTCCCGGTGTTAGCATGCATGTACAAATTCTTCAGGAGATCTCCTCGTGAAGTGAATGCACGGGACTGCATGGACACAAGGGATGCTGGTCAACTCTCACCGATAACAGGTACAAGTATGCCAATCCAAATCGACAGAGTATTGTTCGTTACCGTTGCTGACCTCAAACTGGGCTGCTCTTGAAAACTAGGGGCTCCAATTTTGACCGACAAGTTGTAGTTTGGCGAGTCGGTTGCTGATCATTGGACAGAAAAGGTCCATCGAGCGAGCCATCTTTTCATTTTTTTTCACGATCCTACCTATAATGCTCTTTCAAATGATCTCAAACATACTTAGAATCGGTTTGTCCCGGGCTGATAGGATGTAGGCATTGAAGGACTCACTCAGGTTGTTGAGACTTATGTCGCACTTTGAGATAGAGCAGAAGGCACCCAGGTAGACTAACTCTGTAGGATGTCCGTCCAATCTTTTCGAGGACTTCAACTGGACCTTCATATTTACGTACAAGCCGTTTGTCTCTCTTACCTCTAAATCGAAGCTGTTCAGGCAACAACTTTACTAACACCAAGTCTCCCGCTTTGAACTCTCGCGGTCGTCGCTTCTGGTCTGCCCACTTTTTCATGTGTTTTGAAGCTCGTTCCAGGTAAGCACGAGCTACTTCAATATTCTACTTCCATTCTTTTGAGAAATTGTAGGCTTTTGGGTATTTCCTGAGTAAGGTTGATCCAGGGTGTGTGGCATTGTTGGTTGTCTACCGCAGACTATCTCGAATGGGCTCATGCCTGTCGAGGAACTCTTCTGACAGTTAAAGCAGAATTGTGCCGCATCAAGCAAACTTGGCCAATTCCTTTGACTGCTGTTGATAAAATGCCGAAGGTATTCTTCCAGTAAGCTATTGAAGCGTTCTTTTTGACCGTCGGTTTGCGGGTGATAGCTGGAAGAGATATTCAAGCTTGATCCCAATATTTTGAACAACTCTACCCAAAAGGCTCCAGTAAATCTAGTGTCCCGATCGCTGATGACACTTTGAGGTATCCCCCATAATTTTACCACGTTTTTGAAGAAGAGTTGGGCTGTCGTTTCTGCAGAGCAATATTTTGGGGCGGCTATGAATGTAGCATATTTGGAGAAGCGATCAATTATAACCAGAATTGCCTGAATGTCATTGACGGGTGGCAAGTTTGTGATGAAGTCGAGCGATACGTTTTCCCAGGGCTTTGTTGGCACTGGTAATGGTTCTAGCAAACCAGCAATCTTGTCTTTCTCGGTCTTATCTTGTTGACACACCAAGCAGGTCTTGGTGTATTGCATCACGTCCTCCTTCATCTTTGGCCAATAATATCCCCTCTTTAGAAGGGCATAAGTCCTTTGCCAACCTGCGTGACCCGCCCAGAGGGTGTCGTGGCATTCTCGTAACAGTGAGCGTCGCAGATGATTACTTCGGGGTACGTAAAGTCTGTTCCCCTTGGTTAGCAACAGGTCTTCTTCGATCCAAAATTGTCGAGTCTTCTTTTCTTGCACCAATTGCATTATGGCCCGAGAGGCAGGGTCGTCTTGTAGGCAGTCTCGAATCTGATCTTTCATGGATCCACTAACTCTACTTGCTTGGAGTTGGGATAGGTAACAAAGACTGGCACATTCTGCTTTTCGACTAAGGGCGTCAGCTACCCGATTTGATTGACCCGACTTATGTTCGAATTGAAAATCAAATTCAGATATAAGTTCGCGCCACCGAGCTTGTTTGGCCGACAGTTTTGGTTGATTGAAGAAGTGGCATATGGAGCTATTGTCTGTCTTCACTGTAAATTTAGAACCCAGCAGGTACTGTCGCCATACTCGCAAGCAGTGTACTACCGCTAACATTTCTTTCTCAGCAGCAATATATCTTCTTTCTGCTTCTTTTAACTTACGACTTTCGTATGCAATAGGGTGGCCATTTTGCAGCAAGACCCCTCCTAATGCGTAGTCAGATGCATCTGTTTCCACCTCAAATGGTTGAGTAACATCAGCGAGGGCTAAGATCGGACTCTGCATCATTGCATCCTTCAAATTGTCATATGCATTTTGACATCCCTGGTTCCACTCCCAGAGAGTACCCTTCTTCAATAGTTCAGTAAGAGGAGCAGCCCTCTTCGAGAATCCCTCAAAAAAACGTCTGTAATAGTTTGCAAGCCCCAAAAATGAGCGCAGTTCAGTAACAGAAGTGGGGACCCTCCAATCTCGGACTGCTTTGACCTTATCAAGATCCATGCGTAACTGCCCTTGCTCGATGATGTGACCAAGGAACCCAATGCTCTTCGGGGCAAAAGAACATTTCTCTTTCTTGATGTACAGCTGGTTCTTCCTTAGTTTTTCGAGGACAAGTCGAAGATGGCTTTTATGTTCTTCCAAGGTTTCACTGTAGACTACAATGTCATCTAAGTAAACCACCACAAACTTGTCGAGGAAATCATGAAATACTTGGTTCATAAGGGTGCAGAAGGTCGCTGGGGCATTTGTTAGTCCAAACGGCATTACCAAGAATTCAAAGACTCCATAGCGAGTTACGCATGTCGTCTTTTGCTCATCACCTTCAGCAATTCGAACTTGATAATAACCCGATCTTAAATCGAGTTTGGTGAAGTATTTTGCTTTATACAACTGGTCAAATAGATAAGTGATAAGAGGAATTGGGTACTTGTTACGTACCGTGACCTTGTTGAGTGCCCGATAATCAATACATAGTCGTAAGCTACCATCCTTTTTCTTCTGAAACAATACAGGTGCTCCAAATGGTGCTTTTGCGGGTCTGATGAATCCAGACGCAAGTAACTCATCAAGTTGTTTCCTTAACTCAGCAAGTTCAGGTGGAGCCATTCTGTAGGGTGCCTTCGCGGGAGGTTTAGAACCTGGATTCAGTTCGATCTAATGATCAATGTCCCTACGCGGAGGTAATGTTTTGGCAAACATTCTGGCATGGTGTCTTGGTATTCCTCCAAGACTTCTAAGATCTCTGATGGTATCTCTTCTTTAGTTCCTTCATCTACAATCGAGGGAACCAAGATGTAGGTCGGATCTTGGTGTTTCAGCCCTTTCTTAAACTGTATAGCTGAGATCATTTTTGCCCCACTAGCAACAGGTTGTCGAAGTGTCGTAGGGACCACTGTCGGATTATTTCCTGTGATTACCAAGCATTTTGCTGAAGGAATGGGAATCACCCTGTGCTCCATCAAGAACTCCATCCCCAGGATGATATCAAAGTCGTCCATCCGTGCAACGACAAAATCAATTGGCCCAGTCCACGAGTTCAACTTTAGCTGAGTCCTCTTCACCACTCCCACTACCGGCATTGCTTTCGCATTCACGGTTTTCATCTTGCCCGCATTTTCTTCCCATTTTAGGCCCAAACGACGAGCTTCCTTCTCAGTGATGAAGTTATGTGTGGCTCCAGAGTCAATCATAGTGCTTTTAGTAGCCCTATTATCGACAATGCTTTCCACATACATGAGGCCCTTGTCTGAAGTCTTTTTAAGCTCCTCCATTTGTTGTTGGACTGCAGACAAGAAAGTCATAGTGCCAACTTCTGCCACTTCTGCGGGCGCCTCTTCAGAAACTCCTTCAGTTGAGTTGTCACTTTGAATGTAAGCTCGTGCAGCTGCTAGAGCCGATTTATGCGGGCATTGGTGAACTCGGTGAGGTCCTTTACATAAGAAGCATGACATTGGCCGCTGCGTATTGTTCCCTTTCCATGTTTCTTGGCCTTCCTTCGGGGTTCTCCATGCTTCTTGGTTTTCTCTGGGTGCCCTCCACGTTTCTTGGCCCTCTCTTGGGGCATATGGCTTTCTTTCCGGAGGACCCGTGTTTGGCCTCTGTGGTCTCGAATTATTTGTAACAGGGAGATTTTTCTGGGGACTAGGATTCTCATTGGCATAGTCGAATAACCGTTCTGCCACTGCAAGCGCGCTTGAGAGACTTTGGACCCTTTGTTCATATAACTTAGTTCTGGCCCATGGTTTGAGCCCCTCAATGAAAGTGAAGATTTTGTCCTTTTCAGCCATGTCACGTATGTTGAGCATTAGGCCCGAGAATTGTTTCACATAGTCACGGATGCTACCCGTCTGCTTCAGCTCTCGTAGTGATCTACGAGCATTGAACTCAACATTCTCGGGGAAGAATTGGTCTTTCAACTGCTTCTTAAATTCGTCCCAAGTGTCAATGACACAAGTGCCATTGGATATGTCATTGTATTTTGATCTCCACCAAAGTTTTGCATCTCCAGTAAGATGCATTGTTGCTAATGTGACTTTAGACTCTTCACTAGTCTTGGTTGCCTTGAAATATTGTTCCATATCGAAGATGAAGTTCTCTACTTCCTTCGCATCCCGAGTCCCACAGAAGGAGTTCGGTTCCGGTATCTTCACCCGACTAGACTCAACTACTGTAGTAGCTTGAGTTTGGTTACCCATCGCTTTCATGGTGATGTTCAATTTAAGGTTTATCTCAGCAATTTCGGCTTTCAGAGAGTCGAACATCACTTTGAAGTCTTTTGTTGTATTGGCTACAGTGTTGGCTAGTTGAACACGAGCACGGTCTACTTCTTCTACGCTTTCTCGTAACCCCACCATCGTGTTTGTGGAGCTCTCTCCACTTTCTATTGCCTTTCCCTTCTCTGGTCGGAATTCAAGATTTTCTATCCGATCTATCAGCTCTTGGATCGGGATAGTGTCTATCCTGCTATGCACAGCAGCAATTTCAACAGGAAATTCAGCCATTTCCTTCACTCGTTCCTCTAGGAAACGTACATTATCAGGGATTTCTTGGAGATACGTCATCTCCTCTTCTAGCGCGATTAGCCGTTCGAGCTGGTCCATCGACGGGTTCGTCTTCTCTGACGAAATTTTTTTCGGCATGACTTTTCTTGCAACTTGAGCTAACCTGGCTCTCATACCAACTGTCACGGTCCTACTTTTAAGAGACTTTTCAAGAGAGCCGTGCGGCACTCGTTGTTAGGGGGAACAACGAGTCAGCCTACTAAGTGTGCCAACGGCATCGATGGCCCACGACGTTAGAACAAGCTTGAGTGTCTAACGAGTGAGTGAGCAGCGAGCGAGATTTATCGAAAGCGTCATTGAGTATAAAGAGAATAGTTTGAATGTAAAAAGCCTTTTCATTGATTGCTAGCAAATTACATTGGGTAGGGGGGTCTACGTGCAGTCATGCCTCTCCCCCTAAAGAGCATTCTGGACCATCTCCACTATGGCAGAAGTGAACATGCTATAGTGGCGAGGAGTCACTTTGCCCAAAATGGAAATAAAAGAAATACAAGGAAATTACTATAAATGGAAATAAATCTAACTAAGCAGTAGGGGCGGCCATGGACAACACGTCCTGGACAAGCCCGGATTGTTACACTCAGCATGTCACATCTATTCCTCGTAAATAATTGTGGGCCACCGGGTCAAGCAAAAATAACTTGGCCATCTCTCGATCAAACTGCCTCACTGTTGTGGCTCTAGATGCGGCCCACATTGCATGCTTTAACAACCTGCCTTTAAATTGTTTTTAAAAATTGCCATACAGGTGTCGGATGCAAAACCGATGGTCCACTTGCTCTGCCACCTCTCTGATAGCTGGCACAAACCCCTGCAAAGATTCATAATATGAGTCAAACATTGGTACAAAATCCATAACATAAACACAGAAGGAAAAAGCAATCAATTGCACATTTTGTCCGTCAGAAATGATTGTCCATCCATTGCCAGATGGGGTATTCAGATCATCGAGCAAAAATTCCAGAAACTAACTCCACGAAGCCCTATTTTCTGCTTCAACTACTGCTACAGCAATCGGATACATTCTATCGTTCCCGTCGATGGTGACAGCTATGAGCAACTGGCCTGGAGTCGCTCCCTTCAAGTGGCAACTGTCCAAACAAATAACCGGTCTACCGCAATTCCGCAAGACCATCTTGCATGTAGCCAAACACATATACATCCTTTTAAATGCACTCATGTCTAGGTCAACCTGCACCGAGCTTCTAGGATTAGACCTCTGAATCTCCTCGGCATAGGACCATATGAGCTTGTATTGCTCATTGTCATCCCCTTCGTTAATTTTTTTGGTCTCATTTCTTGCCCTTCTAGCAAGGCTAAGTATGATGTTGACGTTGAAGTCATTCATGACTGTCTCAATTATGGAAGAAAGGTCAAAGTCGGCCTGACTTTTAAATTTGTCCGAGTAATGCGTTGCCACCCATTTTGCAGTGGCATGACGGCTTTCTATCTTTCTCGAGCAAGTGTGAACGTCATTGTAGAACTTTATTTGAAACGTCATTTCACCTTGCATTTTTTAGCCGTGCAGGCACCAAGTGCATCCTTCTTGGCAGACAACCCTCAACCGATAAGCGTTACTGTGAGTGAATTTGATCTCGTATCCATTCTTCAATGCATGATTGACAATTTTTTCTCTAATTTTTTTCAATGAATTGTACTTTTTGGCAAGACTCATACCAGCGAAGGTGCATTATGCTCTCGGCTATGTCAATGTCTTCGTCACTAGTGGATTGACATAATGAATGGAGGTCCTCATCGTCCTCCTTGTGTAGAGTTGTTGAGACAGAATGCAACACAATTGCAGCTTCATTTCCAATTCCACGTACCTCATTCTCATTGGCCAAAAATGTGGTTGTGGGCCCCACTTCAAGTTGACGGTTAATACCAGATTCTTCAACACTCAAAGACGACATTTGTTTTTCTACAAATACTTCAACTTTGCCAAAATATCGTTCTCTTCAGCTCTCCGAATTCTCTAGGGTTCGCTAATCGTTTACAAAATGCTTGAGAATATTGTGGGGAGTTCATTGTGTACTTATACAATTCGAACCCGAGTCAAGTAAACCGCAGCGTCTATGCCAAATTTGGTCTTCTTTTCTTGGAAAACCACAGAGCCGCAGCGTTTTGTCTACGAACCGCTGTGTCTCTTGATCAACTTGTTAACAGCAAATGTGACAACGATATTGACTTTGTCATTTTTTCATACGTTTGTTGTTAATTTGTTAGAAAATAAAAGATAATGGTTAACTTGTCATGGATCATAAACTACGATGGTTAATTTGTCATTTTCTCTTTCAAATATTATATAATTATTCCTGTAATATTTTAAAATTATTATTTTCGCTGTAAGTTTACCAATTATTTAAAATATTTCAAACATCTGCAAACTTTCTCCATCTACCCTAAGTGTATATTTTATAGCACATTCGATTCGTATTTCCCTATCATGCAAACAACTGTAAAATTAATATTTATTTAATCATTTAAATTATTTTATGGTCTTAATTAGGTTTTTAGCACTTGGTTGGGAAAGTTTTATAATAGGAATTTTTGGAAACGTACATTTTTTTAAAGAAAATTATTTAATATTTAATTAGGTTATTTATTACGATAGTGGTGGGTGAAGAAACAAAAGATAATAATGGTGTTGCAGTTGGGATTCATGCAATCAATGAATACCTCCAAAAGATTGAACACCCTCAATAATTAAAACAACGTAAACGGTTTATTCCCTATCTTAAAAATAAGAAAAATTAACAAATTAACCATTATCGTACTTTATAATCAATGTAAGTTAAACTTTAAATTATTTTTGCTAATAAATTAACTACTAAATTATGAAAAAAAAAATTGTCAAAAATACACTTTTTATGTTTGTCATTAAATAATTAAATTTTATTCCACGACAAAAAGTTACAATTTCTACTGTGAAAAGATATCTTTTAGAACACCATATATAGAAAATAGAAAAATTTTCTTATTTCTTTATAGTAAAAATTTTTTATTTAATTTCTTCTTTATGAAGAGATAAAAAAAATTCTTTCTTTTATTTATTTTCTTTCTTTCTCTAAAGAAAATAATGATATTTTTCTTCTTTTCTCCTCCAAAGAAAAGAAGGAAAAAAAAAATTTTCAAAAGAAAGTAAAGTAAGAAATTTTCTTATAAGAAAATAAGAAAATTTTCTTTTTTCCTACCAAGAATATAAGGAAAGTTTCTTATTTCCTATGTATGACATTTCGCCGTAGAAAGATGTTTTTCTGTGGTGAAAATTATAACGTTCAATTACGGAACAACAAACTATAATCATTTTATTGTGAAATATAAGTGTAACATTTTGTGGTAGAAAGTATAACGTTTTTCCAAGGAACAAAATTTAATTGTTTAAATAAAGAAATAATTATATTTTTCTTGTTTTCTCCAAGGAAAAGAAAGAAATTCCTTCTTTTCTAAAGGGAAAGAAGGAAATTCTTTTTTTTTTTTTTTCTTTGGGGACAGAAGGAAATCAGAAAGAAAGTAAAGAAAGAAATTTTCTTATAAGGAAGTAAGGAAAATTTCTTATTTCTTATGTATGACATTTCTCCACAAAAAGACGTCTTTTTGCAGCAGAAATTGTAATGTTCTATTACGGGACAATAAACTATAATCATTTTATTTCAAAATATAAATGTAACGTTCCACGGTGGAAAGTGTAACGTTCTGTGACGGATCAAAATTTAATTGTTTTATGGTAAACATGATAGTGATGTTTGTGGTGATTTTTTTTATAGTTTAGTGGTTAATTTGTTAGTAAAAATACTTTAATGGTTGACTTGTCATTGATCATAAAGCATGATAGTTAATTTGTTAATTTTTCAAATAATAATTATTGTATTATTCTTCAGTTTTAATTTATGTAATTAAATTTTAATTAGACCGAATATAAATTAATAATAAATAATTATAATGTAATGCAAAATTAATGACGAAAGAAAAAAAAAACACAATAAATCAAACAACATGATCACATTGGATGAGAATTTCATTACGGAACTCTTGAGAAATAATAGAGTTAAATTGTGACAATAATTATTTTTTCAATCAGCCTCTTTAGAAAATATAATTTTTTTATGCTAGTGTAATATGACTTTTGTAGGGAAATTAACAAAACAATTACTAAATTATGAGATTAATGATAAGTCAACTACTAAATAATTTTCGTTATCAAATAAAACACTCAACTATTGAAAATGAACTATGCAAATATCGCCGTTAATTTGTAGAAAAAAATGTTAAAAATGAAAAGACTTTCCAAAATATTCTAGGTAATCCATTTGAAATTGATTTTAGTATCAAAATGAAAAATTTGCAGTTCATTGTTTGTTAAAAAATCAATGGACTCTAAGTTAAACATGTTTCCGATCAAACTAAGAAAACTCGTCGGAAAATTGATGTTAGAAATTTTAACTTGTTCAAAATCGATTTTGACACCAAAATGGAAGATTTTCAATTAACTGTTTGTTGAAAAATCAATATAATTCAAGCTATATATGTTTCTGATCCACTGAGAAAACTTGCTGAAAAATTCATTGTCTGCTATACTAAAAAAGGACAAAGAATTCAGCAAATGAAGTGAAAAGAGTTTTCGTTGCGGAAAATGAGTATTATTTCAAGGACTTATTTTCTGCAGTGAAAAGAAAATGTTCTACAACAGAACAAATACTTTCCATAGCGAAAATTAACTTTCCTTTGCAGAAAGTAAGTTCTTGACCTTTACGTTGCAGAAACAAATTAAAATTTTTAAGAGAAAATGTGACAGAGACGTTTACTCTATTTATTTATCATAGTTCAATATTTTATTTGTTAGTAAAAATTGTTTAATGGTTAACTTGTCATTGATCTTATAGTTTAGTGGTTGTTTTATTAATTTTCTAGCTTTGGTACTTGGGAGTCGTGAACAATTTAACCAATTTGTTTGTCCTTACAATTTGAGTCGTTAACAAAAGGATTTCTATTATCATAAAATTCATCAAATGTCTCATTTTTTCTACTTGTGTTGGTCATTTTATAGTAGCAGTTATCACTAATCACTAATCACTAAGTACATGAATTATATTTGAAAATACAATAATATTGTATGTGAGTGTGATGATCATAAAATATATTAACTAAATTTGTAATACAATGCGCTAAAATATTATTTTATAAAGGTGTAAAACGGGGTCGTCAAACATCCAAGAGCAGTGAGTCAAGCTCGCTCGGGGTGGTTTGCCTTGGTTCTCATCTGGATCATCTCGGCCTAGTTGTACCCGCCATCATCTACCTTATGAGTTAGAACATGTACCTCCCTTTTTTATTTTTCAAATTTATGTCATAAATATATAATCAAAAGAATTATTTTAATCTGTGTTTACAAAATACACACATTAGTAATATAATTAACAAATAAACCTAATTTTATTTATTACATACTTTGCTAATTTAAGTTTGATTTTTAAGGCAAAGTGCAGTTTAGCCGTCCCACTTAAAACCATGGGAAGACCCTAAAAGTAATAGTTGAAGTTGGTTTCCGTTTCACTAGAAAACAAAAGACGAGTGGGTGGGTTTTTGGATTCGATTTTATTATATTTTATATATTTTTTAGTGTAATTCATTTATGTAAAAATTGATAAATAATAATAATAATAATAATAATAATAATAATAGTAATAATAATAATAATAAACAAAGTACCGTCCTTCATACTTCAGACTTCATTCTCCAACCAGGTGTTTGCTGAGTCTGCCATGACTGAACTCTCTCTCTCTCTCTCTCTCTCTCTCTCTCTCTCTCTCTCTCTCTCTCTCCCTCCGTCTCTCTCCGTCTTCTACCGCTCGGACAAGAGTCAACAATACATTATTGTCCGTCCCCATCAGAATTATTTTCCTGTCTTCCAAATTCAGTAATTCATTAAACCAGGGTAGAGGCATTTCTTCCCGCCTGGAAGACGAAAAAGAGGGTTCATTTATCAATAAACTTCACTTTCTCTATCTACCCCCATACTAGAGAGAGAGATACAGAGCGGTAGAGAGAGAGAAAGAGGAGGCTAGTGTGTTTTTGTTCGCGATCATTGGATGCACGTGGACACCCAGATGGTAAAATTCTTTTTTCTCAACCTGTAGTGAAGTTCTCGTTCAGGATAATCAGTAAATGCAGTATAAATTATGTCTTTATTTCTTTCCATGATCCATCTTCCATATCCCCTGGTTCATCCTACTTCTCTCCCACCCCTGCCCCCTCCTCTTTCTTCTTTGTAAGCTTTTTTCACTGCATTTTGATTCTGATATTTGCTGCCGTTTCGCCAATCTTTTTTCTTTTGTGTTTTCTGTAATGGGGTATTTTTCTGAGATTGTTTTATGATCTGGGTATCTGTAAATTTGCTCTGAAATTTCTTCGTTTAGAATCTTTTTTCGCTTGATTGGATGTTCTTTCCTTCGCACTGAGTTTGGATTATAATTGTCAGACGCCTTGTAGAACATATTTTATGAGAATCTTCCACTCTTATGTCTTAGAGAGGGGCATTAATTAAATATGTTTAGTTGTCAATAAAATGTGTTTGAGATCCTATAATTTCAAAGTTCTTCCCATTTTGGGAAGGTGGTTGTTTGTCTATAGTACGAAAATCTGGTAGACTTTCTGCCGTCCATTCTGTTTTCTCTCTCGATCTCGATATCTTCTCTCTAGCAGAAGAAAGATTTACTGAATTATCATAAACTCGGAGAGTGAATTGTAATTAGATCAAGCTTTTGCAGATCAATTCGAATAATTTATGGTTGGATGAGGTAATGATGTATTTAATGTCTCTGTTGATCTGCTTGTTTATTCGAAACCTGATGGTAATCAATCTAGTTCAACTTCTGTTTTCTTGAAACCACTGCAGTTTTGTTAATTGATTGAAATCATGGCGAATTCCGGGGATGGTAAGAATCGAGAGCTGAGGATTCATGAAAGTTTGGATGAGCTTAGCACTGATTTGGCTGATTATATTGCGGAATTATCTGAGGAATCAGTGAAGGAAAGGGGAGTATTTTCAATTGCCTTATCTGGTGGATCTCTTATTGGATTAATGGGGTAGTTCTGGTTTTTCTGTTCTTGCTGTGTTTTGAGGATTCTGTTGTGAATGTAAATCTGTCATGGTTAAAACAGGAAGCTCTGTGAAGCTCCATACGACAAGACGGTAGATTGGGCGAAATGGTATGTATTTTGGGCGGACGAGCGTGTTGTTGCGAAAAGCCATTCCGATAGCAACTATAAGCTTGCAAAGGATGGCCTTTTGTCAAAGGTATGCTTCGTTGATTCCTTCATTTGATTCAATGTGTTCACAAGACATTTTCCAAAGGTATGTGGTTTTATCTCTTGGAGTATTTTACATATGGAGAGAAAGTTGTCGATAAATTCAAGTAGGGACGGGATTTCGTATAGTAGTATAGATTTTGATGTTAGATTTGTGGTTGCCAAATGAATTGAAAGCTATTCTTTCTTCTTTCCGATTGGTAAGACTGCTATGTTTGACCTGTAATTATCTTTTTGATCGACCAGCTTCCTATTGTTTCGAGTCATGTAAACTCCATCAACGGTTCGGTGTCGGCTGAGGAAGCAGCCGACGAATACGAGTTCATGATTCGTCAGTTGGTCAAATCTCGTATAGTCAATGTATCTGACGATAGTGATTGTCCAAAGTTTGATCTTATACTTCTCGGAATGGGATCGGATGGCCACATTGCCTCGCTATTTCCCGGCCATGCAAGCCTCGATCTTAAAGAAGAGTGGGTTACTTTCCTCACCGATTCTCCCAAGCCACCACCGGAGAGAATTACTTTCACTTTACCCGTAATAAACTCAGCTTCAAATGTAGCTCTAGTCGTGACCGGAAAATGCAAAGCCGAGACGGTGCATTTAGCCATTGATGAGGCGGGACTCAATTGCTCTCTGCACCCTCCGGCTAGGATGGTACAGCCAAGGACGGGGAAATTGGCGTGGTTTTTGGACAAGCAAGCGGCTTCGAGACTTGATAGCTACGAGTTTTCGGATTAGGGTGAAGGTGGTGTTGGTTTAATATTTGCTTTTTCGTTCTCGTTGCTCTCCAGGGCAGAAACCAAGTTTATTCGCATGATTGATAAATAACTTAAAAAGCGGAGTGAATTATGTTATCACAAATTACACATGCTTCTCCTTGCTCCTTACTTTGACGATTTTCATGTAGTTATCTTTTTTGACAAAACAATCACTAAACTATTGAATCAATGATAAGTTAATCACTAAATAATTTTTGCTAACAAATAAAATATTCAACTCTAAAAAATGAACGAAACAAACATCATTATCACGTTTTTCGTCAAATAACGTTTTCTTTCCTCATAGTAAACACGACGTGTTTCCAATCAAACTATGAATTCTTATAAGTAATTTGACGTCTTTGGGGAAGAGTAATCCCGATGAAGAAAAGAAAATGTTTTTGATTGATGATTGAGAATTGTTCATCTGCTTCGATTTATCAAACTTCAGTTCTTTCTTCAAATTATTTTTTTTAAATTCAGATTGGATGACAATAAAATGTTGGAATTGTTGACTGGAAAAAAGTTTGTCTTCGTCGTTGTTCTCTTACCACAAACATGTAGGAATATCTTATTTGTATTATGAAAAACTCAATAAAAGATCAAAACAAGGTGTTCGAAGCAAGAAGATATTTTCGAGGGGAAGCTTCTTACTATTTTATTTTCAAAGTAAAGTCGTAATTAACGACGATGTTTACGTAGTTCATTTTCCATAGTTGAATGTTTTATTTGTTAACAAAAATTGTTTAGTGATTGACTTATCATTGATTTCATAGTTCAGTAGTTGTTTTGTTACTTTTCTTTTCGGGTGTCTTAAAAGCTTTGTGACGTCCAAGGGACTATTCACATACCTCTTGCGAACTTGTTTAGTCATAATAGCAAGCCGAATTTAGACCTGCTGATGTATTTTTGCTTGATAAACACGTATTAATGGTATTTTCACATTATAAATCTACTAGCTATCATCACATTTATATCATATTGTCTGTGAGCATCCCACCTATAATTTACATGTCTAAAGTCAACAATGCCATAATTTTTATGTGACCGTCCAAATTTAAGTTTCTGAGTCAACAACTAGTATTTAAAAGACAGACATTCTCCACTGCGCAAGCACACAGAAGGAACTCACATTTTTGCTATCACTAAATCAATGATTAACTTCCCATCATAAAAATAAAGAAATTTGTTTATGACAGAAAGAAAGACTTTACAAAAAGATGTATTTATCTCAAGTATGATCCCTAGAAGACAAATGAGAAAGATGGCTCTAATAATCTCCCATCCTTTTCAAAACAATCACCCCATCTAACATCGGAATTAACTTGCATATTTTGCTTTTACAACACAACTGAGTCCATAATATCAGCACAAAAGGAGATGGCTACACCCACATTCCATGATTGTGTACTTTATCGAATGCTCCAATTATCTGTGATCAGTTATTAGATGTGGCTGGACAGTCTCAAGTGTTTGATATAACACATAATAAGCTAAAATAGCCACATAGTTTCATATAACAGATTGTATTGAACATAGACAAGAATCAGACTGTGTTGAAATACACAAGTAAATCAAGGCCAAAATTCTCATAGACTACTTGTTACCGTTGACAGTGTGCTTGCATAATTAGCCTGAACCTCCTCTGATATCCATGGACTCCCTCTATAAAACTGTCACTCTTTAAACCATTTCTCCGTCTTGCCCCCGGCATTATACTGCACTTGTCAGCGCTTGCTTGTTTAAGAAATCCAAGCATTGCTCGTTTATCAAGAAGGTTCCTATTTCTTCGAATGCTTTCGAAGTTATCAATACTACTGGCTCAAAGAATCATCATTTCACATATGTACAAATAAATACTTGGAGAACGCTGGTGGCAGGCAGTTGGCCTTTTCACCTCAAGAAAACGAGGGAAACTTCCTCAAATGTGTCCCATTGATGGACAAATGATCACAAACTGAGGCTGCCAGGCAAGATGGATAGAAAGATGAAAATGTGCTTGCCAGTTTGAGCATCTGCCTCGGATCAATTGAAGAAATATGGCGACCGAACAACATCCTTGAGATCAAAGTCCCCTCGATCTGGTAAAGGAGGAAACTTTAAATTTGGGAATGACTTCTGGAAGCTCTCCAACAACTGTAAGTAAACACTTTATATTTCAGAAAGAACCATAGGGAAAAAATAACAACTCAACAGTGAAAGTATTTTGGCACACGCTTTGTCGTAGGCTGATTTAACGGAAGGATGCAAAAACTAGAGAGGCCAAAATTTGTTTCTTCTTCTAATCAAAAGGAAAACATAGATGGGTAGTTCGCAAGTTCTAATAAGGTCCTCACATTGACCATTCTTGTCTAATTGATAAATTATCAGAAAGCTTAAGCCACCAAAAAATAACTACTACACATGTTATAAAAGAGTAGTCCGTCTCCTGTTTGAGACAGTTTATCATGAAAGTCTTACATTTTCCAAAATCGGCGCCTCGTACAGCTCCACAAACTTTTCTCTTAGAATTCTATTCATTTCGTCAACATCACATGCATGGGTCCAATATGAATCGTGGACTCCTGTAATTAATCAACAGTAGAAAAGATCATTTATTTGGTAATTAAATTCCAGACCCAAGCCCAATCTTGTGCAGTTTATGAATTGAATAACAAGAAATGATATAACACAGTTTTTAACCTGCAAAGTTTAAGCCGGCCTTTTTACAGGCTACAGCCGTCATCATCATGTGAGATCCATCAAGAGAATGAACAAAATTAGGAGGAAATGCTGTTCTTTGCCGTTTCACCATGACCTAAAACAAAATCAGAAAAAAATGTGTTCAAGATCTTGTTTATTAAACGATTCAACTGGTAAGAAATAAAATACTGCACAATAGAACAAGAATTTCAAATAGCTGAGCTATTGAAACACAAGAAAGAGGCATTGGTTATACTGAAAGAAACGACAATCTGCAATACCAATTTAGACATGATTTTATTTAAAATATGGATCAACTTTATACCAGGTTCATTTTATTCGAAGTTCTGGTACAACCAACAAATATAGTCTTACTTAATGATATTTTTTTTCAGGATAGAAAAATAATAATACAAACAAAGAAGAAGTGCACTGTTACCTTGTCAGTTTCTCGTTGTAATGTCAATATCTGCAGGGAAGTCTTAATCTGCAATCAATCCAGGACAGAAACATAAAATAAATTCAATTTAACAAAAAACAAGAGTCCAAAACACTACAACTTAATGAGAGCGTTACCAGATGCCTTCCTAACTGCCTGTATGGTTGTACAACGGGAAGTCCAAGAGGAGTAGTCCAGTGCACTGGTTGATTTTCAGCAGCAATCACCTGCGTGATTTAAGATTTAGAAATTGAACAAAAAATTGCAGCTCTAAATTTTAAAATTGCCATGACATTAATAGGCAGCAAGTAATTAATTGCTACGGCTTTTGCTTCTTATTGCAAAGAAGATATATCATAATTGATGAAACAAACCTTCGCACAATCACCAAGCCAGCTCATTATGCTTCTCGCAGCTTCAAACATTTCTCCTAAGGCAGTCAAAGTGGTCTGCTCATGTGATTTAAACACTCAGTATAAGGCTGCCACTATAAAATGTAAAGAAATATTCACAATAGAAATTGTTTACATGCATGCACAGAGGGATGAATGGGTCAAACTGTGCCCAAGTCTTAATTCTCTCAGCCTGAGCCCCAACCCCAAGATTTTCAAAAATGTGTTTTTATACATTTTAAAACATGATTTTCAGGCATTTGGACGGGCCAGCACAGAAAAAAAATTCACGCCTGAAGCCCCAGCCAGAAAACATTTTTCAGTCCAGATGCCGATCCCGTTTCAGACCAATCAGGTTTTTTTGCATCCAAAAATGTACATCAGTGTTTGAGTTTAAACGTGAAACATGTCGACACAAAGACAGTAAAAGTTCCTCAACATACTCTAGCTGCATAGCAAGCAGCTACAAATGATTCTGTGTCATCGGCAATTGATCCCCGCTCTTTCAATCTCTTCTTAATTTGGTCTCTTGCTCCAATATAAGTGACACCGTAAACCGATGTCATCACTGTCTGTTTCACTAATTTTCGATCGACCTGGAGATTAACAGGTGAAAATACCTCGATTAATTCAAAATACCAGCAGGACTAAGGCAGGTACAGGGTCTAAGAAAACATTCTGAGAAAGCAATGCTACACCTAATTCAGTGGAAGGTATATGAAAGTAGTCACATCCCCTGCTTTAATAATTTCAGCAATTTTTTTTTGTACCATGTTTACTAAAAATTTCATGACTTTACTTTCAGCCTAATTTCATGACATTACAAACCTCATTGATCAATAGCCTAGCTTTTGTTGCCATTGGATTAGTAGCAGGATCTTCCTTAGCATCTCTGTGCATAATCTCAAGAACTCTGCACCCCAAAAAAGTCCATTTAAATAGCGGCTTTTGGGTGATGACTGGTCTCAAACAGTGGTTAATATCAATTAACCCCGATTCAAGAAGATATCACTGTACAACAACTAATTATTGCGAATTAGTATGAAACTGAAGATTTTGGGAGAACAAGCTGAGGTGTGGAGAAAATCGTGTATATTGGTCTCTATAAACTTCTCTCTGAACAAATTAATTTCACTCAATTGCATGAATTTTCCTGTTATTTTGAGTAACTACAAGAAACATGTCACTGTTTGCGCACATATCAACAGAAATCTTTCAATGCCATTTAAACCAAAAGCAGTTGATCATTTATATTATTTTATCATTTTCTATCCACCGATGGAAGGTTCCTTATAAATCTAGATGAAATCACAGCCAAGCTTTGCTTTATTCCCAGTCTCGCATAAAAATTGAGTATAAAAGCTTCCCTCCCAACAGAAAATAAATAAATAAAAAAAAAGAAAAATAGAGTTGCCTGTTCGCAATTCCTGTGTAGACATCGGCTGGTTTGTCTCCTTCCACAAGATTTACTGCAGCTGCTCCCAACTGAAAAAGTGAATCAAGGTCAGTCACAAACCCAAATATTCAAAAAAAAAAAAACCTGCATAATAAGCAATCCGTCAAATTCGATCTTCAAAACTTCAGCTTCCGAAACCCATTACCTTGTCTCTTCCAAGGGCAGCATAATGCTGTAAACCATTACAAGAACCATCCTGGATAATAAACACAAAATAAAATGCAAAAGTCAACATTGGAACTAAATTTTACAAGGACAGAAAACTATATGATAAATCCAGTTTATTAATTTGTTCAATTATTTTAGAGTACAACAAAACTTCTATTCTCAAACTCCATCAGAAGACGTTGCTCATAGGGGATATTCCAATTCCTTTATGATTTCTAATTTTGAGCGGTAGCCAAGCAAACCTCATTCATGTATATGGGTGAAGCCAATCTTTATAACTTTCTACAATTTCTATCTTCCTTAGGATAAATAAAAATCACAAAATCCAATAATTTTCAATCAAGAGGAAAAATGAACTGGAATATGCTAATACTTTTATTATGAAACAAATGAACATAATGGAAAATATAAATCATTGAATATTACTAAGAAATAAGTAGTCTTGTTTACGCACCTGGTGGACAGGCAAATGAGAAATAGTCGTTTCTGGGGAAGGACTTCTCATTGCTTCTGAGAGATTAATGCACACTGCTAGCAATTGAAAAGGATCCTCTGCTTCTAACCACCAGCGCCTTCCCTCAAGAGGTCGGTCTGCAGAATCAAAAATATCTTCAATGTGATGCTCAGAGAATGCTATTCGGTCCTCGTATGATAACTTGTCTACGCCACCACCATATAAATTTGCCAAATGTATCTTTAACCAGCGTAAGCCAGACTTTCCAAGAGGACGTCCCTCTGCAAATTGAAGGATACCTCGGCACAAATCAGAACCAAGATGATTGAGGTATGGGTGCATAGGATATGCCCGACCTCGGAAATCAAGGTTGTGTGGATAGTAAAATCCTTCCTCATCTTTCATCTTTCGAGCAACCTGCCCCAATAAAATGAGTTGTACATTATTCTAATTTTTTTGTATTAATAGAATGTGGTGTAATTTAAGGAAATTAAATGATTCTTACTGAAAGCTTAAGTTCTATATCACACCGCTGGGAATGTCTCTCACTATTCTCCTTCTTAGCTGTTTTGACCTTCCACTTCCATTTGCGAATTTCAACTTCATCTTCTGTGTCTGGTTTCTCTGGCAAGGGAACCTATAAAATAGTCAATGTAATTGAATAAATTGAATCCTGAATAAGACATTTAACTTCAGTAATAGGAGCAATATATGACAGCAATATATAGTTTTACACAAAGAAAATGTGGTTATATGTAAATTAACCCACATCTTCACGGTTAACCAAGCTGGCTAGACAACCTCCACTGGCCCATATTCTGTCGATCACGCTGAGAACTCGTTTATTTACTCTCCATTTGGTACTCCCAAGAGTATCTAGAGCCTAATTCACAATAATGGAACATTAATCCAACAACCAATATGTATTAAACCACAAAGCCTATAAGCTCATAAAACTCTCATGTCGACCATAAGAAAAGGTATAAAATGAATACATAGCATGAAATAGAAAAATAAAATATAGGACTCACAAACCTTAAATACAGGTTCTAACTGCTTCTTTGGAGTTCGTTTAATTGTTTGGCGCTGCTGTCTTGCACCATGTGTACGCATGGCATAAGATGGTAAGAAAAAGTATGCACCTTTATCATAACTGCAATAAATATCGTAATGAGTTAAGCAGAGGAGGCAATGTATTTTCACTATTTTGATTGAGCATTATACTAGTTTTCAATCTTTGAAACTGGCAATACAACTCAACATAGCAAAAAATTATATTATAGGAATCTGAATAACATAAAATGGAACCTTAAATGGCATACCCTATCCAGTTAAGAGGAGGCACCAACATAGGCATATAAGGAATAACCATGTGTCTAGCCTGAAAGGATGAACAAATATTACCTCTAATGTGTCTGTACATAATCATGGGACGCATATCAGGCTAAACTACATCGACAAGATCAAAAACAATTAACTGAAGACAATAAAACAATTTTCACTTCTTAGACAGCCGGTGCACTTACAGTCTTTTCAAGGCCTTTACGAACAAGTGGATCACATTCAATAACACCATATCTCCGACTTAACTTCCTGTGGAAGAAAACTGCAATAAGCTAAAGTTCATAGGGAGAGGGAGAGAGGGGATGGGAAAGAGAGAGATGGGAGGGAGAGACCAGAACAAGAGATTCAATGGTACTTAACTGTGCTTCCTTTGTAATTGTTTTAAGTGAATGGACAAAAGCAGGGCGAATGTCAGGTGAACCATCTTCAAATTGATTGACTGGGGGTTGTATGTAAGCTGTTTCCATTAACAAATGAATCAATCGGCAACCAACCTGCAAAGTATATAAGAACCACCATATTGTAACCATCGATCTGTGCAATCCTGCCAATAAATGTTCAGACCACTTATCCACATCTAGGATTGGAGGTTGTTTAATATTAAAGAAAAAATTCAGCTAGCAGCGCGTGTTCATGAGAGGAATAAGTTTTTCCATCATAATAGGCATGCAAGGCTTGAAGGTCTACATAGTTATACAGCTACGTCCCATGTGATGCAACATACTACGAACTTAAACATTTAGCATAAAACCATCGCACTAATCAAAGCCAAAATGGATGATAAAATTATATTAGAAACACACTATTTTCAATTCAAATTATCGTCTTAACCTTAACATGAGCCTCTTGTCCCCAAGGCTTCAAATCATCATGTTCTTTGACTATTTCCCTTACTTGATGCAACTTTTTCTTTTTCATCAAAGAAGTAACCTTTTTCCTTAATTTTTCTTGTTCTTTGGATGATTTTGCAAGTTCATTGGCTACCGAATCCAATTCACCCTCATCATTCTTGTTCGTTGTCTTCTTCTTCTTTGTCTTCTCAAAGAACATATGTATCTTTACCTGATTAAAAGGAAATACAAGAATATATACTTTCTTAAAAACAAAAGGGGGAAGATAATTCCTGATAAGTAATTATAAACAAGAGTATCAGTTAAGATATAATTAAAATGTACCTCATTGAACAGTAAGATTAAGCTATCTGTGGGCATTTTTTATTCTATTTAAGAATTCATTCAAGAATATCTGCAGTACACAGAGGTTATGATCCAAATATAGAGAATTCTATACTTAAGATGACTCCATAAAAACAACCACGAAAGGAAAAATGTCCAAGTTTTAAGATGTTTACATGAAATCAATAGCTTCTTGAGGACGATTTATGCAGAAAACTACAGGTCTATTGACAAAAATTACAATCCAACCAAAAACAGAGATTTGAACGGCAAATAATTCTCTTACACATCCTTGGATGTCTTGTAAGAAAGGACACTTGAATTCAATCCTCCCCAATCACCCAAAAGTTAGCCACGCAACTTATTATATATTACAACTGTAAATAATTTATTCCTTATTTAGATAGGTTTAATTTAATTTTCAGCAATTTATGTAATTTTCACTTTTCTATATAATGTAAGCAAACTCTCTAAAGAGAGACATTGAATCCAATTCAACTTAGTCATGGTATCAGAGCCATTCATTTTCTGAGATTATTTTGGCTTTCATCGGGGGTTTTCATTTTTTGAGATTTTTTTTTTCTATCACGGGGGATTATTTTGATCTTGATTGAAATTTTCAAACTCTTCTTGGTTTCTTGGATTTCCTCTCTGCCTTGCTCACATACTGTCAAGTTGCCAACGTTATTTGTTTTGTTGGGTCACTTGTCAAACTTTGATTAATCACCAGACAAGATTGTCGACGTTATCTGGTTTATCAACGTTTTCTGTTTTGTCGATTTACCATCAAGTTGTAATCTCTGACATTCAAAGGCACTCTTTGAAGATTAAATATTTCACCAACGTACTCTCACTGGTAGCCGATAACGTAACGGCTCGTTTCTCTCATCGCCAATTTCTGTAGTAAGATTACGTTGCTGTTCTCTATCAACAAAAGATTTCGTCTCACTGTTGATTTTGGCTGTTAGTTGGTTTCGGCTCTCTGTCGGAAAATTTTTTGACTCGTAATCTCTCTTGGTTTTGTATTCAACAGATTTTGAGTTATTGCTTTACTATTTTTATTCTCTGTGTGGCAGATACTAAGAGGCAACAACGATTTCTATCATTTAAAATTAATTGTTGGTTTCTAGTTCTTGTTTGTGGCTCAACCGTGGTCAATAGTGGGGTACTATTTTCATCTCATTATTCTATAATATTATGGCAAATATAAACTCTTTGTGTTCGTTTTACTGATAAAAATTATAATGCCTGAGAATTTCAGTTTTGATTATTTGTTATGGGAAAAGAATTATGGAGACACAGTGATGGTAGTAATACGATTCCAGATGAAGCCTCTAAATTAGCTCAATGAAAAATTAAAGATGCTAGAGTAATGACGTGAATTTTAGCAATAGTGGATCAATCAATTGTTCTAAATTTAAAGTCGTATACTATAGCTAAAAGTATGTGGGAGTATTTCAAGAAAGTTTATAATTAAAATAATATTGCTTGTCGTTTTCAATTGGAATAAGAAATTTCCAATTACTCTCAAGGTGATCTATCAATTCAAGACTATTTATCTGGATTTCAAAATTTATGGGTTGATTATGTAGATATTATATATGCAAATGTGCCGACTGAATCTCTTTTTGCTATTCAAAAGATTCATGAACAGAGCAAGAAATATCAATTCTTGATGAAGTTGCTTCCTGAATTTGAGATAGTTCGATCCAATTTGATGAATCATATTCCACATACTTCTTTGGATGTGTGTTTGGGCGAATTACTTCACAAGGCATGTCTTACTACACAAGCCATCTCTCAAAACAGTAAAGTACATGATAATGCAGTTGTTTATGCAACTCATAGGAAAGGCAAAGGAAGAGACATAAGTCAAGTTCAATGCTTTAGTTGCAAGGAATATGGACATATTGCTACTAACTCTGCAAAGAAATTCTCCAACTATTGTAAGAAATCTGGACATATTATTAAAGAATGTCTCACTCGACCCCAGAATCATAAAATCCACGCTAATCAAGGTATCATCAATTCTTCTGCATCAACTAGTTTAGAGACAACGAGTAATGATACACCTATTACTCATGAAATTATTCAGCAAATAATTAGTTCAGTTTTTTCAGCTTTAGGCCTCCAAGGTAAAAATATTTAATCATCTCTACCTTTGATTATGGAGCATCTAATCACATTACTAATTCTTCTAACTCTCTTAATCATGTCCAACCATATAATGGTTCATCTTATATTCAGATTGCTAATGATGATCAATTATTTATTCATGTTATTTGAGACATTAACTCCTCAATAAAAGATGTACTTATATAACCTACGCTATCTATTAGTCTAATCTCAGTTGGACAATTGATTGACAATAATTGTACTGTTTGTTTTTTTCATAATGGTTGTGTTGTGCGGGATCAGGTATCAGGGAAGATACTCGCGAAGGGGCCTAAAGTTGGACGATTGTTTCCTCTACATTTTTCCATTCCTCACTTCGCTTCATTAACATGTACTACTGTAGCCCAAAAAAGTGAACTTTGACACAAACGTTTAGGTCATCATAACTCTATTGTTCTATCTCATTTAATAAACTCTGGTATTTTTGGCAATAAAGATCAATTTTCGTTTTCTCTAAATTTTTATTGTTCTACATGCAAATTATGAAAGAGTAAATGTCTTTCATTTCCTTCATATAGAAGTCGTGCTAATCGTTGTTTTGATTTAATTCATAGAGATGGTTAGGGCATTACTCCTATCATATTTTACGACAATTATAAATACTTTGTAACATTTATTGATGATTACAACAAATATACTTGGATTTATTTTCTTCGTTCTAAATCCGAGATATTTTCTGTGTTTAAAAAATTCTTAACCTATGTTGAAATTCAATTCTCTTCCGCTATCAAAACACTACGATCTAATTCAAGTGGCGAATATACGTTCTATGAATTTCAGGATTTTCTACAACATAAAGGTATTCTTTCCCAATGCTCTTGTCCTTATACACTACAACAAAATGGTGTAGCTGAACGAAAAAATTATCATTTATTAGATGTTACTTGAACTTTACTACTTGAATCTTTTGTTCCACCCAAATTGGGTTGAAACTTTATCTACGACAGTTTATTTAAGCAATCGATTGCCTTCAATTGTCTTAGATTTTGAGTCTCCATGTTATCGTCTTCATCATAAACTTCCCCATTATATTGATATGCACACTTTTGGTTGTGTTTGTTTTATTCATTTGCTACTTCATGAACGTCATAAACTTTTTGCCCAATTAGTTCAATGTGCATTTATGGGCTATTATGGGCTTATAGCACTTCACACAAATGTTATGTTTGTTATGATCCATCTTCTAATAATTTTGTATGTCTCGCCATGTTGTTTTCTTTGAAAATCAATATTTCTTTCCTAGTCATGTTGAATCTTTGCCAAACTCATTTGTTCTTCCTAAATTTAATGAATTGAGTCCACCTCCTAGCCGATTCAAACCCAAATTTGTGTATGAAAGACGACGTCCAACTTTGCCACTTCTTGAGACTGACTTGCAATTTGATATTGATCATAGTTCTTCCACCATACCTCATCCTAATACAGACATAACTCTTTGACTTTCTTCTAGAGTTGGTAATGTTCTTGATAGGAATGAGCTCTCTCACACATCTTTTCATACTACTTTACCTTCCATTTCCGTTTCATCATGTTATTCTGAAGCTGTGAAACATGAGTGTTGGCGTAAAGCTATGACTGAAGAACTTCAAACTCTTTAAGATAATCACACATAGGATATTGTTACTTGTCCTTCTAATGTAAAGACAATTGGTTGTAAATGGATTTACTCGATCAAGCTTCATTCTGATGGCTTCCTTGATCGCTTTAAAGCAAGATTGGTCGTTCTCGGTAATAACAAAGAGTATGGAATCAACTATGAAGAAACTTTTGCTCCAATTGCTAAAATGACTACAGTTCGAACTATCATTTCTATTGCTGCTTCACACGAATGGCCTCTTTATCAGATGAATGTGAAAATGCATTTCTTCACGGGAAACTCAAAGAAGAAATTTATATGGTTTTGCCTGCTAGTGTGTCTTCATCATCCTCTTTGAAAGTATGTAAATTGAAGCAATCTTTATATGAGACAAGCACTCCAAGCTTGGTTTGATAAATTTTGGACAACCATGATTGATTTTTCTTTCAATCAAAGTCAATATGATTCATCTTTGTTTCTTTGCAAGACATCCAAAGACGTTATTCTTCTTGTCTATGTTGATTATATTGTCATCACTGGAACAGATTCTGCATCAATCACTCATTTGAAACATAATCTTCACACTGCATTCCATATGAAAAATCTTGGTCCCCCTTATTTATTTCCTGGGTTTAGAAGTTCATACTAGTCCTTCTGGTATTTTCTTAAATCAACATAAATACAAACATGATTTAATCACTTTAGCAGGTCTTCAAGATACTTCATCTACTGATACTCCATTGGAAGTCAACATCAAGTATTGTAGTGAGGAAGGTAATCCTCTTTTTGATCTTACAACTTATCGAAAGTTGGTGGGTAGTTTGAACTACTTAACTATTAAATGACCTGACATCACATTTTCTATTCAACAAGTTAGTCAATTCATGCAGAATCCTCGACATCTCCATTTTGCTATTGTTCATCGTATTATTCAATATCTTCGAGGAACATCTAATCGTGACTTATTCTTACCATTTGGTTCTCCATTTCATCTTGTTGCTTATAGTGATGTTGATTGGGCAGGTTGTCCTAATACTCGACGATCTATTACAGGATGGTGCATGTTTCTTGGTAGTTCTTTAATCTCATGGCGAAGTAAGAAACAAGATCGAGTCTCTAAATCTTCAACTAAGTGAGAATATCGTGCAATGTCTGCTGCTTGTTTAGAAATTATTCGGCTACGTAGACTTCTATCCGAGCTTGGTTTTCTACAGTCTACATACACTTTGCTCCGTGCTGATAACACTAGTGCAATTAAAATTGTTGTTAATCCTATTTATCATGAGCACACCAAACATATCGAAGTAGACTGTCACCCTATACGACAAACCTTTGACAATAACATGATATCTCTTCCTCACATTTCCACTGACATGCAGATAGCTGACATATTCACCAAGTTCATGACACGTAAACGTCACTAATTCCTAGTAAGCAAATTGATACTTCTTGACCAACCAGCATCAATTTGAGGGAGGATAACAACTAAACCATGTACTAATGGTTAATTATAACTGCCAAATTATGTATTCAACTGTAAATAATTTATTTCTTATTTAGATATGTTCAATTTAATTTTTAGCAATTTATGTAATTTTCATTTTTCTATATAATGTCAACTTTGTGACTCCAATCACCCAAAAGTTAGCCATGCAACTTATAGTTTATTAAGTAATCATAGAAAACATTAATGACTTCCTCTTGTGGATTGGTATAACACGAAATACAAATTTTTCAAACCCTCCACTATACCACTAATCATCTAACCAAATTGCAATATGTAAAATAATTTTTTCCCTACAACAAAAACAAAAAAGCAGATCACAACTGATAAAAATAATTATCACAAAACACAAGAAAAGAGATTTCATAACTTATGCTTTTTTAATACTACAAGACGTACACTTCATACCCAACAATTAAGAATAAACTTATGAACCACAAAAATTCATGGAAAGGTGTTTCCTCCCTCTAGACTCCAAATTATCCTAAAATCTAGATTTAGGAGAGATGGTTTTGCTATATGAACAGGTAGCTACAGTAAAATGAAGGAGAAAACATATTAGTCATCTACCTCATGTTCAATTGCTTCACCTATCTGAGATGCAGCTTGGATGACTCGAACACTCCCATTTCCTCCATTGTTCGTCATCAACAAGCCCATCAATTTATGCATTGTAATAACTGCCATCATATCAGCGGGCAAAAAATTGAAATACGGTCCATGTGACAGTCTCTTGTTCTTATCTTTACTCAACTCTTGCTCCGCAGCAATTGCATCCCTCAATGGCTCAAACCAACCAAGGAATAAGGACTTCATGTAAGGTAAATTAGGAGCAAGCTTCTGTTCACACATGTCCATTAAAAGTTCTTGGTACTCTTTTGCTGCCTCTTCCCATGCCTCAGTCTCCATCTTTATTTGCCTTCTCCTCAAAATATTATACTTTCCTACCCCCATACCCGCCACCATTTTTTTAGGCTGCTTAAACATAGATTCCACTTTCTCTTGCACGCTCAACTCCTCCACTAATTCTTGAATTTCATCAGAACCCGAAAAATCCTCCTCAGAAACAACTGCTTCTGCCGCAGTAGCATAGCTTCTGGCTTGATTCAGAAACCAAGGAAAAGTTAAAGTATTATTGGAAAGCAAGAAATTCGAGCTTCCAACTGTACCTTTCTGAGAAGACAGAAGATCAATTGTGCTAAAATCCACTTCCGAACGATGCGAGTGCAAACCCACCTGGGTACTGAAAGTTCTGACTTCATCTACAGCACTTGAATCCTTGGAAATTCTCACGGAGCTCGATGAACGTAATTCCGCGAAGAATTTAATCTTCCTTGAAACAACACATTTCGAAAAATTCCTCCACATTTTTAGCTTTTCTCCCCAATTACTAGCATAAGAAACCCAACTTAGAGCTGCCGAAAACAAGGACCAAGAACAAATACGGGAGCTGACATAGGAAATTTTCGAAGATGATGATTAATCACGATTGAAACTGAGAATCGGAGAGAAAGACTGAGCGGGATCAAAGTGAACGGAGTGAAAAATGGAAGAGATGTTGAGGAGAAAGAACTCCATAGCCGCCTCTAAACCCTCCTTAAACCTACGAACGATCAGTGTAAAAAATCTTGGAAAATCTTGAAGAGAAGCCAGTTCTCTCCTAAAAAACTTCAGGCCCAGTATCAAGAACCCCTTTACATTGGGCTCCTCTCACTTGAACCTTTTACTTTTGGGCTCCCATCCATGGGGATTGATGATGGCATGGCAGAAGTTGTTTATGAACCAAAACCAATTATGTAATAAAAAGTATGAACACTTAAGCGAAAAACAACAAAACTAAATTGCACGAGACGCATATTTAATTGGATCTCTTCTCGATGTAGCCCGTCGATCAGTTAAAGCTCGCCACAAAGGCCGAACTTCATGGGCCTGTAAGGAGTTAGAAGGGTGTGGTCTACTCTAGGTGTTGCAGTTCATCTTTCCAAAAAAACTCAAATGCATTAACCTAGTTTGAAACTCCACGCTGATTCAACCACCCCTTGACTATAACTCTTCCAAATTCCCACTTTTCTACACGCTCTCTGCCGTACCTCTCGCTTGATTCAATTTCTTTGGAGTGGCCTGGATTTTACCAAATTCAACCCAGCGCCTCCAAATTTCCCTCCTAGGGTGGGCCCCTGTGATTCGGTTCAAAACCCCAAATCTTAGCTCGGTTTTAAACGGAGTCAAATTGGGCACACTTCTATATAGAAATGAAACCGAACCTGGTTTTTCTATTTTGCGATTCCGTTGTTAGGATTTTTTTTAAATTTATTTTTGGTTTGGTTCCTTACTTGAATTTAGTTGATTTGGGCTCCATATTGGCTTGTAATACTACAAGTTATAATAATAAAAAATAAAAAAACCTAAATACCCTCGTAATACTGGTTCAATTTTGAGAATCTTCTAATAGACTTGACTCCCGGTTTGATTTTCCAAAGATTGAAATTGTGCCAACCCGAAAACGGGTCCCAGCTAATGCATGTATTCTTACACCCAAATTATTAGGATTTTTGTTCAAACTAAAATTTGTTACAATATATATATATATATTTTGCTAAAAACAATCTATATATATTCTGTATAAGTGAAAGGAACAAGCGTTATGTGTAAGTATGTTAACTTATATGTACACATATACAACTTTCTTTACATTTGGAAATTGGAATTGACCAAAAGAGACGACGTTGGTTACTCATCCTATATCTAGTTTGTTATTTCGATTTGCACATCTGAAATAAATACATTTTGAAGGGAAGAAACAGCAATTACACTTTTTCTTTTCTTGTTTTTAATGCTAAAAAAGGAAGCAAGTTTTGATACTTTTGAGGTGAATTTAGAGGTGGGGTTATGAAGTAGAAGTAGAGAGAGATGGACAAAAGTCAGTCGTCCAAAGCAATTCTCTTAAAAAACCATTAAAAGAATGCATTGAAAACAAAGCTTTTTTGTGAGGGAAGAAGTCCAAGAAAGCACCTCGATTGCACAACAAAACGGACTTCTCGTTAATTGCATGGCGCTAGACACCCCTAATAACACGTCCTTTCCATTCTACGCTATCCAATACACAACTTCCAAACTCCTTATTTTTTTAATTCTATTTTCTGCCTCAATGACTTCCACATTCATCACTAGACTTGTATTTTTGCACCGTTCAAAACAAGCATGTGGTGTGACATAAGTGGCTAACTAAATTGGAGGAGCCATTCATTTTATATTTTTATCTTATATTATGTGTCATTATTGTAATGATCGGGTGTTTCTTTCGTTTGAAAATATAAAAAAATTTAAAATTTTTCTTTTCTTTTTTAAAAATAACGGAAGCTTTTTCTTTCTTAAAAACCAAATAATTAAAATCTTTTTGTAAAAATTCTTTTTTAAATCACAACGAAAATAAATAAAAGTATTATATTTTACAATTAAATAACTTTACAAAATCTTTTACAAACCATTTTTCTTTTTTAAATCCTTTAGCCTAACCAGCCACAAGATCCGCGCGTGCAAATCCTTCATCAATTGCTCATTAACTTGTTCTTTTATTCTCGTGTATGGTACCTACATCACAAGACATAACTAATGACCCTAAGACTCAGTAAGTGATATAAAATAAAGCGTGAACATACTATGCAGCTTTTAAAAACCATATGCAGTTATCAGTTTTTGTTTTCCTTTATCATTTACTTTTTTGTCTCTTTTCTGTTTCTGTTTCTGTTTTCGTATCCGTATCCATATTCATTCATGTTCTCATTTCCGTTCCCGTTCTCATTTCTGTTTCTGTTTTCGTATCTGTATCTGTATCCATTTTCGTTTCCATTTCTGTTTTCGTTTCTGTTTCTGTTTCCGTTTCTGAAATCTATTTCGTTTCTGTATCCATATTCGTATCTATATCTATAACCGTACCTGTATCTATATCTATTTTCATTTCCATTTCTGTTTTCGGTTTCTGTTTATGTTTTGATTTTGGTTTTTGTTTTTGTTTCTGATTCTGTTTATATTTATCTTTTACATTTTAGTCTTTTTCTTTTATGCACCCAACCTCGACTCCCCCAACATAATAGCAATGACACAGTCCAAAAGCTAGCTAGCCGTTGACTGATCCCTCCAATGTACCCGACCCGTCACCTCCAGTATAGTGGCAATGACATAGTCCGAAAGCTCACCAACCATTTGTCGGTCCATCCTGGCATCATCTAGGGACACCACAACCGATATGAGTAGCAATGACATAATCTGAAAGCCCTGCTAATGGCAACGTCATAATCTGAAAGCTCAACTAGCAGTCATACCCCCAAGGGCTTAAACAACCCCACATCACATCGTTGTCTTTACTTTACTTTACTTTACCTGTTATCATTTAACATTCATTTATTATTTGTTTTGCTTTCCATGGTAAAATTGATATTCCTACAGCCCAAATGATGGTCATCCGCTTCAGGTGATCAGCCCTCGAGAACACCGTACACTTAGTATGTATGAGCATCCATTAAACCATTCTTTAAAACCCTTTTCGTAACCTTTTGAAAATCGTGATGCGTACAATGTTCGTGAATGCATACAGTCTATCATATTAGTTCTATAACCTATAAACATACTTAATATCATAACTTTAAATCTATTAAACATATCATTAAAATAACCAAATTCTAATAAACACCCAACAATCAGCAATACAATACTCGAAACATGTTCAATATTTCAATATTCTAATAAAGTAGCAAACAATCAACATATAATTCCTAACTCTCGCGAATTAGGACACCAAAGACCAAAGCACACACAGTATCACTTACATGACAATTTTTAACGCACTTAAGCTATCCTTCCCTTCTCAGTACCTTCAAAATAAACAACATTTATTCATTAACTTCATTTCTCCAACAACCATTCGCAGGGTTCCATAAAACATAACACTTCCCATAATTTTAACTTAACACATAACATAAAGTTCAAACTCCCAATTTTTAGAACATATACATTCAAACTCTAAAACCCGTTAGAACTCACAGAACATATTACCAACTTCATATCAATCATAAACAACCTCATGACAATGAACGATCCACAATAGAGAACACAGAGAGACAATTTTCATTAACAGAGCACTTATCACCTTATTAATTAGCAACAACAGAACAACATACCCAAAAACTTCATCCTTCCTCTTCTACCTTTAACATAATTTAATCCATAAAACAATAAACAGAGTATACATTTATCAAGGCTACAAACCCACAGAGAACAATCCCAGCATACCAAACCAAATCTAACAGATTATCACTTCGTCAAAATCATCCAATAACAGAGAAGAAATTGTTACCTGAAGAAACCACAAAGGACCCAAGAGCAGGGAGCTCCATCATTAAGCTTCTCCTTCTTCTTCCCTTTCTCTGTTTCTTCCACTGCCCTTCTCTTTCTCCCCTTTTCCTCACTGCTTTCACCTACAAGCTCACTCACCCTCTCTGTCTCTCTCTTTCTTTCCCCTAAATTTTCTCTCGGCCTTTACCACTTCTCCAAAGAGCTTCTGTCTCCTTTCCCCCCTCCTTCTTTGTATTTCACATGAAGAGTCTTCCTTCTTAAGCCTCACTTATCCCCAACATAATTTCACCTAACACCCTTATAAATTTTCCATGTGTTAAGGAGAAGGACATGGAGAAATCACAAAGAAATCACGCTTTGGGATCTCCAATTTTTCTTCTCGGGTAACCAATCTCACATGGGAGCGGTCGATATCTCCATCAACCACTAATTCCCAGTCAATAGCCAGTGATCAGCCACTCAGCCATTGATGCGTAGGAGGGGACGATACCCTTATCAACCACCAATTCCCAGTCGATATAACATATTGATCGGTCCAACACGATTTTATCGACCCAGTCCAATGCGATTTCGCCATCCGCTTCTTCAACTATTCACTCGTCCGCTGCTTCGCCTCTGCCTTATTTTTTTCTTTTTAATAACTTAACATTTCCCTTAATTCTTTCTTCCTTCATCAATTCAATAATCCTTAAACAATAATCCCGACTTAATCAATCCTAATAATTCTCATATAATAAATTCTTAATAATCATCACTAATTGCACCGATCTTTATTACGTTTATCAAACATAATTTTTTTTCGGAGTATTACATTTCAACATAAAAACCACCCCAATAACTTATAATTAATATTATTATTAGTTCCAATTTAATTCCGGGTATTACAATTACATAGTTGTCTAGGTTTCACTAGTTTATGGTCATCAATGGGTTGGGCTGGCTGCTACAAGGAGCCCTAGGTCGAGCTTGAGGTCGGACTCAACTAGCCTTCAGGTGGACTGAGGCTTGATCTAGCCCAGCCCACCCCTAAAAGGGTGGTTCGAGGTCAGGCTTGGGTCCTCTAACTCCACTAGAGTTTGCCAGAGGCTCGTCAGACAAAGTCAGCAGACCGACTTGTTTTCATGAAACTAGGCTTAGGTTGGACTCGACTGGGTCTAATAAAAAAAACTTTTAGATTGAGCCAGGGTTGCTCAAGCTGGCCGTTAGTACAATATTGTTTCTTTATGTCGAAATCACACAATTTTTTTTTCTAGCTTTACCCAAAAATGTGTTGTTGTAGTTTGAGAGACAAATTCTACCTAAAAACTATTCATTTCTACATAATTTTAATTAATGTAAAATTGTGCAACTCCTCTTGTATGAGATGGACTTTCACAATTAAATAATTTTGGATCGTTTGACATTCCAACGTCTTATTTGCATATCATTTATGGAACTATAAAAGATATTAAAAAATTAAAATAAGATATCATTTACACTAATGAATAATCGATACATAGAAAATATGTAAGAGTATAAAATTAAAGTATAATTTTAACCTTATATACTTATGATATATATATATATATATATATATAAACATCTCGATATTAGTCTTTGAGCATGGGACCGTACCAGTTCATTTGTCATATTAGTATGTATAATCTTAGTTCACCCCGAGATTCTTCAATTTGTTCATCCAACTGACAGATGTAAGGCCTCTTACATCCATGGCAGATGTATATATACAGGGGGGAGGGGGAGAGAGAGGGGGAGAGAGAGATGAGCCTGATGAGGATCTTACTGCTGCTTACATTATCTGCTATGCTGCTATCATCTTCACTTCAAGGTATTATATCTTTCTTATTCGTTCAATTTTACATACTTTGATTCTTCATTTTTTGTTCACCATCAAAGCTCAACAAAAAACTGACAAACCCTAGCTTTTCTTTTCTTGTTTTAAAGACGACGATGCAATGTTCGGAGACTTCCTCGACGATTTGCTAGAAAAGGCAAGTGTAACATCTCTCCGTCTTTCTTTTCCTCTATTTTTTCAATCTCTCCTCTTCTTCGACATCGCAGATGTTAATGTAATGAATAAATCTAGTATAGATCATGCAATCAACTAAGTTTAGGCCACACCATAACATCTCACTATCAAAATCTGCTTTCTTGGAAAAAAGAACACTTATTTCTTAGTTTTTTCGATGATTGTTAGCGTTACACTCGTCTAAATGCATTATTTATCGTCCGTGTTGAGAAATATTTTTTATATTAATACCCTCAAAAAACTCATCTGCATATGAAATATTTGATCAGAAAGGTGACGCTTCAGCAGTTGATCATCATTTGGAGAATAAAACGGAAAGTAGGAGAATGAAAAATAACGAGATACAGGAAGACAAAAAGAAGAAAGGGCTGTACAGAAACGAAGAAAGGACAACAACGAAGAAACCAGCAAGCTTCAAGAAAATGGTAAGAAAATGTGGAGAATCGAAGCAGATTACTTCTGCCATTAATGGAGATCATAAGAAAAGCTGTCTCAGTTGGGTGAGGGAAGAAGGTGATGATTCTGGGATTACATCTTTCAGTGAAGCTGATTACGATGAACCGATGCACCACCCACCGTCCAATAACTGAGAGATCAAAAAACTTGGAACTTTTTTCGTATATTAATATTATATCTACACTCTAAACTTATATCCTGTGCGGCTTATTGTTTAGTAAAATAAGTTACATATTTTAGAAAAATTAAAATAATAAATCACTTGAATCAATTAGTAATCGATAGCCCGTCTAATTTTCACTTTTATTTTTGGTATAAATTATGTGACGGGTAGAGCTTAGCATACATTATTGTCATACAACTTGAGTTAATTTTGTCAATTATTTGTTGCAGAGTATTTGGAATATATTATTAATACTTAAAATAATAAACTATTCATGAATAATAAATCAACTTGAGAGATTTAAAAGAATAAAGTAAAAAGATACAACTAGTATTGATGTGCTCTAATCATTTGGTAGAAGAACAATTATAAATATAATGTAAATAACAAACAATTCACATCAATACAATAAGTTTAAGGTGGTATTACTCGTAAACAATATGCATTAATTTTTGAAGATTAGTTGAGAAACCGAGATGTATGTCAATTTTACTAATTTCCCGTTGATGATGGAATCTTTCCAAGAGTGATTTTGCAACTTAATAATACTTTGTTTAATCTCTAATTTTAATTTTATACTATAATCTTTACATTACGATGTATAATTAATTAATTAATATAATTATTATATTATTATAATGATTTATAATATTAATTAATGAATGACATGTCACGTCATTTATGGGTTAATTAATGAAATTTCACTCCTAAAATAAAAAAGAATGAATATGGGACATTAGATTAATCTTTGATAAACGAATAAAAATAATAAAAAACGGGGGCGGATAAAAAAGAAATATGAGATGTATGATTGAGTGTTGTCAAAATTCATAATTAAATAAATGATTAAAAGAAAATAAAAATAATATATTTGTTTATAACACCAAATCTTTGTAGTATTTATCCCACCAAATGCGTAGTGTCTACAGGAACTTCCCTGCAATTAATTATCAACTGGATGGATTAACCTGAAGATATAAAGCTTCCAGATTACAAAGGGTTGTTCAAAGAGATTTCTCATTCTGCCATCAAATACTCTGCTTTATCCCAGAAAGCCTACCTATCTTTCTCAACAGTTTACACCCATCCATCAGATACTCTAGCTCTAGAATCAGTGCAGGGATTTAACAGCTGAATTATGTTGGTATTTTTGTGGGCATTAATTGATCAAAAAATGTTGAGTTTTTATTTATTCAATAAGCCATGACCTGTAGTAGGAAGAGGAATTCATTACGTAAGACACGAAAAGAACGTACTATGACAACTAAAATTCAGGTGTATACCACACTAAATCAAATCTTTGAGATCAAGTTCTAAATATACATACCCTGCAAAGGTGGTCACTATCACGACCCAAATAGAACCCGAGACAGAACGAGAAACGATCCAGCTCGAAGAATCGAATCTTCCGACCCTTTTTCTTTTAAAATTTATTAATTAAAAGCGGAAGACTTAAAGTATTTGTTATTAATCAATACCCAACGAATATGAGTTTAACAAGTACAACAAGTAATATCGGATAGTAAAGAAATATAATCTAATTAAAAGAAAAACTATGCGAAAAAAATAAATAAAGAATTTAAAGTTTACAGTTATCCAAATAAATGAGTAGACCTCACAAAAAAAGTCTCTCAAAGAAAATTATTACATAATAGAAACTAAGTAAATCTGGCAGATCTAATCTTGACTCAACATCTGAAAGTCTGGCTGATAATTTCCTGAAAATTTTATTAAAGGGATGAGTTTTCTAAATTCTGTAGGGATTTAAAATTTTCAGATTTATTAGAAAGATTTTTATTAACCATGAATAAAATTTAAAATTTTTATTTTATAAAATTTCAAATTTTGAAAGAAAATTGTACAAAATGGGCATGTGTTTAAAACGATCCACTCATATGTGGTATGTAAGCAAAATACGCCATAGTTGTATCAATTAAAGTCTCAGTGAAAATGTAGCTACTCACGGACTTCGAGCATACTATGTCATAGGCATTTAAGGAAATAAAAGCGATGTTCAGTGATCGCAAAAGCCAAATAACACCCTGATCAGGTTTAGGGATTCGCAACCCACGAACACGGCACATACAGCTATCCTAATACCTATTTGCACTTTAGGGATTAGAACCCAAGGACATTTCTAAAGAAATCCCCTATCATCAAATTTTTAATAACAAATAAACACACCTCGTAGGATAGAATGTGTAAAAATATAATTTAAGAATTCTAATGTTTGAAAATGAATACTTCATTAAAATATAAATTGCAAATTTTAAAAGAATTATTTAAAAATAATAATATGCAAATGTAGTGCATAAATAATCCCTACCTCGAAGTGGGTTATTCCATCTCAAGCCCAATTATTCAGAATATCTAGTTCATTGGGTCCACAACTTAATTCAATATTCGGGTACCTAAAATAAAGTTGGAAATTTCTAAGAGTTAGCTTAAAATTTCAAAATTATTTAACAGGCCCAAAACAAACTTAAATAGAGGCCAAATAAGACATTGAATTATTTTAACCACTAAACATAAGGTTAGAGCCCAGCCCAAAACTGATTATAAGGCTTAAGCCTAGCTCAAAACAGATTGTAGTCCACGTAGGCCTGCTTTGCAATTACAGAGAATGAGATCCTCCTGTTTCTCTCCAGATGCAAGCGATTTCACCATTCTAAAAACCCACGCGACAGTTCTGATTTATTTAGCAAAAAAACCGTTTCTGGCTGAGACTCCCTGTCCCGGCCAATCGTTCACCGATTGAAAACGGTGGTCAGGCCATATGTGTAGCGCGACTCAGTGCTAGCTGAGTAGCTGTCTGACGCAGTTCATAGACAAAAATTACCACAATGTAATTAGAATTTCTATCCAAATTATCCCATCAACAACAACTCCTAATTCAACTTAAATGAATGAATTTAATACACAATAATCCATATAAAATCTTCATTCTTGTGCCAGGAACAGAGACATAAAAAGATTGGAAAAATATTATACCTTCAAGAATTCCTTCTTTTGATACCGTAACGAAATCTTGCATTGCTCGAAATCTCCAATAATAAAAAACGAATTCAAAACTTCCACCTTTAGAAAATCCATGTCTATTAGAACTGGTTTTTGCGAAGGACAGAACTAAAAATTGAAGAAGAGAGCTTAAACTTACCCATCGATGTAACAAATGAAATTGGAACTCTTTTTTTCTATACTTGCCGGAAAAAGGAGCACCCGGGGTTCATGATACGTCTACCGATCTGAGAGATACAACCACTCCATTAAAGTAGTGTACCGAGAAGAAATCGAATCGGACAATTGAGGTTGGACTTACCCGAAGAAGCTTGCACTGAGAGGGAATCGCTCACACGTCGGAGGAGAAATTGCAAAAAAAATCTGAGGATCGAGTGACTCAACCTCTTCTCCATTGGCGGCTAAGAAAGGAGAAGAAGCTTCAAATTGCTTTTATTTTTATTTTATTTTATTATTATTTTTTGTGGGCTGGGCCGAATGGCACAGATGTTACATTCTTCTAAGAAATTTCGTCCCCGAAATTTAGAACAATCTCAAAAGTACCATTAAGCAAATAGGGATACTTAGCCATCATGTCTGATTCAACTTCTCAAGTAGTTTATCTTTCACTATGATTCTTCCATTGAACTCAAACTAGAGGTATTTCACGATGACGAAGAACTCTTGCCTCACGACAAAAAAAAATTTCTTAGGAAATCTTCATAAGATACATCCTCCTGAACAGACACTTTAGTCCAAGTAATAACACACGAAAGGATCTGGAATGTACTTTCTTAGCATGGAAACATAGAAGACATTATGAACATAATCCAACAATAGTGGTAATTTCAATCGATAAGCCATTGAACCAAAGCGCTCAATAATCCAAATAAGATTTATATATCTTAGGGCTAACTTTCTCTTCATACCGAAACTACTAATACCTCGACGAGGTCGTACCTTTAATAATACAAAATTATCAACTTCAAACCTTACATCTCCCAATAAGAGATTTACATAATTATACTATCGACTTTGCACTAAACCCAGTCGTTCCTTAATCGCTTGAACTTTTTCAATTGTCTCATGAATCAAATTAGATATGAGAGTAACACGCTCTCGATCTCAGTCTAACATAAAGGAGATCTGTACGGTCTTCCATACTAAACTTATATGGCAAAAATATCGATACATGTCTAAAAATTGTCGTTATTATAAACAAACTTCACTAAAGATAAGTGATTCATCCAACTATCACTGAAATCAAGAATGCAAGATCTGAATATATCCTTGAGGATCTAGATCGTACGTTTAGACAGACTATCTATATGAGGATGACATACAGTACTCAAATTAAGCTTTGTGCCCAAAGCACTTTGAAGGGTTTCCAAAACTTCTATGTAAAACTTGGATCTCCATCAGAAACAATACTTGAGGGAACATCGTGAAGACGAATGATGCTCTCAATATACAACTAACTTAACTTCGTCAAAGAGAAATTCATTTTGATGGGGATAAAATGCGCGGATTTGACAATCTATCAACAATCACCCACACTACGTCAAATTTTTGTACTGTCTAAGGCAAATTGGTCACGAAATTCAAAATAATCTTGTCTCATTTGTATTCAGGGATAGACAAAGGCTGCAATGACCCAACAAGTCTCTGATGCTCAGCCTTAATCTGCTAACAAGTTAAACACCTCGAAACATACATAGCTACATCTCATTTCACTCTAACTCATAAATGCAGATGCTTTAGATCATGATACATTTTCGTATTGTCGGGATGAGTATCAAATTTGGTCTTATGGCCCTATGCCAAGACTGCCTGCCTCCAATTCAAATAACTAGAGATAACAACTCGATTCTTAAAGAAAAGAAGTCCATCAGAACTGATCTCCCAATTGTCAAACTATTCACTAGCTTGGATCTTTCTTTTAACTCATCAACACATAATTGCAAATGTTTCACACGTTGCAAAAGTGTAGGGGTCGCTATTAAATTAAATTCGAACCAAATGACCATCGTCCTGGTACTGTAGCTCAAAATCTCTAACAATAAAACACCTCTTCCCATCATCCAAAACAAGAAAAGAATGAGATCCTTGAAGATAACGACTCAAGATATCATCTACAACATTAGCCTTACAAGGATGACTTTTTAAAGAAAAATCATAATTCTCCATATACTTAATCCAACGGCGTTGTCGGAAGTTAAATTACGTTGTGAGAAGAGATATTTTAAACTTTTGTGATCCAAAATATCTCTAATTTAGTATCATACAAATAGTTCCACCAAATCTTTAAGGCAAAAATAATTAGTTGCAAGCTTCAAATTGTGAGTAGGATAATTACATTCATACTTCTTTAACCGCTGAAATACATAAGTTATAACTTTATCTTGCTACATCAGGACGCAATCTAAACTAACTCTTAATGTATCAGTATAAGCAGCATGAGACAAACAATCATTAGGTATTGCTAAAATCGAGTAGTAGTCAAACTTTGTTTGAATTCATCAAAAGTGGTCTGACACTTTTCATTCAAATAAATTTCACATCGTCATTGGTCGACAATATTAACGATATAACAACAAAAGGAAAATTCTGCACAAATTGTCAATAATAACCAGCCAGACCTAAGAGGTTACACACCCAATAACATTTTTGGGTGACTTCCAATCTAACACAGCTTGAATCTTAACTGGATTAACAGAAATGCCATTTTGAAAAAAACATGGCTAAGAAATTTCACTTCGGTCATCCAAAAGTTGTACTTTTCATGCTTTGTATAAAATTGATACTTCCTTAGCGTCAGTAAAAAAATTTTTCCAAATGCTCCGTGGTTCATCTAGGGTCTTAGAATATATTAGGACATTGTCAATGAAGCCCACAACAAACTGACCAAGATATGGTCGAAAGACCCGATTCATGAAATTCATAAAAGCAGCTGGTGCGTTAGTCATATCAAACAAAAGCACCATAAACCCAAAATCTCTATAATGAATTCGAAAAGATGTTTTTTTTCTTTTTTGGAAAATCTTTTCCACACATTTTCAATTGATAATAACCAATATAAAATTGATTTTCGAGAATACATAGATCTTCAAAGTTGATCAAATAAGTCATTAATCTGCGGCAACAGATACTCGTTCTTGATTGCCACAAGATTCAAATTTCGATAATCAATGCCTAGATGAAGCGAACTATCCTGCTTCTTTGTAAATAAAACATGCGCACCCGATAGTGAAATATTGTTTCAAATAATCCATTTTTTTTGCAACATTTCATTCAACTAAACACTCAGTTCATTCAATTCAGTAGAAGCCATGTGGTACGGAGAAATCAAAATTAGAGTAGTGACGAGCGTCAAATCAATCTCGCGATCAAGTGGTAACCTAGACAAATACTGAAGAAAAACATCAGGGTAATTACAAACCACTAGCAAATCAGAATCATGTCTGACCGTAACAAGGTCACCACTAATAACAAAAATATTCTCGTACAGCTCCAATCTCCCTCGACCACTCAAACAGGCTCACAAAACAGAATTAATAGAAAACATACGGATATCACATGAATGTACTAGGACCTTTCTGTCTCCCAATATAAGGGTAATATTTCTCTGATAACAATCAATCTTAACTTTGTATAAACTCAACCAATTCATACCTAGGATCACGTTAAATAATTTCGTAGGTATAATTATCAAATCGACCGATATTCATGCCTATCAACAATAGGACAAATTGAACAACGAGATTCATTTCATATCTCTTATTTATGGGAGAACTCAAAATTAGGGAATTTTCTAACTTCTCTGCAGTCATACTCTCATAATCCAAATCATGATGAACACTTATCCTATGCCAGCGATTACCAGCGTTTTAATAGTTGTTTCTAAACATTATCTCAAACTGAGTTTATGTCATCAAATCTAATGGTTAATCCAATTTATGAGACTTCTGCCAAGCATCAGCCCTTTTCTCAAAATTAAAACTTGTAAACTCAACCCAATACTCTATTGGGACTTTAATAGTGGTCACATTAGTTTGCATCATCCTTAACCAATTTTTAACACTCAATGAGTAAGCTCTGCCCATAACACTAGACTTTAAATGTTTTATAATTTCATCATGAGAGATTTCAATATAAGCTACTATTAGAGAACTCTCTATTGAAGTCATCGATCCATTTGAACAACCCTAATCTTTGATCCAAATATTTTCAATTGTCTATGCAACAACTTACACTAGTGTCGAATTGTACAACTCAAGAACTAATTAGAAGTCTTTACCAGCAGTTTCCGAATTAGAGTCTTTAAACGCAAGGTTCGAACTTAAACTAACAAATTTCAAATACAAAAGAGTGAGCATTGAAATTTGGGAGGAATTTGGGGCTTTAGATTTATTTCTATAATAGGTTTTTAAAGTTTAAATTTCACAGGCCCACACACAACCCATAAGAGTTCGCAGACTCATATGTTTGAAAATTTTGTTTCTAATCATTTACAAGGTATACTCCTCGTCATTTCCAACCAAATCCATACAACTCAAAATTTCTCAGTTCCGATTAGAGAAGAGCCACTATTCACCAATGGAAAACATCAAGATGACTTTCTAGCAGCACCGTAATGCCAATTCATTTTTGTACTTTATTCATAGGCACAGTATTTGTAAATCCTTATATATTACTATATTATCTTATTGATATCATTTTTCAAGATGGAACCTGACTTTGATACCAAAAATTCTGTCACGACCCAAATAGGACCCGAGATAGAACGGGGAACGACCCAGCCCGAAGAATCGAATCGTCCGACCATTTTTCTCATAAAATTTATTAATTAAAAGTGGAAGATCTAAAGTATTTGTTACCCAACGAATATGGGTTTAACAGGTCCAACACGACATTGAAGTTTTTTTACCACTAAACATAGGGCTAGAGCCCAGCCCAAAACTAATTATAAGGCTTAAGCCCAGCTCAAAACAGATTGTAATCCACATGGGCCTGCTTTGCAATTGCAAAGAATGAGATCCTCCTGTTTCTCTCCAGATGCAAGCGATTTCGCCATTCTAAAAATCCACGCAACAGTTCCGATTTATTTAGCGAACAAATCGTTTCTGGCCGAGACTCACTGTCCCGGCCAATCGTTCACCGATTGAAAACGGTGGTCAGGTAATATGTGTAGCGCGACTCAGTGCTAGCTGAGTCGCTGTCCGACCCAGTTCATAGACAAAAATTAGCACAATGTAATTAGAATTTCTATCCAAATTATCCCATCTTCAACAACTCTTAATTCAACTTAAATGAATGAATTTAATACACAATAATCCATATAAAATCTTCATTCTTGTGCCAGGAACAGAGACGTAAAAAGATTGGAAAAATATGATTTTCATACCTTCAAGAATTCCTTCTTTTGATACCGTAACGAAATCTTGCATTGCTCGAAATCTCCAATAATAAAAAACGAATTCAAAACTTCCACCTTTAGAAAATCCATGTCCATTAGAACCAGTTTTTGCGAAGGACAGAACTAAAAAATGAAGAAGAGAGCTTAAATTACCCATCGATGTAACAGATGAAATTGGAACTCTTGTTTTCTATACTTGCCGGAAAAAGGAGCACCTGGGGTTCGTGATACGTCTACCGATCTGAGAGATACAAACACTCCATTAACATAGTGTACCGAGAAGAAATCGAATCGGACAATTGAGGTTGGACTTACCCAAAGAAGCTTGCACTAAGAGGGAATCGCTCGCACGACGGAGGAGAAATTGCAAAAAAAAATCGGAGGATCGTGTGGCTCAACCTCTTCTCCATTAGCGGCTAAGAAAGGAGAAGAAGCTTCAAATTGCTTTTATTTTTATTTTATTTTATTTTTTTTTTGTGGGCTGGGCCAAATGGCCCAGATATTACAGTCACCATTGCAACACCATCATTCTCCACCTTGAAAGAGCGCTATATAGAGCATGATTCAAGTCAGCCTGCATATCAAATAGACAACAACGTTGGAACTGCAAAATCTTCGTATTAAGGATCACAACTGGTAAAAGGCAACCACAAATTGTAAAATCAGCCAACTGAAAGACACAAAAAGAATAAATTAATTGTAGATGTTTCTCCAGGAAAAGCTACAATGTTTAAAAGTTATAAACAAAAAGGAAAACTTAAATTCCACTAGTTCCATGCACCCGATTTATCCACAGTTTGCAGAAAAGAAATCTGTATTCAAGTCATATCACGTTGATTAACTTCTTTGCTGAAGATGATAAACACTACCTGGACGAATCAACAGCTAATCAATCTGTATTGCCTTCTATTTCCTTCTTTACTTAATCAAAAGATGATAATATTGAAGTTTGCTCATTTGCAATTCCTACAAGTGTTTCTAGGGCTGCAATTAAATAAGTAGATAAATAAAGCTCAAAGAGAATACCATCTCCTCATATTACAAGGACAAGGATTAAAATCTCAAAATGTAGCTCTAAAAGATAATCCAGTTATAAAATATCTTATGTCACCAACCTGTCTCAAATGAAAATTGGGCTGCTCTAAGCTTTGGGGAAACTAAGGTTCCAAACATTGACAATAATTGGGACCGCTCCTTTTGAACCAACAATGGAAGTATTGAGATTCACACAATCACACACTGTTGATTACTCAAGTTCAATCAAGGATATAACCAATAAAAGACTAAACTACCAATGGAGTGTTGGACTAGATTGATGCATAGAATAAATTAAGAGAAAATAGTCAAGATGTCAATTACCTACTTTGCCACCAGCTTTCACTGGCTCTGCTTTCTTCGCAGAGGCTTGTTCTAGTTTACCTTAATCATGAAAGTTAAGTCAGCTATTGCATGCGCTTAGTCTAGAAGATACAACTGGGCAAATATTTTTTCTTTAATCTGACATATATCTGTAGCAATCTACCATACATCATGGATAAGAGAAAAACAACTTACCAGAAAATTCAGAAGTGGCTTCTTCCTCATCAAATCTTTCTTCAAATATTAGTGGATACCAATTTTTGCAACGAAAAGTGTGGCTATCTTGACGAGGATTCTAGTACATTAAGGATTTCATCAAGAAAACAACTTCCGTAGAAGGGCAAAGTTTAACAAACTATAATCGCAAACCTATGCAAGAGTGTGAAAAAAGGATCACATATATAATTAAGTGTCTACTAAGCCAGAATCATCTGAGTCTGACGTGCCAAACTTCAATAAAACTAGCAAGTTTCAGTTTAATTGCATAGTCACATAATTATGTGCTAATGTACATGAAATAATTAAGTGATACAAACCAACTTAGATATCAATAAAAACACGTAAATTTACACATTAGCGCAGATGTTCGAGAGATCTACTAGCTCTCCCACAAAGTGATTTTTTGAATTTCTTCGTCCGTCAACCCCTGACAACTGCTCATTTAAATAAAAACAATAATGGAATACTAAAAGGCAATAATGGAATACTAAGAAACTAACAACAACGGAATACTAAGAGACACAATAATTTAATTTGCCATTTTTTTGTAGAAGTGGTAATGTATCAATACCCATTTCCCAAAGATGCACATTGTCCTCAAAGTGCATGATATTTGTGCTAATTTCTCTTTAATTCTTGAGTTCATCGTTAGTTAAATACATGACAATCTTGTCTTCAATTCGTTGTGATGTCTGCATGATTTGTCTCGACCTAGTTGGTTTAAATACCATTAATTCTGCTCTAATTTCCATCCGTAAGCCATTCATAAATTGGGCCTCCAATATGTGATCAGGAATGTCCCGAAAAGGAGTAGCCAATTTCTAGAACTGCAATGTATACTCTCTTACTATTCCTTCTTGTCATAATGCCAAAAGTTGCTATGATAAAGAACCTTTATATGGAGAGCAAAATCTATTTAACAGACAATCTCTTATATCCCTACAACTTCGAAAGGGTTTTCGTCCATCCTCCCATTGATACCAAGCAAGAGCCTTTCTCTCGAAGTGTACAACCACAACATCCATTTTTTCAGCTTCTGAAAATCAATAAAGAGTGAAAAAACGCTCAACTCTAAATACCCAATCATTCGGGTCACCATTATCGAACACGGGCATCTCCAAATTTTTAATCCGATCATCTCATGCTAAAACTCCAATTACCTCCTCCGACTTCTGGCGAAAAAAAGAATCATTTTCTGCTACGCGGTAAACTGGGACTTGCCAGGTTGTTAGCCCACCCGCCATGTTTTGGGCAACCTTATTCAGCATATGGTTAGCCCTCTTTTCAAACAATAATTCCTAGCCCATATTCCTTCCTCCATTGTCAAATAACATTTTCTGACCCATACTCATTCTTCCTTTGTCAAACAACATTGTCTGGCTTATATCCTTTCTTCCTTTAGCAACCCACGACCCTTCAACTTCGGCATGAATGGAAAATCTAACTCCTGGGTAAATTCCATCTCCACTTGCTGTGCTGCAGACCAAGGTGAAACTCATCACACGACTCCCCAACGCGACCTTCGTCATGTGGGTTTCCAGTGCTGAGCTCTTTACATTTCGTCCTCATCAACGCCATAGACGCCATTATCGACGCCATATCAGCCTTCAAGGATTAAATCGACTTGACATCCACCTTCAACGAGCCGAATCCTTGAGAAAACTCATCATGAAGACTTCCTAGCTCCATCCTGAATTTTTCGCGGCCGACTAGTTTTCCCTGCTCCATTTGCAATTCTTCCTGGCCTACTCTGTCTTCTCCAGCCACCTCTTTCCCTTCACCTCTCTTCTCATCCATGAGACTTGTTTGTTAACAATAATGTCAAAACTTCTATAAATCCACCTCCGCAATGTTGTAAGCTTTTGTATTTCTATAGTTTTGAAGCTTCTTGGTATAACCCCTGTAGTTGGCAGAAGCTACGAACACAAAGAACACAAATACACTGCAAAGAAAACTAATTCTTACAGACTTTCGAGAGGTTTGCTCTCTACCACAATTTACTTCTTGATTCTCAATGCCCTTTCCCTTCCCTTAATGTCTCCCTAAATAATTCCCTTGTCCCCTGCAACATTTATTTTCCTCACTACTAACTATCACCACTAAATAATAAATGCTAACTACAAAATTGACTGACATAAATATTTAATGCTAACTTCTTATTTCCCTCTTCTTGCATATGTGAATTTCAATGGATGAGATGTATCAGTACTGCCCGCCCAAAGAGCCACCTTGTCCTCAAGGTGCATGATTTTTTGTGCTCATTTCTCTTTAATCCTTGAGTTCATCGTTAGTTAAATACATAGCAATCTTGTCTTCAATTCGTTGTGCTTTCTGCAGGATGTCTCAACCTGGTTGGTCTAAATACTAATAATTCCACCCGAATATCTGCTCGTAACCCATTCACAAACTGGGCTTCCAACATGTGCTCAGGTATATCTCGAAAAGGCGAGGACAACTTTTCAAATTCTTGTCGATATTCCCTCACGGATCCATCTTGTCGAAGGGCTAAAAAACGGTTGGATAAAGTTTCTTCTTGAGATGATCGGAATCTGTCCACTAATTGAAACTTAAAATCCGCCCATTCTCAAAACGATCTCTGGCTTTCCTCCAATTGAAACCATGCCAAAGCCTCCCCTTTTAAATACATAGGAAATGTTCGCATGATTTCTCCCTCGCTCCAGCTCTGCATTTTGAAGAACCGCTCCACACGGAAAACCCACTCGTCTGGGTCTCCATCCTCAAACACTGGCACCGCAGGCAGTCAGGCCGGGTCGCTACTTGTTCCCGGTGTGCATGAGGTCTGTTCGCGTCGGCCCATCACTTTGCAGTTTGCCTCTGGCCCTCTCCCTATCGCCGAACGTTGGGCCTTCTCTCTGTCGTCAAACATCCATGCACTATGAGACTCGACTCCCTCCTCCAACGACTCATCTTCTCCTGTTATTTTTTTTCCTTTTGCCTTCGACAGAGATGCTTCGTCTCTCTATAACCTAGTCGATAGTGATGCGAGCTGCTTGAGGATGGCTGCGACGTCCGCCCGTAACGCTCCCATCTCCAAGGAAACTCCTTCACACAGGGAACCCATCTTCATTTTCATCTCCTCCCGGACCTGTCTAAGTTTGTCATCGGCCGAACTTTCCTTGCTGTCTCCCTTGCGCCCGACCATCATCACAGATGTAATGTTTGCTCTGATAGCAATGGTATAACCCCTGTAGTTGGCATAAACTACGAACACAAAGAACACTGCAAAGAAAATCAATTCTTATAGGCTTTTGAGAGGTATGCTCTCTCCCATAATTTACTTCTTGATTCTGAATGCCCTCCCCCTTCCCCTAATGTCTCCCTAAATAACTCACTTGTCCCCTGCAACATTTATTTTCCCTACTTACCACCACTAAATATTAAATGCTAACTACAAAATTGATAGACATAAATATTTAATGCTAACTTCTTATTTCTCTCTTCTTGAATATGTGAATTTCAATGGATGAGATGTATCACTTCTACTTATGACTTTGAAGATTCTGAGCAACTGCTTCCCCTTACGAATGTTAAGGGCTTCTCCTTCCCCATGAAAGTGCTATGTTACTAATGATACGAACCTAGTTAAATATCAATAAAAACACACAAATTTACACGATAACGCAGACGTTCGAGAGGTCTGCTAGTACTCTCACTAGTGATTTTCCAAATTTTCCCATCTCTCAACCCCTTACAACTGCTCCTTTAAATAAAAACAACGGAATACTAAGACACAATAACAGAATACTAAGAAATTAACAACAACGGAATACTAAGTGACACAATAATTTAATTTGCTATTTTTGTAGAAGTGGTAATGTATCATTAAGTTTTGTCTTTTCTCCCTACACTTCTTTTTCTCATTGAACTTCAAAAGCGAATAATCACAATAGGAAAATTGGCAAAGACTTTACCATGACCTTCTGTTACATGGAATGATGTAGCAGTAGTGTGGTTTTTCAAGTCCACTAATGAACTATTAAGCCCAAAAACACCCATAGAATGTCAAGTACTTGCCAACTCTCACTCATCCCTGTTAAAAAAAAAAAGGAAAAAATAAGTTAATGCTCAAGTTGTCAATGAATTTCAATAGAAACTATGAGAATCACCAAAATTTTATTGTCAAAAATCTTTTTGTTTAAATACCACAATTTGCAATTTGATATATTGATGCAAACCTAGGGTATACGAATCCTAGACCCCACAACGTACCCAAAATGTAACGGATCGTCTCACGAATTCAAGATCAAAAGGGTGGAACTCGACCATAGGCAAACTTGTCGACTAGAACTAGAGTAATCTAATGAGGAGCTTGACCCTAACCAAACTCGTTGGTTGAACCAAAGCTATCAAAAGGTTCGATCTTTCATGATTACACTTGAACAAATCTAGTTCTTCGCAAAGAGAAGAAAATCTCTCCAAAAGCAAAAGCTCTCAATTATCAATTTGTCAAAAGGTTATAATAATTGTTCCCTAAGGTATTTTTATAGAATAAAAATAAATTAAACCTAATCCTAATAAAATAAGGAAACCTAATTTAAGAATAAAATAAAGAAATAATCAAAATTAAATCAAATTTGGAAGATTTGGCTGCTGGTGCGCATGGGCATGGGAGGTGGGTGCAAGGCATGGGAGGTGGGCTGTTGGGAGCGCGCGACTGGCAAGTTGGTGGGCGCGCATGGGCTACAAGCGCGCGCGGGATTCAGAAAATGCTACTAGATTGGGCACGCTGGGCTGATGGCTGTCAAAAGGTGAGGCGCGCTGTCAGGAAGGACTGCTGGGTCGCACGGGTCAGATGAGGCTGGGTAGGGGTGGAAATGGTTTGATTCGATTCGGTTTGGTTTTTGACCGAACTAGAACCGAATCGAGTTGGTTCAGTTTTTCATTTTAAAAACTGAAACTGAACCCATGACAACAACAACCGAACCAAAAATTGAACCTTGGTTTCGATTTTTATCGATTCGGTTTATGGTTCAGTTTCGGTTTTTCCAAAATTGAAGAAAATATTAAAATAATGAAGTTGAAGAAACAAATAAAAAGAATCTGAACAGTGAACATCACAAAAAAAAAATCCATTATCAATGATCCAAAAAGTGAAAGAATCCAGAAAATGAAAGAAAAATTCAAGCTGACAAGCGGTAACCAATAAAAGAATCTAGAAAATTAAAGAAAAATTCACTCTGTAACAAGTAACAGTGTTGCTGTTATCTTCTTTGGACAACATAAATGCTGACTGCATAATTTGAAATGTATTTCCTTAAATTCCTTCCCCTGTTTTTTTTCTTCTGCAGTGCTACTTCACTTGGGTCAAGTGATCTCCACCCAGATTCACATCATTGAAATGGACCAACACCTGGAATCTGACTTTCCTCCTATACAATTTGTTCAATAAATCTACTTACCTGGCAATAAAATTACAAATATTAGGCCACATAACTATCAAAATTGGCATTGTTCATAGCAAAGAAATTATCATATTCTAATAATGTTGAAGAAAATATCCAGATAAGAGACTAACATGGAACCCATCATTGACGGAGTCAAGTTGTCAAATATGTTTGATGGTATATTTAGTACTACCAATGACAAATGAAATGAAAAATCAAAGACAAAAATCAAATCAACGCGCAGTAAAAAATCAAGATACACTCAATTCAATCAATTTGAAAAAAAAACCAAAACTCAAATTCTGCCGTCAACATTTAGCATTCTTAAAGTTTACATGTCATGCAATTAAATAGCTATCACAGAAAAAAAAAAAAAAAAAAACTGGAACAATACAACATTCCATAACAAAAAAAAATAGAAATCACTTTAAAACTCTTTATCATTTTACCAAACCGACCCAAGGGCCGTCGATGAGGCTTTTATTAAAAATCTTGCTGTATACATAGACAGCTATACCTCGTAAAATAAGCCATCATCGTTTTCCAATTTGAAAACGTCGTCAGTGAAAAGGGGTGGTCACTCATGGACTCACCCGCCACACAACATAGAAGAGGTGGTCACCCGTCGATGACAACACCTTATGAGGCAGGAATAATGACGACGATCCGAAGATTCCGTACGTCACCCGAGTTGCCGGCGCACCTGGCTGCACGACACAACTCGTATAATCGTATAATCAAATAAAACGGATACAGTTGCTCGCTATATGTGGACTTAGGATAAACAAGTCTCAGCGATTGACAACCGTCTGATCCGTGGGACAAATCCTGGCCAGGTTTAGGGGCTTGCGACCCAAGGAGGCGTCANTCCAATTTCGTTCCTTAATTGGATTCTTTATTCAAAAAAATTTCAACTTCACCGATTTTGACCAATTGACCAAAATTGCATACGTGGCCGCTACACGAAAATTCGGTCAACTTCAACGCCATGACCGATTTTCAACGCGAAAAATTTACACGTGGAATTTATCATTAAAATTTCAAGGCTTTTACAGTTCCGCTATAGTCTGTATCAATCATTTTAAATAACTACCAATCAGAACAATAGAACGTCGACGAACCTGTGCGTGTGAAGCTCACAAAATCGGTGATTGCTAGCTAGAAGAGGCAGGGAGATGCGAATCACGAGACGGTGATCGTCAGCTAAAAGGGGCAGGGAGCAGGGAGAGAGCGGACCGTGGAGCAAAGTTACAGGTTAGGGCATGAGCAAGGGAAAGTTCAAAGTTTTATTTATTTTTTTTAAATGGTTAGTTTCAGTTTTAACCAAAAAATCGAACCAAAATGTTCGGTTCGGGCATAAAAAAAAATTTCTCTTGGCAAAACCGAATCGAACCGATCTGAAATGGTCGGTTCGGTTTGGTTACCCGGTTCAAACTGAACCGATTTCCACCCCTAAAGCTGAGCTGTGAAGAGGCGAGCTAGAACAGCTGGGCCGTGCAGAGTGCGCACGCTGTTGGAAAGAGGCTTGAGTTCGCGGGCGGGCTGGCCGAGCGTGGGCCCATGGGCGTGCGGGAAGGTTGACCCTTGAAAAACGCACAACGCTGTCGGAACGAGATGCTGGGTCGCGCGAGCTATAGGAACGAGAAGCTAGGCCGCGCACGTGCTGTCGAAATGAAATACTGGGACGGGCTGTTGCAGGGCACGCGGAAAATGGCCTCTTTTTGCATCATTAGACTTGGGCCTCCTGCTATCTCCTCTCCAATACTTAGCAAACTCTTCAAGGCTTTTGAACCATGACTCTAAGCTCCCTTTTTTGGATTTATTATACAAAAAGTAGTTTTTTTTTTCACCTTCTTTGTCCTTGCTTTTGTCTTTGAGCCTCCAATGCCTCCAAATAAATCTTGGTCTTTGTGAGTTTCCCCAATCACATCATATATGGACCTTCATAACTTTTCATAATGATTTACAAAATGAATTGATATTATTCATTTATAGTTTAAATAATATGACTTCCACAACAATTGGAACTCTCACGATCTAAGATCATGTAGCCTAGGGTCCAAATTTAAAAGTGAGTGAGCGCAGTGGTAAACCAAAACGTTTACCTGGTGGAGAGTTGCAGACAATGAATCTAATTGGTTAATATAGTTATCCATGGAGTCAAGAAATTGCTAGACTTTATCATCCAATTGATGTTTCTCCAATGGCTCCTTTTGATGATGATATTGTTCAATTTCTTCTCTTTCAGCTTCTTCCTCAACTATCATTTTGGAGGTCCACAATGGGTTTTGTACTCCCTCATATAAATTCACATCAAAATTTGAACATGTTCGTTCATTCATCCCTACTTGTTGCGGTCTAATACTTTCCCCACAAATTACTGAATTCCATTTCACACAATCCAGCACATTCTAAATAACGTCTAGAGAAAGATCACTTATTGTCTACCATATTATTATTGGAAGTCTAGCTGAAGAATTTTTATATAAGAAATGTTTTACATTACGAAAGAAAATGTATAAGAAAACGAGAGGGAAATGGCTCATCCGACCTAAAGTAGGAATTTCAAACTATAATAAAATCTTGCAAAACCTTAACTGTCATACTCATCAGCTAAATTATACAAAGCCATAAGAACAAGCACAACATCAAATGTGAAAATTTTTAATGCCGGGGTTATATAAAATCTAAATTGGATATAACATTTTATACATTAAGATAATGAATCCATCAAGGATTGATTAGAAGAAAATAACAAGTGTTTCGTACCAAGGAAAATATAACAACTGTGTATCACCAATAAAACAACTGTGTATCACCAAAAAATACTCTAAAGAATTAAATCATAAACATCAGAAGAAACTGGAAACGCATAATGTCGAGTAAGACAATGATAATTTTGGTGACTGGGGAAATATTCAGCTATCATACTTAAATTCTGACTTATATTTTCAACTAAGCTTCGAGTGGCAGAGATGCAGGTTGAACGGCGGTGAACTTACGAGAGGAAGATTACGAGGGAGAAAGATGCGCAAACGGCGAGCTGCCGACGTCAACCAAATTTCAGACTAGACAGGCGAAGAAAGATCAGCAAACGACGACGGAGATTTAGAAGAGTAGCCTCGGGGTCGGGGTGAGGAGATTGTGATGCAAATTGATCGTACTTTGGTTTTCGACTTCTTTTCTCAAAAATTTCAAATTTAGCATTTTTTCAAGACAAAGTCGGAAATACCCTCCTTTCAATGTGATAATTGCATTTATACCTTTTTGTTCCCAACATAATATGTTTCAATCTAAGATGCCTAATTGTAATTTTCTTATTAAAAAATGAAAATAAAAATACAAAAAAAAAAAACAAATAAATTAACTATTTTTAATTATATGTTTTAGAATTTGAATGATAAACTATGCTTTTAAAGTTTTATCTTTATTAATATTTGTAAGATTTATATTCCTTCAAATAAAAAAAACTTACAATTATTTTTCGATACTAATTTAATTTTGACTTCTGTTCAAAATTAAAATCGTAGTTCTATTAAGTTTGAATTGAATTGAACTGAATCAAAAGATTAAGTACGATTATGTTGGATCAGCTTTAATCGTATTGTTTTCTCAATCCGAGTTCATCACTTATATTTTTCATTGACAAAGACCAAGTGGTCAATTTTGTATCCTTGACTAATTAGCATTTACAAATAACTAAAACATTTCCACAAACATTTGAAAGTCAACAAACCAACAAAAAATTAAAAAAAGACACTTGTTGAACAAGTAATTAAAGCTTTGAAACACGCCAACAGAACATACGTTTCAAAACTAAAACCTTAAAATCCTCTTTAAATAGATCATCCACTTACCCACAACTGTCTAAAATCTCACAAATTCACTTTCAGAATTCTACTTTTGGAGATTTCAAGTGGGGAAAAGCAAACAAGCAATGGGGTTTTCTTCGAGTTTAAAGTCTTTAATTTCTTGCTTCTTCGGCTCTAACGGCGGAAGAGGAAAGAAAAGAAGTGATTCGAGACGGTTTCCCTCTCGACCAGAGGCAGCCTTGGTTGCCGCTTCCAAGCATTTTTCAAACAAAGTTCGTTTGATCTAGTTTCAGCCCTCTTCTTCAATATGTGAAAAATTGTACAGAGAAATTTGCCACATAATTGTTGATAATGTCTTGTAAATATGTTAATCACATGAACTGTAACTCTATTTACTTTCAAATAATTTTCACCATTTAATTGTAGAAATTCTCAAATATTTTTGGGTTTGCGAGTGGCTCCTAGTCTCTAAGTTGTAATTTCTTCCGCAAATGTAGTCTACATGTAGGGCAACAACATTGTTGCGAGCAATAAAATGTCTTTGAAGGAGGATTACTTAGTGAAAATATAATACGAGGAATTCAAAAAATTAAACAATTATAACAAAACTACTAAGATTAGACACAGTTATTGTCACGACTTGAAAACAGGCTGAACAGAACTACCAGGTCAGGCGACCTGATTCTCGGAGAGAACTCGGTTACCCAGCCCAAGGCGTGAATTTTTATGTAGAAGACTTAACGGGAATAATACCAAGCTCAAACCCAAATCACATGGATTGGGGTTCACAGAGTGATTAACTAGAGATATGATAGCATAAATAAGAAAAATATTGTGCAAGAATTAAATCAAACAACACCAAAACTAAAATCCCAACATATCAGGAATAGAGGGATTGAACCGATAAACCTCCACCCATTCATGGGGAGATCGAGACACCCATCAGGGATTTCTAGCATCGCTCCGTTGCCACACGTGCAAAACTAGTGCACAAAATCTACACCCTAACTTGGGGAAAATTTTAGTCTAAGGGATGAGTGACTAACTCAATAAGATAATCTACACTAAATGCAATGCATGTTTGTCACGATCCGGAGACGGGCCGAACAGAAACGGTGAGCCAAACAACCCAATCCTCGTAGAGGATCCGATCGTCCAGCCCAAGGCTTGTTAAAATTTAGCGGAAGACTTGGAATAACTTTTCCAGCCACAACCCACATGTGATGGGTCACGGTCCAAGTAGTGATTGCAAGAGTTAAATTTCAAAAATATAAATTACATCCAAAACAATCTGTGCATCCATTTCCATACATCTAGAATTCTAAATCATAGAATATTACAGAAATCAATAGTTTTCACCAGCGAAAAATATAATTAAATAAAAAGCAGCGAAACAAGTACTCCTGTCTACAACCCAAAGTTGGAACTCCACGAGTCTAAGCGTCCACGCTCTAAGTGTTCCTATCTCTATCTGGGAAAAAATATAGTCTAAGGGGTGAGTGATTAACTCAGTAGGAAACTTAACTCACTGCCAAGCGCATGAGAAAACTTATTGTACCTTTTCTTTATCAAAACTTTCATTCTTTTTAGGGGCTATGCATTTTTATCAAAATATTTTCAAAATCATTTACATCATTTTTAAGGAAAACCAACCTCAAAGGGTCTTGACAAGATATCGTAGAAAAAATCGCTATTTACATAAATAACTATACTAAAAAATATCCTCGTCGATTTCACACTGAAAATCATCACCAGTGAAAAAGGAGGTCACTCATGGACTCCTCCCAGTCAATCACAAAGAATAAAGCAACGACTCTTTGTAGACCCGACTCGTCACCCCAAGTTTGTCGACGAGCCAAAGCTTAGCGCTGACACAACTCAAATCACGTCACGAGTTTGCTGACAAGTCATAACTCAGCGCCAACAAACTCGTATCAAGATAAATCCTAGTCCTGCCGACGAGCCAAAGCTTAGCATTGACACAACTCGACTTACCTCTTGAGTTTACTGACGAGCCAAAGCTTAGCGCCGATAAACTCAATTCCAAGTCTACCAACGAGCCAAAGCTCAACGCCGATAAACTCAATTCCAAGTCTAACGACGAGCCAAAGCTCATCGTCAACAAACTTGAGTCAAATCCCGAGTTTGCTAACGAGCTATAGCTCAGCGCCAACAAACTCGTATTAAGATAAACCCTAGTCCTTCTGACTAGCAAAAGCTTAGCACCGACACAATTCGAATCACCTCTTTGAGTTTACCGATGAGCCAAAGCTCAGCAGTGATAAACTCAATCTCAAGTCTGCCGATTAGCCAAAGCTCAACGCCGACAAACTTGAATCAAATCTTGAGTTTGCTGACGAGCCATAGCTCAACGCCAACAAACTCATATCGAGATAAACCTTAGTCTTGTCGATGGGCCAAAGCTCAGCGCTAACAAAACTCGAATCACTTCTTTGAGTTTACCGACGAGCCAAAGCTCAGTGCCGATAAACTCAATCCCAAGTTTGCCGACGAGCCAAAGCTCAGCGTCGACAAACTTGAACTAAAGTACACCTTGATCAGGTTTAGGGGTTCAAACCCAAGGAAGCGTCATCACCTTCCTAATCCCATTTTTCACACACAGCGTACAAACATTCATGTCCACGTAGCAGGAGATGTACTGGGGATAGTCTCGTGATACTCTGATACCCAGACCGTCCAGAGTATCAAGAGGATCCATCGTCCCCAAAACAGATGTCACATACCATGAAAATTATGCACAAAATTTAAATATGTAAAACTCGCGTACATAGATATGATAAAATCAAATGTGCTATCGAACAGTCCCCGTCGATTTTTGTTATGCATATGAAGTAATCTACAAAATATTAGTTTTAAAAAAATGATGGTATGGGATATGCAAAGCAAGCATGTATAAAACCCCTACCTCGATGACGATCTTTCCTTATATCCGAATGAGCAGCAACTTCAGATACCGGCTCGAAGTCTACAAACTCGTTCGAACCTAAAACATGTCAGAGGACAAACACTCTTGTCAATGACTCTCAGTAAATAGGTGAAAGGTCCTATACCGATTTAGGAACCCAACCGTCATATACATGTTTCATCTAAGAATCCCAACAAAATTTTCAAACAGTGAGTATCACAAACTCTTAAATGTCCTTTTCAACTTAAGCAGTACACACAACCCCAATCTGTGAGCACAAACCAAATACATCCATTTGTTAGTTTTTCATCCTTATCAAATTAGAGAGCATAAATCAAAATAAGCACAGCAGTAAAATAGTGGCAATTAGAAGGGCAGAAATTTCTTAGTGCTCAACTATCAAACAGAATCCAACATTCCACGATTTAACCACACTATAAATCTCCCCTCTCCAATAGTTATAACTCTCTAACTCAACAGCATCCAAACCTTCTAAAACAATAACAGAATCAAAACAAGGAATCTAACTCATCATCAAATATAGTCACCCTACTAGACCAACATAACATTTTCTCCAAATTGTATCAACAAATTAAGAGCATACTATCCTTGGAGAATGACATAAATAAACACTGTGCAATATTTTTAACAGTTAGCATAGTCCTCAGATTTTATTAACAATTTCAGAAATTAAACCGAATCCACATGATTGACAAATCAACAAACCAAATATCTCTCTCCCTCTGTTATGCAATTTCAACTTAACATCATCAAATTTCATCAATAAAACTGTGAGCTAATATTCAGAGTAGAGACCAACATAACATCTTCACATTCCATCGATAACACTGTAACAGAACATGGTCATCTCCTTAGGATCTCATGAATAACCGGTAGCACATATAATAGAACAACAAGCAAAATTCCCAAAAAAAAAAGAGCAGCATAATTGAAAACCCATCATCAATGGTAGTAAACCTAACCGAAAACAAACCCAGCTCACGACATTGCTCACCGAAATCAAAGAAATGGTAGAAGATGTCCGAGCCGAGACTGCCCTATATCCCGCATTCTTCGTCTCTACCAAACCCTCGTGAAGTGTCCTTGGATGGATGACACAACCACCTGCGGTGAGAAAAGCCTGACCAATCGCGGCTTCCGTCAGTCAAATTGACAGTTTGTCGCACCTTTTTATTCTTTTATTCTCCACCTTTTACTTCCACTTCCTCTTTACCCTTGGTCACTAATTCCCATTCACTTTCATCTCTTCTTTTATCCTTTCTTTATTTTAAATTCCTTAATTCCTTTGTCTAATTTGCATAGTGAATATTATATAACTTACTTAAATTCTCGATTTATTCTGAATATTACCAAACGATATTTATAGCTCCAATTTAATTATCCAATTCTGTTTCTTAAATAAACTTTTCATATGAAAATTTCCAATTCCATTGATTTAACCAATGAATCAAAAATTTCACACATAACCGCCACGCAACAATTTGGGTTAACTCTTCAACGTTATGACCGATTTTAACACAACAAATTTACACATGAAATTTATCTTTAAAATTTTTGGCAAATTTTACAATGTTAAAACCGTTTTCTTTATCATTTGAAAACCATTTCATACTTCTCATTTTACCGTACATGGATTTTAAACATTTAAAACTTCTTTATCATTTTATAAATCAGGCCCATGGCCCTCGATGTGGCTTTATTAAACCTGCTGTATACATAGACAACTATACTTGCAAAATATTCCAACATCGTTTTCTGTACAAAAACGTCATCAGTGAAAAGGAATGGTCACGCAAGAACCCATCCTTCACTCATCGTCGAAAAATGGTATGATCTCTCGGATGTGCCGACGGATTGAAACCTCTACCGATGCAATTCAAAGATCCGGCGCATTACCAAAGTTGCTGGCGAACCAGTTAGCCACGACACAACTCGTGTAACCGCCCAGTATAAGTCAGAGAAAAGTGGCTATCCGCCAATAGCAACACCTCATGAGGCAGGAAAGAATACCAATGACGGCGATCCGCAGATTCAACACGTCACCCGAGTTGCCGACGAACTAGTCAGCCACAACACAACCTGTATAATTGTAGAAACGAATGAGGTTGCCCCACGATAGACCCTTACTCACTAGGACCTTGGTGTCCCAAATTGACGATGGTTGTTGATAAGCAAGCTCAAATTGTCCAACCAACCAGCCAAATCGAACAGTAATGTGGTAGGCGAATCTTCGCAGCTGACAACACTGCCAACTCCGTGTTACAATACCTTGGCCAGGTTTAGGGGCTTTCGACCGAAGGAGGCGTCATCACCCTCCCATCCTATTTTCGACTTTCAGGGCTCTCGACCTGAGAACATGTCACCAATGCCCCATCCTCTTTTCTTTCACAGAGTCGACACAACTCGCATAATCGTAGTAGCAGATGAGGTTGCCCCACGATAGACCCATACTCATTAGGACCTTGGTGTCCCAAATTGACTAGGGCTGTCGACAAACAAGCTCAGTCGTCTAGCCAACCCACCAAATGGAACGGTACTGTGATAGGTTAATCTTCGTGATTGACAACACTGCCAACCCTTGTAACAATACCCTGGCCAGGTTTAGGGGCTTTCAACCCAAGGAGGCGTCATCAAACTTAACATTACTTTCTTAAGGTTGTTTGTCATGTCAACAAAATGAAATGGAAACTAAAACTTAATTGATAGAATATGAATATTTAATAATAGACTATTAAGCCGTAAAAAAAAAAGGAAGCAAGAGATATGCCTAATGGAGCACCATCCTCAACAACCTCAACCAGACTTTAATAACTCTAACAAGGCAACACATTATACGGAGAACAAGATATCTGCCCAACAGAGAACTATCCTCATTATTGACCTTTAACACAACAACCGAAAGGAGGGACAAGGCTAGCTCATTCAACGGAGCAGCATCCTCAACTTATTTAACAAAGCCGGAAATAACAAATGAACCCAAAAGTTAAGCTAAAACCACATACACTTGGTTCTCATCTCTAAACAGGGAACAAGATACTATCAGAACCCAAAGTGAACCAAGCTAATCACCCTTAATCACTTCTTCCCAAAACAGCAACAAATACCATATCCACGGCTAACGACATCAAAGTATCCAATTTCATCTCAGCCTTGACAATTCCACCAAAGCAGAGATCAACAACAAAACCCCCCTAAATTCTCCAAAACAGAAATCAAAACCCACACAGGGCTAAATGTCCGAGAGACAAACCAACAACCGCAAATTAACCCAAAACAATTCTGTCAACCCAACTCCCTTAAGATGTTTCAGACAAAGATAGCAAATAGTCCATCCAAAACAGCAGTCAAAACTAATTTCAGGAATCAAAACAGAACCAAATTAAATCCCCAAATCGTAGCATGAACAGGGAGCAATTTATCAAAACATAAACCCTCAGTTCTTACAGCCAATACTGTAGCAAAACAGGGGGCTATGGATCAACATCCTTCCATCAAAATAGACTAGAAATCACACGTATTATTCATCAGAAAGAGCAGTAGAATTGAAACAGAAATCAAACCGGGTATTTGAAATCTACAGTAAAATAGAACAAAACCGAAGGGATGAAGTTTCAAATTCACGGCCTTTCTATCAAAACTACCCAAAATAATCTCCAGCGACACAACATAATCTTCGTCAACAATGACTAGAAATCAAAACAGAACTCAACAATTGAAATTCCTAAAAATTTCAGATTTTGCCGAGGGACAAATATGGACGATTTCTTACCTCAAACTGAGAAGGGAAGGACACAGCTCAGCTCTGCCTCATTAGAAACTCTCGAAGAACCCTCGGACGGAGACACATTTTCGCCTGAAAATCCCGAAGCCAACCCGGCCGAGACAGGGCCAAGTTTCTTCGCTGCAACCATCGATCAACATCTCTCGCGCAACGCCTCACGAAGAACTCGTCGGTCGCCGTAACGATGGCTCCTGCCTTCGCAAAACTCTCCTTGCAAACATTTTCCTCACATGCTCGATCTCTCGCTCAGAAAATCCCCCGATTTCTTCTTCTTCTTCACCCCAGAATTTTCTTCACCAAAATCCGAGCATGCACGGCGCCAAAGTCCTCTCTTGGACCAGCCTACTTTGCGGAAGTATGAATCGGATCCCTCACAATCACACAAGACACAATCTTTACGGGTCAAACCCAACCTTTTTCTCACTCACAAAAAGGATAACAAATCTCGTGGATCACCACAACACAAGGGCTCACTCTTATGTCCGAATGAGTCCTTGTTTGGTTTCTCAACGTGTTATATAGCTACATCACAATTAAGTCCTTAAATCCATACTTAATTACTGTGCAGCCCTCTTGCCCGGCGGCGCCCCAACTGCCCTGGACACTGACGGGCGCACCGCCTCTCTAGGCCAGGTGTCAGCCTTGGCGTGCTGCACCTGTTGCTTGCCTCGACAGGTGTCCACTTGGCGCTCCGCGCTAACTTGCTGGTGAGGCAGATGCAATGACTCGCCAGCTTGGTGCATTGCCCTTTTGCCTGGTTGCACCTTGGTTTCCTCGGTGCACTGGATGCGCTCACTGCCAGATAGACAGTCGGCACACTACTTCAACTTCACTGCACCAATTCACTGTATGGGCGGCGCCCCAACTGCCGATGGTCATACGACGTCGCAGTTGCGCCTAACTGGAGGCTGCCCCGTCAGCTCCAGCCCGTTGGGCCCTATTGGCCCGCATGGTCTGCTTCCCCTTGCAATCCATGGTCTCTGTGCGGGCCTGCTCTTTGTTTAGGCCACATAAGCCTGCTTGGCCCATTGCCCCGAACGGTCCATGGTCGCTGCGCGCGCCTTCATCTTTTGGACCCCGATTGGCCTGCATGGCCCGCTGCCCCGAGTGGTCCATAGTCTTCGCGCGCACCTTAGCCTGTTAGGCCAATCTGGACTTGTGCGTGCAAGAGGCCCAACGCCCCCCCTTGGTGGACTAGCGGCGCTGCCAGATTGCTGCTAAGTGGCCTTGCGGCCCGCATTCCACACTTAGCAAATTACGGAGGTAACAAACCTCCCACGCCCGATGACATCGGCGGCCTCGACGATTCCCATGCTAAGTAGTTTTCCATAATTTTCTGATACTGCCATAAGTCTTCACCCTTTTCCCATGTAGCCTCATCTTCTCCTTGCCACTTCACTAAGTACTCTCGCCTTCGATTTTTGCGAGATGCACCGAATGTTTTGTGATCCAAAATTTTCTCAATCTTCTTTTGGAGCTCGGTTCTAACACCCGGGGGTGCTCTTTGTAGTTGTACTCTATCTCCTTCATGAAATGGTTTCAAGAAGCTCACATGAAAAGTTGGATGAACTTTCAACCTGTCGGGAAGCTTGAGTTTGTAGGCCACCGCCCCAACTCTCTTTGCTACGACAAATGGGCCTTCATACTTTGGTAGAAGTCCTTTATGGTATCGCTGATCCGTAACCTTCTTCCATATTTGTGGAGTTAACTTGAGAAGGACTTGATCTCCTTCCTTAAACTCCACTTTGCGCCTTTTCCCATCAACATACTTCTTTATACGCTTTTGAGCCTTGTTGAGGCTATCTTTGGCTTGCTCTAAAAGCTCAGTTCGGTCACGCCCAAATCGATATGCGGCGGGGCAAGGGCCCTAGGCCTTGCTCTTAGCAATCTTGGAGGGGGTGCTCGGTTGATAGCCAAAGACTAGCTCTGCCAGGCTCAACTCGGTAGATGATGTTCGGTGCATGTTATAGGAAAATTGTGCAGCGTCTAGTAGTTCTAGCCAATTTCGTTGACTAGCCGAGACATAGTGTCTTAGATATTCTTCAAGGAGTCCATTTATTCTCTCGGTTTGCCCATCTGTTTGGGGATGGTTAGCCGTGGAGAACTTCAATTCCGTCCCGAGCATGTTGAACAATGTGGTCCAAAATTTTCTGGTGAACCTTGCTTCTCGGTCGCTAAAGATTTCTTTTGGTAGCCCAAAAATCTTCACAACTCCTTTGAGGAAGTGTTCGGTAGCTTCTTGGGCTGTGCAATTCTTAGGGACTCCCGTGAAGATAGCATACTTGGATAGGCGGTCCACTACCACCATAATAGTGCCTATCCCTCCAATTGATGGCATACCCGTGATGAAGTCCATGGACAAAGACTCCCATGGTCTCTCGGGTATAGGTAAAGGTTGGAGCTCTCCACCTTCCTTCTTTCTTTCGGTTTTGTCGACTTGGCATACCATGCAAGTCTTCACATAAAGCTCCACATCTTCCCTCATTTTGGGCCAAGTGTAATCCCGCCCAATAAGTGCCACCATTCTCTCCATTCCCGGGTGGCCAGCCCACTGGGTATCATGATTTTTGCGCATCAAGAGCTGGCGGGTATTTCCCTAACTCGGTACAAACAGCTTGTTGCCGCGCGCGCGCAGCAGCCCATCCTCGAGCCAGTAGCGCCTGACAAGCCCACTTTGGGCTTGGCCCACCAACCTTTGATAGTTGGTGTCTTTTTCTGCTGCTTCTCTAATCTGGTCCAGCAGGATAGTTTGCACAGCTGAAATGGCAGCAAGTTGTTCCCGAAACTCCATTCTACTAAGGGCATCGGCAACTCGGTTTTCAACGCCCGGTTTGTGCAACCATTCAAAGTCGAATTCAGCAAGAAACTCTTGCCACCGAGCTTGCTTAGGTGACAGCTTCTTTTGAGTCTGAAAATATGTATTTGTAATGTTGTCGGTCACAATGGTGAATTTTGCCCCGAGCAAGTAGTGCCTCCATGTGACAAACCAACCATCATCCTTTACTATTTGTGACAAACCAACCATTATCATTTTTCTGCTACAAATTAACTACTGAACTATAAAAAATGTCAAATTTAACATCACTGTCATGTTTGCCGTTAGACGTCATGATGTGACGCAGTGACGGTTCGTATACAAACCACTGCAGCTCCATAGTTTTAAAAAAATAATCCAACAATTGTCATGAACCGCGGCGGTTTATCTAGGAATCGTAGCGGTGTGTCAATAGACTGTGGCAGCTTGATACTAAACCACCGCGGTGTATTGATAAACCGTTGCGGTGTCTTATGAAACCGCTACAGTGTATCGACACACCGCTACGGTTTACATACACCCCGCTGCTGTTTACTTGGAATTGTATAAATACATCGAGAACTCTTCACGATTTTCTCAGACATTTTGTCAGTGATTAGCGAACCCTAGAGAATTCTGAGAGTTGAAGTGAACAACATTTTGGCTAAGTTGAAGAATTTGTTGAAAAACAAATGGCGTCTTGAAGTGTTGAGGAATCTATTATTAACTGTTAAGTTGAAGTGGGGTCCACAACCACATTTTTGGCCAATCAGGTACGTGGAATTGGAGATGAAGCTGCAATAGTGTTGCATTCCCTCTCAGCAACTCTACACGAGGAGGACGAGAACATCCGTTCATTATGTCAATCTAGTAGTGACGAAGACATGGACATGGCCGAGAGTAGGTCTACCTGCTCACCACAAGCCGAATGCAGCTTTGCTGGTATGAGCCTTGGTAAAAAGTATACATCACTAAATAAAATTAGAGAAGAAATTGTCGATCATGCGTTGAAGAATGGGTACGGGATAAAATTCACCTACAGGGACGCATGTCGCTTGAGGGTTACCTGCTAGGAAGAATGCACGTGGCGGCTGCACGCCTAAAAAATGCAAGGTGAAATGACATTTCTAATAAAGTTCTACAATAACGTTCACACTTGCTCGAGAAAGATGGAAAACCGTCATGCTTCTACCAAATGGGTGGCAACGCATTACTTGGATAGATTTACAAGTCAGGCCGACTGAGACCTTTCTTCCATAATTGAGACAGTCATGAAGGACTTCAACATTAACATCACACCCAGCCTTGCTAGAAGGGTAAGAAATACAGCAAAAAAATTAACAAAGAGGATGACAATGAGCAATACAAGCTCATATGGTCCTATGCCGAGGAGATTCGAAAGTCTAATCCTGGAAGCTAGGTGCATGTTGACCTAGAGATGAGTGCATTTAAAAGGATGTACATGTGTTTGGCTGCATGCAAGATGGCCCTGTGGAACTGTGGTAGACCGGTTATTTGTTTGGATGATTACCACTTGAAAGGAGCGACTCTGGGCCAGCTGCTCACTGTTGTCACCATCGATGGGAATGATGGAATGTACCCGATTGTAGTAGTAGTGGTTGAAGCAGAAAATAGGGCTTTTTAGATTTGGTTTCTAGAATTGTTGCACGACGATCAAACACCCCGATTGGCAATGGGTGGACAGTTATTTCTAACCGATGAAAGGTGAAATTGATTGCTCTTACCTTCTATATTTATGTTACGCGTTGTGTACCAATGTTCTATAGGATCGATATACGCCTATAGAGGAGGGAGGAGGGAGGAGGGGGTGAATATGGCATTTCTAACTTTTTTTGTGCGATATTTGTTTTACTATTTTTAAGTGATTTATTACAAATAACTCATATAATTAAAAACAATAATGTAAAGAGTAAAGGATAGAGAATTGCACACAAGATTGTTTACACAATTCGACAAACTCGCCCACGTTCGCACTCCAAGTTTTACTTGGAGATCCACTAATTAATTAACTTATGGGTGTCAATTAAACCGTTTACAGAGACTTATTCTAAGGGCATCAACCTTTGACTATTGTGGGTCGTCAACCTAAATTTGACTATTGCGGGGAGTCACCTGTTGATTGAACTTTTGGGCATTCAATCGAGCCGTTGAGTATTTAGGGTTGTCACCCTTGTGTGATGAATTCTTAGGGAATCACCCTTTACAATTTAGAACAAATATAGAATATGAAAATTAAAGCACAAATCTAACTAATCTGAATTCTTCCAAATTAATTCGCAAGTTAGGAATAGGGAGAATTGGATTTACAATAATAGTTCACAGTGGGTAATATTCGAGTATTGATTTTGGCAGGGTTTCGCCTCAAATATTCGATCGTTGTTGAGCGCTTGGAGTGATATTCTATTTATATGCAATGGACTTTCGGACGCAAAGCAGGGAGTTTCGGATGTCCGCATGTAGCCATTGGAGAATATTCGTTCAAATCCTTCTATTGAAAATATAGCTGTTATGCACAATCTAGAACTTTCGGACGCGGGTCCTTGTCCGCAGGCACGTCCGCACTTGTCCATATAACCAAAGTGTTTTTTCCTCTAGAATGTTTTCTTTGTCATCCGCACTCGTCCAACCTTGTATGTGCTTCGTTTGAACCTCACCTTCAGACGCGCAATCCCGTCCGCATGTCATCAGATTAGCGTTCGAATTGTAGCGCAAAAATGGATAGATTCAAAATGGTTGTGTCTGCATTCGTCCGCACCCGTCGTCGCCTCGTCCGCAAGAACATACCTCAGATTAGGATGCTGGATCTCGTCCTCACCTTGCAGCACAGGAGTATTCCGGATGACTCTATGGCGTCCGCAAAAGCACATAACAGATTGGGATGAGATTCTTCATCCTCAGCTCGTCTCCACTTCACTATATTGAAACTCCTGAACTATACTGAGTCCCTAAAAGATATCCAACACTACATGGACTCAAGTAAACATGTTAGCACATTAATAATACGCATTTGGAGGGTATTTCCAATAAAAACAAATATAAATATTATGAGAAAACCGATAAGAAAAATATCCGGTAAATATAAAATATAACACAAAATACAACTTATTGATTTATTAAATTTTTCACATTTTAGTCATCATCAAAATACAACTTAGCCTAAAAATCTCCTCCTTTTTTATGATGACAAAATCCAATAAGTTGTTTTCCTAAAACTAAGCATTTTTATACAAATATTGCATATTAGATTTCTCCAATTAAGTTATGCAATTTATCAAGCAATGAACTCATGCAACATGCTATTCAACTCTCCCTAAAATATATCACAACTTATACATCTTTCTCTCCCTTTTTGTCATAATCAAAAAGAATTCCTAAGGGAGGGGAGTCTAAACACAACCAAGAATTTTATTAAAGAAAATCAACAAGATTATTCAATAAAAAATCTCAACAATTAATTCTACCTAAAAAACATTTCTCCCTCTTAATCAAATAATGGAACCAAAATCAAGCAACAGAGGGAAATAGACATTCGATTTCAACTTGTGGTTAGAAATAGAAATACCAATTGTAAATAAGCACATTAGTATAAGTTCAATCAAAAAGAATTCTAACAAAAATCTTATCCCCCTTTCTCCATTAAGGATACAAAATTCATTAGAGGGATTAAGCATTCAAATTCAATTTGTGGTATAAAATATGATACCAATATGAAAAAGCACCACAAGGAATATTCAATAAAAAAAAAATCTCCCCCTTTTTGTCATCAAGCCTAAACATATTTGAGGGAATACTCTAAGCATTAGAATCGAGACCATAGATACAAAAAAAAAAGGGATTCAAGAGATAGATATCAAATGTAGGAAATAGAAACCACTTAAAGACCAAGAATTATATATAAATTGTTAATTTCCAACAAGTGATACCAATTGAAGAATTAATAAATTAACAAAGGATACAAATTGATAATTCATAATTTGAAGCAAAATATGTTTTTAAAGATTAATATCAATTGTAAATCCAAAGTTGAAATTCAAATCAATTTTGCCAAGAATAATACCAATTCTAAGTTTAAAAAGATCAAACCAATTATTCCATAGAAAATGATACCAATTGTACAAAAGGAATTCTAAGAGAGATACCAATGTGTAAAGACAAAGTCAATTCAAATGTCTCTCCCCCTATGTTATTCATAAAACAATTTATTTGGGGATATATTCTAATTTGAAAATCTTTTGCTCTCTCCTAGGAGCAATAATAAAACAACTTAATATCTCTCCCCCTATAAATTTATCAACTAGCATATAAGAGAGAATACAACAAAAAATTATGAAACATCCAAGTTTAGCCAAAATATATAGCAATTGAAAAACAATCCATGGATGAATTTAAATTTTGGAAACAAATTTTCTCCCCGTATCATTATGCACAAAATCAACTAGTTTGGGAATCCAAATATGATACCAAATGAAAACCTTAAAAAAAATTATACCAATTGTAGAAGTTTAAAACAAAAGCAATTTTTGATATCAATTGAGAGATTTTAGACCAAAGAGAATGAGTGATATCAATTTGAAGATCAACTACAAACTCTTGACCTTGAGTCAATAGGTTTAAAAAAAATTGGGGAAATATTAAAGTTAAAGCAATTAGTGGAAACAAATTTATCAAAACTTAAAAACTTAAACTATTTTGAAAACAAATCAATAGCCTAAAACAATTCTCAACAATTCTATTTTCTCTCACTATTTCATTTTCCAAACTCAATTCAAGGGAGACTCAAAATAATCTCAAAAAGACAAAACAATGTATTTCATTCAAGTAAAAATTCCAAAACAATTTAATCCAATCTATCATCCAATTCAAAAATAATAGATGATTCAAATCTATAATATAATCCATTCAATTCAATCCAAGACAATCAATATCTATAATAATGATTCCAAAAGGAATTTCAACCAATCAAAGTCTAAATATTAAACCAAGTCAAAAATCAATAATCAAATTAAATCAATTAAGAATTGTGTACCTCCACATAGTTTAATTCCATTTTATTGCATAGGAGGCATATTCTTGAAGGTTATCCCTTTTCCTTTTGGACATTCAAGTATCCATGCTCTTTAAGTTCATTGGGAGAATCTCCAACCTACAAAACAAATCAATTTGATTTCTTTGGTACCAAAACCATTTTGGGTCCATTTGTTATAGGTTTGGTTCCTTTTTGAACCCACACAAATTTAGATTTCAAAATAGATTTAGAATTAACATTCTAATTTGATTTAACTTTAGAATTTAAATTCAAAGGATAAACAAATTTAGAATCGACATTTGATTTCAAATTGGTATTTAATTTTAAAGGACAACAAAATGATTTAGGTCCTAAACAATTGTAAGAATTACAAGTAGATGAACCAACCAACAAATTAGAGTAATTCTTCTTTGCAAAGGGTTTATAGCTAATTCCGGCTTTATTGAATGTAACCTTTTGCGAATTCAAAAGCATATTTAAATTTTCACTTCCTTTTGTGAATTTAAGCATAATTGAATTTAAATCATCATTTTTAACTTTCAATTCACTAATATCATCATCACATGATTTGATAAAAATATTCAATTCATCATTCCTAATTTTCAAATCACAAATTTCATGCTCATTACATTTGATAGTAGAAATCAATCCATTATGCATCAATTTTAAGTAACTACTATCATGCTCAAGAGATTTAAAAGAGGCATTAGAAATATCAATTCTACTCTTTAATTTTACAATTTGATCATCAAGAGATTTATTCAAAATAGCATGGTTTTTTATCAAATTGTTTTTCTCATTTTTCAACAATTTATATTTATCTTTGTGCTCAATAAAATATCTAGCAATTCATTAAATACATCATTATCATTTTCCAAATCGGAATTGCTATAATAGTTGTTTACCTTAATTTTTTCTTCATTGGCCATAAGACATGTATTGGCCACTTAGTCTTCTTTTTCGGACGTTGAGCTTTCTTTATTTTCAAACCTTTCATTTGTGGCTACATGTGTTAGCTCAAGAGATTTCCATATATCGAAAGCACTAACATATGATTGAATTTTATCAAATTCATTTTTACTTAAGGCACTATATAACACATTCATAGCTTTAGCATTTAAATTTCAATTCTGTTTATCTATATCATTGAATACACAACATTGTCTAGGAAGATGTAATCCATTTTCCATGATTTTCCATAGAGTATAATTAACGGATTATATAAATATTTTTATTCTATACTTCCAATATAAATAATTACAACCATCAAAGTATGGAGGTGTAGATGTGCATTAACTTTCAACAATCCAATTGAAATCAATAATATGCGTGTATAGATAATTTCTAATCAATGGAATTCAAATAAATTTCAACAATGAAATTCAATCAAATTTATACAATAGATGCAACTCAGCAAATTTTGACAATGTGCACAAATTATCACACAAAAATTTAAATCCCTTGCTTTGATACCAATTGTAGGATCGATATATGCCTATAGAGGAGGGGGGGGGGGGGTGAATATAGTGTTTCTAACTTTTTCGTGCGATATTTGTTTTACTATCCCTAAGTGATTTATTACAAATAACTCATACAATTAAAAACAATAATGTAAAGAGTAAGGGATAGAGAATTGCACACAAGATTGTTTATGCGGTTCAGTAAACTCGTCTACGTCCGTGCTCCAAGTTCTACTTGGAGATCCACTAATTAATTGACTTACGAGTGTTAATTAAACTGTTTACAGAGACTTATTCTAAGGGCGTCACCCTTTGACTATTATGGGTCGTTAACCTAAAATTGACTGTTGCGGGGAGTCACCTGTTGATTGAACTTTCGGGAGTTCAATTGAGCCGTTGAGTATTTAGGATTGTCACCCTTGTGTGATGAATTCTTAGGGAATCACTCTTTACAATTTAGTGCAAATATAGAATATGAAAATTAAACCACAAATCTAATTAATCTGAATTCTCCCAAATTAATTCGCAAGTTAGGAATACGGATAGTTGGATTTACAATAATAGCTCACAGTGGGTAATATTTGAGTATTGATTTTGGCAGGGCTTCGTCTTGAATATCCGATCGTTGTTGAGAGCTTGGAGTGATCTTCTATTTATAGGCAATGGACTTTCGAATGCAGAGTAGGGAGTTTTAGACGTCCGCATGTAGTCGTTGGAAAATATCCATTGAAATCCATCCTTTGAAAATATAGCCGTTATGCACAATCTGGAACTTTCGGACGCGGGTCCTCGTCTGCAGGCACGTTTGGACTCATCTGGACGCACATCTGCATGACCAAAGTGTTTTCCTCTAGAAAGTTTTCCATGTCATCCACACTGGTCCAGCCTTGTTCGTGGTTCGTCCGAACCTCACCTTCCAATGCGGAATCCCATCCACATGTTGTCAAATTGGTGTTTGAATTATAGTGAAAAAATGGACAGATTCAAAATGGTTGTGTCCGCATTCGTCCGGATTCGTCCTCGCCTCATCTGCAAGAACATACCTCATATTGGGACGCTAGATCTTGTCCTCACCTCGCAGCATAGAAGTATTCCAGACGACTCTGTGGCATCCACGTGTTGTCCGCGTGCGTCCACAAAAGCACAGAACAGATTGGGATGGGATTCTTCATTCTCAGCTCGTCTCCACTTCACTCCATTGGAATCCCTGAACTATAGTGAGTCTCTAAAAGATATCTAACACTACATGGACTCAAATAAACATGTTAGCACATTAATAATACCCATTTGGAGGGTATTTCCAATAAACACGGATTTAAATATTATGAGAAAACAAACAAGAATAATATCCGGTAAACACAAAATACAACTTCTTGATTTATTAAATTATTCACCATTTTAGTCATCATCAAAATACAACTTAGTCTAACAAAAAGGCTAACATGTTTGACTAATACTTTGAATCTTTGTAGGGGCTAGTAACAGCTGTCAGAGAGGTGGCAGGGCAAGCGAACCATCGGTTTTGCATCCGACACCTGTATGGCAATTTTCAAAAACAATTTAAAGGCAGATTGTTCAAAGATGTAATGTGGGCTGCATCTAGAGCCACAACAGAGAGGCAGTTTGAGAGAGAGATGGAGAAGTTATTTTTGCTTGACCCGGCGGCCTACAACTATCTATGAGGAATAGATGTGAGATGCTGGGCCAAACATGCCTTCTGCTCCATCCCCAAATGCGACCTAAGCCTCAACAATCTCAGCGAGTCCTTCAACGCTTGCATCCTACTAGCCCAGGACAAACCTATTCTAAGTATATTCGAGATCATACGAAAGGACATTATGGGTAGGATTGTGAAAAAAAATGTAAAGATGGCTCACTCAATAGACCTTTTGCGTCCGTAGATCAGCAACCGGCTCACCAAACTATAACTTGCATGTCAAAATTGGAGCCCCTAGTTTTCAAGAGTTGCCCAGTTTGAGGTCATCAATGGTAACGAACAGTACTTTATCGATTTAGACAGGTGTACTTGTACCTGTTACTGATGGGAGTTGATCGACATCCTGTGTGTCTATGCAGTCCTGTGCATTCACTTAGCAAGGAGAGCCGGACAATGCTGCCCAGAAGACATATAAATATGACCTGTGCCCGGTGTGGGGGTATGGGGCACAATTCCCGCACGTGCGAAGGTGGAGGCGAGTCCAGTGCATGTGGCGACAGAGGCAACAAAGGTTGAGGCAGAGGAAGAGGTGGTAGAGAAATGTCAGAGGGCACATTTATGGGTTTTAGAGTCCTTGAGACAGTCCCCGAGATAATTCCTACCACAGTCCTCGAGACAGTCCCTGAGAGAGTTGCTGAGACAGTTCCTGATATAGTTCATGAGATGCAGATGAGCCCATTATCACATTTACGTTTTCTAGTGTTATTTGAACTATGCTAATTTCATTTGAAATGCGTTTTGCAAAAGTATGATGCACAACGTCCACAAACACAAATATACACAAATGTGGACCTTAACGTTCATTGATACATTGGTTTGATAAAGTAGGTTTGATATATATGTGATTGTAATGGACGTTATTGTTGTAAAATTTGAATTGGTTTGATAAATTTGAATTGATACATTAGTTCCATACATTTGGTTGTTGAGGATGAATGGAAATTGATTAGTATTCTAATGTCCAGATACCAACTTTTCATTTGAATTTGTCTTTCAGCGCCATGACTAGACACTACTATTTTTTTGAAGTGCCGCAGCAGCTTGCTAACAAACCACGGTGGCCGCAGCGGCCTGTCCACAAAGCCGGAGCAGCGTGCTAACTAACCGTGACGGCTTGTCCACAAAGCTGCAGCGGCTCGTTAGAAACCGCTACGGTATATTCAAAAAGCCATAGCGGTTTGTCATGATTAGTATGTTGTGTATATTTCGATGTTATGCATAGTTTGCTAAAATTGTTGCAATAAATGCGATGACCATGCTTACTTGTTTGTTCATGATGAATGAAATCGTTTGAGTCATTTTCACTCTAAAAAAATTAAAAATTTTGCAAAAGTTTTGCTTGTTTTTAAGTCTATCCCCCTTGCAACACAACAGCAGCACATATGCATTTCCTAACCAGATATTATCTAAACTATAAATAGAAAATGTAAACATGTCAAGTGTTAATTAAGTTTTCTATCCAAACAGCAGATATGCATTTCCCAACCATATATTATCCAAACTATAAACAGAAAACATAAACATGTCAAGCGTCAATTGAATTTTCTATCTAAACATATATTTTTCTATCCAAACGTCAACGTAAATGTAAACATATATTACAACAAATTCAACTTAAACAGATATGCCTATGCTGCTTTCTTCTTGCTCCGTTTCGACCTCAAATCCGTGATTTGAAAAAACAACTGCATGTCCAAGTATACACTTGATGCATTGGAGTACATTGGACCCTCCACGGGTTGATTGTTGTACTCGTGCAATTGTACCTTATTAGTGCACATTCAGATCACCCTTTGTAACGACCTGGTTTTTTTTTATTTACTTTAAAATCGTCTGAAATTTAAAACTTTTCTTTTCATATTAACATAAGAGTATTCTTCCTTTATAAAACCCGATCGTTAAAACTCTTTACTTAAAACACTTATCAATTGCAGCAGAAGTAATAAAATCCTTTCATGAAACGCACTGGAATTAAAACAAAATGTTAAAGATTATTACGTAATTTACAAACCCTTTTTCAATTAATTTTCTTTTAAACTCTTTAGCCCAGCCAGCCACAAGATCCACCCGTGCAAATCCTTCATCAACTGTCTTTGACCTATTCACCTGTTGCTCGTACATACCTACATCACAAGATCTAAACTAATAAGCCTAATGCTCAGTAAGTGATAGAATGAAATACAATCAGTTGATATACATGATTATACAATGCATTACAGAAGAGAACCGTATCTCTTCTGAAAGTCAGGGTGGAATACTCCCTAGGGTTAGGTGGCCTAATCAGTCACTCCGATAAGGAGATGTATCCATCGAGGGTGTTCCACATGCCGATATCCTCACTTTTGTTAAAGACGTTGGGGATTTCAGAATGGGGGAAAGGTGAACCCTAGATTCCACGTAGCTAACTCTCACCTCACCACTCCCTATGTGGGAGTATCTATTGTATGGAATGTCACCAATCACCCGAACCCCCACACACCTATTTACATATATTAATTATGTCATGCAACATTCTCATGAATACATACAACCCTATATAATAATATAAATGTCTAGTAAACATATCATTAAAAGAATACACAACATGCAATCCTAACTCTTGCGATGTAAGGTTCGAAAACCAAAACACAGTCAGTATCAACTTACCTGGTGTCCATAGCACAGTTCAGAAATTAACATTGTCCTTCTTCCCTTTTATACTTTCAAAATAATTATAATTTATTTATTAATATTTTTATCAATTATAAATTTTAACTTTGATACCTTTATTTCTCATTTATTATTTAATAATTTAATTATCGCTTAACGAATTTCTATTAATTTATCTTTATTAATTTCATGGTCAATAAATGAATAACTTTAATTTATACATTTTCCCCTAAATTACAATTGTCTAATTTAATCGATATTTATTCATTAATAACAATCACTGAATTTCTATAAACCTTAACGCTTAATAAATCTCAATTAAACCAACGCCCAATATTTATATCTAATAAGGCATTAAACATCAACATTTATCAACCAAACCAAAAGTGCAACGACTTAATTCAATTTACATAATGTATTTATCCAATTAATGATCTGAATCCAAACCCACAGAACATATGACCACAATGTACATTCCCACAACATTATTATCCAAACATAACCAGTAATCCCTTTGGCAGTACATAACAACACAACAAATTAATGACTCATTTCCGGCAACCAAAACCAATTGCAACATATTAACGTTTTCCATTACTAAAAGCATAGCCCTTTTCCTTCATTCATTCACTTAGCAGAATTTACAGTCCAAATATCATTTAGGTCACTTATCGAAATAATATAACAAAATTTAAATAGTGATAGTTATTCAACGACAGTAACTGTAGAGCATAACTATTCACTGCTATCGAAACGATAATCAACAAAGCACATTTATCCATCCTTTGTATCAAATTAGAAAGACAATAGGTAAATCATCCAAAACAATCATCCAAGGCTAATCTAAAATCAATGACAGTGACATATTTTCAACAACCACACGACTCCACAGCAAGACAATTCCAACATATTCATGCATTTGGAGTTAACCAACACTAATCAAAGAAACAGAATCAACATTAACAGTAGTGTATTAACCAAACAACAGAGCACAAGTAGTAAATAAAGTCCAGAATATCCAATAGTAGCAGCGAAGAAAGATCTCCATACCAAGAAAAACACCCGAGGCATCAGGAAGCACCCTACAACCTTCCCATGGCCTCCAGCTCTCAATCGTCAGAAGTAGACTCGGCCTCCATCACTAGTCCTTCTTCACGGTTCACACATAGAACAGAATCTCACCATCCACATCACACACTGTCTTGCAACTCTCCTCACTGCTAGCTTCCTTTCTTAACAATCTGCCATTGATTTATAGACAGCAGGGACCTCCAGTGACGACCTCCAGTGACGCCATGCCTGTGGATAAATCACCCACACCAAGGAGAGTGGTCTATTGCCCATTCACCACGTGGAAAGTTGCTGAAGAAGACCCGCCAGAGCAATTGGAACAAACCGGTTCAACAGTGGATTAACATGACCAGACCAATCCCAATCACCAGCGAGCCGAAGCCCGAGCCCCTGCCATCACTGCCGTCACCGATTCGTCCATCACAGAGTCGAGTTACTCGATAATCAACAATTGAAACACTTAACTCAGCCATAATTGCAGAGCCCTAGCCCGCCGTTCATCGCGTCGCATGCAGCCGTCGCTAGTAGCCAACATGTCGGACAGTGTGCACCCGAGCCTCGCTATCGTCCATTGCCTCCCACTTGCCGTCACCTTCCTCCATATCGCTCTCTCTCTCCCTCTCATCTTCTCTCTTTTCGCCCACACCAAGGAGAGTGGTCCATTGCCCATTCACCACGTGGAAAGTTGCTAAAGAAGACCCGCTAGAGCAATTGGAACAAACCGGTTCAACAGTGGATCAACAGAACCAGACCAATCCCAATCACCAGCGAGCTGAAGCCTGAGCCCCTGCCATCACTGCTGTCACCGATTCATCCATCACAGAGTCAAGTTACTCGATAATCAACAATTGAAACACTTAACTCAGCCATAACTGCGGAGCCCTAGCCCGCCGTTCATCGCGTTGCACGCAGCGGTCGTTAGTAGCCAACATCTCGGACAGTGTTCACCCGAGCCTCGCTATCGTCCATTGCCTCCCACTCGCCATCACCTTCCTCCCTATCGCTCTCTCTCTCCCTCTCATCTTCTCTCTTTTCGCCAACAAAGGAAGGCCGAAGACTATAAACAATTCTTCCCCCCCCCCCCCCCCTCTCCCTTTGATTTCTCTTCATCAAAGAACTGGGCCACACTTCCCAAAAACCGGACCAATGATTTCTTTTAGAAAGAAAACCAGTTTTTAATCCACAATTCTCCCTTGTTTACTTTTAATTCAATTCTTCCATTTATCCATTAATCCAAATCTTTTCTTTACTTTATTAAATTATTTTTCTCCTTTTAAATCTTCAATTTAATTATCGGATTATTTCTCAATTTAATTTTCAAATTAATTTTTTATTAAATAAATCTCTAATTATCCTTAATAAATTATATTACAAAAATCGTGATATTACACCCTCATCCCCTCACTCGTACACCGAAAAGATGTCGTATGGGCTATAATGCAAAGGGAATAATTGTTGGTAAAAAAGCGGAAAACAATATGAATTTACACAAGGGAAAATACATACCGCTATTTGTCAGAGGGTGCTACGATGATGGAGATTGCTTCAGCCATCAATTGCTGGTAAGCGAATTGAGTGTGGAGGTCAATGGATGACATAAAACACATCTGCTTTGGGTGTGTATGAAATGTAAATAACGCATTAGAAACCATGGAACATTAACGACAACCTGGAGAAGCGAGATGGTTACTTATGTGAATCCACCCTAATGTGAGTAGCGATTTTTTTTGTTGAAATGAGAAGGCGTCTTCGTCGTTCAACGCATAGCACGCATATAAGTTCAGATGGGTACTAAGATGAAAGCTTATAAACTAAGATACAAAGAAGACTTCTCACTGTGTGTGGCGTCCCAACTTGCTCCGGGAAGATGATATCAAAGATGTTGTACACATCCTCGATGAACTTTCCTGCAAGAATTGTGCATGTCTCCAAGTTCTTCATAGTATTTCCCAAAACAAACTTCTTGAAGACATCCATCAACTCCCGAGGCTGCAACAAAAATGGTAAAATGCTGTCAGACTAATAAAGCATGAATAAGTGCAGACACACATATATAACCAAATCAAAGACGTACCACGCACACAGTTTTAAGGGCCTGAGGCTGTGACTCACTTGTCTCCTGCACCTCGACAAGCACGGCTGGAGGAGCAGGTTGGCGTCTTACGGCAATGGTGCTGCAAATCAACGACATGTCATTACGTCAAACACAAATAAGGTAAAGGCTGGACTTTGTGTACAAAGTAAATAACTTACAAGAGGTCTATGGCTTCTATTGCTTCAAAGGCTGATGGAGACGCTACTGTACGGGTTGTTCGCTGCTCAATTCTTTGAAGTGCTGCCAACAGCTCATGATGCCTCTCTTCTGCCCGCTCCTCCACTTTTTTTATTTGGAATTGCACCATTTGAAGTTGGTCCTCCATCATTTGTATTTTGGTAAGTGTGATATGATGGAGCTTCTCCATCCTACTCATCCAGTTGGACGTATCTTCAGGCATCGAAGTAAAATGAGATGTCTAAGGAGGGGGCGAATGCATTGGCTGCGGAGGCGATGCTGGAGGTTGTTCCACCAAAGGGGCTGAAGGTTGAGCCACTGAAGGGGGTGGAGGTGCTGGTGGCTGGGACACTGAGGGGGGTGGAGGTGCTGGCAGCTTCGTGGTTTTACGTACCCATTTCCCTCCAACTTTGCTGACCCTCATTTGGTCCACTTTCACTTTGTTGTATACGTCAGTGGCCGTCTCTTCAATTCTCGGCTCATCCTCGAAGATGGGTACCCCATACTGCTCAATAATCTTCTGGATGAGCCAGTTGAACAACAGATTCTTGGTCGGGTTATTGAGCACCTTGTGCATGTGACTCAGGATGACATATCTGATGTCCAACTTTTTCCTTGTGAACACCTTCTCTAGCAAATAGAGATCCATGCAGCTAACATGGTCTTGATGTCCATCCCGAGGCAAGATCGTGTATGTCATGATGAGGTGGATCACTCGGGCTATGACATTCAGCTCCCTGCCCTTTGGCTTATTGTACTTGGCCATCTCGAAATTCTGGTGCAACAATCTAAGCACCGCTAGCCCTTCTCCTTGATTGGTGAAAGGTGGATCCTGAGATACATGATAATATTGATCGCTTGGCCCCTCCAGTACTCATCCAAACATTATATTCAGATCGTTGGGAGTCAACCTCAACTCCCGTCCAAACATATACATTCACACCTCTAATGGTTTGGTGGACAGTTCCAAATTTGCATAAAAGAGTCTGACAATCCTCTTGTAGTAACTACCCCCCATCCGGCACAAACTGCCTAATCCAGCATCCTCAACCAATTGTTGAATTCCCATTCCAGCCAAGGACTCCAACTCTACTCTTTTAGAAACAATAATTGAATGGTGTTTTATATCATCTTCATACCGTTTTTTGGCGTATGCTGTCCTGAATAGTTGGGACTGGAAACCCAATGTAACGAGTTGGAATCGGACCACTGAGCCTCCGGCTAGTCGTTGTTCGGGCTCAGGTTGAGGTTGAAATTGAGATTGTGCAACGGTTTCTCCAGCCTTCGTGGTTTCTCCGTGTTGCACCACCGCGGTTTGGACAGCTTGCATTGCTGCGATTTGGACAAAAAGGATCGTGGCGGGTGCTCTTTCTTGCACCGTTGTTGGACAGGTAGAGTCCGTGGTTTCTGCCTCTGGTATCGATTGTGACGGACCACTCTTGCGCTTAAGCGTCATTTTCTTTGCTCAGGAATACATTGGTATCGAGGGGGTTTGAGCTTGTTGTTCGCCGAGCCGAGGTTTTCATTGTTTTTTCGCGGTGAAAATGCCGGAGCCCTCGATTGAGTATTATGTATAATGAAAAATGAATAAAAACTGAGGCACGACAAACTACTGCGGTGTAGGATGATGCCGCAGCGGTGTGTCAAGACACTGCTGCGATTTAGGATAACGCCACAACGGTGTGTCAATACACCGTGGGGTTTGGTATGAAGCCGCTGCGGTGTATTGACACATCGCTGCGGTTCCTAGATGAACTGCCACAGTTCATGACAATTGTTGGCTTTTTTTAAAAAACTGTAGAGTTGCGGCAGTTTGTATACAAACCGCCACGGCGCCATATCATCACGTCTAATGACAAACGTGATAGCAATATTGGATTTGACATTTTTCCATAGTTCAGTGTTTAGTTTGTTAGCAAAAAATGGATAATGGTTGGTTTGTCACAAACAGTAAAGGATGATGGTTTGTTTGTCATTTTCCCTATAATATATTAAAACATATATTATATTTTACATTAATCAAATTTAAATCCGATTCGTTTAAACTCCAACAGAAAAATTTTCTTATTCAGAATAATTTTGTAAAAACATTTCCGAATAAATTTTCAGCTCGGAATGATCCAATTTGACCGCTTAACAGAAAAACGTACACATCGCCGCTACACGATAAAACGGATCAACTCTTCACATTTTGACCAAAAATTCATGTAAAATTTACACGTGGCATTTTAAAATCATTTAAAAATCTCAAATTTTATAGTTATTGACAATGACTTTAGCCTTGTGCTTCCTTTAAAAGTTGTAAGAGTTTGAATTAACCTTATTTATGCTCTATGCTAAACTTGTGTGTAGCAAGAGTCACTTAGTCATCGATTCCTTCAAATTGTTCACTGGTCGCGTGTCTTAGATCTAACTGTACATGAAATAGCTTAATTTTTTAAGCTTTGTTTTATTTTTAATATCGAATTGACATGTAACAATGACTAAAAATCTTAGTAGCGTGCAAACTATAGGATATAGGAACTTAAATTTCTAAGTTTCATTAATGTGTAAAATTCTTAACTTTAAGCGCAAACATCTCTTTCCTGTAACCTATTATAATTATCAAGAATAATGACGTGCTAGAATTGTAACGACCTATTTTCACTATCCTTTGAATGTTGAGATTTAGAACATTTTTCTTTTATAAAACAAGTAGCGGAAGACTTTTCGTAATAAAACATTTGCAAATAAGTAATATGGAATGCCATAAAAAAAATTGCTTCTTTAAGTTCTTATACTTTGCAAAACATGTTATAATTGGAAAACCATATGCATTTTCATTTCCCTTTCCATTTAGTCCAACCAGCACAAGATCCACAACGTGTAAATCCTTCATCAACTGCTCATTTATTTCTTTACCATGTTTATCTACATCATAAGACTTAAACTATAAGCCTGATGCTTAATAAGAAATGAGATGTATCATGAATCATGAAATGCGCTTTACATAAAATATTTCCATTTTAGTTTCCTCTCCTTACTTTTTCCTTTCCTTTTTTTTTATTATTGAACACTTAACTAATAGCCTCAAAAGTAAATGAAAAATGGAAATGAATACGTTACAGGATGAGACTGTGTGTCAAAAGGTCTGGGAACAAATGCGTTACAGGATGAGGCTAAGTGTCAAAAGGCCTGAGAATGTGGGCATTACAAGATGAGGGTTGGAGCTCAAAAGGCTTGGGAATGTAGGTGTTACAGGATAAGACGGTGTGCCAAAAGGCTTGGGGATGTAGGCGTTCCAGGATGAGACAATGTGTCAAAAGACCTGGGAACGTATGTAAATAGATAGGAAAAGAAAATAGAAAATAGAAAGATAAAGATTAGAACGTAAAAGAAAAGTAAAGTAAATTAAAGACCAAGTAATAAAAGATAAATGTTCTGGTGGTCCGGTAGGTCCAGCCCAACACATGAACAAAAGAAAAGAAAACTAAAGAAAAGAATATGAAAAGAGAAACGGATACGAGAATGGAAACGGAAACGAAAACGAGTTTCTAGGAACGAAAATGGATACAGATATGAATACAGATATGGATACTGATACAGATACAGATACGAAAATAGATATGGGAATGAATAGGGAAACGCGTACGATCACGGATAGCGAAATATATAGAAACATAAACAAAAACAGAAACCATAAGATAAGAATGAAAGTGTGAAAAGATAAAAGATAAAAGAAAGAAAACGAAAAGACAAACTGCAAACAGATTTTAAAGTAGCACAATATGTGCATCCAGTTATTCATTTCTATCACTTATTGAGTGTTAGACTCATAGTTTATGACTTACGATGTAGGTACAAGCACGAGAGAAAATGACAAGCAGATTAAAGAGCAGTTGATGAAGGATTTGCACAGGTGAGTCTTGTGGTTGGCTAGGCTAACGAATGTAAAAGATAAACGAGTTTTGTAAACATAAAGTAAATGATTGATTTATTGTTCTTCAAATGACTAGTTTATGTTTCCGCTATAAAATGACTTATGCTTCCACTTTAATTTGAGAAAAAACTTTTATAAATAAAGTCTTTTGCTATTAATAACGATTTAAATAATAACTTGCTTATAATGTTAACAATCTCAAAGTCTTGAAATAAGGTTCTACAACCATAATTCTTTAATAATAGCTTTGAAGCATATCACAAATTTTGCTTTCATCGAAGATGTAGCAGTGACAGACTATTACACACTTCTGAATGAAACTCCTATTTCAACTAAGAGGACCAAATAACTAAATGTGGATTTTTCTAGAATCAACACATCTACCAAAATCTGAATATGAATATTCAATCACCTCGGGGTGATCAGACCTCTTATAAGTGAGCCATAATTTTTGTTTCTTACAAGTACTTGACTACTATCTTTATAGATTTTTAGTATTCCATACCTAGATCACTTTAGTATTTCCCTTTTGGATTGAACTATATCTGCATAGCACTTTTCTACTCTAATTTCTCTAAAACTTTATTAATGTATGTTTTCTAAGATAGTTTAAATAGTGTTTGTAATCTATCACAAATTATTTCAATTTCTATCACAATGGCTGACTCACCCATATCTTTTGTTTCAACGTTCTTAGGGGAGAACTTCTTGATTTCAAATAGTAATCCAAGATCATTTAACAACTAATAATATATCATCAATATATAGAATTAATAATATAAACTTATTCTCATGAACCTTAGGTACATACATTGATCAACAATATTTTCTTTAAATTCAAAGAAATGAATGATATCATTTAACTTGATATACTATTGTAGTGGCTTGTTTAAATCTATATAATGACTTCTTAAGTTTACACACTGGATATCTCTTTTCTTCAACAACAAAACCTTTTGGTTGATCCACATAGATATCATTTTCTAATTGCCATTCAAGATGTCAATTTTTACATTCATATAATGTAGCTTTAATTGTAATTAACTATCATTGCCCTAATAATTTCAAAAGAGTCATATTTAGAAACATGAGAAAATGTCTCTTTGTAATCAATGTCGTCTTTTGAGTAAAACTTTTGTCAACAAGTTTGATCATATACTTTTCTATATTGCTTTTGAGATATGTTTGGTGTTAAAGACCCATTTACACAACTCTTTTATAATCTTTAGCCAATTCAACAAAATAAACTTTATTGTTATTTATGTTGGCAGTTACTTTGTTTTTTGTTAATCGCCGATTAAAAATTGTTGTTTGGTTTTCTGGGCAGTTTTCATTGAGAAAAACTGCCCACATTTATGCCCACAACGCGCCCATTAAAACTCAATTAATGTTCTTGATGGAAAAACATTGATAGAGAATTTTTCAGTTTCATAAAACATTTATGGAGAGGTTCCCTTGACCTTCGATTTCGTTCAAAAAGTACACCATCGTATTGAAGTCGATTGGTTTGGAAGAAACTCTGTAGAGGAAGGAAGCAATTGTCCTTGATTTCAACATCAATGGCCAGAGGTATTTTCCGATTTTGTTCCGCATTGATCTAAATGCTTTAATTTTAATTAATGAAGCATATTTAGATTGTTCAAGTATGTTTATATTTGGTATCAGAGCAAATATAGCATTTGTCTTGACATGTTTGAAATCACCGTTCTGGAACAAAAATTGTTGATTTTGGTGTTCAAAATCATGAGAAATAGTCGGGTTTTGAAGCGGGTCCGAAGTCTGGTCGAATTGGGTCACGTAGACCCGGCTAAAGGAATAAGATGAGTGCGAGACGACATGTAGTTTCTCATTGTAAAACTACATGTCCTTTTTATGGCATTTATTGGCTGCATAATGGCTAGTTGAACTAACCAAGGATTCGAACCTGCGCCTGAAGAGATAATCCAAAGTGGGTTGCCCCTCGGACTATTAAATTTTTGTTAATAAATTTGAATTCCTTCATTTAATAAACTTTAGTTGAAGAGTATTTAAATCAAAAGAAAATGCATTCCTTGGAGTTGAACCTTGGACTTCAAGGGTTTTGTAAATAGGTGGGTTGCCACTCTACCCAACATCTTTCTTGAATAAATTTAAATTTATGAAATACTCATCTTCCTGTTGCTATTTTAATATAAATTACATAAATTAAATTAAGTGTAGAATAAAATGTGTTTTATTTTTAATTTGTGTATCTAACTTTTTGAATTAAATGCTAAAATATTCTGCTATAAGTAATTTCTCAATTAAATAGCATGTTAATTAATTTTATATTTTTACATGCATATTTAGTTGCACATAGTTTTATTTATTTTGTATACATAGTTTTGTTAATAATGTATGTAAAATAATAGCATGTTATATAATAACATCAAAATTCAGTTAATTAAATGTCGAGTGATTTAATATAATTTTATTTAATTGAAGAGTAATCACAACATCTTTAATTAAACAAAATTATATATTAAGTATCAAAAATCACATTATGACATTTATTGTAATTAATTTTGTAAATATGGTAAAATTTATCTTATAGGAAATTTTATTGTATTTATCTGATTGATTAGAATAAAATATTGAGTTATTTTTTCTTGATTACCCACGAGAATTAAGAAAAGGGATATAACTTGATAGTTTTAGTAATTCGGTGAAAACGAATCTTATTAAATTAGAACTTTAGTCCACATGCAAGTTTTAAGTTTTTAGATTCATTATTATTGTACGATTTACATTGGTAAAACAAGACATTTAGTTTTGTCTCTTTTTAAGCATGTTATTTACTTTTTGCAGCTATAATAAATTCTTTGAGTTTCTTTGATATAAAATACGATGTACTAGAGTTAAGGGGTGATAATTACAAAGGATGGAAGGAGAGATTTCTTCTTCATTTTGGGTGTATGGACATCGATTATGCTATACGAAAAGACAAACCAATAATTACGCCGATCAGCACTCCAGATGATCTTGCTCTTTATAAACGTTGGGAACGTTCAAATCGCCTTAGTGTGATGTTCATAAAGACTAAGATCGCTGCTATATTCGTGGTTCTATCGAGCAGTATAATGATGTTATGCCAATACTAAAGTCTATAGAAGAGTAATTTGTAACTTCAGATAAGGCACTTACCAGTACACTCATCATGAAATTTTCATCCTTAAGGCTCACTTCAGTTATGGGTGTGCATGAGCACATCATGTAGATGAGAGACATTGCAGCTCAACTTAAGATGCTTGAGGTTGATATGTCAGATTCTTTCATTGTGCACTATATTCTGCATACTCTTCCACAGTCATACGGTCCTTTTAAAATCTCTTGTAACACACATAAGGATAAATGGTCAATTAATGAATTAATGACCATGTGTGTTTAAGAGGAAGCGAGGCTAGTAATGAAAAGAGGAGATAGTGTATTCATGATGGCCCATGGAAAGAAAAAGACACAAGCCAAAAAGAAAGATAAAGGGAAAGGTAAAATGCCGATCCAATCTAGTGAAATCCAGAAGGAAATCAAGTGCTATTTCTGTGACAAGAAAGGGCACATTAAGAAAGATTGCACCAAATTTAAGCCTGCTTGAAAGAAAGGTACATCAATGTCATTTGTTTGTTATGAATCTAATATGACTCATATTATTTATAGCACTTGGGGATTGATTCTAGTTCTACAATCCATATTTTGAATATCTTGCAGGGTATGCGAAACTTTCGGAAACCAATGAGAAGTGAACAGAGCATCTATTTAGGAAGCAAGATGCGTTCACATGTGAAAGTTGTTGGAACATGTAGTTTAGTTCTCAGCAGCGGTTTTATTTTAAATTTAGAAAAGACTTTGTTTGTTCCTAGTTTTTCTAGGAACTTAATTTCAATTTCAAGTCTTGTACCTTTGAGTTTTTTCTTTACGTTTTTAGATGTAAACTTCTGTTTATTTTACAAATCTGATCTTATTAGAAATTGTATAATGTCTAATGGTCTTTTCTCTATCGATTTACATAATGATATCACTTATGATATTATGCATGTTCACACTGGTGCTAAAAAATATGTTATAAATAAGGATTTCTCTATGTTGTGACACCGGAGATTGAGACATATCTTCATACAAAGAATTAAGCGATTGATAAATGATAAAGTACTTAGTACTTTAGACTTTACCGATTTTAATACATGTTTGGATTGCATTAAGGGAAAGCAAACCAACGTATCTAAGAAATGTGCTAAGAGGAGTTCAAAGATATTAGAGATCATACATTTAGACATTTGTAGTCAAGTTATGGACTCAAATGGTCCGAGATTCTTCATCTCTTTTATTAATGATTACTCATGATATATGTATCTCTACTTGCTTTAGCAAAAAAATGAAGCGTTGGATGCCTTTAAGGTTTTCAAGGTAGAAAAAAGAAACAATGCGGTAAGCAAATTAAGATCGTGAGGACTGATAGAGATGGAGAATATTATGGTAGATATACTAAGGATGGACATGCACCTGATCCATGTAATGACCCAGATTTTCGTAAATCGTTAAAAGAGCATAAAAATTTGAATTTTTCTTTTTGAGACAAATCAGAGTGCGTAAATCCGAATCGCTACTAATTCTTTCTTAAAACTCATTGTGAAAACCAACTTATTAAATATGTATGGAAGCGTAAATACTATGAGGAAAATCATCTATTTAAAATCTAGCGGAAGCGTAAGAAATCTTTTAAAAGAAATACTAAGCCATTCAAACATTACGTCTAGCAAATAAATCTTGACCATTAACTTTGTTGATTCACAATCGTTTACTCTCCTTTGTCTTTGCCTTGCCAGCCTGAATCCCGTGTATGTGAAATCATCCACCCCTTCATTATGTGTTTCTCATTTACTTCTTATCCGTTTCTATCTGTTCGTTATTGTACCTACGCCACAAGTGAGGAGATGGGGAAAACAATTTATGCATTTCTCTCTTTAGTTTTTCTTGGAATGGGAGCCACCCAAACCAAACTCTTTCATTACGTTCATTTTCTTTGTTCGTTCTTAACTCGTACATCGAGCTGGAGATTTGGGGGTGGTCCTTTCAGATGGCCTAGCTGTACAGCTCTAACCTCTTGTGAGCATGCTAGTCCCTTTACCGACTAGGTGAGGGTGTATCCTAGCTGCTAAGCTAGAACCAGACTACTCATCTACCCCAACTCCCTATTGGTTCCCTTTTTCTGGCGTATCCTGCCTTCTAGGTTCTTTCTCTTTCCGGCGTATCATGCCTTTAGAGTTCTTTCTTCTTTCGGTGTATCCCGCCTTTAGAATTCTTCCTCTTCCCGGCATATCCCACCTTTAGAGTTTCTTCCCTTCCAGCGTATCCCGCCGTTAGGGTTTCTTCGGTGACGGACGTTTCCCGCTCGTCCCGAACATACTTGTTCTTATCATTTTCCTCACTCATGCATGTGTGTACCACCCCGGAGGTTAACCCCCTACTTGGTTTCTATTAATATGAATTTAACCTAGCTTTTTCCTAAATAAATGAAGCATATATGAGAAACAATATCAACTCTTTAAGAAATCCGCAATAAGCCATGCATAAACGAATACAAAGATGTGCTTCCCATACAAAAGTAACGACGGCGTTTATCTAAACATACTATTAGCGCTTACTACAGCGAAACAGAACATGCTTCCATATATATAAGGGATTTAACAGCAACATAGAACAATGAATTGAAAGTAACGATCATGCTTTTTAAACCTAAGAAGAATAGAAGTGAAATTACTAAGAATTCAGATGACAAAACATGCTTTTAGTCTACTATGTGGCAGAAAATACTAGCATTGAAACATTTTTCTAATCGACTATTCAGCTGGAATATGTTCAACAAATCATGCTTTCATCAAACTTAAGAACAGATCTAAACATGCTTTCAAATGAACAATTTACACACAACGGAGAATAGCGAAAAGCATACTGCGAACATATAACGATGAACATAATTAGCAGTGAAGATATAACTAGAGGCAGCAGTAAAATATACAAACACACTTTTAGCAGCAAAACGAACACTTATACGTGCATTAGATTTCTCACTTTGACAGCATTTCTACATAAAAGGAATGGTTAAACATGCTATTGAAAAACAGCAGCAAGACAACACTTTTATCACTATAGCAGCGTTTTCCATGTATAATGAACGAGCAACAATAAATTTACCCAAGACATGCTTTTATGAGTTTTTTGTGTTTCTTAATGTCTTAACAGAAACCTATTTACATATGCTTTTCAATAATTGAAAGAAACAAAACTGCTATGTATACTTACTGCAGACAAAGGAATAACATCTAAAATAACTATACGCTTTAAAACACCATACTATAACCAAGTCATCTAAAGAAAAATCGAAGCATTGAGTATTTATCTAACGTTATTACTTCTTCAATATCACTAGACATCTGTAAAGAAACATAAGGTCTTTCTCTTTTCTAACATCATAACTTTTTCATGGAGTCATCTTTCTTTTAACAGCATAACTTCTTTAACATACAGCACAACTTCTTTAACACTAGAATCTGTAAATAGCTCACTCATTTTAAAGATCATCCCTCTGGTTTGTTCCAACTCAACAACATTTTCCAACTTACACAAAGAAAGCATGCAACATCTATCAAGGTATCAAGAGAAACGTGAAAGTTATAACCTCTACAGAAAACCAAACAACGATAGAAATAATCTAAATTAGACAACACCACAACTCACACACATGACAATACTTGGGTGTAGGGCCTCCAACTGGCGTAGACAACCCATTTCCTTACCCTTGAAGTTCACTTTCCTCACGTACAACAGCCTTCTTGACCTCTTTTGTTCCAGCAGAATTTCCCCCAGTAGAAAAATCGTAGGAGGAGGAAATGGAGATAGGTTAGGTTAAGTAGAGACATACCTAGGGTCACTCTCACGCGTGGAGGGGACAAATCTCCATCTTTTGGCTTGGGTGGGCGATTTTGTGTCGTCGGGTCGCGTTTCCATTGAATTATGTCATTTTTGTTCTGATTTAAAACTTATTTTGTCGTTGATCTGCTGCAATTTAGACTGGTGCGGACATCGTGTTGTCGTCTGCATGCCTCCGCAAAACCTAAAATTACACAGCAAAAATCTGGCTTTCGGACGAAAAATGGCATCCCCACTGTGTCCGTACCGTCCGCAGCCCTGTTGCAGACGCCGTGCTATCATCCGTATCGTCCGCATGTGTCGTCCGAATTGTCCCAAAATTGGGCAGATTCATATGGATGCTGCATCGAGTCGTCTGCAAAACTCCAGATCTAAATAGATTCATTGTGGACGCATCCTGCCTCGTCCGCACCATCCGCACTTTCCATATCCAGCGTCCGCCACTCCTCAAAACAGCAAGTTTAGGACGCAGATTGGCGTCCCGAGGCGTCCTCAAGTCCATTTTCTTCACTTTTCACTATCTTTTCGCACTCAACGTGATCCCCACGACGTTTCCTTCATAGATACACGTCACAAAAGGCACGTGTAAACACGTAATGAAATATCCTCGTAATCCCAACACTTCAATTACATCACGTATACGGAGAAAAATGTTATTGAAATGTTTATTGATTTAGCGCTCCGAACATCCTTGGTAATATCCCAATAATTATCCATCTTAAAAATATCGGGATGTTACAATTCGTTTGCTAGATTTCTTCAAAAGCATGGAATTGTTGCTCAATATACCATGTCTGGTTCTCTGGATCAAAATGGTATAGCGGAAAGAAGAAATCGAACATTATTGAAGATGGTGAGGAGTATGCGTAACAACTCCAAACTTTCAGATTTCTTGTGGCCTGATGCACTTAAGACGGTAGTGTATATATTAATTCGAGTTCCGACCAAGGCTATCGAAAAGACGTCATTTGAGTTATGGAAAGGTTGGAAGCTGAGTTTGAGACATATACGCATTTGAGGATGCCCGTCTGAAGTTAGAATTTATAATCCATAAGAAAAGAAACTAGATCCAAGACCATTAGTGGCTATTTCATTGGATATGCCTAGAGGTATAAGGGGTATAGATTCTAGTGTTCATCGCACAACACTAGTATTGTGGAATCAAGAAATGCAAAATTCTAGAGAATGACTTTATTAGTGGCAGTGGTCGATTTCAGGATATTGTTTCTGAAATAGATCACATTGATGTTCAACCCTCTAACTCAAGTGAAAGATTGATTGTTGTTCACAATACTCCTCGAGTTCAAATGAGTGTTGCACAATCAATAAATGTTATTCCACAAGTTGCTGATAATAATCAAGTAGATCGATTTCTTAAGGAAATTCCAGAAATTATTGATCAACCAGTTGAACGACAAATTTCTCAAGAAAATGTTGGAACAACACTACGGAGATCTATTAGAGAAAGAAAATTAGCTATTCCTAGTGATTATGTCACGTATCTACAAGAGTCAAACTACAATATAGGAGCCGAAAATGATCTTAAGATGTTTTCACAGGCCATAAGTTGTGGTGAATCAAGTCTATGGTATGATGCCATGAAAGACAAAATTAATTCTATGAATTCAAATGGAGTCTGGGAACTTGTCGAGTTGCCTGATGGTGTAAAAGTCATAGTGATGCACCCACAGATAGGATAAGGCCCGGCCCAACATGATATTGCCCGCTCTAGGACTCACCCCTCACGGTTTTGTTCCTCGGGCAGGCCCTCAAAAGAGAGCCCAAGCCCGAAAATGCGTCATGTCGGGACAAGGCCACCACCCACTATAAGTGCGACCAGTCCAGTTATCCCAAATCCGATGTGGGATGGCAAAGGCGCTTCATCACCGGTAGCAGAAGGACTATGTTCTGTGGTGGAATGATGATGTTTTGTTGCGGACCGTCGTGCTTCGTCTGCCTTGTATAAATTCACACTACACTCATTGCGATTTTCTCAGTGATGTTGTCAGCCATTAACGAATTCTAAAGATTTTTGAGAGCTGAAGTGTACCGTATTTTAGCAAAATTGAAGCATTTGTTGAACACCAAATAGCATTTGGGAGTGTTGAAAAATATGTTACTAATTGCCAAGTTGAAGTGGGACCCAGGTCCACTGTTTTAACAAATGAGGTACGTGCAATTGGAGACAAAGTTGCTATAGTGGTGCATTCCGTCTCTGCAAGTCTAGACGAGGAGGAGCTTCGTTCAATATGCGAATCCAGTAGTGACAAAGACATGGACATGGCCAAGAGTAGGCCTAGACAACCACAAGCATAATGTATGTTCGCTTCCATGAGTCTTGGAAAGAAGTATAGTTCACTGAATAAATTTAGAGAAGAAATTGTTGATCATACGTTGAAGAATGGGTACAGAATAAAATTCACCCATAGTGACGCTCATCAGTTGAGAGCTGCTTGCGAGGAAGGATGCACGTGTGGTGGATGCACGCCAAATAATGCAAGGTGAAATGACGTTCCAAATAAAGTGTTATAACAACGTTCACACTTGCTCGAGAAAGATGGAAAGCTGCCATGCCTTTGCCAAATGGGTGGCAACGTATTACTTGGACAAATTTTAAAAGTCAAGCCAACTGAGACCTTGCTTCCATAATTGAGACTGTCAGGAAGGATTTTAATGTCAACATCCCACCTAACCTTGCTAGAAGGGCAAGAAATGCGGCAAAAAAAAATTAACGGAGGGGATGACAATGAGCAATACAAGCTCATATGGTCCTTGTCGAAGAGATTCAGAGATCTAATCCTAAAAATTTGCTGCATGTTCAGCTAAAGATGAGTGCATCTATGATGTGCAGCCACAGTGGGCCATGGTCAGCCTAGTAGATGTTGCCCGCTTTGGGATACATGACTGAGCCCAGCCCAATACCACCCCGTAGGGGATACATGACCAGCCCAGCCAGACACCATCCTTATGGATTTGTTCCTCGACCAGACCCTCCGAAGAGAGCCCAAGCCTGAAAACGCGTCTACTGGGAGAGGGCTACCACCCACTATAAGTGCAACCAGTCCAGCTATCCCAAATCCGATGTGGGATGGCGAAACATCGCACATCACCCACCCCCTCCCTCTCATGAAAGGTCCGCGTCCTCGCAGACGAGGACGTCGCGGACACACCAAACTTGGCTGGCTCTGATATCATATGATGGGCGCACGAAATGGGTAATAATTTACCTATAAAGTGGGCCAGAAATATAGGCGCGGTCGTCCTCAAAATAAAGGTAGCACTTTTAGTTGTGAAGCAACGGATGTCCTTTATCGTCTCAAATCCCGGAATGGAATCTTGGAATATGAAAGTTGGCAACTTCAAGCTGCCGATGGATGAACTGTGGATGAATGCACCACTTCTCACCTCCTTGGATAAGGATACAGATGTAAGGTTCTCTCATGATATAACTCACAAAAGAGGATTTTTGGATATGACTCACCAAAAGCCTTTGGATATAACTCAGCAAAGAAAGAAAAAGGATGACTCCAATTTCTAAATCAAAGCAAAACTTTAATTTGTATTCAACTCTCAACTCCCTAAAACATAAGACTAGGTGGCTTTATATAGCCTTTTGCAAACATAAATTAGGAAACTAAAAAAAATAGAAAATAAGAAACAAAAAAAGATAAGAAATCTTCTAAAACTTTTCTAAGAAATCTTCTAAATTCTTTAGCTTGCTTTATCTTCAAGGAAGATGATATCTTTGGTATCTTTCCTTCCTTTAATTCCACCTTCAAGATCTTTTTGTTGTGATTCTTAGCCGGTTTGAAAAGTTTCCTTGATTTTTGACTTGATATCTTTTGATTGACTTTCTTGTCTTTCAAGCATATCTTCTTGGGCTTCTTTCCATTGTAGTTAGTGAATGGGCTTCCCTTAATCTTCATGGGTTTGGGTCTTTGCTCTTGCCATTGGGCCTTGTTGAAGTCGTCCACTTGGATGGTTTTCTTAATCTTTTACTCTATCTTATGTGGGCTTTTGACATAGCAAACAAACTCCAAATTTAGTGATCCAACTTGCTCTAGAAAGCTTAGGAAGACAACTACAATCTTTATGAAGCACACATTTTGACATGACGTCATTTGGAATGCCAAAATAATCAAATACTCTTCGGAGGTGAAAAGGAGGACAATTTTGGAAAGTCCTTTAATTATTCTCTTGAAATTTCACCTATGCTTGACCTTGCATTTATCCATGATAATATTTGAGGCTTGATCAGTAATAGAATGGTTCCATTTTGCATCATCCTCCTGAGGTTGAAAAAGATTCAACCTCAAATCATATCTTGTGTCACCATATCTGTACGGGATGCCATGCATTAATATTTCCAAGCTATTTCCTTTAAATATGATCAAAGGAACCATGTTAGCACAAATTTCATCCTTAATATCTAAAGAGCAAACCTCGTTCGTGTTGGAGTATGGAACATGAAAAGATTGTTCCTTTTGTGTTGTTGTTGTCAAGGAGTCAACTTGGTCTACTATGGTTTTGGGCATTTTCTCTTCTGGACATTCTTCCTCTTCTACTTGAGATTCCAGGGTTAATAATGGTCCTTCTTTGGCACAAACAATTTCTCTTTCAATTGGCTCAAGAATATCTTCTATGTTTGCACTTTTGTCAATAAACGCAAGAGGAGGCTTGGGACAGCTTGTATATTCTTAAGGAAGCCGATTGGTCCTCTCTTCTTCCTTTCTTTCCCTTTGTCTTTCAACTTTGCGGGCTAATTTGATAACATCCGCCAAGGTTGTAGTGGGTCGGATCCCAATAATTTCACCAAGATTATAATTAAGTCCCTGGATGAACATTGGAACTATGTGTTCTTTCGATTTTTGTAATTCACACCTTGCTCGTAAAGTTTGGAATTTAGCAATATAATCATCGACGGTGGAGGATCCTTGGTCAAGGCTTTGCAATTGATTATAGAGCTCTTGATGGTCGTTCCTAGGAATAAATTGTTCATTCATAAGTCTTTTTAGTAGTGTCCAAGTCTGAATTGCTTCGCTTCTTTGTCATTGTTTTGCGCTAATACTGTTCCACCATGTGCTTGCGTACTCGGTGAACCGAGTTATGAATAGTTGCATTTTCTGGAGATTCATAAGGTTGTAGTACTCAAATATATTTTCCACTTTGCTTCTATGAATCTTTGTAAGGGTTGGTGCCAACTGTTAGAGAGGTGGCAAGGCAAGCGAACCATCGGTTTTGCATCTAATACTTGTAAGCCAATTTTCAAAAATAATTTAAAGGCAGGTTGTTCAAGGATGCAATGTGGGCTACTTCTAGAGCCACAACGGAGGCCACTTTGAGAGAGAGATGGCGAAGCTATTTTTGCTTGACCTGGTAGCCCACAACTATCTACGAGGAATAAATGCGAGATGTTCGGCCAAACATGCCTTCTGCTCCATCTCAAAGTGCGACATAAGCCTTAACAACTTTTGTGATACCCGTAATTAAGCTTAAATTAAGGATAATAGTAATTGTGAATTTTGAAGATTTTGGGATAATTTTACTATGAATTATAATACCCCAAAAATAAGTTTAGTAAACATAATACGTTGGTATAATTGGTGTGATAATTATGGGAATGGATTGAAGATTTATTAGATAATTTTAGAGTTAATCGGAATGGATATTGGAATGGTTTGAAGAATTTTAAAGCAGTGAAGAAATGAAGAAAATGGTTAAGTTGTTAAAAGAAGGTGATTGGCAATGAATGTGAGTGATTAAAATGTTACAAAGGCAAATATATATAACAGTGGCGGAGAAATGAAGGATGGAGCATGGAAAAGGAGTTGGACCGGTCGATCAATGATCGACCGGTTGGGCATGATGAAGATTTACAAAGGCGAAACAACGTGAGTGAAAAATGGATGTTCGACTGGTCGATCAAGTGATCGACTGATAATTTTGGTGGAGTTTTTATAGTGGACCGATCAATCACTTGATCGACCGGTTCCACTGAAAATGTTGGCAGTCGATCCAATGATCGACTGGCTCTTCTGCGGTTTGATTTTTTGACTATTTTCCAAGTTGAGGTGTGAATCCCAAGTGTCGTGTTTTCTGGGGTTCCCTCCACGTGTGTCTCCTTTATAGATGTTAGTGTATTGAATGGTTTAGGTGAGATTTTATGGGGATTATGTGAATCGTACTTGAGAAGCTACTGGTGAAATAGAAAGGGAGAAAGACAGAGAAAGTGAGGGAGTAGAGAGCTGCTGCGTGCGAATGGCAGAGAAGAGAAAAGTGAGAAGGCTGTGAGAGAAATAGAGAGAAGTGTTTTGGTAAATGCAGAGAGCTGAGAGCGAGAGAGAAAGAAGTGAAAAGAGAGAGTGTGAGAATGAGAGCTTCTGGCAAGAAAGAGAAACAGAGGAAGAAGAAGCTCTCTGGACTTTCTTTATCGGGTGTTCTTCAGGTATTCTCAGCGCCTTCTCTTGACTTTTATGGATTTTATATGGATAATGGTGGAAGATGAAAGATTTATGAATGTTGTGCACTGCTGTGGATTTTGGTTCTGCTGTTTATGTTATATTCCTTATTTTGGTTCTGCCTGATTAGCCATTTTGAAGAAGATATTGCTTTGCTAATTTAAGTCATGTGCTTTGGTTCTATTTCTGCCTGAGAGACATTTTGAGGGTTTTTACTCTTTCGATATGGGTTCATTCTTCATACCGGTTACTCCATTTCTGGACATTGGAAAATATATATATACTCTGTTGGATTAGATTCAATTCTATAATTCGATACTGCTTACTGGATGTTGATGTTGTTGGGTGTTTTGTACTCCAGAGATATAGTTTGTTCTCCAGTGTGTTTCTCTATTTAATGGACATTGTCAAGAATTATCATATTATGTTGAGGTTAATAATCTGTGATTTTATTATGCCAATGGGGTTTGACTGCAACATGTGTGGGTTATTGTTATTCTGTTACACATGTTGAATATTAAGGGATTATTGTTGGGAAGCTGTTAAGTGTTATGGTTTATGGCACTCTTGAATGGTTATTGGAAAATGTTATTGATTATAAATGTCATTTATTTGGAAGGTATTGTGAAGGCTAAATCAGAGTGGTAAATGCTTTAAGGATGTGTGTTAAGTGATATTGCTTGTGTTTTGCCAAAAGGCCTATATCGGAAGAGTTAGAATTTGTATGCTGCTTGTATTTACTAGATTATTAGGTTGTGACATATTCTGAGGATGTATTGCTGCTTAATGTTGTATTTATTATAATTAAGTTCTTTTAATGATGTGTTTATTATATTTAAGTTAAGGATTTGATATGGATCATGCTTGATGATTATAGGATTGACACTAATCATGCTTTGAGGATATAGCATTGTATGCATTCATGAATCAAGGTTTTCAAAACGATATGAAAATGATTTTAGGCATATGTTTTGAAAAGGAAATGGAAACGGAAACAAAATGTGAATAAACGTAAATAGACATTTTTGTGGACTGGTAAGTAAAGCCTGACACAAAAACAAAAGAAATGTAAATAGACATTTTTGTGGACTAGTGGGTAAAGCCTGACAGAGAAACAAAAGAAATGTAACGGTAAAGGAAAACGGAAAACGAAAATGAAAATGAAAACAGAAAACTGCATACGGATTTCAAAGGCTACATAGCATGTGCATGTTTTATTTTATATCGCTTACTGAGCTTTATACTCATGGTTTAAGTCTTGTGATGTAGGTATACATTTGAGAACAGGTTAAGGAGCAGTTGATGAAGGATTTGCACGCCCGATTCTTGTGGGTGACTAGGCTAAAGGATTTTTAAAAAAATGGTTTGTAAATAGTTTTGTAAAGTAATTAAATTGTAAAAGAAAAGAATTTTACTTATCGTATTTTCAACCGTTTTGTTTATTTCATAAAAGTCTTCATCTGTTTTTATAAAAGAAAAATGTCTTAAAAAATTACAAGTTTGAAGAAAGGAAAATTGGGTCATTACAACCTTAGCGAGTCCTTCAACGCCTGTATCCTACCAGCCTGGGACAAACTGATTCTCAGTATGTTCGAGATCATACGAAAGGACATCATGTGTAGGATCGTTAAAACAAACAAAAAGATGGTGCGCTTGACGGACCTTTTGTGTCTGCAGGTCAAGAATCGGCTTGCCAACCTACAACTTGTAGGTCAAAATTGGAGTCCATAGTTTTTAGGAGCCACCCAGTTTGAGGTCAGCAATGGTAACGAACAGTACCATGTCGATTTGGACAGACATACTTGTAACTATTACTGGTGGGAGTTGACTGACATTCCGTGTGTCCATGCAGTCCCATATATGCAATTTATGAGGACATTTTCTGAGGACTTTGTGCATGAGTGCTACCACCGAGAAACATACATGGCGATGTACTCTCACTTTGCCCGCCCAGTCAATCAAAAAATCATGTTGTCTCTTGTGACAGATCTTGATCTAATTATGTCACCGCCATTTAAGAGACGTCCTAGAAGGCCATAAAAACGAAGAATAAGGATGTTGACAAGGCCCCAAGCCAGACAGTGCTACCCAAGAGACATCTAAACATAACGTGACCCCCCTTCTCTTTAGGTGTACATACGGTCTAACAAGTGGTATCAAAGCGAGGTTAATTAACTTTTTGTGTGATATTGTGCATATTGTATAAATTTGTTGTTTTAGTTGAATTTCTTGTTATAAATCAATTGACAAATTTTTTTTTAATATATTTTATGAATTTCAATATGCTTGATTAAGGGCAATCCATCTCTAGACCTACTTATTTTGATGGAAATGATTAAACATATTGAAAGTATAGGATGAAAATTTTTGTTCAATCTATAGACTACTATTTATGGTAAATTGTCAAAAATGGATTTAATGCTCTAAATTTGCCTTTGGGATGTGATAAGCATAAATTGAGCATAAAAGCAAAAGCCATGAACATTCTTTATTGTGCTTTAAGTAGAAAGGAATTTGATAAGGTGTAAACAAGTGTTAGTGCTTATGATATATAGAAATCTCTTAAGCTTACACATGTAGATACAACTCAAATTGAAAGTGAAGAAAACACATCCTCCGAAGATGAGAAATTGGCCAATACATGCTTCATGGCCAAAGAAAATGAGATAAATGATTCTTCTAGTGATTTAGAAGAAAATTTTGATGAAGATGAATTGTTTGATGCTTTTAATGAGTTGTATGAATAATTTAACATGCTCAAATCGAAATATAAATCTTTGAAAAAGAAAAATGACAATTTGATGAAAAAGTATGTTGAAATGGTTAAATCTTTTGAAAATCAAATTGTTGAATTGAAAAGCAAGAATGAAACTTTGAATGCTACTATTAAATCTCTTGAAATTGATGTTAGTGAATTGAGGGCTAAAAATGATGCTTTAAAATCTATTGTTTTGAAATTCACTAATGATAGCAAAAAATTTTAACATGCTATTAGGAAAGCAAAGAGTTACATTCGATAAATGTTTAAGTTATGTATTTTTTGAATTGTGTATATATGTTATTGATCCTAATTGGAAATGCCCTTAATACGGGTATTAATATCTACCAATGTATTTGCCTAAGTCCATATAGCTTATATATTGATAATTGGGACTTAGAAGATTCATAACATGGAGTATGGTCGACTATGGACCAAAGGGTGGTTGATGCACCCTGAATCTGCATCAATATCATTTTTATTTGATTTTTATTAGAATGAAGGACGTCCAATACAAGAAGATCTTGAAGAAAGAGAAAGATATTATCTCTTTAGATATTATCTCTAAAAAGATTCACTTATTTAGGATATCTAGATCCACTTATCAAAGAGATCTAGATCCACTTATCTAGGAGATCTAGATCCACTTATCTAGGTTATCTTTTATTTAGTTTTCTAATTTATGTTTGTAAAAGGCTATATAAAGCCACCTAATTTTATGTTTTAGACAGTTGTTGAATTTTGATAAAACAAAGCTTTTGCTTTTCGGGAATTGGAGAGATCCTTTTTCTTCATTTGGTGAGTAATATCCAAAGACCCTTTGGTGCGTAATATCAAAAGTCCCTTTCATGTGAGTTATATCACGAAAGAAACTTGCAGCCGCGTTCTTATCCAAGGAGGTGAGATCCATCACGTTCATCCATCGGCAACTTAAAGTTGCCAACTTTCATATTCCAAGATTTCATTTTGGAATTTGAGACGGTTAGATATAAATTCATTCCGTGCGCACATCATCTGGTATCAGAGCTAAATATATCCTTGCACAATCTTTTTCCTTATGATGACTTGAGGAGCATCCAAAGCGGTACAAAATCCACGATGGCTGAACCTTCAACATCTCACTCCAAAGAAGACTTGTGGGAACTCGTTCTCTCACTACAATGACATGTTGCTCAACTAAAGATGAATCAAAATCAACAATGGGCTCAGCATCCTCCTAGCACCGTTGTAGAAAACATCACAAGAGATGAGGCCGAAGAAAGGCCATTACTATCTTTGTAACCTCAATTAGAAGAGGAAGATTGCCAAGAAGAGCAAGTACCCGATATGATAGATGACCAAGTTGACTCTGTGGCCACAACAACACAAAGGGAGCAACCTGTCCATATTTCATGCTCCAACAAGAAAAAGGTGTGTTCTTTAATCATCAATGAGAGGATCTGTGTTGACATGGCTCACTTAGTTTTGGTTAAAGGAGATTGCTTGGAGTTATTAAGACATGGCATCACCTACAAATTTTGGAGGTACATTGACAAAGATCAAAATATTTATGGCCGAATTTTACACAAGAAAAAGTCAAAGATGGAAGTGATTATGCTTGGTGTCAATCTAGATTTTCCATTTGATCCGGGTGGAAGACATGCAGAAGATAGAGGTAGAAGATTCCCTGGATTTGAGGGCAAATCCTTTTCAACCCCGGGAGTATGATGCACCCTAGTTCTGCATCAATATCATTTTTATTTTATTTTTATTAGAATGAAGGACGTCCAAAGCAAGAAGATCTTGAAGAAAGAAAAAGATATTATCTCTAAAAAGATTCACTTATCTAAGATATCTAGATTCACTTATCAAGGAGATCTAGATCCACTTATCTAGAAGATCTAGATCCACTTATCTAGGAGATCTAGATCCACTTATCTAGGTTATCTTTTATTTAGTTTTCTAATTTATGTTTATAAAAGGCTATATAAAGCCATCTAATTTTATGTTTTAGACAGTTGTTGAATTTTGATAAAACAAAGCTTTTTCTTTTTGGGAATTGGAGAGATCCTTTTTCTTCCTTTGGTGAGTGATATCCAAAGACCCTTTGGTGCATAATATCCAAAGTCCCTTTCATGTGAGTTATATCACGAAAGAAACTTGCAGTCGCTTCCTTATCCAAGGAGGTGAGAAGCGTTGCATTCATCCATCGGCAACTTAAAGTTGCCAACTTTCATATTCCAAGATTCCATTCCAGAATTTGAGACGATTAGATATAAATCCATTTCGTGCTCGCATCAGTGGTCGACTAGAAAGGCCACAAAAGAGCCAGAACATGAGAGCGGTATACCTGAGCTGAAGAAATGGTTGACTGGAAATTAGACAATGAGCTCGAGATTTTACAATAGCTAGAAAATGGTTGACCAGAGAAGAAGTGGTCGACCCAAAATTGGATAGATTCAAGAAAACTCTAAGATGTGAAGAAGTGATCGACCAGAGTTGACAAAGTTGTCGACCGATTCTACTAAACGCACAACAGTAATATTACAAAGGTTGGGAGGCAGTCAACTGAACAGAGGGTGGTCAACCAGTCGAGAATGCTTTTATAAATAGAGGCACTCCGAATTGAAGATTAACCAAGAGAGAAATTGTATCTTTCATTTATCAATTTCACTCAACTTATTGCGTGCATTAGCTTAGCTCTCTCTACTTCCAAACTTGAGAGTTATATTTGTGAGAGCTTAGTCTTAGAACTTTAAGTTTTATATTCTCTACTTGTACTTAAACGGTGATTGAAAGGGTGATGCCTTGGAATAGTCAACAGAGGCTAGATTGACGCCCATGAAGATTAATCAAAGGGTGACACCCTAGGAATAGTCAATTGTAAGGTTTTGATTGGCACCTGTGAAGCCAATCATTACTAACTAGGGCAGTTAGTATGTTAAGGATCTCCAAGTGGGAAACTTGGAGCGCGGACGTAGGTGGGTTTGCCGAACCGCGTGAACAAATTGTTTGCATCTCTATTCCCTTATCTCTTTACTTTTATGTATGTGTTGCTCGCATATTAGTGTTAAAGCACTTAGGCAATAAAAATTATAATATCGCTCAAAAAAATTAGCTCACCTAATTCACCTCTGTGTGTATGTGTGTGTGTGTGCGCGCACATACAGTCCAACAACTTCCACGCTCGTAAACACTTCGCGGATACCACTTACGCCAACACTTTACGAATTATACTTTCCTATTTCACCAAGCTTTCTTTACTTAATAAATCAAATATTACAAAAATCTTTCCACGGACATTCTTTCCTTCTTTCTTTATGTCTAACTTTCCTAATTCCTTAATTTACTTCATAAATCTTATATTTTTATTAAAATATAATCTTTCACTGCTTATTCCGTAACTTACTTAATGATTCTAATATTTTTATTCAAAATATGAACCTTCACTTCAACTTTCATAATTCCGTAACTTGAATTAATAAAATAAATTCTATATTTTATTATAACATCAATCTTACTACATTAATAAATATTTTATTGTGATGTTATTCATTCCACTTATTCTAAAAAATATCACGTTACACATGAAATTATTCATAGAACTTTTTGGGGTGTTACAACTAACCCCATAGATAGTTAAGTGTTTTTTTAATTACCTTTTTATAGGCAATGGTCATATGACACATATTTAGTAAATAAAAAATAATAAAAAAATAAAACAAAACACATTACATAGTATCGATCAATGTCATATGACCGTTTTGTTTTTTTTTAATATAAATAAGCAACAGTCACATGACTCTTGCCTTGCCAAACGGTCATATGACCGCTCTTCACTTTTTCCCCTCCCCAACTTTTCTTTACTTCTTTCCCCTCCCCAACTCTATAAATACCACAACTTCTTCTTAATCATTTCACCAAAATTTCTTTCAATCTCTTAATCTCATACTTCTCAATTTGTAGTGTTTCATCATTCTTTCTTCCTTTTACAAATTTTTATACTTTTTTCCTTCATTCAACAATGTATATTTTAAATTTATTTGTATATTTTTAAATTTATATTAATTTTATTTATAAGAGTTAATATTTTTTATATTAATTTTTTAGGTTTCATATACGTGAAGGTGATTAAATTCACACAACCTACAAGCTATTGTTGGTTTTGTGCTATCAAATTATTATTTAAAATTTATTTTAGATATTTAATTTTAATTATTATGAATCCATGTAATTATAATGTTGAGAATATTGATGATGATAAAGTTGAAGAAATTAGAGAGTTAG
>CM039478.1:12244871-12310106 GCA_022433065.1 Begonia loranthoides
GGGGGGGGGGGGGGGGGGTGGAATTAGGTGTTCTAACTTTTTTCATGCGATAATTTAATCTCTAAACACTAAGTGATTTGTACCAAATATTAAAACAAATAATAACAAATGTAAGAGGAAGGGTTAGGGAAATTGCAAACTGAATTTGTTTACGTGGTTCAGCAACTCTGGCTTACGTCCGCGCTCCAAATTTCTGACTTGGAGATCTTTAATCACCTAACCTCCCCGGTTAGTGATGATTGATTTCACGGGTGTCAACCAAATCCTTACAAACTATTCTCAGGGCATTAACCTCTGGATTGATCTTCACGGGTGTCAATATAACCTTTGACTGTTGCGAGGCATCATCCTTTGTTTGCCAATTGTGTATAAGTTTGCGGAAGCTAAAATACAAATTAGAACATAACTCTCAAATAAATAATCTCAAGTTTAAGGATGAGAAAATTTGGCCTAGACACTCATTTGGTGAAGAGAAATATCGAGTATAAAATTTTCCAAAGCTTCGCTATGATTTCTCTTTGTTAGAATGAGTTTCAGAGTACCTTCTATTTATAATGTCTGCTCAACCGGTTAACCACCTTCATTTTGGTCGACCATCATTCAACCGTTGGAAACTAGCCGTTGTGTTATAAAGATTGACCTAGTCGACCACTTCCTCACATTTTAGAAACTTCGCATGACTCTGTCTATTTCGCCGTAGATCAATTCTTAACCGCTTGACCACTTCCTCAACTGCTAAAAACCTAAGATCTCTATCCATTTTGCGGTTGATCTCCTCATCCAAGCCGGTCGACCGCTTTTACATTGTTTTGCCTCTAGAGCAGCACTGTCTTTATGGCCGGTCGACCACCTTCATTTTGGTCGACCGCCTCCATTGTTTTTCACTAATTTGGTCAACCATCTCAGTGCTTTAGTCGACATCTTCTCCGTGTTTTGCCCAAATTCAATCTTCTAAGTCCCTATAATTAACCTATAGACTACATGGACTTACATAAACATGTTACTAGACATTAATACCCGTATTATTTCCATTTGAGATCTATATAATTATAAAGATAAAGCAATTAAGCATATTCAAACAATAAACAACTTAGAATTACAATTAACACATTCATCATCAAAACAAATAAACCTAATGACACTTAGGCTAACAGTTAAGTACTACATTTTCTATTGGACAATCATATGCATAAGCATCTATATCTTCACCTTGAAAAAAAAAAAGAAATAAAATGTTTGATGTATGGAATCATTTTGAGTTAAAAGAAATTAATATTGGTAAAAAAAATATAAATTAAAGCTCAATGTAAATACTGTATTAAAAATTATGTATATGTTTCCAGTAGTTCAACTAGCACAATAGGTAGACATTTTAAAAAATGTCACTTAAATAAACAAGTGAAAATGTCACTTAAATAAACAAGTATGATATCCTAAACAAACACAATTGAATGTAAGTGGTAACGACACTTTTACATATCCACAAAATAGAATGAGAGAAGGTATATCAAAACTTGTAGCACAATCCGAGTTGCTTTTATCATTCTCCAATAGTTAAGTGTTCTAAAAATTTATGAAAGAATATGTTACTCCTAGTTTTAAATGTGTACCTAGAAGTACAACAAAAAATGACATTATTAAAATGTTTAATGATATGAAAAATGAATTGATTATATTTTTGCAAATGCTCATTCAATGTCTATTTATATTACGTATATGTGCACGTAATGCTATAGGTTATATAGTTGTAACTTCCCATTTTATTGATAAATCTTAACAATTAAATAAAAGAATTTTAAGATCTATTAACTGTAAATATCCTCACACTGGTATCTCTATTTATAGATATATTGTGACAATATTATAATAATATTATATTAGAGATATAATTTTTAGTATAACTTTAATAATGCTATTGCTAACGATGTTATTATTTTTCATTTTAAAAAATTATTTTCAACTAGATGTTAGTTATGATTCTCTTTTACATATGAGGTGTGTGTGTCATATTATAAATTTGGTTATTAAAGATGCTATGACATATATTTCATCTCATATTGAATTAATTAGATTCGCAATTTCTTATATTATCAGGTCTAATTCAAGACAACAATGATGTAAAAAATTTTGTAAAACTGTCCAACTTAGATCGAAAAAATTAAAAACCAACGTAGATAGTAGGTGAAATTCAACTTATTTAATTGCAGAATGCTAGGTCATATCGACAAATTATTTGTGGTTTTATTAATGAAAAATACAAAGTATTAATCTTAATAAATCTAGTTGTGATATTGCTAATATATTTCTTGATTTTCTAAAACCTTTTTGTGATGCTATAAATGAATGTTCTTGAATTTATTATCTCAGTTCTCATATTGTTTTTTCAATTTTTGTACATTTAATATACACTTTTGCACAATATTGACAAATAGATGAATTTAGTAATATTCTTAATAAAATGAAAATAAAATTTAAAAAATATTGGCATGACATTCCTCTTATTTTTTTTTATGCATACATCATAGATTCTAGATATAAATTAAAAGAAATATGTCTTTTGCTTAATAGGATATCTATTAATTTATGTAATACTATTTTAATTACTAGTGTTCAAATAACAATTGAAATTGCTAATTAATATTCTTTTTATGAAATAAAATATTCTAATGTCATTCATTCACGTTCTCCTCCACACATGGAGAATTATCCTAGTAGTGGTAGTAGTAGTAGTAGTAGTAGTGGTAGTGGTAGTGGTAGTAGTATTGTTGCTAAGCAATTTAGTATTCATGATATATGGAGTGAATTAGATAATAAAAATTATTCTACTACTTTGCGTAATAAACTTAATATTTATTTTGGAACTCGTTTTCAATTTTCTCGAGAAGTGAAATTTGATGTTTTAGATTGGTGGAAAAAATATTTTACTGCACATCCTATTCTTTTTATAATGGTGCGTGATCTACTAACACATCTAGTTTCTATTATAACATCGGGTCTACTTTTAGTGTAGGCGGACATGTGTACGATGAACGAAAAGGACGACTTGCACCTAATTTTGTGGAAGCACTCATTTGCATCAAAATTGGAACGATGCCAAGACGAGAGATTAATAACGAGAGGATGAAAATACTTGAAAACTTCAAAATTTTAGATATTGAAGATTAAATCTTGTTTTTTTTTTACTTTTTATTGTAATTTGAAGTAATTTTTCAAACTTATAATTTTTTTAACATGTTGCAAATGATTGGCAATTAAATTACTGTCAACCTAGTTGGGATGTATCTAATTTGTAATGATGCAACTGTTAAATATTTGGAATGATATTTGTGTGATATATTTTTTTTATTGAATCATCTCAGATATTTTTTTGCTAAATATATGTCATCTTATATATTAGTAAAATAATTTTGTTAATTAAATGATTAATTATTATATATTTTGACATTATAATAATAAATAATTATATTATTTTAATAATTAAAATTTAAAAAAATGTACATTATATTGATATAAATTTGAAACATTTATGTATTGTATCTTCAGCTTGTTAGACTCAACTCATTATCCGGCTCGACTTAGCTCATTTAACTCGTGGCTTGCGAGCTGGCTATAATTGGATTTTTTTTGGACAGGCTCATTAGACTCATCTTGTTTAACTTGGTAAGCTTGGTGAGCCAAACTCGGCTCGGCTCGGCTTGGCTCCGCTAAACCAACTCGTTTGTCATCTCTATTTTTGTTGAAGTAAACTTACTAAAATAAATTAGGTCACAAAAATGGATAGATCTATTTTTTTAAAAAAAAAATGAAATTAGGAAGACTAAATTGACAGAGATCTATTATCTCCCTCACAATTGTGTATTTTTTTTCTTTAATATTATGTATAGGGAAATTAACAAAACAAACTCTGAATTTTAGGATCCGCGATAAACCAAATATTAAAGAAATTTTGAGAACAACTAAAGTCTCAAATATGATAAATGAAAAAAGCAAGCCTCACAGTCACGTTTCCCATCAGAAAAGGCCAAGGCAAACGCCGTAGTTGCGTTTTCCGAGTAAAAAAGTCTAACAGACATCTAATGGACATCCAACGATCAACCATGAATGTCCTTTAATGATGAGGGACGTCCAAGGCTGATCCACAAGGAACGATGTCCAAGGATCAGCCTTGGGGCCATCGTAAGGCCGAGGGACATGCAAGGGACGTCCATGCTGGACGTTGGATGAAGTGACAAACGTCTTTTAATAAGGATGGATATCGAGGATGAGAGGAGGGGCACTGGCAGACGAAGGTTCAGACTCGTTGGATAAAGGGACAATTGTTCTTCAATGAGGATGGACAACCAGGATGGAAGAAAGGCATCCTCCAAAGGTGCAAGAAGACAAAGGTGTAGGACCGATGCACGCTTACAAAGGCGCTGGCAGACAAAGGTGTAGAACCGATGCACGCCTACAAAGGGGAGGAGGAGGAGGGGGGATGGGGAATTAGGCGAACTAACTTTTCGTGAGATATAATTAATTCTAATCCCAAAGTGATTTATAACAAATATTAAATTAAACAATAACAAATAGAAGAGAGATAAGGGAAAGAGAGAGCAAACAAGTTTGTGTCAAACCGTGTGCACGCCTATAGAGGGGGAGGGGGGGGGGGTGAATATAGCATTTTATTCTTTTTTGCGCGATATTAAAATCTCTAAATCCCTAAGTGATTTATCGTATACAATTAAATCTACAATGTAGAAATATAAAGAGATAAGGGATAAAGAGAGTGCACAAAGTTTGTTTAAGCAGTTCGATGACCCGCCTATGTCCTCGCTCCAAGATTCCACTTGGAGATCCATTAACCAATTGGCTTATGGGTGCCAATTAAACCGTTACACAATAACTATTAATGGGGCGTCACCCTTTAACTATTCCAGGTCGTCAACCTTTGACTATTACGGGATGTCACCCTAAATTTGACTATTACTGGGGAGTCACCCTTTGATTTGAAAATTATAAATGATGAATTGAATAATTCTATCAAATCACGTGATGTCAATATTAGTGAATTGAAAGTTAAAAATGATGAGTTGAATTTGATTGTACTTAAATTCACTAATGAGTATAAAAATTTAAATATGCTCTTAAATTCGCAAAGGGTTACATTTGATAAAGTCAGGATTGGCTATAAACCCTTTGCAAAGAATAAGAATTACAATAGTTTATTTGTTAGTTCTTCTACTTATAATTCTCGCAATAGTTTAGGACATAAATCATTTTGTTGTCCTTTAAAATAGAATGCTAAATTGGATTCAAATGTTAGATCTAAACTTGCTTATCCTTTGAACTTAAATTCTAAATTTAAATCAAATTCTAATTCTAAACTTGTGTGGGTTCCTAAAGGAACCAAACTTATAACAAATGGACCCAAAATGGTTTGGGTACCAAAAAATACGAAATGATTTTTTGTTGTAGGTTGGAGATTATCCCAAGGAGCTTAAAGAGCTTGGATACTTGAATATCCAAAATTCAAAGGGAGAAACTTCAAGAAAAAGCCTCAATTGCGCAAAGTGGAAATGACAAATTGGTTGAGGTACAAAATTTGTTTAAGTTTGATTAATTAGATTTAATTTTAAATTTTGATTGGATGAAATTCTCTTTGGAATCAATATTATGGATCTTGATTTGGAATTGAAGTGAGTTAATTTGATTTTGATTCTTGAGTTGGATTAACTTTGATTACTTGAATATTTACTTGGATTCTTTAGGTTGAAATTTGCTCTATTTATTCAATTAATATTTTGATGATAGGTTTCCAACAATTGGATTCTAGATTGCTCATATAGATGTTGAACTGTTGGAAATGAAATTCTTGGTTTGTTTGGGTCTCCCATAAATTGTAAATTGACCATTGATTTAGGGGGAGGATATAAAATTGTTTGATTTGAAAATTTCCCCATAGCTTTTATTTGTTAAAGAATTTAGGGGGAGAAAAATACAAATGTTTTAATATTGATGTTTTTGCTTCCGCTAGATTAAACTGTGACAATTATTATTGAATTGAAATTAGTTAATTGATAAAAGGCAGAGTTAGTTATTAAGAAATAATTGATTGTTTTGTTTCTAATCTTGTTGTTTATGCTTCTGCTTATACTTTAAACTTTGATATTCTCTATCAATTTCATTTTGAGTGTTTAGGGGGAGAATTTCTTATTGTTTTGGTTGATAACTTTAATTCCCTAAATGATTTTGTCTTTTGAAAGGGGGGAAGAAAATTTGTAGTTGATCTTCAATTTGATATCAATATTTATCCTTTGTTTGAAATCTCTAAATTAGTATCAATAATGACTTTTATTTTGAAATCTTTAAATTGGTTATTACTATTGATCTTAAACTTTTACAATTGATATCTATCTTGGATTTTCATTCCCAATGTTTTAATTATGTGTAATGATTTAGGGGGAGAGAAATGCTCTTTAACTTCAATATTTTGAAAGATAGATTATATCAATTGGTATTTTTGAGATTGAATTTTATTTCAACATTTAGTATCGTTGAACATATTTTGTTTTGGTATCATTTTTTTTTGTATTCTCCAACTATTTGGCTTTGTGCAAAATGATAGGGGGAGAAAAATTTGTTTGTGTTTTAAAATTTGAATTCATCCATAGATTGGTTTTCAATTGGTATATATTTTGTTTTATACTTGGATGGTTCTCTTATTTTTTAATCTCTCCTATTGCTTGGTGATAATTATATAGGAAGAAAGAAATGTTTAAATTTGTTTTATTGTTGCTCTAAGGGGGAGAACAAATATTTTTAAATTGGATTATATCCCCAATCAATTGTTTTTGTGAATAACATAGGGGGAGAGATATTTGAATTGTTTTTTATTCTAATCCTTGATATCTCTCTTAGAAATTCTACTTACAATTGGTATAATTTTTTAAAGAGATAATTGGTTTATCATTTTTTATCTTCAATTGATATTTATTTATTGGATCTTATTTTGGATTTTATTTCCTACATTTGGTATCTATTTCTTGAATATCATTTGTTTTTGTATCTATGATTTGGATTCTAATGCTTAGAGTATCTCTCAAAGATGTTTAGGTTTTATGACAAAAAGGGAGATAAGATATTGTTTTAATGTGGTTTCTTCAATTTGGTATACTAATCATTGACCATAAATTGGATTTGAATCTAAATGTTTTATACCCTCCAATGAATTTTGTATATTTACTGACAAAGAGGAAAATTGAATTGTGATTGTGGTAATTTACAATTGGTATCTTCTTTTTAACCACAAATTGAATTTGAATGTTTGATTCCCTCCCTTGTTTGTTTTGTGGATAGATTCTTTGATTAAGGGAGAGATTTTGTTTTGTAGAATTAATTGTTGAGATTATCTCTGGATTTTAATACTAATTTACTCATTATACTCATGTTGATAATGTTAAAGGGGGAGAATGTTTTTTGGATGAATTATAATTTTGATGATTTCTTGTGATAATGGTTGTGTTTGTCTTCGACTCCCCTCTCCTAGGATTGCTTTTGATTATGACAAAAATGGGGAGAGTATGTATAAGTTGATAATTATGTAAATAGGGAGTTTAGTAGCTATGTAAAGGAGGAGTTTAGTAGCATGTTGCATGATTTTAGTATTTGATAATTTGCATAACCTATTTGGAGAAATATAAAATACAATATTTATACACATGCTTAGTTTTAGGGTAAACAACTTATTGGATTTTATTATCATCAAAAATGAAGAGATTGTTAGCATTTTTGTTAAGCTAAGTTTTATTTTAATGATGACTAAAATGTTGATTAATTTAATAAATCAATAAGTTGTATTTTGTGTTTATTGTGTATTTTCTGGATATTATTCTTATCGCTTTTATAATAATATTATATATCTGTGTATATTGAAAATACCCTCAAAATAGGTATTATTTATGTGCTAACATGTGTACTTGAGTCTATGTAGTATTGCATATCATTTTAAGACTCATAATAGTTCAAGGTTTAAAGTGGAGTGAAGGGGTGGACGACATGCGAACGAAGGCTCTTGGCCAAACCTAGACTATGGTCATGCGGACGATTAGCGGCAGAGGCGCGGACTTGGCCATGCATCCAAAAAGTAATCTTGGAGCTAAAAATGAGTTTTTAGACAAGTCGCTGTCAAGCCCGGACGAGCCTGGATGTGCAAGTTTTGAATCTGTCATTTTCTGGGGACTTTTAGACTACTAGCGGATGAGGATACGCGTCTGAAAAAGTTGAATAGTGAGTTTTCGAACTACTAGCGGATGGATCTGCGTCCGAAAAAACTGAACAGTGAGTTTTTGGATGACTAGCGGATGACTAGCGGATGACTAGTGGATGAGGATTTACGTCCGAAAAGTCCAGATTGTGTGCAACGGCTACATTTCCAACGAATGAATTTCAATGGCTACTCTTCAACAGCTTCATGCAGACGACTGAAAAGGTTTTTGGACGTCCAAAAACCCGCAGTCTATAAATAGAGGATCACTCCAAGCTCAACGTAATGAACGGAGAATCGTGGCAAAGCCTTGAAAAATATTAGACGTGATTCTAACCTACTGTGAGCTTTTATTGTAAATCCAATTCTCTCTATTCCAAACTTGAGACTTAATTTGGGAGAATTCGGATTAGCTAGATTGAGCTTTAATTTTCGATTTCATATTTGTGCATATTTGTAAATGGTGATTCCCTAATAATTCATCACATAAGGGTGACGCCCCGAAACAGTCAACGACTCGATTGAATGCCCAAAAGTTCAATCAATGGGTGACGCACCGCAATAGTCAAATTTAGGGTGACGCCCTTAAAATTAGTCTTTGTAAACAGTTTAATTGACACTAGTAAGTCAATTATTTAGTGGATTTCCAAGTGGAATTTGGAGCGCGGACGTAGACGAGTTTTGCCAAACCGCGTAAACAAATATTGTGCATTCTCTTTAACCCTCTCTTTACTTTGAATATCACATGAAAATAATAGGACACTATATTCACCCCCCCCCCCCCCCCGCCTCCATATGCGTATATTGATTCTACATATTGTTCCTTAGCATCACTGATCTCAAACCAACCAGCTCCTACAAATGTTAGACACCAATTTCGAGTCGTATGTTGTAGCTTGACAAACTTCTTTTTTATCTAAGGACACAATAGGTCCGTTGACTTGGCTATCTTTTCATGTTTCTTAATGATTCTACACATGATGCCCTTTCTAATCATCTCGAACATAGTCAAGATCAGTTTGTCCTGGGCTGGTAGGAGACAAGTATTGTAGAACTCACTCAAATTGTTGAAGCTTATGTCACACTTTGGGATAGAACTGAAAGCATGTTTTGACCAAAACTTTGGGTTGATGTTTCGTAGATATGCGTGTATTGTCTGGTCAACAACAAATAGTTTCTTCATCTCTTTCTCAAAGTGCGTTGATGTTGTGGCTCTAGCTGCATTCCACATGGCCTCCTTGTACAACTTGCCTTGAAATTATTTTTTGAAATTGACATACAAGTAGTGTCTGAGGCAGAAACGATGCTTAGCTAGTGGTGCAAATTATTCAATAGCAGACACCAACCCCTTATGTCAGTTGGAAACAAATGTCCATCCCTTGCCCGAATCACTGTCTACTTCCATAAGCAAGCAATTCAAAAATCAGGACCAAATGTTTTTATATTCTGATTCAACAACTGATACAACAATTGGATGAATTCCATTATTGCTATCAATGCAAAATGCTGTGAGCAACTGACTTGGTCATGACTCTTTCATGTGACAACCATCCAAGCAAATGATAGGTATACCATACTTCAACAAACCTCTCTTACACGTAGCCAAACATATGTACATCATTTGAAATATTGCATAGGGCACAAGATCATTCCTATCTTCGCTAACGAACAACTGCTACTAGGATTGAATCTCCAAATCTCTTCTTTGTATGCCCATAGTTGTTTATAATGTTCGTCACCATCCCCTTTGTTTAGTCTTTGATCTACATCCCTTGCCCTTCTAGCCAGACTCGAGGTAATGTGGACATTAAAATTATTTCTGATTGTCTCAATGATGGAAGGAACGTTCCACATGACCTGACTTTTGAACCTATCTAAATATTGGTTTGCCACCCATTTGGCAAAAGCGTGTCAGCTTTCAATCTGTCGTGCACAGGTGTGAACCTCGTTATAACTCTTTATTTGAAACGTAAGTTCACATTCCATTTTCGAAGCGTGAATCCGCCAACTGCATCCATCCTTGCACATGGCAGTCAACAGATGAGATTTGCTTTTGAAGAACTTTATCCCATGCTCATTCTTTAACGCATAATCAACAACTTTTTCTCTAACTTCGTTCAATGAACAATATTTCTTCCCCAGACAAAGAATCAAGGAAGAACATTGCAGGTGAGGAGACATACCCTTCGCCCAATCATCATCTTCTGAGTCGCATATTGAACAAAACTCATTGTCTAGAGATGCCGAAATTGAATGCATCTCTATAACAGTTTCGTGAATGAATGCACATTGCTCATCAACCTGGACTGCCAAAATAGGATCCACCTCCAATCTGCAGTTAATGGATTCTTCATCGCTGGACGGTGCAACACTCATCAACGCCATTTAATATACAACACTTAAACACTTCGATATCTGATACTTTTTTGCTCTTCAATGGTGTTCAAGGATTTAGGTTTGTTGTTTGCTCTCGCAAAGGACGTCCTTACCGCTTATATAGATGGAGTTGAAGGCTCCTCAACATCCTCGTTTAGTATTAAGGGTCATCCATGGTATTGAGGGACATCCATGGCATTGAGGGATGTCCATGGCAATGAGGGATGTCCCTCAATACTAAACGACATTGTTTCTCAACATCAATAGACATTCTCAAGCATTCATGGACGTACCTCCATACTAAATGACGTTGTCTCTCAACATCAATGGACGTCCCCTATAATCCACGGATGTCCCTCAATGCTAAACGACATCGTATTTTAACATTGAGGATGTCCGTGTTAAGTTGAGGGACGTCTGTTGTTGGTTGAGGGACGTCTATCGTAAGTGGAGGGACATCTGTCTTAAGTCGATGGACGTCCATTATGGGTTGAGGGACGTTTGTTGTTGGTTGAGGGACGCCCATCATAAATGGAGGGACTCTGCTCCCATTTAAAAAAGCGTGTGCCTTGCACCTGACCCCCCTTCAACATAACGTCCGCAAGTGCCTTTAGAGGATGTCTATCCTCCATCCTGGTCGTCCATTCTCATTGAAGGACGTCTGTCCCTTCATCCAATGGATATGAGCCTTCGTTCGCCAGCGCCTTTGGAGGATGCCCATCCTCCATCGTGACCCTCCATCCTCATTGAAGGATGTACGCCCCTTCATCCAATGGGCATGAACCTTCATCCGCCAACTCCTTTGGAGGATGCCCATCTTGCATCCGGCGGTTCATCCTCATTGAAGGACGTTTGTCCTTTCATCCAACAGGCAGAAACCTTTGTCCGCCAGTGCATTTGGAGGATGCTCATACTCCATCTTGGTCATCCATCCTCATTGAAGGACATCCATCCCTTTATCTAACGGACATGAGCCTTCGTTCGCCAGTGCCCCTTCTTCTATCATAGACGTTCATCCTCATTGTAGAACATCTGTCTCTTCATCTAGCAACCGACATGGACGTCCCTTGGACATCCCTCGGCCTTACAAAGGTCCTAAGGCAAATCCTTGGCAGTCGTCCTCGTGGATTAGTTTTGGACGTCCCTCAGCATCAAAAGACATTCGTTGTTGATCTTTGGACGTCCGTTGGACTTAAACGGAAAACGTAACTATGGCATTTACCTTGATGTTTTTTGACAAGAAACATGATTTTAAGATTTACTTTCTTTATTTTTCTTAATTCAAAATTTTAATTGTTCGTAAAATTTTTTTAAGATTTGACTCTTTGTAAGTTTAAAATTCTGGGATTGTTTTGTTAATTTAGCATGTATATACAATCGTGCTTAGCTGAGTTGAAAACTCGCTCGGGAACAAGAGCGGCGGCGATTTTCCCTCACTGGAAAGTGGAACAGTGGAATCATAAATCGCCATGGGCGTCCACTTTCTTTTCTCGATACGAAAACGAGCATTCTCAATCCACACTTCCATTTCCCCGCTTTGTTCCATCTTCCTCCCCAACATTTCCTCATCTCCCTTCTCCTCCCTCTGCAGACCCAATTTCTCTCCTCCTTCTCATACTCCACCAGTCCCGAAGAAAGTGCCCTTCATAGTTTCGTCTCATGGAAGGACGCGGCTGGATCCCTTCCGTTGGATGTCCGATACCAATGACCCTGATCTCGCCGAGTATCTTGCCCGAGAAAACTCGTACGCTGATGCTTTTATGGCGGACACTAAGAATCTCCAATACGCTTTGTTTTCGGAGATGGCCAGTCGAATCCCGGCTGAAATTTCCACTCCTCCTGAGCGTTGGGGACCTTGGTATGCCCATTTCTAACTTTCCCTTTCAAAATTTTTTATCTTCTTAGTTGGATCTAGTTTTCGAAGGAACCCAATTCTGAAGGCTTGCAACTGTAACAGTCCAAACTAAATTAATCATTCAAACAATTCAGTCAAACCAATTCTTAGGTATCAAAGCGTAAACAAACTGATGAGAACCCACGCAATAATCCCACCAGATATACCTCTTTCATTCCTAGCTCTACTGGTCAAGTGATGAAATCAGTTTTGTTCTAAAAAGAAGGAACTTAAGCGTCATAGACTTTAGACGCAGCTCACTTTGCTTTACTAGACAAAGATTTGTCAGCGGCGCAAGTTACTGCTCCTGGCAATAATGTAAAGAATGAAGAACGTTGGATGGAGTTCTGATACAATACAGTTCCGTGAAGACTTAACTCTTGACATCTGTTAAAAGTTATTTCGGCAAGGGGATTCAATAAGCATAAGTCATTGACCACCACCCATCCCCTCCTCATTCTCCTCCGTTACACCCTTTTCTTTCTCTCAAAGCCCTATGCCTACCTCCCCCAATTTAACACACTCAAATTCCGCCACTCTTAGATACAATTCATGATAAAGAAATGATATTTAGTAGAAGCAGAAGCACGAACAATGGGCACCTTTATCCTAACTAATGGCTGCGTTGGCAGTTAGCGGGTTGGGATTATCACAAAAACCAGGCCGCACCAGCTAAACGAACTAAGAATAAAAAAATGAATAAATTCAAGTATGTTATTTGGCAACAAATTCAAATGTATTAAACTATTAAAAAACAATTGTTATATTCTTGAATCTTTTTATTGTAGTTTCAATGTTTATATGCTTGTAAAGACTCTAACAATATTACATTCAAATTAATTTTCAAAAAAATAACAAGATCCATAAAGAATATGCGTGAAGAAGCCAAATTCATCGAAGTTAAAGATTATATAAGAGGATAGCTGGTTAATTTTAAGTTTGTGGGATGGTTTGATTTAGTTAGATTCTCATATTATGTAAACTGAAATTGAATCATATTTGAAACCAAACTAAACTGATCTAGTTGACCAAATCGCTCAATACAATGAGTTGGATTAGTATTGGCTGGTGGGTCAGTCTGTGAGTAGTAGAACTATTTGAACTATGTTAGTCTGTTTTATGTCTTTGGGATTGTTTAATATGAAAAAAAAGATGAATAATAAAAATAATAGGCATGAATTGACGAAGTGATGTGTTTTAGCTTTTGGAGTATTCTTACTAGATGTTCTTAGATGTTCTTGAGCAGGTTGTACTACCAATACATTCCAGAGGGAAAGGAATACCCAGTTCTATGTAGAATGTTAGAAACAAAGGATAGCCGTTGGCTAAAGACTCTTCTCCAGTTTGCAAAAGGAAATTCTGGAAGGGAGCAAATTTTGCTTGACTGGAATGAAATTGCTAAACAGTATGGCAAGTTTTTAATTCACTCCTTCATAAGAATGGTGGATGGTTGACTATCTGGAATCTGTTTTAAGTTTATTCATGGATGTTTACATTTATTCTACCATAGATGTATGAACACTTTTTGCTGGTATTCATTGTTGGTCTGTCCATTTCTCAATTTGCTAAATGAGTTTAAAAAGTGAATATAACTTTCTTTATGCTCGTTTTGATACAATGTTAAAGGTGGTTAAGCTTTATTTTTCATCACTTTAATTTGCATATTTCTCTCTCATTTGGTTATTATAGGTTATGTTCATGTTGGTTCTTGTCGAGTTTCGCCAGATCACCACTTTTTAGCGTATACAGTTGATATAACTGGTAGTGAACATTTCATGCTTCAAATTAAGGACCTGAGAAGTGGATTTGTTATCCAAAAATCACAGATAGAAAGGGTTGTGAGTTTGGCATGGGCTCAAGAAGGAAGAATGCTGTTCTACACTCAGTCAGATGAGAATCAAAGACCTTACAGGCAAAATTTGTTTCTATTTGGAGAAATGTAGCTAATAAAGCATTTTTCTGATCTTTTCTTCTACCTTCTCGGCAGGGTATACTGCACAGAAGTTGGAGGATGTGACATTGAAGATGTCTTGGTGTTTGAAGAAAGTGATTCCAAAGTTTGTGTGGACATCACGAGCACAAAAGATGGGAAATTCATTACTGTCAATATAAATTCAAGGACTTCTTCTGAGGAAGGAACTCACATATTTCTTTTTCCTTATATTATATTATTTCATTCAGAATTTATTCATTGCTGAGGCTTATATTCGATTGCTTTAATTTCAGGTTTATATAATAGATTCTTCTAACCCGCTTGGTGGTTTGCAAAGAATTAACAAACGCATTTCAGGTGTCCAATACTTTCTAGAACATCATAACGGTCTCTTCTATATTTTAACAAATGCTCCTTTGGGAAAGTTGATTCAGCATTCTGGAGAAGGTTATTATCTTGCTAGATGTCGAGTTGAAGATATATCGACAGCAGATTGGCAGGTTGGATTGTCTTTCTTGTCATTCACTTTGAATAGAATTACCATGCCGTATTTTTCTTTAGAAGTAGATTGTCTAATAGTATTCTAAAAAAAAAAAGAAAAAAAAAACTGTCCAATTACATTACTTGTTCTTCCACCTTTCTTACATTTTCTAATATTTTGTTTTTCACATCTGTTCTGTATGTACTGTTAGGATATCATCCTTCCAAGCGAAGATCTCAGTTTTCAGGATTTGGACATTTTCAATGGACATCTGGTGCTTTTCGTTAATAAGAACAATGTGCCTATGCTGTGCTCCATTAATTTGCCTTTAAATATTAATTATAAGGTAAGAGATTCTCTCACCTTGTGAATTTAATGGTCTAGTCTAAATAATATTGAATTAAGAATCTTCTTCTGTTGTATTTTGTTCTTCCTTGGTCAATTACTTATTCAAAAACATCTATAATCCTCTTCCCATTGGCTGATCAATCGTTTTGCAGAGTCAAATTGAAATTCAGAGTCTTAATCCATGGTACTTCCCTCTACCCCCAAGTTCTTGTAGCGTTGTTCCAAGTTCCAACCATGACTTCATGGGTTCATTATATCGAGTAGTGCTTTCTTCTCCAGTGGTATGGCCTTTTTTAGATTTACTGTTTCTTATATGTATAAAAACAGATCTTTCAGTTTTTAGGTGTAGTTATGTATGGATTATTTTTTGTTTAGTGTGCTCTTTTCTTTCTCCCAATCTATCTCCGCTTCTACGTAACATGTGCCTCAGACACTTTCTGTTAATAGGAAGCCGGTATTTTTAAACTGACAGAAAAAGAGCTATTAATATAGAGAACTCCTAGTACATCTCAATTTGGCTGACATTCACTAGAGGCCCACTCTAATTTTTATAAAAGGCAAATGCTCATGCAAGATAGATTAGAACATCTAGTACAATCAGCCGGAAGAGCAACAAAGAAAAACAAAATGACTTGTTAATAATCAATATTGAACATTGGCTAAAAGTATGCAACTGAGATGTGATTGGATGGGCTTCTTTAAAAACCTTTTCAGCTAGCTGCAGCTGTTTCTTCCTCAAGTTTGAATTTTTTAAAATGTTTTTGGATGTGCAGATGCCTGATGTGGTCGTCGATTATGACATGTCTAGACAAACATTCTCAATTGTTCAGCAGGAGGAAGTTAAGGGCACCTTTCCTAATAAAAAATATTCGTTGAGTCATAATGATAATGAACAAGTCCAGTTGGAATCTCAAATGTGGAACTCCCTTTCTAATGCATATTGTTGTGAGAGAAAGGACGTTGAATCACGAGATGGGACAAAAATTCCTTTGATCTTGTTGTATTCTCGAATATCTTGGCAGAAAGCTCAATCTCCGGGACTTTTACAAGGATATGGAGCATATGGAGAAGTTTTAGATAAGAGCTGGTGTTCCCATCGCCTTAGCTTACTTGATCGAGGTTTTTTAGTGGCACTTGCTGATGTGAGGTTGGTTCCTTTTGTCTCATTCTCCTCCCTTTTGCCCTGTAAATGAACCAATGAAACTGCCTTTATGCAGTGGGATATTTATAGTATTTACTTGTTGCAACTGTTCTTAATTTCTTGCCTTTATCTTTGTATTTGGTAGAAGTGCTCAAGAATTATATAATATGTTATTTGACTTGGATCTAAGATGCATAGGCACCGGGTTATTCTTCATGTTATCAGCTAGTGTATTCTAGAATGAGCTCTTCTTTAAAATCAAACATGGTCATGCAAGATGATGAAAAATCTACTCAGATTCTTCAAGAATTCAGTAACAATTGTCTAACTTAGAAAACTACTTATAAAGGGGAAGTCACATAAATTATGATACCTCAAAATTAAGAAAATTTTAAATAATATATAACTTACATAAAGTTCGTAGTTATATATGCTCACATTCAGTATACATAAATATAATTAGTAAATCCATGATTTAATGCAAAACATATAATTTTCATTTTTTTGGCTGTTTTTTTCAGCAGATGGCATTACACAATGTTTCTTTTAACTTCTTTATATTACAATGGAATGAATTACTCAAAACAGGGGTGGAGGTGGTGGCGACTCTTCGTGGCATAAAACTGGGAGTGGATTGTGCAAACAAAATTCAATCGATGACTTTGTTTCATGTGCAAACTACTTAATAAATGAGGGTTATGTTCATACAGATCGACTTGCTTCCATTGGATACAGTGCAGGTTGTCTTCTTGTCGGGGCTGCTATAAATATGTATCCAGATCTGTTTTCTGCGGCTATTTTGAAGGTTAGACTTAAGATCTGCACTTTTACCTTTTGTAAATAGTAGTCAAGATTTATCGTGAAAGAAGGCATAGGAGAGCTTGATGTATGATGCAGAAAAAAAGGAAGCTCACTCGTAAATGTGGTCGTTTTTCTATTATTCCGGTGAAAAGGATTGCATATAAGACTTGACCATCTTTTGGAACGTGTTTTAAAACGCTTCTCTTTTATCGAAAATCTACTTGAAATATTGGCAGAAAGACTTTCATTACCATTAGTTTTTCTCAACGCATAAAAAAGGTTTGAAAACATCTTTTCACTGTAATTCATCATTTTCGAGATTTATTCTTTGGAAACAGTTTGTGAGAACACATTTGGTACGTTGTTTTGAATTATTCAGCGGCTGAGCAAAGATGTTTAGTGGCTGAGCAAGGATACCAAAATGTAATGTGGAGGGGTCACCGATACAGGGAAACCTAGGAGTGGGTTATGGGAAGTATTGAATGGGAGTTTGGTCAATCTACGTGGCAGGAAATGGAGGGGATTGGGGAGAAATATAAAAGGGGAGTGAGAGACCTGTGTTGTTTGGAAAAAAACTGGTAGGAAGTTTTGGGGGGGAACCGAGCCTCCCAATGTGCTTGGGTGATCCGATTATAGGTTTTCATTAATGAAATTCAGAGCAGTTCCTCTTATTCAATCTCTTTTGTTATTTTGCTCTTAGCAGATGTCTAGGGGAACATGAAACTCTCCTTAAATAGCAACCTTTTTGAGACAACTAATCATTTTTCAGTACAAAACATGGCTGGGAACAGATTGTTTTTCGTCAATCGTCATGCATTTTGCTTCATGTCCGGTATAAATTTTAATGATTATCACAATTAATTGTGTTATCATTATGGATAAATATTTTGCCAATTTCTGGATCAGGTACCCTTTCTTGATATATGCAACACACTGTCAGATCCTAGTTTACCTCTCACTGTCCTGGATTACGAAGAGTTTGGAAATCCAATGATTCAGAATCAGTTTGAGTATATTCTAAGTTATTCTCCTTACGATAACATTTCTCCCGCCAATTGTTACCCTCCCATGCTCGTCCAACCTTCATTTCTGGACTCGAGGCAAGTTTTATTTATATAGAAGATTATATAAATAGTTTTTATAGTTTTTTTGCCATGTAAATTTTGTATATTGCTTTACTTCGATTCTCATGGTTTACAATTAGTTTTAATATAACCATTCTCTTTTATGCTTTGTCAAGCTGAAAATAAGCTTGATGAGAATGAATTTAATGACTATTTTAAAACTAATTCGAAATTCTTTTGATTTTATAAGGAAAAAAAAACAATCACAATAAAAAGTGAAATAAGAATTATGAAGATTTGTAATGAGAAAAACCTAGAAGAATCAAAATAAAACAATGCATAAAATATAAGGAATAATTTATCTGTCTTTTTTATTGTTTAAAATATACTGTTGAATTCATTTGTTGATCCAAAGAAATGCATTGAACTTGTTTATATCTTTGTTCTCGATCTAGTATACTGTTTAACTTGTTTCTAAGATGTTCGGATCATTTATTTGTGGTAATAGAGTCGGAGTTTGGGAAGCTGCCAAATGGGTTGCCAAAATACGAGATGAGACGTGTTGTAGATGTTCTCGATCAATTATTTTGAAGACAAACATGCTTGGAGGACACTTCGGTGAAGGTGGACGACACGGCCAATGCAAAGAAATGGCATATGATTATGCGTTTCTGATAAAAGCAATGGGGATATTCGAGAAAAATTACGAGCAAAATTGGCCTCGAGATGTTTTATAGCATAAGCGAAGGTAATTTAATTTAAGATTATATTAGCTTCATCGTTAATAAATTTATTTAGATTATATTAGTTTCATCACTAGTTCTTGTGAGAGACCGACGGCGATGGTGGAGTAGAGATGTAGGCTTTCAAACATTATTCTAACTATGTGAACATTTTATAACATAGTATTGCATTTGTTATGCAAAAGTTTGTAATGTTAGGTCCACATCTTTAACTTGAGGAGATGGTATCACAAAGTGGCATAAGACGTGAAGGTAGTACCAAGGATGTTTGATCCTATTTAGTTGCGTAATTGTATTATTTTATTTTTTATTAACTTAATTGTGCTTAATTGTACTGATATCTTATTTTTTCATCACGAAGACAAACCTAAGTTGGCTAATTGATTGTGTCGTTATTCCAGTAATCTTATATGTTGTTCCATGTTTGTTGTATGGATGTCCAAAGATTATACATAGAACAAACAAACAAGAGCATATGTGAGTACTGGAATCATGATACTTCCAATTAGCCAATTTGGGTTTCTCTTGATGCAAATGATTTTAAAGCAAATGATTTTATCTATAATAATTAATCAAATAACAATGTTACATCAATTCATAAATGGACGTTTTCTTGTATGGCTGGCATTTGATATAATCAGTCATTTGGAAATGGAGGACGTTCAAGGTTGATCCAAGGCTAGTATTAGACGTCCCTCGGTGTTGGCATGTGTGGCCTTGGACGTCCCTTGTCGTTGGAAGACGTCCAAGGGACGTCCAAGGCGAGCGTCGGACGTCCCTCGACATTAGCATGTCAAGCCTCGGACGCCCCTCGACATTAGCATGTGCAGCCTCAGTCGTGTCTTGTCGTTGGAGGATGTCCATAGCTAGCATCAGAAGTCCTAAGCTAGTCTTAGACGTCCCATGGCTTTGGAGGATGCCCGAGGCTGATCCAAGGCCATCGTCGAACGTCTCTCAGCTTGTGTTGGATGTCCAAGACTAGCCTCAAACGTCTCTTGGCTTTTCTCTGACATCGAAGACCAACTTCAAACCTCCCTTAGCTTTTGTCGGATGTCCCTTAGCGTTGAAGGACATTTGAGGTTGACCCAAGACCAACGTCAGACATCCCTCGGCTTTTGTTGGGCGTTCATGACTAGCGTTGGACGTCCCTCAGCTTTATCAAATGTCAAAGACCTCAATCATCGAATGTTCCTCATTGTTGGAAGGTGTCCAAGGCTAATTCTGGTATGTTCATGTGTCATTTCACAACCAGAATAACCATATTAGACCACAACAAAAATGTAACAATGAAGTAAAGAGAAAATCAAAATAACCAATAAGAATACCAAATGTACAAAACCATTATCAGATGTAACAATTACATTATTAAATTTACAATTACAATAGGAGGAAAAAAATGTAAATTAACAAATTAGGTTAATAACAAATAAAATAATTACACTTGCCGAAGATCAACGACATGGAATCCCAAGTTGAGGCTTAATATACATGTGAGAAGTGCTCAAAAAGGGACTCTGGTGGCTCTTCATGATGGTGGAATCCACTCTGTTGACATCTGCAAATCACTGATAAAGCAACATGCTCCAGGAGTCGAAATATGTCGTGTGGGCTGAAATAGGAAGAACTAAATTAGTATGTAATTTAAAAACACAATGATTATGACAGAGAGTGTGACAAAATATTTTATTTTTTATTTAAAGGGGTCATGACAATTACAATCGCCTCTCGTAACATCTGCTGGTGGTCGTAATGAGTGTGCATGTCAGCTAATGACATGAAACATGTCTGCTTTGGGTGTGTCTGAAATTAAAATCATATATTTTAAGTGGTTTGATTAAGGGAAAAAATATTGTAAAAATGATTAAAAATGACTTACATAGATCCACCAAAGAGTCACAAGTGAGTCCCTCACATGGATGTGAACTATCTCTTCCTCATTCAATGTATCGCTATAATGATTAAAATTTTGCATACTTATGAATGACATATAAGTGATGTGTAAAAGTAAAAAATCAAAGAATTATGTATAATTAAGGTTTGAGAGTAAACTATTTTTCTGAATAGTTTAGATATATTAACATAATTGAATATGCAAATGTCATAGAATTGGATGAATATTTAAGATGACAAACTAGACATCTTAAGGAAGAGAAGGATGTTGGAATTATGTAAATTGGAATTATATAGCTAAAGTTATACCATTTTAAAGTCAGACTAGGTGTATGTTATGTTTATATACGATTTTCGTTAAATACTTAATTCAGACATATTTAGTGAGCATTTGATGATGCTTTCTAAGGATGAAAATTCTCTAAGACATGTATCTATGATGTCATGCAATAAAATGTGGTTATCAATAGGGTTGTACCACGTGTTAAGCTGAAACAAATAGTTTAAATCGTAAATAATGAAAAGTTTATGGGCAAATTGGTCTTTTGACTTCAATGATTATGGTCGCCATGGTAAATGGACAAAGAATTCTCCTGATAAACTTCTTATCAAAAGAAGAAGTAAATTGTGAATGGAGCTACAAAACAAGGAAATTGAGAGAGAAATGAAGAAGATTTGAGGTAAAAGTGGAAAGTTCAGAGAAAAGAGTGAGATTTTGAATTTGAATCTCAATAGGAAAGTGTTCAAAACATGAAGAGGATTATAAAGAGTCCACAAAGAAAATAAAAGGTGGAGCTTGGTAGCTTAAACCAAAGCTTAAAAGTGATGGAATCCAAGTAAATAACTCTAATCCTTAAAAAGTAATAATTTTGTGAAATTTGCATATTATAGGTGGTGAATTTGTACAATTCTGGATGTTTTGGGATATTTATATTGTGTATTGGTTTAGTTTTAATTGAACTTGGTATGAGGGAAATGAAGAAATGTCGAAGGATTTCGACAATTTGCATTTAGTGCGATTGACCAGGGTCAAAATGCGGATGACCGGAACATAAGTAAAATGTCACAGGAGTAGGTATCCACGGATATGTAGATTTTCGCATATGAGTAAGGGTAGCCACAGATGTATGGGCAGGTGACTACGAAAGTAACAAAAAGGAAAAATACCTTGAAAGTGGACGACCAATCTTTGGGGGTGGACGTCCAGAAAAATGACAGTGTCTAGGGTTTTTAAAATATAGTTGTGAGCGGCGACTGGAGTCCTGAGCGGATGATTGGGTACTGAAGTTTGCCCTTGAAATGTGTTGGAGCGGACGACTGCGGCTAAGGTACAGACGTCCAAATCCTGTAATTTCATAATATCACTCTTAGGTTTTTAACCATTTGTTTAACCATTGCATAAATCTTTTTGGAAGATTATTAAGACATAGATAGAACATGTCTAGATAAATGTATGACACCATTTCATGCATAATTTATGTATGTCAAATAACAAGATTTGCATGGTTCATATTACATATATTATTAGTATGTATTATATGCATTCAATGTATGCATAGTGAGAATGTCAAATCATGCATCATGGAAATATTTGAAAATATTATTAGGGTGGTATTATTGATCACAGAGGAACCTAATATAGTTTGTTAGACTATGCATTATATGACATATGTAAAGTGGAAAATAGTAGGGGAGTGACTGTGGGTCTCCCTTGGATTGAGAAACCCTAGGTCTCTAGAGGTTTATTTGTTCATGGACACATCTATTGGACACAGTGGTCAGTATGGTGGAGTTTCATGGTTGTGTGTGATTTTACATACGATATTATTTGATCCTGCGTATTGACATTAATGAATATATTAATACGATACTTGTTAAACAACTTCATTGTTTAAATTAAATAAACATTACATTGATTCTTATCATCATTTCATTACAGTGAGTAGATAAAGATGTTGAGTGTTATTCATGTTGCATATCATATTGGTCCTATATATATTGTGAATTGAATGAGATTGTAATTATTGAGTATTAGAATTATTTGTTGAGCTTTATAGCTCACTCCATTGTGGATTTTTCTTTTCAGATATAGAGAGTAACCAAAAGTGCAAGGCCAAAGCAGATCAAAGACAAAAGATTAGACACTCATGCTAGATATAGAACTCTAACTCTTGGATCTGGGTTTGTGGGTATTAGTTTCTACTGTATATAGTTTGTTGTGAGAGTTACATATAGTGGCTCTAGTGTTTGTAATAAGGTGAAGATCAATTTGTATTGTAAATAAAAACTCATGTTGTTATGGGTTAAGTTCAAATGTGATGGTTACCTAATGGAATCACATATTTACATATGGTGCGCATACAAAATAAAAAGAAAAATTTAATTGAACTAAAATATGGTAAAATATGTTAGCATTACTTGTAATATTATCCTTTGTAAGGATACATGAGTTATGTAATCCAACATTATCAAACTTCAATCCAAATATTATTATGTACATGTCATTCTCCGGGCAAATAATCCTTATCATAATCCTGCAATTCATGGGGGTTCGAGGTCGAGGTTGGGGTTGTGATAGTTGCACTGCATAAAAAGAAAGCGTTTAAGAGATTTATTTAACATATCAATTTCTTATACATTGATTATGTAATACCTGGAATAAGCTTCGACTAAGGATAATAATAATTGTGAATTATTGGAGATTATGGAGTTATTTTATTATGGATTGTAATACCCCGAATTTTGGGGTATATTATTTTATTATTATGGAAAATTAATTTAGGAAAATGGAATTAAAGAATTTAAATTGGATCGGTAATCATCGTCAAGCGATGTTCAGAATAAGCTGGGAGTTAGAAGTGAGTCGATTAATATGTGATATATATATATATATATATATATATATATATATATATATATATATATATATATATATATATATATATATATATGAAATTAAAGTTGGAATAAATGAAACAAAGGAGAATTAAGAAATGGAAGCCGTAAATGGAATAAGGGGAAAAATAAAAGTGAGGCTCGCAGCCAATTTTTAAAGAAGCGAAAGGGAGAGCTGGACTTCGCGGTCAAAGTGACTTCATGGCCGAAGCTTCTTCGCGAAGACAAAGCACTGTCTGGTGAGCAACGAGGGCGACTCCATCGAACGCAAAGAACGAGAGCGACGAACCGCGAGATGGCGACAACGTCTAAGTCGTGGGGATGAAAGGAACTGGCAATGCTGTGATTCTCGCGGTGCCCGAGAACAGGGGACTGTAGGAACGAAGCTCCCGCAAGCTGGACTTTTTGCAGCTCTTAACTGGGGAGTTTTAGAGACAAAGGCTGTGCAAACAGTCAAAGCAAGCTCCCACGATGTGGCTGAGCTCTCGGGAGGGTGCCCTTGCATTTTGGATTCTTGGCATCCAAATGCCGAGCCCTGTAAGGTCATTGGTTCTGTTTTGATGGACTATCCTTGTTTTGGATGAACTGAGTGTGTGTGGCTGCAATGCTTCAGGGCGAGAAGGTTTAGTGGCGAATGGGCGGACAATGGCAGAGGTGAGAATGTGGGGGAACAACGTGGGAAGGGTCAATCCTAGTATCGACCGTGGTGATGGCTTGGAAGAAGGCAGTAGCATTTTGGAAGAAAATGGCAATGCGACGTGGGATGGGTTGAGCCATTGATCGACCGGTTCCACTTAGTTTTGCGGCCCGAAGAAGAAATGTATATCCAGAGGCGGCTGTGACTTTGTAATCCCTCCATGTGTGCTTCCTTTACATATGACATTGTATACAATGAGTTAGGTGAGATTTTGGTATTGAGGGAAGCTTCTGTGATGGAAAAATAAAGAGATAGAGAGGGAGACAAAAGAGGGCAGAGTGTTTTGCAAGGGAGAAAGACAGAGAGTGAGGGAGCAGAGTGCTACTGCGAGTGAAAGGCATAAAAGAGAAAGTGAGAGAGAGGAGAGTGAAGAGCTCTCTGAAGGAAGAAAAGGAAACATAGAAAGGAAAAGAAATAAAGAGAAAGAAGAGGAAAGAAAGAAGGCCATGAGAAATAGGGAGAAAGAGAAAGAGAAAAGTGAGAGAGAGAGAGAGAGAGTGAGCTCCTGGAAGTCAAGAAGAAGAAGAAGAAGCAGGGAGTGGAAAGAAAGAAAGAGATACTGAGAGGAAGAGAGGAAGAGGAAGAAAGAAGAAGCAGGGGGAAGTCTCGGGTCTTCTCGGGTGCTCTCCGGTAAGGATTTCCTTCCTGTTTCCTTTATGGATTTATGTGATGATTATGGTTAAAAGTAGAAGATAAAAGGTTTATGGATATTGTTAATGGACAATTTATGTTATGTTGGATGATGCTTCCTGTTGTTACTGCTTGGTTTATATATGATGGAGAGATGAATTAAATGGTGGAATTATGCTTTGTTGAATGAGTTTTGGCTCTCTGTTTATGGTTGCTTGATAAATCATTTGTGCCCCGTTGATTGAAAATGCTCCCTCTTTTTAACTGCTCCTCCGTTTCATGCGGTAGTATTCTGGTGCATGCATGTTGATATTAGGTGTTGAGGGTTTAGATGATTAATAGTTTGTTTAGTAGCTGAAATCTTGGATGTGGGAAATGTATGATTAAAGGACAAATCCGTGATTATATATTGCCATGTGTGTGGGTTTTGTTCTTGATGGGTTATTGCTTGATGGAAATAGTGCGATAATGTGTAATACCTAGAATTTTGGAGATTTTGGGGATGGTAAGAAAAATAATAAGGATGAATTTTGGAGATTTCGGGGATGATTTTATTATGGAATGTAATACCCCGATTTTCCGTAACGGAATTAAGTAAAGTTAATTGAAAAATTAATTGGGTGTAATAGAATTATTTGGATAATTATTGGAAATCTATTTGATTGAAATTAAGTGGGGGGAATTTATTAAGTGAATTAAGAATTGGAATTGATTAATGGGTTAAAAGGAAAAGTGGACAACGGAAACGATGAGGTTTTAAGGCTAGGGCGAAAACCTTCAAGACGGTCGACATATTGGTCGACTGTGCATGTCGACTGGAGCCACTAATTTGCGATAAAAATCAGATTTTTCTAATTTTTCTTCCGCAGCCATTTTTGTTATTTCTCTTGAAGAGATTACCTAGATTATCCCAGAGCGATTGTGGCGGCCGAATATTGGACCTCCTCTGTTGAAATGGGCAGCTGTCCATCAAGCCTTGTGTCCCTAGGAAGCTTCGTTTTCGGCTATAAATTAATGGCAAGAGGTGAGGTCTGGGCTTTTGTGATCTACAAAGTGAAAAGGAGTGCGAGAAGAGAGTGTGGGAGCAGCGGTGTGGTACTTGCAATGTTCATTATGGTGTGTGTGTGCGTGAAGTGGAAAGGAAGCTTTTGTTTTCTTGGGTGTGCTGCTGCTCGGTGTGGGTTCCGTGATTCGTGGGAAGAGCTTGTTGTGAAGTAGCATTTTAGCTGAAGGTAAGAAATGGAATGCGGTGGCCAGTGGAGGCCCTGCATCACGGGAAAATTGTATGATTGGTTTGGTTTTGCTTTTGCCTTAGATTTCTTGCGGCAAATCGTTGATTTCTTGCTGTAAAATTGTTGAGTTCTTGCTCCAAATTGGTAATCTGCTTGGTAACAAAGGAAACTAAGAACTCTCAAGAATAATCTGTTGTATTCTGCCTTGGGTAATTGTTGGAATTGTTCATCTGCTATGGTTACAGATTTGTCAAATTTCTAACTTGCTGAATAAGGAAATTTTATATACTGTGAATTGATTTGTTTGAATACTGCTTGGATAATTGCTGTAATATTGGAACGATTATGTACACCATTGATAAATTGTTTGCTGGCATTTTTAGTTGGATGAAAGAAGGAATATTTTGTGTGGCACTGGTCATTGTTGGGAAGACTTGTTCTATTTGTTACTACCATTTGTTGAGTCGTTATTTGTTGTGAGATATAAGAGGATATTGTTTGACTATGTAATGATTTGTTTCATGGTTGAGATCTACGGTTATATAGTTCTGGCTACTATGATTCATTGCTGACTATAACTCTGCAATTTTGTGGGCTATGAGGGATTAGCCGATAAGGATATAGAAAAGGTTCAGTTGATTTATTATGAAATATTGCTATGTGGGAAAAATTAAAAAGGATAAAAGGGAGGATTATTGGTAATCTGTTCTTTTTGGATTGCTTGACCTGTTAAGTGAGGAGTTGTTCTCTAGTGTTTATTAAATTATTCCCTGACAATAAGTGAACGATCTATTTAACAGTCCTTCCTAATGTATTTATTTCCTGAATTGTCTCTATAAATTAAATTGTTAGATTAAGCCATTAATTGTTATATCTCTACGTTAAATCCATATTTCCTTTTAAATATTCTGTACATTATTGTGAACTACCTCAGTCAATAAATGCGTGATTTATGTAATATTCATTCTTTAATTAACTAGATCTCTAAATTGGTTTGGATAAAATGTTATGTTTCGTCTTTATACATTATATATTATTGTGATCTGAACAAGACACGACATACATGCATCATGACTATGGCTTATGAAATTGTTGATATATACATGACATGTATAATAAACATAAATAGGCGTGAGGGGGTTCGGGAGATTTGGTGACGGTCCATTGGTGGTGACACCCCTAATGGATGTATCTCCTCCCACGTAGGGAGCGAGTGACGGTTAAGCCACATGGACCATAGGATGTATCCTCTTCTCTTGTACCAAAAATCCCCAACGCTTGAAAACAAAAGAGATTGGTGATGGTCATAGGTGGTGACACCCCTAATGGATGTATCTCCTCATCAGAGTGATGGTTAGCCACATGACCATAGGATGTATCATTCCTCTCGGTATAACAGAAAAGATAGGTTCTTTTATGAGACATATTGCATGAGCACGCATTGAACATGAGCATGAGCATTGCATTTCATCATATTTCTTGTTGAGCGTTAGACTCATTGTTTTACCCCGTGACGTAGATATGTACGAGAAACAGGAGTGCAAGTCAATGACATTTGATGAAGGATTTGCACAGGCAGATCTTGTGGCTGGCTCGGCTAATGGATGTAAAAGAAAGGGTTTAAGAAGATTTTGTAAATGTATTTTAATTGAAAAAGGAAAGAAGATATTTATTGTATTCTAAAAATGCTCTATTTATTTATTTGGTTTTCCACTGTGCCTTATAAAAATATTTTCAGAAAAGATTTCTATTTATCGTTTTAAAGAATTTTTAGCAACAAAAAGTCTTCCGCTGCATTTACAAATGAAAAGTTTAAAATTTTACATGTTTTCAAATGTAAGAAAAACCGGGGCATTACAATATGTTCTGTTGATGGAAGTCTCATTCTTTGTCATGTACTGCCATGTTAAGATATGGTTATTGGACCTTTAAGAATATGGATATGCTCTATTGCTTGGAATGCTTTCTGTTTATTTACAACTTCGATAAATGTGTTCTATCTGTTGAAGGCTTATGTTGTCTATTGAATACAAATATGATAATAAGCTAAGTGAAGAAAAATGTTGGGTTTAAGGTTCTGTAAATTAAGGGTGTTCTTTTATTGGTTATGTATTGATGAAATAAATGGATGAAAGCTGTTAAGTGTTTAAGTTGGATTTGAGTCATGAATTCTATTACGGGAAATAATGATATTGGAATTGTTAAAGATAATTAACTGTAGAAATGAAGTTAATAATATGTAATCATTAATGATTGTTTATTTAATGATTTTGAAGGTATTAAGAGGAAGGGTGTTAAGTGCTAAGCTTTCCAAGGATGATAGGTAAGTGATATTGTATGTGTTTTGGTCTTTTGGGCCCTACATCGCAAGAATTAGGATTTGTATGATGCCTGCATTTACTGCATTTACTAGATGTAATAGGTTGTGATCATGTCATGAGGATGTATTGCTGCTTGATGTTGTGTTTATTAGAATTAGGTTCTTTTAATTATGTGTTTATCAGTTTTAGGTTAAGGATAATTATAGAATTGATAATGATCATACTTTGAGGGTATAGTATGGTATGCATTCACGAGCAATCATGTATCATGGTTTTCAAAATGATACGAAAATAATTTTCATGCGTGGTTTTAGAAAATGATTTAATGGATACTCATACATACTACGTGTATGGTGTTCTCGAGGGCTGCTCACCCGAAGCGAACTACCTTTATTTGGGCTGTAGAAATATCCATTTTATCATTGAATGTAAAACAGATAAAAAAGAAATTAAATGGAAAAAAGTTAACGAAATGATATGAGACGTGAGCTTGTTAGTTAGTACTTGATTGATGTCGAGGTTGGCCAAGACAACTGTGTATGTGAGGTCGTTTAAGCGTTGATGCGCACGATCGCTAGTGCACTACGATTGATGTTGGGGCCGGTTGTTGTGTGTTGATGCGTACAACCACTAGCTGAGTTTTCGATCGATGTCGGAGCTGCTATACTGGATGTGTAGGTCGTTGTGTATTGATGTACACAGTAGCTATCAGTCGGTTCGATCGATATCGAGCCTTTATCACATAGCGAGTTGCCAATTGATGTTGGGACCAAGTGCATTGATGTGCATGGAGACAAAAAACAGAAAATAGAAATAGAAAACGAAAATAGAAAACTGCATACGGATTTCAAAAGCTGCATAGCATGTGCATATTTTACTTTATATCACTTACTGAGCCCTAGGCTTATAGTTAAATCTTGTGATATAGGTATACATTCGATATCAGAATGATGAATAAGTTAAGGAGCAATTGATAAAGGAATTGCCCGCGCGAAACTTGGTGGCTAGGTAGGCTAATGGATTTAAAAGAAAATGGGTTGTGAAGGTTTTGTAAAGAAATTTAATTGTAGAAGAAAAATGTTTATTTATTGTATTTGTTAAATGTTTTGTTTTCTTATAAAGTCTTCCATTGTATTTATAAAAGAAAAATGTCTTCAAAAGGATTTAAATATAAAAGAAAAAGTTTTAAATTTTATACTCTTTAAAAATTACACGTTTTAAAAGTAAGAAAAACTGGGTCATTATAGATTAAGCATTCATAAAAAATTATTCTCATCGAGTGAGATGTTGACTTTTTCTTCGAAATGATGAGAGTTGTGATCTTGAAAATATTGTTTTCTTGAAAAAATACGACATAAAATAAGATGTAGTAGCCATGCAACAAAAAACGAAAATTTTCAACTGATTGTGTTTCTTACCACAATGCCCGCAAAAATACAACATGTCTTCAAGTTCCTTTGGGTAATTGCATGAGTCAATCTCATGGAATCTTCCATCAATGAAAAAGGCTGCAACGATCAGTTTAAGCACTATCATTAGACTACTAACTGTAAATTCGATATATTACACAAAAGCAAACAGAAGACATACCACATGCAAATTTTGATGTGAAACAGGTCCTGGAATTGCTTCAATCGATGGAGAACCCATTGCCAATATCTTCTTAACTTTGACAAGGGTTTGAGGAGGGGATAATTGCCTAATGATAAGATATTTGCATAGTTATAACACATTGTTATATCTAATTCAAAGAGCCTAAACCAACAAACTAATGCATAGATGGAAAGTGCATATAAACTAAATGACTTACTGGTATTCGTGCAGTCCAACATCAGAAGATGGAGAATCTGCTTGCAGGACTGCTGGCAGCGCTTGTTGGAGGAGCTGCTGGCGGGGCTACTGAAGGAGCTTCTGGCAGGGTTGCTTGTGAGGCTGCTGGTGAAGCTACTGAAGGATCCACACGCCTCCCCTACTCATCCACGAGCGACTGTTGAGTGGAGTGAAACTCTTCAATTTGTCTGCCCATTCCTTCAAGTAGACATCAAGTGCATATAATCCAACTCCACCTCTCCTTAGTCATTGACATAGAGTGAGAGGTCTAAGTAGGGGGCTGAACAGTATCATCCTCTAACTCCACCTGATTTGAGCCTAGTGCAATTGATGTCAAAGGAGGTTGTGTAGCCGACGTCGAAGGAGGTTGTGCAAATACGTGGATGGAGTTTATGTACCCTTGAATATCCACTCCCCTTCGACTTTGGCCATCTCCATCCGAGCTAAGGTCTTGATTGTAAACATCAAGTGCCTTTTCATTGATTATTAACTTGTTGGGATGGAGCACTAACACTCTACTGTCAACAATCTTCTGAACGAGCCCATTGTAGGGGATGTTCTTCCTTGGGCTGTTAAGGACGTCCTTCATTCTATTCATGATCATGTATCAAATGTTGAATCTCTTCCCATTGTAGAGTTTCTCCATCATAGAGAAATCTATACAGCTGACATGGCTTCTATATCCATCACGAGGTAGAACTTTGTGGGTTATCATGTGATGGATGACTCTAGTTTTTCCATTTAGGTATTTGGATTTAGGCCTAAAAGATCCAACGTCGGGATTGCGGTGCAGCTGATGCATCAATGTCAGACCTTCTCCTTGTTTAATGAAATCTGGGTCCTTGGATATGTGAAATTACTCCTCAGTCAACTCCTCCATGGAGCATCCAAGTAGCTCATTTAACTAATTAAGAGTTATCCTAATTGACAGCTCAAACAAATACATCCTTAGCTCCAAGAATTAGTTGCCTACCTCTAGATTCATGTAAAACAGTTTCACAATTTGCTCATAATAATATCCTCTCATCTTGCACAACCTAGCAATTGAAATGTGCTTAAACATAGCTTCTATCCCAAAATTTGTGAACGCATTGAATTCTACCCTTCTAGAGATAATAATGGACTGACGTTAGATATCATTGTCATACATTTCCTTGGACGCCGCCGTCCTAAACTCCAGTTAATGGTATTCCTGTGTCGGTAGGGGGAGAGGGGTCGAATCACCTTGTGATTGACCTTGACCTATGGAGGGAGGAACTTTACACTTCATTGTGATTTTTTGAGCCTTAGATGTCATATTAGGATTTGAAACTTGAAAAGTCGATGGGAAGTTGCTCAGAAAACACTCAGAAATTGCCTAGGTCAAGAAGAAGTGCTTGCAGCGAACTTCCTTTCACATTTCAACTTATATAGACGGAGTTGAAAGGATGCTCGCTCTCTACCTTTATATAAAAATGCACAAAATTATATATTTAAAAGTGCGGACATCCTTCCTATTAACATTCATGGATAACTGACGTCCTTCATAGCGAAAGTCTGCTCATATTAGTACGGACTTCCGCTTCTTTGTGAATAGGTATACACGGTGTCCGTTATAAGTAAGGACATCTGCCTTCATGTAGAGGGATATGATTGACGTCCGCTAGTGTCACAGATGTCTAGAAGATGTCTTTTAATGGAAAACATAACTGCAAAGTTGGCATCATTCATTTTCCGTAGTTCAAAATTTTAGTTATTAGCGCACGTAGTTTAAATTTTGGATTGTCACAAACTTAGAAGTTGAGAGTTTTTTTAGTTAATTACCCATAAATAGATAAAATTATCGATTAATATGAGTGATATGACACAATGATACAAGATTATTTAATGGAAATACTGATGAGATTAGATCAACCAAACTTTGTTAGAAAAATGCTTGGAAGTAGAAACCATGGCTGCCTCTGGCTGAGAGGCGGACCATCTTGAATAACTTATGTTATTCCCATGGCTGACTGCACTGGAGACAAAGAAGGAAGAAATGAATGACTTTAAAATTGAAGATTTCTTACATTTCCCCATCTTTCTCCAGAAATCTTCAAAAGTTGAAGATGGACAACCTCTCTTTTTTTCACTTGTTTGAAATTAGGGTTAAGTGGAGGAACTATTTCAAGACAGATTTTTAAGGTCTAGTTTTGAAGCGATCAAGCTAAACGTGTTGTTTTGGCGTCTTCGAAGCTTGATTACTTGCTCAACAAGTGTTTTTTTATGGGTCTATTGAATATATGAACTTTCTTTGTCATTTCATTATTTAAAAAAAAACTATTAAAAAGTGAATTATTATATTTATCAGCATGCATTCAATATACGTAAAATCCATGAATTTTATAATAATAAATTTTACGTATTAATTTTTCGCGTGATAATTGGTCATGGTATTGGAAAGTTGACTCAATTTATTGTGTAGCAGCCACGAGTGAATTTTTGGCCAAATAGTCAAAATTGATAAAATTGAATATTTTTTAGTGTTAAATTAATCGAGGAAATGAATTTAGTAAATTATTTTGACTAAAGAATCGCTATCAGTTAGTGTTTGGAATGAATCAAAATTTGAATCGGAATTTGGATTGGATTTATATAATATATAAAATATATCTTAATATAATTTATTTATTTAGTAAAATTGAAAGAAGAAGAAGAAATAAAGAAGCGGTTTCCTCCTTGGTCGGCAGGAGAGAGAGAGAGTGTGTACGCTAGAGAGAGAAGGAGGGTGAAATCCAATGTCTGACGAATCGAAAGAGTGAAAAACGTTTACGACGTCAAGACCAACAACTTTTGTGAAGGTTGTTGGTGAGTAAATCCGTTTAACCATTTCAATTTTAAAGTTAAAATTTTGAATTTTATTGGTTTCGGATTCGAGGTTAAAAAAACTCAAAAATTGAGAGAAATTTCTTGTTTATATTGGTTGCATTGAATTTTTGTAGGGTTATTGGTCATTTGGAGGCTTAAAATGGATGAAACGACATGTTTTCCCACATATTTTTGCGATGGGAAACTGTCATTGGTCAACCACTTGAAGTGTTTGGTCGACCGAAAGAGTTCCAAATAGTTTATGGATGTTCTAGGCTGATTTCGGTCGATTGTGGAAGTGTTTCGATTGACAGAAAGGGTCGACCAGATCAAGTTCTGGTCGACTTATGTGAGCCCTGGTCAACTAGAACAAGACCCAGGTCAACCTGTGCAGGACCAGATTGACTAGACCAGGTGTAACGACCCAGATTTTCGTACATTTAAAAATACGTTAAATTTAAAGAAAAATATATCAAAATGCAATCTGGGCCGTTAAAAACACTTAAAACATTTTGGAATTTAAAAACATTTGCCGAAGCATAATTAATTTAAAGAAAATAAATTAAACATTTAATTACAATTTAAGAAAATGAAAACTTAATTTAATTACACATCACTGTCTCTCACATTACATAGCCTGGCCAACCACAAGCTTGTGCGCATAAATCCCTCCTCAACTGTATCGAGTCCACATGCTATTTTATCCTGCAGATACCTACACCACGAGTAAACTGTAAGCCTAAAAAGGCTTAGTAAGGAAAGGGTTAACAATCAAAAGAATTGAATTTAATTAACTAGACATGCTTGATATTGGTTAATTAAAGTGCTAGTTATTTAAACGTGCTTAAATTAGGCAATTAACGGGATTAATTTGCTTAAACGTGCTTCAATTCATTAATAAAAGACTTAGTTAGTTAAATAAGGCAGGGTAATGAGCGTCTCATACACAGCAAGAATAAAAGCATCCACACATATATTATAAACAAAATCATTATCAAGGAAATTCTTAGCTCATTTGTGCATAAATTCATTACATTCATTACCCCTCTAATCATGGATCAGCAAAGAAATAACAGGAACAAATGGCAGGAGATTGAATTGAAGGAAACTAACCATAAAATGAATAGCAGGAAACTAATCATAAAATAAATTACAGAGAACTACCATACAAAGCATTAAAATAACCTAAACACATAGCATTCATGCATAGAAAACATATTGAACATTATCTATACAATCCAGTGAAATACACACAATTTATACAGCAGAGAAATCACCAACAGAGAATTCACTAAGAGGTTCATCCAACAGAGAATTCACAAACAGAGAACAAAAATCGACCAACCATACTCAACGCACGCACACATACTCGTGGGCAGGGATTAGACGGCCAACACACCTAATCCTTACCGAAGTGAAGACACCAAAATAGGGACAGCTGACTCCACGGTAAAGAGTTCCAGCTCCAGCAGCTTCCCATCTCCAGGACACTCCTTTCGTAGCATCCCACAACAACTCGAAGGAAGCTCTCAGCTCCAGCTCTCTCTCTCGTTTCTCCAGAGAGTTTATGCTCTTCCCCTCCATTTCAATGCAATCCTAATCACACGCCGAATATATACCCAAACGTCCAAATTTGAAACGCATAACTGCATACCCAAGTTATCCCACGATATCAGCGATGGGAGCTGATACTTTGGCCACAACCTCATCGTTTGATCCTTGCAGTTGAAACATACTCTGTCGTCCTTGAACCAGAGGATGAACTGGCTCGGTCTACACACGAGCAAACCGGACCATCGAACCTGGACATCGCGAACCGAAGCCCTGCCAGTCACAAACTAAGGACCCTCACTGCAACGTCCGATCATAGCTCTCCTTCGCTGTCGCCATTCCTTGTTGTCAATCGCCAAGCGGTCGCCGAAAAACTCCGAATCACGAGCCCTAGCCTCGGCACGGTTCGTCAACCCGAGCCTCACCACCAGCAAACCACCGAACACACCAGGACGTCGCCACCCGAGCCGACGTCGTCGCTATCGTCGTTCATCCCTCATTGTTCGCCCTTCATCATTCACCGGCACACGGTCCCGATCTACACTCTCCCCTTCTCTCTTGTTTTGTCCGCATCGCACAAACCCACACACTGGACCGGTTCTTGCTGAACCGATTAAGTCGACACACCAACACATTTAATTTAACTTATTAAATTAAATCCAATTTATTAAATTCATTTATTAACTTTAAAATACCTCTTTCATCATTTTAAATCCACAATTAATCCTTAATGTACAACAATTATAATAAATCTCAAATATTATAATTTAAATTTGTTAAATAAATATTTATTTTTAATTACAGTAAATTCCATTTAATCTCAATAAATGGAATTCTTACGATTGCGTCATTCGTAATACCCCGATAAAAATAATTATCCAACTTAAAAAAAAAAGTCGGGGTGTTACACCAGGTCCTAGGTCAACCAAAACTAGACCATGGTTGACCAGAACTGGACCCTTGTCGACTAGAACAAGGTTCGGTCGACCGCTGTTGGTTTTAGGTCAACCGCACAGTGTAGTTTTTCATATTTTTGATATGTTTACGCGTTGGTTGGGTTCTTAAGTCCAGTATAGAACCCTTCTACTATTTTCTTGTCATTTTTAATGAAATTCCTGAACTTTGGCATGGTTTTAGGCTCAACCGAGTTTTTGGATTTTGAGCTGACTTCCGATGAGTTTGTATTCAATTGATCGTTGTTGAGTCTTGTTGATGCTGTAAGGTCCTGGTTGGCCTCTGCTTTGCCTCATTAATTGTTTGTGGTCTCGGTTGACCACTGTGGTGTCTTGCCAACACCAAGTGATTCCGATCGACCGTGGTTGAGTTTGGTTAACTCTAGCTTTGTCTTCTCAACTACTGTGTTGTTCAGTCAAGCGTGTTGTATTCCATCGACTGTCACCATGTCTTGTCGACCGATGGATTTTTTTGGTTTTCTGTTAAGGTGTCGAGTTGACTATTATTATGTTTTAGTCAACCACACTGTGTGTTTCTCGGAGTTGGGTTTAACAAACTTTGTTCTGCTTCATGAGCCATATCTTGTTTTCGATCTGGTTTCATGTTTTGGTCTAGGTCTCTTGATGTAATCCTAGATTTGATTTCTGGTTTGGGACTAGTGGTTGTCCCTAGAGTCTGTCTTAGATTCCAAATATTGATTTAGGACATATTTGTTATCCTTTGTACGATTGTTGAGATTTTGACATCGTCCTTGTTATAGGTTCTGGAGATATTGCTGGTTTCGACCCTCACTTCCGATAGCGCATGGAGCTGGATAGTTGGTAAGGTTATCGTGGTCGTCATTGATGTAGGGATTTTTATACTTTATGCACTGCATTGCATCATGTTTTCAAACTGATATTTTTTGGGATATCACAATTGAAAACCTGTTGGGGGACTGTTTGACAGCACGTCAATTTTTATGTATACGTATGTTTTCTCATGATTACTTTATCGTACATGGTCCTGTTGATACTTTGTGCATAAATATATTGGGAGGATGAATCATCTTGATGCTTTAGGTAGTTTTGGCGCTAAAGTATCATGAGGCTATCCTGTACAATCTTCTATTGCAAGAAGATTGATTGTTTGTACATGCAAAAGGGTGATAGGGCATGCGTGACATGTCCTCGGGTTTTGAGCCCCAGAAGTCAAAATGGTGATAGGACGGTGATGACGCATCCTTGGATTTCGAGCTCCAGAACCTGCCCAGGGTGTTTAGTCACACGGATCAAAATGTTGTTAGTCGCTACGTATTGCTCACCTTCGTATGGCGTGACGGCTCGTAGCTCCACTCGTCGGCAACCGTTGTCAACTTGAATCCTATAGGTAGCTAGTTGAGGAGCAATCTATTGTGAGTAACTTATCTGTTACTTCGATTATATGGGTTGTGTTGGCGCGGAGTTTGGCTTGTCGACCACTTGGGTGAAGTGCTGGATCTTTGGATCGCTGTTATTTTGATTCCTTTGTCACATGAGGTGTTGCTTTCTGGAGATAGCTACCTTACTGTGATTTGTGCCGGATGAGTCCTTGTGTGACCATCCCTTTTCACTGATAACAATTTTGCACAAAAAATGATGTTGACATAATTTGTTATATAGTTGTCTATGTATACAACATGTTTTGATGAGGCCCCATCGATGGGCATGGACCGGTTTGATAAAATGATATAGAGATTTCAAATGATTTACAATTCATGTATGGCAAATGAAAAACATGATATTAGTTTTTTAAAGGATGAGAAAAATCGTTTTCGCATCATTGCATTTAGTATAGATTCCCTTACTGAGTTTGTCACTCACCTCTTAGATTTTATTTTTCTCAGGTTTGATGTATAGGTTCGATCAGGGTCATTGTGGGACGTTGCTGGTATCCCCTTTAGTGGGTGTTTCGACTTTCCCTTGGATGAGTGAAGGTTTGTCGGTCAAATCCCTTCGTCTCTGATATGTTTGAGATGTGTTGTTTGGTTTGATTCTTGCACAATACGTTCTTTGTTTATTTTTATACTATTTTGACTTTTGTTGATCACTCCGTGGATCTCAATCCATGTGTTTTGAGTTTTGAGCTGAATTTCATGTTAAGACTTTTGCTTTATTCTAGCCTTGGGCTAGGCGATTGAGTTATCTCCGAGGATTGAGTTGCCAAACTCGGCGATTTTGTTAGATTCGCCTCAGGGTCATGACAATATATGTTAATATAGGGTAATAATTAATATATGTTAATAAAGGGTATACTTAATTTGATGTTACCATAAATGATATCTTGTATTTTATTTTTTGATAATTCAAAATTTGAAAGTCTTTCTAATGGGTGAATCCAACAGTTTCCCACGAAATATTGGCAAACGAAGCAGCAAAGTCCCTATGTTGCCGGAGTTCGAGTTCTGGACGCTCAGAGCCCCCTCTTTGCCACAGCCAAATCTTCTCTCCACAATGAACTCATTATCGACGGCGTTCTCTGCCCTCTTAACCTCTTACCCCACCGCAATTCCACCGACACTGCACCCGATTTGGCTCCACTGTTGACTAAAACACCCTTCGCTTAAACAACGTTGAAGCGTTGGAAAGACATTTTCTGGAAGACCGAGAATACAGTTGTCTAGGAGGACACTAACAATGGGTTTGCTTTTAAAATCACAGTTTTGGGTATGTTATAAATTACAAACCAATTTTGTTGAAATGGGTTGGCAGAGTGTTGGGGAGAGGAGCTTTGAGCTTCCTTTTTAGGGGGAGTATAGGCCTTTTGAAGACCACTGTAGCGATTAAACGTTTGGACAATCAAGACAGAGTCTGCAGATGCATTTTGTAGAGAATTGATAAATGCTAGTTCTCTTCCGAGCACAAAACTAGTTACCCTCTTACAAGTGACATTTTAATCAGAAGTAGGTTTCCCTCCCCATTCCAGTCAGGCGTTGAGGATCAAGAGCGGAGATCCATTTCTGAAAAAAAAATGTTAACACTTAGATTTTGAAAGTAACACTAACTAAAGTACATTTGGAGAAATTGCGAGTAGCAGAAAAAATTGCTACATGGCTGAATTTGATCAAAGTATTAGCCAAGAAGAGTGTGGAGATGGGTAGACAGCGAGTAAGGAGGCGGACATGGAGTTAGCGAAGAAGTCGCATGTTGGGACATTTTTGAATGGGAGAAGCAAATTGTTCGTCCTCTCCTTGATAGAAATTATTTTATAGAGAAATTACGAAAATCAACCATTGTACCATGGGATCAACGATAAATCAACCACTGAACAATTTTTGATAACAAATAAAATACTAAACTATGACAAAAGAAGGGAGTAAACATTGCGGTTACGTTTTCTGTTAAAAAAATGTTGTCTTTTCATTGTGGAAAGTGAGTTATTGAAATAGAACTTAGAAAAAAAAAGGAAAATCACAAATCAACCATCATACTTTGTGATCAACGACAAGTTAACCACTAAAGTATTTTTACTAACAAATTAACCACTAAACTATGAGAAAAAGTCGCCGCAAACATCGTTGTCACGTTTGCCGTTAAACGTATTGATTTTGTTCTGCGGCGAAACGAAAATGTATTGATTTTGTTCTGCTGCGGAACGATATTTTTAAAAATAACATTCTAATATTGACAGTTCACCATGGAACGTGTCACGATCCGCGGCAGAATGACTATATTTATTAAAAATTAATACATTCCGCCGAGGATCGTGACACGTTCCGCTGCAGACCGTCAACTTTCCGCCATAGAATGACAACATTCCATGGCAGAACGTTGTGCGTCATTCTGCGTTCATGTGCCCAAGTATATAAGACTCGACTGTGGGCTTCGGCAAGTTCACCGCGAACCACAAAATCTTCGGCGAACATTCGTACTCTCGGACTTTCATTTCTCATTGTTTCAGCAATACGAATGGATTTCCGCGCAAAGAAAATGCCGCTCAAGCAAAAAGGTGATCTGTCGTAGCCTCACCTGCAACCACATGAAGAAATGACGAATTCTGCTCGTGAACATTGTCAGCTTGCAACTGAGCTCGTCGGTTAGTTTCACGAAAATGTACCCGCAGCGGTGCAAGTTAGAGCAGCCCCGATTCAAGTTGGAGCAGCCGTGGTTGACGTTTGAGGACCCGCGGTTGCCCCTGTTACAAAAACCAAGGTTGAAACAAAACCTCAACCTCAACCTCAGCCTCAAGAGTGACCAGCAACAGGTGTTTTGGAACATTTCCAACCCGTTACAGCGAGGTTCCACTCCCCACTCTTCAGGACAGCACGAACGAACTGTATGAAGCCAATATTAAATACCGTTCAATTATTGTTTCTAGAAGAGTAGATTTCGAGTCATTGGGTGAATATGAAATTGAAGAATTGTTTGAGGGGGCTAGCTTAGTCGGAGTGTGCAGATTGGGTGGAAGTTACTGTGAAGGAATTATCAAACTCTTTTATTCCAATTTGAAACTGTCCACCCAACTATTAGAGGTCTGAACTTACATGTTTGGAAAGGAGTTGAGGCTGACTCCCAATGATATTAATGTGCTGCTTGGATGTTCGATGGAGGAACTAACCGATCACTATTTTCACGTGTCTAGGGAGCCACCTTTCATTAGATGAGGAGAAGTTTGACAGTGCTTAGATTGTTGTACCGTGATCTCGAGATTGGAGCATATAAGAAGCTAAAGTCGAACAATTTGAATGCCATAGCTTGAGTGATCCACACCATCATGATGCACACCATTTTGCCTCGGGATGGACATCGAGACCATGTTAGCTGCATAGATCTCTATTTGTTCGAGAAGGTGTTCAATAGGAAAAAGTGAACAACAACTAGTTGTTTTTAGTCACATGTACGAGGTGCTCAACAACCCAGCCAAAAAGTATGCCATTCACAACAAATTCAATGTGGGCTAAATGGGGCTCAATAAAGTTGAAAGGCTACGGGTTTGCAAGGCTCCATCCAAGCCCACCCTGAAGAAGTGAGCTACACTGTCCCAGCTGCCAGCCCCCCTTAGTTGTATGACCTCCACCCACCTCAATGGAACAGCCTCCAGCCCCCTGAGAGGAAAAGCCTCGAGTTCCTTCGGAGGAACAACTTCTAGCATCACCTCTACAACACATGGAGGATGATGCTTCGCAGCTAATGACTCCACCCCCTCCTCAATCATCTCATTTTACATCGATGCTTGAGGAGATTTCTAGCTGGATGCGCAGGATGGAAGATCGATTTGTCCAAATGGAGGAGCTCCATCTAATGGGGCTACATATAATACAAATGATGAAGGAGAACCATCAAATGAGGCTGCTGCAAATGCAAAAAATGGAGGACCGGGTAGAGGAGCGCATCATGAGATGTTGGCAGCATTGCAGAGAATGGGGTAGCGAGCAACTCCTCCACCATCCTCTCCAGTAGTCCTTGTAGCAATCCCTATAGTAGGCCCTCTAGTAGCCTCTCTAGCGGCCTCTCCATCGTCCTCTTTAGCAACGAAAGACATAGACTGCTTGTAAGTTATTTACTTTTTACGCAAAGTCCATTATTTACTTTATTTGTATGCGACGTAATAGGGTGTCTGAAATTTGCAGCACCATTGCCCTCCGACACCAACCTTCTCCTCCTGTAGTGCTTGCTAGGGTACAGGAGATAATTCCTCCCAAACCTCCGTTGACAGCCGCGTCGGGTGGATCGCTGCCTCCGCCACTTAAAACTGTGCGCGTGATACATCTTTGATTTGGTTTTCTACGTGTGTTTGCACTTATTCATGCCTTATTAATCTGATGGTCTTTTGTCAATATTTTTTGCAGCAAGGTCAATTGATGGATCTTTTCAAGAAGTATGTTACTGCAAATACTTGGAAGAACCTAGAGACGTGCACAATTCTTTCAGGAAAGTTGGTCAAGGATGAGTGCCCCATCATTGAGATCATCTTCTCGCAGCAAGAAGGGACAACAAACACGTTGAGAATTACGTTCTGTTACATTAAGTAGTTCAGAAGCTTTTATCTTAGTACTCATCCTTACTTTGCTTTCTTTGTACGCAATGTTATGCGTTGAACGAAGAATAATACTTTGAGGTTCAATATAAAAAATCACTACTGACATTAGAGTGGATTCACATAAGTTAATCTCTCGCTTTTCCGGTTTTTCGTTCATGTTTCAACAGTTCTAATGCGTGCTTCCTTTGTATTTCAATCCCACCCAAAGAAAGCATGTTTTTTATCGTCAGTTGACCTACACACTCACTACCCTTACCAGTTGTTGCTTCCTAATGCAATTGCAATCATTGTAGCGTCCATTGACAGAGAGAAGTACATCTTTTCCCTTGTAAATTTATATTGTTTTCTGCTTATGTTCTGATTTTTTCCTTTGCATTTCAGCCTGCACAACATGTTTTGGTGTACGAGTGAGGGGTTAGGGGTAATCCAAGATTACAAGAAGCCCAACTTCCACGATCATGATGATGGACCCGCGAAGGGTCCGTTATTCGCCAAAGCATCCGACGTATACGTGGACCCGCAGATGACATTTTAGCTCACGGATTTGCATAAGAAATCTGGCAAGAAGGCGGCTTAGGGTAGTTGAGATGTGTAAGGATACAAATTGAGATACTCATTTTGTTGTACATAATAAAATATTAATTGTCTCTTTATATGTTTACTTAGTGTACTTGAATAATATTATCGCTACTAATGGTTATATTTTGTTTTCTTTACTTGGATAATTTCTGTTTGGAAAATATCTGATTTAGATAATATCTGATTTTGATAATGTCACAGGGGGGATAGGCTAAAAACAATGGAAACTCTTGTAAAATTTTCGATTTTTTGTAAGAGAAATTAACTCAAACCATTTCATTCATCATCAACAAACAACTAACATGTTCATTGCAACAATTTAAGCAATTTGTGCATAACACTGAAATATACAAAGCAGAGGAATGTTGACGTTTTGTCGTGAAAAGATGTCATTCCGTTGCGGAAAATTGTCGTTTTGCCGTGGAATGTCAGCTGGTGTGGGGATGTGGGGCACAATTCCCACACGTATGAAGGTGGAGGCCTAGAGTCCAGTGCATGTGGCGGCCACTGGTCCAGAGGCAGAGACAGCAGAGGAAGCTTGCAGGGGCACATTTATGGGTTTTAGAGTTCCCAAGACAGTTCTCGACATAGTCCCAAGACAGTGCCCGAGACAGTTCCTGACATAGTTCCCAAAATGCAAGTGAGCACATTATTACGTTTACGTTTTCATGTGTTACGTTTTAAACTATGCTAATTTTATTTGCAATGTGTTATGCAGGAGTACGATGCCCAAGGTCCACAAACACAAATGTGGATCTCAACCTTATTTGATTAGAGAATACAATGCTTAATCAAAGTGACTATTAACTATGCGTCAAAACCAGATATACATCATCTACAACAGGCTACCTCGCATAAACTATTGTAGATGATGTATATCTGGTTTCGACGCATAGTTAATAGTCACATATATACATCATCTACAATAGTTTATTCTAGGTAGCCTATTGTAGATTATGTATGTCTGGTTTTGACGCATAGTTAATAGTCACTTTGATTGAGCGTCTTTTCTAATTAAGGAAGGTTAAAGATATACGAAGAAGTTAAATGCTTGGAGTTGTTCAAGATCAAACACAAGTGGAAGTTCAAGAACAATTGTATATCAAATTAATAATGTAGAGGCTTCCCAGAAAGCCGCAAAAATGAAGAATACGGGATTGATAATTTGGCTTGTGTCTGTAATGCACATATGCATGATATGGTTGTAATTAAATTGATAGATTGGTTTGCATTTATAATGCACATGTACATGAAATGGTTATAATGAAAATGTTAATTTGATTGTTGATGATGAATGGAAATTGATTACTATGAAACTGTAAAATTAGCAACTTTTCCCCAAGCCAACCAGTTGAAATTTTGAATCTGTACTTCAGCCGTTTGACCACCCCTCACTTTTTGATTGACCGCGTTTTAATTTGTTTGAATCTGTGAAGGCTACGAATGATCAAAATTCAAAGATTGATCGCCCACACATAGCCAAGTTTGACCACACAGAACCAGAGTCAGTGTCAATGTCGATGTTCTGCTGCGGAAAGTTGACATTCCGCCGATGGGGGGTGGGGGTGAATTAGGTGATCTAACTTTTTCATATGATATTATAATTTCTAAGTGATTTAACACATGCAATCAACACATACATAAAAGTAAAGAGATAAGAGAAGAGACGCAAACAATTTGTTCATGCGGTTCGACAAACCCGCCTACATCCGCGCTCCAAGTTTCTCACTTGGAGATCCTTAGCCCACTAAGGTCCCTGGTTAGTGATAATTAGCTTCACGGGTGCCAATCAAACCTTACACTTGACTATTCCTTGGGTGTCACACTTTGATTGATCTTCATAGGCGTCAATATAGCCTTTGTTGAGTATTCTGGGGCATCACCCTTTCGCTCACCATTTAAGTACAAGTAAAGGATATAAAACTTAAAGTTCAAAGGCTAAACTCTCACAAATATAACTCTCAAGTTTGGAAGTATAGATAGCTAGGCTAATGCACTCAATAAGTGGAGAGAAATTGAGAAATGAATTTGGCAGCATTTCTGTACGATTTCTCTATTGGTTCATCTTCAATTCGGATTGTCTCTATTTATAAAAGTATGCTTGACCAGTCGACCACTCTCTGTTTGGTTGATCGCCTCCAACCGTTGGAATGTTACAGTTGCGTGTTCAGTAGGATCGGTCGACCACTTTGTCAACTCTGGTCGATTGCTTCTTCACATCTCAGACTTTGCTTAATCTATCCAATTTTTGATTGACCACTTCTTCTTCGGTCCAGCATTTTCCAATTGTTGTAAAATCGCGAGCTCACTATTTGGTTTTTGGTCGACCACTTCTTCAGCTCCTTGTTTTGCTCTTATTGAATCTTCTAAATCTCAATTAACAATATATAAGCTACATAAACTTAGGCAAACACGTTAGTAAACATTAATACTCGTATTAAGGGTATTTCCAATTAAGATCAATAAGGTATTTACACGATTTAACAAATACTTAATAAACAACTTATTATTAACTTAAATATTTATGATCAAAACAAATAAGCCTAACATCACTTAGGCTAACAGAAGCAAACATGTATGTGAAAGGGGGTTGTCTGCGAAGGAATTGTGTAAGTGGCAGATAGCTATTGGCAAACAATGTAGAGGAATTAGTATCCACGAAAGTGTTAGGATCTGCGAGAGTGTAGGTATCCGCAGAAGAGTTGGATTTTGTGGAAGTGTTTGTATCCGCAAAAATGGACAGTGTCGTTTTTGGATAAGGAACGTATATGCGGAAAGGAATGCACCCATAGCATATAAGTAACGATGAAAAAACATCATCGTTGGGATTTAAAAATGCGTTTGTGAAAAGAAAAGTGTCTGCAGTGAACAGTTGAGTTTGTGGAAAGGAATGCATCCGTGGAAGGGAATGTGTCTACGGTGGTTAAGTAAAGGGAAGAAACGTCATCATTTGGGATGAGTAACCACTAATGACGAGGATCTATAGAAAGGAACGCTTTCACGGCGGATAAATATACGGATATAAACGTCATCGTTTGTGTAACGACTTGGATTTTCATACATTTAAAAATGCGTTAAATTTTGAGAAAACCATGTTAGAGTGCGCCTAATCCGGACCGCTACCAACCGTTCGTAAAAACTCGTTATAAAAATAGTTTATTTGATAAAATATGCCGAAGAGTTAAAATTATTAACTTTGCGGAAATAAAACATTTGCGGAAACGTAAAGATTTTAATGAAATACACAAACCGTTGCGATTACAATTTAGAACACCTTTTTGGAAAGAGACTTAATGAATTTACAATTCAACTCTTAGTAGCCTGGCCACCACAAGCTTAGCTCGTGTAAATTCTTCATCAACTGCTTTGTGTTATGTTCATCGTTCTTCTTGTGCATAGACATGTACTTACACCACAAGTAAACTGTAAACCCAAAGGCTTAGTAAGGAAATGGATTATGCATATGTCATGCGTCTCTTTAGTTTACTTGGAATGGGTTCGCCCCAAACCAATCTTTCATTACATTTCATTCATTCGTTTATTACTCGTAAATCGAGTTGGAAATTGAAGGAACACATACTAGATGGTATAGTCGACCGGCTTCTAGCCCTAAGTGGACTAGATTCGAACTACCCATCTGCCCTTCAACCTCCCATTGCATCATTCATCATCATTCATTTGCATTCGTTCATTTCATTTTCCTCACTCATGCATGTGAGTACCACCCCGAGGGGCATTCCCTACTTGTTTCTATTAACATGATGCATGAGACATAATAATATGATAAAATAAAAGCAGCAAAAATGGATAGTGAATATATTTAATTGAAAGAAATTAAAACAGTGAACTATACATAAAACAAATATAATGAATAGCTACATTTATGATCAATTAAAGAAGACAATAATAAAGAATATTCAATACAGCGAATATCTTACTTGATTACACGTCCACGAGAACAATAATAGAAATTGAAGTTAATGACAACAAATTATTAGTACCTACTGAACATGCTGCTAATTAAATGGAAACATGTACTTAACAAAAAATTAAAACATGTTTGAATTATAATTATAAAGTATTAAACTAAACTAATTACGTATGCTCATCTACACTAACCAAACTTATACATATGAAATTAACATGCTAGTTCATTAAATTAAGTAAACATGCTAGACAATTCGATTTAATAAAAAATATACTAAACGAAACTATATCAATTAAATCTAGAGCATTGATCGCTCCTAACCAAAACTAAGAAAAGCAATTAATATGAGAGACTATATGTAAAGTAAATATTCCAAAATAAATGTACAGAATATGATCATCGTGAATCACATTCATAACTTCTTCATGCTTTTCTCATCATCCTATAACTTTCTATTCATCATTCATTTTCTTTTCTAATCCTTTCATTTCAACAATTGCAGTAGCGTAGTTTACCGAAATTAAACACACAGCAAGTTGAATTCAACACACAATATAAGCAAGCAATGAACATCAAGGAAAAACAATACAATTCACACAATACTTGTGGGTATGGCTTTGACGGCCAAGACTCTACTCAATCCTTATCTCAAGTCTTTATCGCGTATTTAGTAGTTATCCCTTTTTCTCTTTTCCAACATCTTTAAAAATTAAAACGTTACAACTTGTCAATGACATATTCTAACTTGTACAAATTCTAGGTACTTCTCCGTCCCCTAAATAGAATATAACCTATTCCAATATCCAAATTGTAATACTAATACAGTGAAGCAAGACACGAACTAATTAATTATCATTTCATGGAGAACATGTGACCAATCCAACGCAATAACACTTAACACGTACAACGTACAGAGCATAAATTCAACTTAATCCTCACAAATCCTTATGCATATTCAATAACTAATTTAGCATCCAATTATAATATCCAACTTCATAATATATTTCCACATTCAATGACAGTAGGCAGCCAATACAACGACCCAATCGTACAGAATGTATGTTTTCACATTCAATAACAAGCAGAGTATAACATCCACCACAATTCACAGTACAAAACCCAACTGGTTATTTCCTTTTCACAATTTCAACCAACAATAGAGCATTTCTTCATCACAGATAATACAGAGAGTGTCAACCACTTAATTCATAAGGCATAGAGGAAGAGTTAGTCACCTTAAGATAGGAGCAAACCCGAGTGCAGGGAGCTTCTTCCTTCAGCTCCCGGCTGACACTCCAGCTCCAGAGATCCCTCACAGCTCAGTCTCCATTTCTCCCAGAGCCAAGAACTCCAACCTTGGCCATCACCAGCAACCCCGACAGAAAACACATCAAAATTTAATCACTTCATATAGCTTGGCCAAGAAAACCGAGCAGCAGAACTCGAGACTTACCTCTAACAGAGAAGCTACGCTGGATGAAGACCAGATCGCCAGAGTCAGTTCCCTTGAATGAAGCCCTAATCCCGAGTCTCGCCTCTATCGTCACTTCAACCATCGTGATTTACCCCGCAGTTCGTCACTCGCCTAGAATCATCCTCAACTAGAGTCACGAAGCTCACCTGCAAATCGCAAAGAAGCTTCGAGCGAGACGAGCTCCCACATCATCGCCTCTACCTCATCGGACCCGATCGCCGTCCATAGCTGCGACCTGCTATGTCGCCGGCAACCCGCCTGGAGTCGATTTGTTGCCACACTCGATCCATCCTTCCCGATCACCTCACTCGCTCACCATCTTGGTCTCCATCTCTCGGACCCTCTCTCTATTTCAAATCTGAAAACGCAAAATGGCCAGAGGCCACCGAAATTCTCTCCCTCTCTTTCATCAAATTCATCGTAAAATGGCCAAAGGAGATTTCTCCCCTTTTGTTCCAGCCGAGAACAAATAGCCTGAACTGGTTCAATTGAATCGGTACATCTCTCCCCCCCTCTTCATTTTAATTTAATTTATTAATTAATATTTATTCTAATTATGGTAATTTTCATTTAATCTTAACAAATTCTTTAAATTAAAAACTCATGAATACGTACTTGGTAATACCCCGATAATTATCCAACTTAATCCAAAATTCCTAAATTATACTCCAATTATACTTATTAAATTCTAATAAAAAGTCTGGTTGTTACAGTTTGGGTTGAGCAATCTGCTGGTGACGAGGATCTACATAAAGGAATGCATCCGAGTGGATAAGTAAGGTTCAGAATGTTGTCATTTAAATCGATGAATATGCAAAGAACAGTGAATATCATGGAAACGTTAGTATCTATGGAAGTGTTGGCATCCGTGGGAGAGATTTATGCGAAAGAATTAATGTACGGGGCAAATAACGATTGGCGGGTAAATTAAGAGGGATCAGTGGGAAAAGGAATCCGCAGAAAGGTTGGTGTGTGTGGAAGCATAGGTGTCCGCAAAAGCATTGGTGTCTGCAGAATTAAGAGAAAAAGGTGATCGTGGCAGATTGTTATTGGAGGAGAAGGGCAAGCAAATTTCCACAGAGAGGCAACTAGATTTTGACAGCGAAATCTCGAGCGTTCACTATAACTATGGACATATTCAAATTATGATTTTCCATAGAATTTTCAAACTGTGATTTGATTCTTGGACTAATAAGGAAACAATATTGTTATGAAGCATTTTCCGTGGGATTTTTCTTCCACGGGATTCTCTTATAGACGACCTTTATATATGAAGGGTTGGGGGCGAAACCCCTTTTTCACTCTTGAGTCACGAGGTTTGGAAAAACACCCTCTCTCTCTCTCAAGCTTCTGAAGGTAGGTCTTTCTACAGTTAATAAATTGATATTTTAGAAAGGCGACGGTGTGAAACGATGAAATTGTGGACGCTGAAACTGTGTAGCTTTTAAAGTTTTTTCTTTTCTTATTAACCCAATTCTATTTAATGTGAAGGGAGGTAGAACGTGTTGGAGTGAAAATTGGATAACACAGACTCCACTAAAAAGTTACGGTAAGTGATGTTTGCATGTGTTTGGCCTTTGACCTTTGGCTAGCATCACAAAGACACTAGGATTATTTTGATATTTATAGCTATTAGATTGTGATTATGTGATTTCTGAGGATAGGTTATACCATTTGAAGATATGTCATGTTTCATTGAATTAAGGATGTGCTGGTTATGTTTACTGTTATGACGTAGAACTGTTGATTGAGAATATGTTTACTGTTATGACGTAGAACTGTTGATTGAGAATATGTTTACTGTTTATGTTGAGATGTTGATCAATGATATGTTTACTGTTTATTTACTATAATGTTGAGATGTTGATCAATGATATATTTATTGTTATTATGTTAATGTATCATGTTTTTCAAAAAAAAACAAAAATAGTTTTCATGCATATGTTTTTATGTAAGAAAGAATGAAACAAAAACAAACATACGTAAAGAAGAATACGAAGGGTTGAGGAAAAGTTGTTTCAAAAGTTGGACCCATGGGGCATAACCTTATTAGTTTGTTCTCGATTGATGATAGAGCTAACCAACAGAAGGTGTTGTGTCATCGTGCATTGATGTGCATGGTAGCTAACTAAGGACTTGATTGATGTCGAGTCTATCTTGTCAAAGATTGTGAGATGTAAGTGGTGTGTGGCTCATAGTCATGTCTACTCTCCCCCATACGAAAGAATGAAAGAAAAGAAAAAGAAAAAAAAGAAAGAAAGACGAAAAATGAAATTACATGTTGTTATGAAAAACTGCATCTCATGCTCATGATTTATTTATATTATACATCTTTTTACTGAATGTTATGCTCATAAATAAACTTTGTGATGTAGGTGATGAAAATTTTACTAAGGAACCTAAGGATGTGAACAGATGAAAAGCTACAATGTTGTCGAAGCAAAATTGACCTGTGGGTCAAGATTTGAGGAAAACAAAATGAAAAAGAAAACCTTTTAATTTTTAATTATATTTCTTTTTTATGGTTGGATTTAACTTAAAATGTTTTACAACTATTTATGTTTATTTTTTTGTTGAGTTATATCACGTTAAATTTTACATGAGATTTATTTTAAAGACTTCTACTGTGTTATTTTTTTCAAAGGCACGATTTTTATGAATGAATTTATTTTTAAAAAAAGGCAAGAAAAAGATTTTACGACACATGGCATTACATCAGTGGTAAAACAAACACTAAATATTTTTTTCTAACAAATAAAACACTGAACTATGAAAAATAAACTAGGCAAACATCGCTATCATGTTTTTTGTTTAAAATTTAAATTTCTTTCTGTAGTGGAAAGGTTGTCTTTTTGCAGCGGACCGTACATGAAGTAGTTGTAGCAAAGACTTACTTTCTGTGGCAGAAGACAAGTATCTATTATGAAAAGGGTATTTTCTGCTGCGAAAAGTAAGTACTATTTTAAGGACTTATTTTCCTCAACAACAGACAAGTATCCGCTGCGGATATGTGTCTTCCGCTGCGGAATGAAAGTCCTATTCCAATAACTTTCTTTCGTCAGAAAAAGGAAAAAATCCGCTGCATAAAGGGTAATTTTCACAACGGATACTTGTCTTCCTTTTCGGAATCTTAGATTGAACTTCCTTAGCCTTAGTATATAACTTTATATTCTGCCCCAGATAGAGCACACCAATCAGAGCAATTTCTGAGCGAATTTGTAATACCTGGATAATCCTCCATATATTATGTAAAAGATTTTTATTTAATGAATGAATATTTAATAAACAAAGATATGTTCTGTAATTGTTAATTTGGAACTTGATGCGGTGTAAATGAAGTAAGAAATATTATGGGGAAATTTTAAGGTGGAAAGTTGTCACGGATTGTGTATTTACACTTTCGATCAACTTGCGGTTGTGGCTTCAATCAAATATTTCGACCAAAAACGCATCCTAGTGACTCCTTGTGTTTTGGGTCGTACCGCAGTTGGTGTTCGGCTCGGTGTGTTTGACCGAAATAGTCAAGGTAAAGGTTCAGATGAAGCTTGGTGTAATTTGTTGGTCCACTAATCTAATAGGTATTCGTGTGAAACCCCAGGCTACTCCCTTTCACCATGCATAAACTGCATCGGATAAGCTAGTACGAAAGTCCATAATGTATATAAATAGAGAACGGATACGCCCAATACATTCAAAACTCATTGCCCTTATACTATCAGATAAAGAAAGACCGTTTCGACATTAAAAAAAATGACTTGAATGTCAAATCAAAAAAGAGTGTAGATTCTAAATTGGAATATCCCATTGCATTGCTCCAATACATTCCAAGTTACATTTTAGGTTTTTGGTCGCTCTGCGATCGACTAGCGGACGAGTTACGGACGTAATGGCTTTGCATCTATCAAATTCGTCAATTTTGCGGTAGATGTGCAGTCGCATGTTTTGGTCGAGGTTCTCGACCGGAATATGCCTCTGCTCATATTTTTGACATTTTGGTTGTCATGCGGTCGAGGGATTCGGTCGACTTACTCGACTGAAATTGCCCAGTTTTACGAAAAAACCTATTTTAACCAGCTATTGATTTTGTTGTTTAATCCATAAATGCTTCCACTCAGATGACAACCAAACCTCTCTCCCCACGACTTTTCGACCTTCTCCCTCAGAGTTCATGACCACCATCCCTTGTTGCTCCCTACGTCTTCTAGCTATTGATCGTGGGTCTTCTCCTGCCTATAAGTCGATGGAGTCACCGGGTAAGCATTATGAGTTCTCTCTCCTTCCATTGTGAGTGTTGCGTTTTGTTTAGTGTGTGAGGAACAATTTGTGAGCTGTGGAAAACTTGAAGTGAGCTCCTATTTTTGGAAAATCTTCTAGATGTATTGTTGTAGCTGTGAAGTGTGCTGCTGGGATCGACATTTTGTTAAAGGATTGGGATGTATGTTGGATAGTGGAGGCCCTACATCGCGGGTTTTCTGTCATTTGATAAGGGATGTTGCTTGAAAACTTATAATGTGGAAAATTACTCTGTTGATGTTGGATGAGTCATTGTTTTACTTTCTATTGGTTGTTGAAACTGTGAACCTTGCTTGGTTTTTATTGGAAGTCTTTACATTTATATTGAGAAGAGGAGGATAATCAACGTTAGTGGATTGATATAGTAGAATAGCCTAGGTTGATAGATAGTAGATTACCGCTTCTGTGAAAATCTAAATTTTGCTTGGATTTGGTATGTAATGACCCGATTTTTATTTCTTTTAAAAATTACGTGAAATTTAAAACTTTTCTTTTATAATATCAGAAAAAACCTTTTCTTTTAAAACTGAGTGTTAAATCTATTACTTAAAATCCTTTTCCAATTTATTGTGTTAAGAAATAATAATCATTTAAACCATTTTAGCAGCGGAATAACTTTCATTTATTAAAAATCATTTTTCTTGAAATATAGCAGAAGCATTAAATAAAACAATTATTAAACTTAAACTGTTTGCTTTCTTATTTTATAAAACCATTTACTCTTTAGCCCAGCCAGCCACAAGAACTGCGCATGTAAATCCTTCATAAACCGTTACTCGTAGTGTTCGTTTGTTTTCAAGCACATACCTATATCACAAGACAATAAACTAATGAGTCTAACGCTCAGTAAGTGTTAGGAATAAAAACTGTATGACACACATATTATGCTCCTTTTTTTTAAATCATATGTGTTTCTGTCTCTATCTTTCATTTTATCTTTTACCGTTTACAGTTCCCAACACCTTTTGTATAGCAACTCCGACTCCGACCGAAAGTTTAGCTAGCTGCTGTACGCTACAACGCACAACATGCGGCTCAGGCTCCGACCTCTTCCTACTAGCAGCCATGTGCTCCAACGCTTAAACGGACTCACTAATCATTGGGCGGTTTGTCCTAGTTCCAACCAAGGACGTATATGTGACAAAGGATTCGACTCCAACCGAACCGCTTGTTAGCTATTGTGCACGCACAACGACTATCCTTAGGAATAAGCAGCTTCTACTTCGATCAAAAGCTTTACTAGCTGTTGTGCACAACATGAAGCTCGGGCAACAATCTCCGCTTATAGTGACTGTGCCACCGAGGCTTAAACACTCTCACATATCCTTTAGCTAATCAGTCCCAACTTCGACCGAACACAAACCAACAAACTCACAGTTCATTCATTTACAGTCTATTTCAGTTTCCATTTCAAAACCATGCATGTAAAATCATTTTCATATCCTTTTTAAAACCATGATGCATGATGCTCGTGAATGCATACAGTCTATATATTAATAAAATCACTATACGTGCTCGTCTATTAAACATATCATTAAAAAAACCTAATTCTAATAAACATTCAGCAAATAGCAGTATAATTTACGAACATACTCAATATCTGGCTATCCTAATAAAGCAGTAAAGAACCTATTATTCTATGAAAACTGTAAACAGTCGGCATACAATTTCTACTCTTGCGATGTAGGGTCCGAAGACCAAAACACATACAATCACTTACCTGCAGTCCTTAGCGTGTTTAGCTCTTTATCCTTTTCTCGTTAATACCTTCAAAATAATTATCGTTTATTTATTAAGATATTTATCCATTATAAACTCTAACTTTGATACCGTTAATTCCTTATTTATTAATTACCACTTACCGTATTTTTTTTTATTATTAATTACCACTTAACTAATTTCTATTTATTTATCTTTATGTTTACTAAAAGTATATATTTAATTTATACATTTTCCTTGTTATTTGCTTATCTAATTTATTCGTTTTCGATAGTATAACTTCTTTAATTACGTCAAGTAATTCTACCCCTTAATTATTCTATCCTAATCATAATAGTTAAATCTGTAATTATTATAACCAATTAATAATTATCTAATTGTCATTTTTCATTAATGCTGTATTTGGACATAGATAGTACTGATAAAAAATATTCCCAGGAAAGAATGCCCTTAGTAATCTCCTTAGACAGAATATCATTTTCAAATAAGTTCCCAGGAAATACTGGAGGATCACAATGGTCCACATTAAATACTAGTATCCTTAGAAAAAACTTACTTACACAGTGCAATTATACCACAAACAATATTTCTTAATTAATAATAGCGTGATAACAATAATAGTGTAATAATAATAATAATAATTGAACTAACATTTATCAACTAATTATCAACTAATTATCGACTAATTTTAAGAATAGAAATGTTACCAATAAAATCCTAGAGCATTCGTGTAATTCCTTACCATCGAAGTTCCCGAATACACCGGAGTAACGAATTCACCCCCAAACTTCACAACCCCAAAATCCTCACAATTTCACTAAATTTTTCTCACTCTCTCTCTAAATCCTTCCCCTCTCTCTCCTTGTTGCTGTGATTTCTCTTCAATGTTTGATGCCTATTTATAAGCAAGAAGTTCCTTCAACAAGCAACAAAACGCACATGACAAAATGTGAGGCGCAGTGTTTGGAACTGGGGATTCTGGAGGCAACCAGTTAGTCCAGTCGCATACCATGCAACTGGAAGTGAGCTTGCAATCGGACCAAAGGCAAAACAATGTTACGTGACTAACTACAAAACATGCTACCTAACTAATTGCTGCCACCTGACTAATTCCTGCTACCAGACTAACTACAAAACATGTTACCCGATTAACTGCAAAACATGTTGTATTCAATAATTCCAGAACATCGACGTTTCCAATTCCAAAATCATCTCCTTTTATTCTTTTAATCTTCTTTTAAATATTTATTCCATTATAATATATTTATATAATGAAATATACATATCGTAAATTAATCAACTCAATTACTACTCTCGATTTATTCCGAATATTTCATAATAATAATTACCCGACCAATTTAATTTCTTCAATTCGATTTCTAAATTAATTCTTCATTCAATAAATCCTCAATAAATTCTTTACCGAAAATCCCACTTAACTCATTCTAATAATTTCCTTCCATTAAATTATCAATAATTATCTAAATAATAATATCTCAATAATCTAAACTATCCAAATAGACTAATATCAAGTTTTTCCTTCGATTAATTTCTTTTTTCCTTATTTAATTTCCATTATGGAAAATTGGGATATTATAGGGTATGATGAACTGCTAATTTGAATGACAATCATTTCCTTGTTCTGTAAATTGTTGGATCAAGCATGAATTAAACCTGTGAACGTTAGAAAAAGCATAAATTAAACTTGCAGAGTGTTGGAGAGAGCATGAACAGTTCCTTGGTTGTTCCCTAATTCCCTATGAACTCACATGTGGATTCCCTGTTAATAATTGTAAAGACTTGATTGACTAATTTCTTTTTTTCTCTGCTAAGTATACCTGAGTTACTCCCTGTAAGTCTAAATATTTTTCACTGCTAGTAATAGGTTAAGTAATTGATGGTCCTTCTCTAACTTTTATATTGTTTCCATGAGATCATTGACAAATGTTACGTTTCTTTTTATCTGTGAACTGTACATGACATTCATGCATCATACTTAAGGCCTATAAAATTGTTAACATATTGTATGACATGCATAATAAATGTAAATAGGCATGTGGGGGTTCGGGAGATTTGGTGACGGTTCATTGGTGATAACACCCCTAATGGATGTATCCTAGTCCATGTAGAGAGCGGGTCACGGTTAACCCACATGGACCATAGAATGTATCATCTTCTCTTGTACAAAAATCACCAACGTCATCAACAAAAGAGTATGGTGACGGTATGTGGTGACACCCCGAATGGATGTATCTCCTCATCGGAGTGACGGTTAAGCCACATGACCATAAGACGTATCCATCTCTTGGTTTACCAGAAAAGATAGGTTCTTTTCTATAACGCATCGCATGAACATGTATAGCATATGCATTGCATTCCATTCTAATTCTTACTGAGCGTTGGGCTCATTGTTTTCCCTGTGATATAGGTGACCCTTATTATTGATGTGACGTGCAAGCTGAGAAGGAGGCATTGCAAGACGATCTCTTGGGTTATCAGCTCGATTCGACCTAATGGTTGTGGCTCATAAAAACAATTTTGGTTATTTTGAAAAGATCACTTTCACTTTTTTTATGGTAAACGTTTTGTAAGCATGAACTTTTGTTGAAAGGATTAAAACTATATTTTGAAAAATTATTATTTATTTCTGCTCGATTAACTCTGATATGTTTTCAAATGAATTTATGTACTCTGATTTACGCGTTTCGGATAAATTAAGCAAAAAAAAATTTATATCATGAAAATTTAAAATGGAGAAAAATGGTTTTAATTAAAACCGGGCGTTACGGAACTCCTAACCCTAACCCCCACTATCTCTTCCAATGGATTCTACCGAACCTAAAAAATTTAAATTTCTAACGAAAAATATGACAGAGATATTTGTCTAATTCATTTTTCATAGTTTAATATTTTATTTATTAACATAAATTGTTTAATGTTTGTTTTATTTCTGATCAAATAATTCATTTTTTTTTATTAATTTCCCTTAAAAGATAAAAATAAATAATAAGCAATTCTCATTTTCCTCGTTGGAAAGTTGAAAGACTAAAGAAATGTATATACACATGAAAGGGGAATGGGTATTGAAAGTGGAAAGAGAAAGGGAGAGGAGACTAACCCAGACTCCAGACCCATAAATATATTAAAATTTTGTGAGGCGTGCCCGGCGAACCTGGCCCAACTGAACCACCGAGCTAGCCGCTCGCCTAGCCCGGTTCCAGCAGGCCTGCCAGTTAAACAAAAACATACTTCGTAACATTTTTTAGAACATTCAAAGCTACTTTCATGCCAGCACTGTCCAAAAACCAAAACACCCTCCTGCTTTTTAAACCAGAAGGTGCTCAAACTCCAGAGTCCAGGCTCTTTTAAAAAGCAGCTCGAATCAAGCTTCTGCGTTGTCAACTGTTATAGGTGGATTGAGAAGTGCACTGCAAATGATTCCATGTAGAAAACGGCCTGACTATTATGTTAGATGCTATGGAGAAATTTTTATGGGAACCCAACAAAGAAAGCTCTCAATTATGCTTGAGAAAGAGGGAGAAAATGACTAAACAAAATCAAGTCTTTGTTGATGTAAATAAAAAACAACATCATTTAATGCCAGAATTGAAACTATAAGAATTATATAATAACTAAAACCGCGTAACATTAATTTTGCAACGTTTTTACTAATCCCATCACCCTTCTTCCATGTTAACCACAATGCATCTCTTTCTTAGACTAAGGAATAACAAACAAAAGAGATATAACATCAACAAATTATTCATTAGAAATACATATATAGAACTAAACAGCTATATCTTTCAAATAAGCTTATCTGAGTTGACATAACCATCTGTACAGAGAGCAGCGGGATCCAGCCTTCCAGTTCTTCCAACAAGCACGAATCATCAACTATATTATACAATTGTTGTAGCAATTAAAAATATAAAAATTAAATTAAAATTTCTACTCAACCACCACGTGTACTTTTTCCAAGTGGCAACGATAGCTTTCTTCCTTTCCCTTCCGGAGCCTTTTGTTTTTCTTTTTCTTTTTTTTGAACTTAAACCAACTGCAGTTTTTACCCTGTTCCATTCGTCGGTTTGTGCTTCTCGTCTTCGCCATCCTACAAGTGCCATAAGATTCAATCACGATTTTAAGCACAAAACTTGCGATTAATGAACATTGATTTTGAGAAGTGTAAGGCCTAAAAAGAAAAAGACAGATTTAACGAGAAAAAGGAGACGCAACGGGGAAGAAGAAAATTTTCTATATGCATACCGAATTGTCAATCTTGTCGAAATCATCATCGAAGTTGTGGTCAACATCTGCTGGAAAACAATGTAAGGTGATAAAAAAAATGCAAGGCTTAATTGAGGAACAAGCTCTGAATTAACAAATCTAAGAATAATGCGCCAACGCCATCTTATTAACTGGACGCTAATAACATCCTGACAGCACAATTATAATATTGAAACTAAACCAAATTTCATAACCTCCTAATAACGTGTACCTAGAGAGTTGATTGACCAGAGCACATGTAAACAAGAAGAAGAAACACAAGTCATCTGTTGAACAGGTATCAACATCAAGGTAGAATGTACCTGCATCTCCATCACTGTCTTCAAGATCTCCCAAGAGAAACGTATCCAAATCTTGCTCAGCTGATGACAAACTGGAAGTTCTAGTCTTCAGGTTGGTTTCATTTCCTTCTGCTTTATCAGTTCCCCCAACCATGGAAGTCTGCTTCCCCTGATCATGTTTTAGCTGTTCTTGAGCTTTTAAATTAACCTCCTCCAAGTACTTCTTCTCATAGCTGAATTACATCCATAAAACGACCAAGGATAAGATGAACAACACAACAAGACAGCTAACTGAGAAGAAACTACTCAGGAGTAAATAAAGCTGATAATCAAAACAACAATTATAAGAAGCTAACAATAAATTCACAAAAAAGCAGCATTTTGAACTCCATCAGGTGCCACATGATGGACTATACAAAAGAAGAAAGTATTAAGACTTTGAGCTTATAGTCAAAAACTTGGGATATGATACAAAGAGACCATGATGTAGAGTATCACAAAAAACAACTTACATATAGTTTTTCATGGCAAAATAAAAACTTCTAATAAAACACCAACACTTACAAGTTTATATCTGGATTTTTGTCTGACCAATTAAAATTCACAGACCACAACATAAAAAAATGGAAACAAAATTCAAGGGAATGGGAAGCTGATCATTCAAATAAGAGGCTACTTACGGAGCCACATGACTGCTGACAAGTGTAAAATAAATCTTCCAAAATTGCCGTTCCTTCATAACTCGAGGGCATAAATCATATCTTAACCTTGAAATTACCTGAAAAAAAGAATAACAACTAAGCAGATGGAAAATTTTTGCCTTTTCTTTCTAGATCATGACACAGATTTTTCTCTTAATACATCTGAAGATAGTTCGTACCTTAGATGCCTCAAACTTATCATGGAGACAATGTGCACTATTACCCAGAACCTCTTAAAATTTTCGCTACATTGTTAATAAGTATCCCCGACCCCGATCTTTAATCAGCACTTGGCATTTTTTTTTAATGTTTAAAACAGGAAAACAATAATTATAATAGGGAAAATCATCAGCTATTAAAACATGAAAAATGTTTTTGAAACGCCACGAGCAGAGGGAACAGAGAAAACACCAAAAGTTGAGAATGGCAAGCTCAACAATCCAATGGAAGAGATAATATTAGCAGTGAAGTGTAAGGACTACGTAAAGAACTGTAATTAGCAAATAATACCAAGTTTGAGAATTATCTGACTAATTTGAACATTAAATTAAACTTGAAAAGCACAGAGATCAAAAGAGACTTTCCCTGCTTCACAACTGATTAAAATGAAAATTAAAGCCTCCACTTTTACGGTCAAATAGCATTTAATCATCAATATGAGAATGAGGAAATAAATAAATAAATAAACCCAAAAAAAAGCGACGCAAACAGAAGTCCGAACGATTTCCAAAAAATTCAGACGACAACGAAATATAAATCCAGCATTTAAATATGTATCAAATTTATGAGAAATTCGAGGCATTAATTTTACCTTGACAGTTGTGAGAACCAAAGTCGCATGCTTTTCTTGCCACTCAGTCAGATCCTTGCGCACATTTGACGATGTAGATGACACATCAGACGACTCTTGTTCATCTGCATTTCACCAAAGCCGGATCACATGACTAGTCGATAATTGCAAAACGTCACAAATCAAAATGCAACATAATCAACATTCCAAAAGTCTTCAAATACCTGGGATCGGAAAGTTTTGGAAAGTATTGTTAGTGAATCCCTTGACGAACTCTCTGAGATCTTCGGTGAGACCAAACTTTTCGAATTCCGACGGAGAACAGGGGGAAGGAGCAGGGAAATGGACGACAGGAAGCGATGAGAGCTGCGACGGAATAATGTCGGAGACGGAGAGAGATTTTAACTGATCAGCTTGTTTAATTGCCGCTGATTTAATGAGGTCAGCGGTCCGAGAAGCTTCCGCGGCAATCTCCTTAGATTTCTTCGCAGTTTCCGAGACCAAATCGGAGAGTTTGGTGGAGTTCGTTAGGGTTTGATCAGCATGTTTAATCGCCGCTGATTTAATGAGGTCAGCGGTCCGAGAGGCTTCTGCGGCAAATTCCTTAGATTTCTTTGCAGTTTCCGTGACCAATTCGGAGAATTTGGTGGAGTTCGTTAAGGTTTGAGATTTTTTTGCGGCTTCTTCCGCCAAATTCTTCGCTCTTTGCCATAAATTTTCCATTTCTCTCTACTTTCTCCGTCGTCGTCGTCGTCGTCGTCGCCTCGTTCGTCAGTTCGCTTCCGGAGACACGTGCATAGTACCATACATTTCAATTCTATGCAGAAACTGCAACTTATACGACAACGTATTAATCGACCCGACCCAGATTCGGTTGATCATCAAACCCGGCCTAGGCAATTGAGTTCTGATCATTTATTTCAATCATTTGAATATTGGGCCAGACCATCTTAGATTGAGGCCCACTTTATTTGAAAATAAATTATAAAAAAAGAGAAATTAACAAAACAACTATAAAATTAATGACAAGTCAATCACTAAACAATTTTTACAAACAAATAAAACATTCAACTATAAAAAATGAACGGAGCAAATATCGTTGTCATGTTTTTAGTTAAATAACGTTTTCTTTTTACTGCAAACATCGTCTTTTCTCTGTGGAACATCGTCTTTCTTCAACGGAATATAAAGTGAGTCCTTAAAATATGACTCACAAAAGATTACTTTCTTTAGAGGAAAAATGACGTTCTTTATAGGAAAGACGACATTCCGCATAGTAAAGACAACGTCTTTCCAATCAAACTGTAAATTTTTCTAAGTAATTTGATGTCTTTAGGGAAGAGTAATACTAAGAAAGAAAAGAAAAGACTTTGATTTATCACAGAGAATTGTTTATTTGCTTCGATTTATCAAACTTTAGTTCTTCCCTCAAATTATTATTTTAAATGCAGATTAGATGGTAATAGAATGTTGGAATTGTTGAGAGGAAAAATATTTGTCTTCGTCGGTAATTATCTTAACAGAAATATGTGAGAATCTCTAGTTTGTATTTTGAAAAACTCAACCACATATCAAAAGTAAGGTGATCGCAGCGCATGCAAGATGACATTTTCAAGGGCAAACATCCTAGCTGTTAACGACAAAGTTTGCGTAGTTTATTTTCCATAGTTGAGTGTTTTATTTTAGCAAAATTTGTTTAGTGGTTGACTTGTGATGGATCTCAAAACCCAATCACTCAAGCCCAAGCAAAGGAGTTTCTAACCTCTTTATTTATTTTGTAAGTGTCTCTTTCCTAGATAGCTTTGAGGAGAATACTAGTTAATTACACAAAGAGGAGTCCATGCATTTGGATAAATGGAAGTTCAAGCAAAAATATAGAAGAAATGGTGGACTTTACAAATCTGCCTACAACCCAACCACTGTGGGATAATTGACGTTTTTCTAGACCAAGATGATCTTATATGAAAACGTGTTCTTCATACAGATTGTAGCAGATATCCGTAGCTTTCTAGAATGGTGTTTGGCATTACATTTGGGGTTTGTTTGCTATGTCAAACGTTCCATTTACAGAGACCAAAATCCAGCCACAAACCTTTTTTGCGTTTTATTATTTTGAGGTTACTTTTGTAATTTGGTTTTTAGGGCATTTTTTGTAATCTGCATTAGGGTTTCTTTGGAAGAGTATTTAGCCTCTCTAATGCAGCTCTAATCAAACAATTTTGAAGAATCAATAGCAGCTGCTGCCCCTTTTTCGGAGCTCCCTCCCAAATGCAAAACTGGATTCTCGCCTAGGCTTAAACCGACGGCTTGTTTTCCAAACACTTCCATCCTCACGATCTTCCATTCTTGGAGGTTGATTTTATACTGAGTTTCTTCTAGCAGCTTGTTCGAGTTGCTCATTGAGAGAGAAGAGCTAGAAGAGTGGAGGAAAACAAGTTGGAGAGGCTTTGTAATCAAAATCCATTGAAGTTGCAATTCTTGGCTGTGGAGAATCTGCAGACCAGCTTGTAAGTCCGTGTTTGTTCAATTTTTGTTACCTATAACTTAGTCATATAACTTTGAGGGTTTGTTCCCCTCTGGATTGTGATCAATTTGATATATGTTTGACGAAGTTTGAATGTTAGCTCGCGATTTTGTGCATTGTTAATTGGAGGTCGCTTGAATTTTTTTTGTGGAGACTATTTTGGGACAGATTATTATTGCGTGTGTATCTTTTGTTCTCTGATGTTTTTGCCCTTGAAATTTGGTGTGAACTTTAGTCTATGTTTATTTGATGTCCCCTCCAAATTTGACGTCAATTGGGCTTATGAACTGAAAGTTATAGCATTTTTAAATCTATTTACCAAATTTGTTCTATTGGGGTCTTTTCCGTGCAACATTTTGCTAAATACATAACTTTGTCTCCCTAGTACTTTTGATTGTGAATTTTGGACTGAATCTTATTCTTGGGCATTTCTTGAAGGCTGTAAATTTGAACATATTTGGCTGTCTGCACTAAAAGTTCTAATTGTTTGAAATTGAAGGTTCTATTTTGAGACTAGCCGATTGACCACTAAGTGTGAATTTGCATCCTCACACTTTGAGGTGCATCAGTTGGTATTAAAGCTTTACTCTTATTTTTGTACTCTGAAATTGGTAAACTTGAACTCTTAGTATGATTGGCGAGAGGCTATAGAAATGATATGACTTATAGTGAAGAAGAAAATGAGTTTTTGGTTTCTATTCCTACTTTCAGTGAGTTAGATTGGCTTAAAGATTACACAGAATGGGAAGATGAGTTGGAAGAATTTTTTTTAAATCAAGAATTTTCAGATAAGGGCAAAATGAAAATTGCATCGATGAGACTCAAAGGAAAAGTTTCCCTTTGGTGGAGAAGGATAAATTTGGAGAGAAGAGAAGATAGTGAAGAAGCAATAAATTCTTGGACAGTGATAAAGCGGTTCTATAATACCCCAACTTTTATATCGGAATTTAAAAAGGATAAATTGGAAAGTAATTGGAGATATTCGAATTAGTCAAATAATTATCGAGATTATAAATTATGGAAATTTATTGAATGATAATTAGGAGGAATTTTATATTGGCTAATCAAATTAATATAGGGGTAATATTGGGAAAATAAATAAAGTGTGAAAACTTAAGAAAAAGTTTACAAATTGTGGATCATTTCGGACTCATGCGGACGAAGACACGGACACCTTCCTATTAGCCTTTTTGTTAGGCTAAGTTGTATTTTGATGATGACTAAAATGTTAATTAATTTAATCAATTAATAAGCTGTATTTTATATTATATTCTGCATTTTTTAGTTATTATTCTTATGATTTTATAATTATATTTATATCCATATATATAGGAAATATCCCAAAAATGGGTATTATTAATGTGCTAACAGGTTTACTTGATTCCATGTAGTGTAGCATATCATTTAAGGACTTAGTATAGTTCAGGGTTAAATTTAAAGTAAAGCATATACGGATCACGGACGAGGAGAGGCATCCCAAAACTGGTTTCTGGAGTTTTTGGACGCTACCAGACGCACTCGGATGATGGCAGATCAGCAACATTCGAATCTGTAATATTTTTAGACATTTTCGGGAGTTTTTGAACGCACACGGACGATCTCGGATGATCTCGATTTGAATCTGTAATTTTCTGTGGACTTTTCGGACGATAGCGGAGGAGCGCGAATGAGGGGAGAGTCGTTCGAAAACTGTCAAACCCTTGATAGTTCAGAGTCAATTTTGTCATTAAAAGTTTAGGGTCAAATTTGTCATTAAAAGTTCAGAGTCAAATCTGACACCAAAAATTCAGGGTCAAACTTTCTCACTGAAAATTCAGGGTCAAAATTTCTCACTGAAAATTCATGGTCAAATTTGTGAGGGTCAAATCTGTCATCAAAAGTTCAGAGTCAATTCTATCACAGTGCAGTCCAGAAATTTCGGACGATAGAGGAAGACAGTGAGGACGTAGAAATGCATCCGAAAATGCAGTATGGAGTTTTAGGACGCACGAGGACGCAGAGCTTTTGAATCTGTTTTTTATGGGTGAGTTTTCGGACGATAGCGGACGACTAAGCGGACAAGGATCGCGTCTGAAAAGTCCAGATTTTGCCAACAGACAGATTTTCAACTGACGAATTTTAACGGCTGTTTTTCAACGGCTACATGCGGACGTCCGAAACAGATTTAGGACGTCCAAAAACTCTTTGCCTATAAATAATGGATCACTCCAAGCTCTCCACAACGAACCGAGAATCGTGGCAAATCCCTGCCCATTTTTATACACGATTCAATCACTGTGAGCTATTAATATTGTAAATCCAATTCTCCCCAACCCATAATCTTGTGAGTTATATTCGGGAGAATTCATATTAGTTAGATTGCACTTTAATTTCCGATTCATTATTATTGTACTAAATTATAAATGGTGATTCCCTAAGAATTTATCACATGAGGGTGAAAACCCGAAACACTTATAGACTCTATTAAATGCCTGTAAGTTCAATCATTAGGTGATACCCCGCAATAGTCAAATTAAGGGTGACGCCCTGCAAGAGTCAAAGGTTGACGACCTTATAATTAGTCAAGGGTGACGCCTCGTTTAATAGTCAATTTGTAAATGGTTTTATTGGCACTCGTAAGCCAATTGCTTAGTGTTTCTCCAAGTGGAACTTGGAGCGCAGACGTAGGCGAGTTTGCCGAACCGCGTAAACAAATATTGTGTGCACTTTCTCTATCCCTTACTCTTTAATTTACGCATTTAATGTGATTACATATTTAATTATATTCGATAAATCACTTAGGGATTTAGAGAATTTAAATATTGCACGAAAATTTA
>CM039478.1:12310503-12372998 GCA_022433065.1 Begonia loranthoides
AGTTAGTTGTTTGACTCCTCTAATTCTAGCATGTTTATTTAATGATTAGCATTCTAATTCTAGCATGTTTATTTAATGATTAGCGCTCTAATTCTAGCATATTTATTTAATGATTAGCGCTCTAATTCTAGCATGTTTATTTAATAATTAGCATATAAATTGTAATCAATTGAGCATGTCAACCAAGCTAGTTAATTGACTAAGTATGTAGATTAACTAGCATGTTTAAATGTTAATTAGTATTGTACGAGCATGTTAATTGGCCTAACTAAATCAGTTAACTTGAGCATGATAATCTGATTAGAGTAATTAACTTAATTAGAAATTGAGCATGTTAATCGAATCGCCTAACTAATTAATAGTTGTTAATTACTTCTTGAGCATGCCAATCTATTTAGGAATATTTAATCATTTAGAGAGCATGTTTAATTGATTATTTTAGCATGTTTAATGGCTAGAATTTAATTGAGCATGTTAATTAATTTATGCCTTACTTTAATATGCATGTCGCTTGTGATCCATTGTATCTCCTTTATTATTGTGATTTATATATTCAAGCATGTTCCTTGTTGTTCAATTGGTTCTGTAATTGCTCAATTCATATGTTGTACGTTATTGGGTGTTCCATTCCTTTTATTTGCGCTTTTAATTCAATTACTGTCTTCTATATGTGCACTTCAATTCCTATTAAAGTTATGTTATATGCACTATGCGTCATGTTAGGTTCAGATCATGTTAATAGAAACTCGTAGGGAGTGCAACTTTGGGGTGGTACTCCCACATGCATGAGTGGGGAAAAATGTTAAGGAATAAGGAAATAGAAAACATCCAGGATGGTCAGGATACGTCTATCGCTGGAATAAAGCCTCGAGGGCGGGATACGCCCGAAGGGAAAATGCTAAGAACAAGAATGTTCGGGATGGGCGGGATACACCCATCACCGAAGAAACCCTCCGACGGGATACGCCGGAGGAGAAGAAACCCTGAAGGTGGGATACGCCAGAAGGAGAGGAACCTTGAAGGCGGGATACGCCGGAAAGGGGACGACCAGGGAGTTGGGGTAGATGGGTAGTCCGGATCTAGCCTAGCAGCTAGGATACACCCTCACCTAGTCGAGAAAGGGACTAGCATGCACACAAGAGGTTAGAAGCCGATCAACTAGGCCATCTCAAAGGACAACCTCCAATCTCCAGCTCGAAGTACGAGTAACGAACGAACGAACGAACGAACGAACAAACAAACAAACAACGAATGAACGTAATGAAAGGATTGGTTTGGGTGGCCCCCATCCCAAGAAGAATTAAAGAGAGATATGCATAATGGTTTTCCCTATTTCCTTATTGGGCGAAAGCTCACGTCCTTACTTGTGGTGTAGGTACAACGACGAATAGATAATAAGTAGATGATAAATACATAATGAAGCAGGGATGGATGATTTTGCATGCACAAGACTCGGGGCTAGCCAGGCAAAGAAAATAATGAGTAAATGATTATAATCACATTTAATTATTGTATTGTACCCCATTGTTTAGATTTCCTTTTAAACGATTTAAATACGCTTCTGCCATGTTTTATAAGGATTTACTTGTAACGCTTCCACACATTTTATTAATTGGTTTTCCTAACAAGTTTAAAGAAAGAGTCAGTAGTGATTTGGTTAGACGCATTCTGATACGTTTTGTTTTTAAAAGAAAAAGTTTGATTTTTTACGCATTTTCAAGGATTTACGAAAATCTGGGTCGTTACATGTGGTTTCAGCAGGTCATCCTTCTCGTAATATTAGGGACAACCAGGTTTTTCTCCCTAATAGCCGTCAGGACCCTGACCGAGTTATTAACCTCCATACCAGCCTACCGGTCCTATTTCTAAAGGTCGGATGGTTATCACCAAAGTTATGGTTCAAATCCTTATTTGTAGTAGAGGTCAGGGAATTCCAGGGAATAATCTTTCCGAAGCAGTGGTATTGGTTTGAGTTCACCTGGAGCTTGTCGTGGAATGGGCCACAAGGGCAAGGAAAAAATATCTAAGCAAGCTTATTCAGTTTGTGGAGCAGACTACTTCTACCACCGGGGTGATAAGTGTAATACCGCAAAATTTTCCCCTCATATTGGTGTGGAAATAATCTAAAGGTTAAATTGGTATGGGTATGGCGAAGGTCAAGTTGGAGAAGCAGTTACTGGAATTTGAGGAGTGTTCGCAGGTTATGTAAAGTTGGATTCACAGAGGCGGATGTATTCATGGATAGGATGTAATACCCCGAACTTTTATATCAGAATTTAATAAGGATAATTTAGAGAGAAATTAGAATATTTGGATTTAATTGGATAATTATTGGAGTATTATCAAGGACGTAATCGTCAATCATAATTATTAAGAGATACTTGAAATAATCGAAAATTTGGATTCGGGTTAAGAATAATTTAATTAAATGAAGTATTTAATTTAATTATTAATGAGGATGAAAAGAGTGATTTAAATTGATAAAAAATTAATAGAGTGGATTAATTGGAATTTAAGGATTTAAAAGAAAAATAAATAATTAAATAAAAAAATGGCATTTGCCATTTACGGGAAAACAAGGGAGGGAGAGTGAGAGATTGACCAAGAGAGGGAGAGGCGAGGGCGAAATCGGTGAGACGGCTGGAGTGCCGGCAACGCGAACGGCGACGGCGAAGGCTTCGGGCGACGGCGAATGCCATGGGTGGTGACGGTCGGTGTGCGGTGGCTGGCATCGTTCGCGGGCTCGGAAGCTAGGGCACGAATTGGTCCCCGCAAAATTGTTGTCGGTGAAGCGTCGATTTGCAGTAATCACAGTTGGTTCCTTCCTTCCCCTTCACGATCCATTGCTCGGTATTGTTGTGTGTTGATGGCAGGATTGATTTGGTGCTGGTGATCTCGCGATGGATCGACGCTGGAAGGGACAAGTTGGGCTGGACCAGCCCAAGTCTAACGTCTAGCCCATGGTTGAGTCTGATTGAGGAGTTCAATCCAGCTGGGAAAATTGAGTGAACAATTTAGGCCGAAGATTTAACCCGATTTGGGTTGAGCTGTCCATGTTCAGGAACGAGTCTTCCACGGTGGTCTCCTTCCAGCTGTGATGTTGCCGACACACAAGGTGAGCACATTAGTTGGGTTTGTTGATGAATTGAAGAGGCAGACAGCAAGCGGTTGAAACTTGAAATTGGCTGTCGGGTTGGAAAGAATTAAAAGGAAGGAGAAGAGAGTTGCAGTGAGTGTCCTGATGTTTGGCAGTGCTGGCCGAGAGCTGAAGTGGGAGGAGGCTTCAGGTCTTCAAGGTGAGGAGGATTTCTCCTCTGTTTTCTGAATCCTGAATTATTCTGGTTTTGATTGGTTGGATGCTGTTTTTGAATGATAAGTAGTTCTTCTGTTGGTTGTCCCATTGAGTTGCTGAAGTAGAATTGATTTGTAATGTTGAAAGAAAGGTTGGTTGTTAATATTATGTGGATTTCAGCTGCTGTATCATGATTATTGGCATGTTCTTGAGTTGTAATAAGCAGTTGGGTTTTCTGTTGACGCGTCAGTGATGATTGTGTGAGTGTTGTTGCTTGGATTAAGTACTTTGTTAGTGAAAGCATGTTAAGAAGATATAATGTTGGACAAAACTATTCTGTTGTTGGGTGATTTTGTGATGTTAATTTCCTAAATGTAGTTACTCTCAGTTGGTTAATTTTGGAAGCATAAATATGTTAGATTGGTTATGAGGCTGGAAAATAAGGTGTTAAATTGGAATTGTTTACTGTTATAGTTATCGGAAAAGCTAAAAGAGAATGTGTTAACATGTTGCTGAATGAGTTGTTGGATGAATTGTAGAATGATTTTATGCAGAAATTGTAATGATGGTTGTAGGGTTATAAAGTATATGCTCTGGACAATTGATTAAGTTGTTACTTGGTGCTAATTGTTAGATAAAGATTATTAATGGTTTTATGTAGTGAGATGACCTTTGTTGTTCTGTTATGGATTAGAAATGTTTCTCCCAATTGTGTGCACGGTTGGTATTTTGAAAGTATGAACAGGTTAATGAAGAATATGGTAATGAAGAATATGTTGGTTTAAATCAGAATTGATTAAAAACATAAAGGAATTGTGGAAATATGAAGTATAATGTTGGACTAATTTATACATGTTGATTTTGGTTTCGGTTCACTAATTGGAATAAAGATATCATGAGGATTGGGTAAAAATAGTTTATGACTCGATTTAAATGTTGTTATTGGGCTTTGGTATATAGCCCAATAATTTATGGATGGAATCTTGTTGATTTTCGATATACGTTAAGTGTAGTTTCTAGACGTTATTGATTTAGGTTAATTAAGTAAGCTCATTATAATTAACGAAACGGTTTTGTTTAGAAAACTCTAGTAAGCAACGTATAAGAATTTAAGATAGAAAAAAACGACAAATGATTAATTGATTTGATTAATAATTAAAAGTTATTAAATTTTGAAGGTACAAAGAAGAAGAGAAGAAGAAAAACGGCTAAGCATTAATGCACGTTAAAGCTTCGAGGTAAGGAATGGGTTGTCTTGGCCTTGAGCCCTACACCCAAGTAGAGTGTGTGTGAGTTGTTTCGTGGTTTGGTTTCGGTAATGTTTATAGTTATCCTTGGTTTGAATGATATAATGCCCACATTTTCCATTAGTTGTTGAACGTACTTGTTAAGCTCGAATCAAAGGAATGATAGTTGAAATGAATAAGGAATGAAAACGGGTCCTAGACAGATTTCTAGTGACATTAAAGAGAAAGAAAAGAGAAAGAAGAAGTTAAGATGTTAGAAAAGAATGAGTTTCTTTACAGATTTCTAGTAAAGATATATGGCGAGAAAGTTACATACAGTTTAATCTAAACGTTATCCCTTTTCTTGTCGTAAGTCTATTTGAAAGTTTTGTTCTTTTTAGTTATGAAAAAGTATGTGCAAACATGATTAGCTCTAGTTAGGTATTAAGAAGCATATAGAAGCATGTTTTGTGTTAGTTAGTGTTGTTTTACTTACTGTCTAGAGCGTGATAATTGTGTCTTGTGGTATTAGAAGCATACTAGGGGTCGTAGACTTACTGTTAGTTGATTTTTGATTTAATTAAGATGAAAGCACAAATGAAATATGAACTACGACGATGTGAATACGACGATGTGAATGGTTAATGGAACAAACGAAGGAAAATGGTTTAGTTAACTAAACAAACAAAGGGAAAGGTTTAGTTATCTAAACAAATGAATGAAAAAGGTATGCATGAATATTGTAAGTTGTTTCTAGCTTCCACTGTTTTCTTTAAATAAGGATTTTTGTAACTCTTATTTCTTGATTCGGGTTAAGAATCTTCTAGTTTTGAATTATATGGATTCATTTAGCATGTCTATTCAACTATTGACTCTCAAGCATGTTTATATATTTAGACTAGCTTTCGATGAACATGTTAGTGCCGCACGTTATTTTATTGTCTTAGTGTATTCATGTCATTTCAATTATTGTAATCCTTTGTATGCGCAAGTTTAATTATATGTTTACTTCGATATTCATTTCAGTTTCAGTTTCCGTTAATGTAGTCTATAATGTATATGTTTCATGATAATAGAAACCAAGTAGGGGGTAACCGTCAGATGGTACCCACATGCATGAGTGAGGAAAAGAAAAAAAAAAGAACCCTAAAGGAGGGTATATGCCGAAACAGAAAGAAAGAACCCTAAAGGAGGGTATATGCCGGGACAGAAAGAAAGAACCCTAAAGGCGGGTATATGCCGAGACAGAAAGAAAGAACCTAAAGGCGGGTATATGTCGAAAAAGGGAGTTGAGGTAGATGGGTAGTCCGGATCTAGCCTAGCTGCTAGGATACACCCTTACCAAGTCGGGAAAGGGACTAGTATGCACACAGGAGGTTAGGTTCTGTACAGCTATGCCATCTTAAAGGAAAACCCTCAATCTCCAGGCTCGATGTACGAGTTTTTAACGAATGAGCAAAACGAACTTAATGAAAGAGTTGGTTTGGGTGGCCCTCATTCCAACAAGAACTAAAGAGAGAAATGCATATTGTTTTTCCCCATCTCGTTACTGGGGGTAAGCTCACGTCCTTACTTGTGGTATAGGTAAAAAGACTAACAGATAAGAAGAAAATGATGAACACGTAAACGAAGTAGGGATGGATGATTTTGCACACACAGGATTTGGGCTGACAAGGCAAAAGACAAATGAAAGTAAATGGTTATGAATTAACGAAGTTAAAGAAAAGTAAACGGTATTGAATCAATGAAGAAATAGTTTAGTTTTATTTGAAAAACGAAATGATTGAATAGTTTAGTATTTATTTTGAAAGAATTCTCACGTTTCCGCTATGATTTAAAAAGGGATATTTTATAACGTTTTCGCAAAAATTTAAATAGATGATTTTTAACGCTTCCGCATAATTAATAAGTTGGTTTTCATGATGAGTTTTAAGAAAGAGTTAGTAGCGATTCGATTTATGCACTCTAATTTGTTTTAAAAAGAAAAATTTTAATTTTTACGCATTTTCAAGATTTACGAAATCCGGGTCGTTACAATTGAAATGGGCAAACGTCCAATTTCTCCAGTTTCACGTGGTCCTCTGCTGCCTTTAAATCGATGGGATGACGGAGTGAAATAGAGTTGAACTCTCCATTCCTACCCCGTGTGCTACAACCGTGGAGAGTGGGGAGAAGAGATAAGTTCCCTGTATATTTTGCTCTGGCAATTGTGGAGAGTGTGAGAGTGTTACCTTGCTGTGAAGTAATTGGTGAGTGTTGAGTTAAGTGAAGAGTGGTGTGATATTGGTGTGTTGCTCTGTCTGACAATATTGTTGTCCATCCGTGAAGTGAAGTAAGGTAAGTATTGATTTTGAGGATTTATTGACCTCCAATTTAGGTCAAATTGATTATGAGGATTGAATCTAATGCTATCTTTGCTTAGGAACGTGTGGGGGTTTGAACAATTTGAAAACATCACCTTGGCTGTTGTCTTGCTTGTTGTTTGGTTGCTGGATATTGAGGTAAGAATTAGGATAATGTTGGTGGCCAAATGAAGCCCTATATTACATGTTTTGATTAATTTACTGATTTATACTGTCAATTACTTGATGTTATTAAGTATCATGGATAGTTGCTGTCAAATGTGAAACGATAAGCTAAACTTGTGAAGTGTGAAAATCTGGATTTGGTGAATCGTCTGGAAATATGGACTCCAAGTGTAGATAGTAGGGGAGGTGAATGTTGTGAAGCATGTGAATGTTGTAAAGCATATGAATGTTGTGAAGTATGAAACGAAGCATAATAGTCTAGAAATTGAGTAATGTGAACTGTTCTCCTGTTCGTGTTCGGTATAATTGATTTGTAAGCATGCTTAGCAGTTTAATTCCTTAGATTGTATCTAGAAAACCTGCATATGGTAGTTGAGGTTGCGTCTTGTACTGTAAATGGGTCTGAAACTGTTTCCCCTTGCTCATAACTATCAAAGAATGACTCAAATATTATATTGTCATTGTCTTATATATTAGTGAAAAATTTATGTGCAAACTTCATTTATTTTGCGAATAGAAATGATGATGATAGTAAAACACTTCTAAATTGAAATATACCTGCAGATCTAGTTATAATTGTTGTGATCCTTTCGTGCATATATACTGTGAATTAATTGTGGCATTCTTGCATCATCCTAGGAATTATAAAACTGCTTACATACTGCATGTCATACCTAATATATGTAAATAGGCGTGTGGGGGTTCGGGATAATCGATGACATTCCATTGGTAGAATACTCCCATATAGGGAGCGGTATGGTAGGAGCTAACTACATGGAATCTGGACTCATCCTTCTCCCGTTCTGAAATTCTCAACGTCTTTAACAATGAGTGTGATATCGGCTTGTGAAACACCCCCAATGGATATACCTCCTTGTCGGAGTGAAATGGTTAGGCCACATGACCTTGAGTGTTTGTCACTTTTGGCTTCCAGAAAGATACGGCTCTCTTCTGTAATGCATTGTATGATTACGCATATCACTTGCATTGCATCTCATTCTGATTCCCTCGTGCGTTCATACCGTGAATTAATTGTGACATTCATGCATCATCCTAGGAATTATGAAACTACTTACATACTGCATGTCATACCTAATATATGTAAATAGGTGTGTGGGGGTTTGGGATAATCGGTGATATTCCATCGGTAGAATATTCCTATATAAGGAGCGGTGTGGTAGGAGTTAACTACATGGAATCTGGGCTCATTTTTCTCTCATTCTGAAATCCTCAACATCTTTAACAAGGAGTGTGATACTGGCTTGTGGAACACCCCCGATGGATATACCTCCTTGTCGGAGTAAAATGGTTAGGCCATATGACCCTAGGTGTATCTCACTTTTGGCTTCTAGAAGAGATACGGCTCTCTTCTGTAATTCATTGTATGATCATGCATATCACTTGTATTGCATTTCATTCTGATTCTTGCTGGGCGTTAGGCTCATTGTTTTTCCCGTAATGTAGGTATGTATGAAAGAACAAGAGAACAAGTCAAAGACAGTTGATGAAGGATTTGCACGGGTGGATCTTGTGGCTGGTTGGGCTAAAGGATGTAAGAAAGATAAAAGATTTTGTAAAGAGTTTTGTAATTAAATCGTAAAGGAAAACTAATGTTTTATTTCTTAAAAGTTTCCGTTGCAATTTATAAAAATGTTTTAAGTAAAGAAATTAACGATCGGGTTTTACGAAAGAAAAGTTTTAAATTTCACAATGATTTGAAGTAAATAAAAACCGGGTCGTTACAGGTCCATGAGAAGTAAGTATGCTCCAAAATTATTTTAGTCGGGTATGTCTTCACGATCATTTCCTAATGTTGAGAAGAGATCTTACAAGTTCAGCACCAATCGACTTACTCCTAGAAAGTTGAGGACCACCAAGACTCTACCCATGCAAATAAAGGAGTATAGTGGAGCCGATTCCATCTGAAGCCGTTTGGACCAACTCAATGACATTCAAGATTCATTGAAATATAGTTCATAGCTACTTGATGGTTTGTTGATAAAGCAAAAGTTTGCCTACTCATGTCTTATACAAGCACTAGGTCAAGTTGAATTAGTTGAGGAACCGTGGTAGAAATTATTAAAGAAGTTCAAGTGGAAGAAATTATTGAAGAAATTGTTAACAATCAAACCCTAAAAGCTTGAATCTACATTTTTTAGTTCCCTCTCAAAACCTTCTCGGTGTTTTGTTCCAAGCGCACCCGCGGATCAATCACCAACAAGTTTTCTCTCATTGTTTCTTGTTCGGTCTTGGAGAGAAGACTTTGTGCTAATTCTCCCAGCATCTCCCTTTCGAGGTGTCCATTGGCGTAGTGAATTAGAAGACCTAACAAAATAAGGTGGAGTGATCTCTTGAAGAGGTCTGATTGAGTCGCTATGTTCGAAAGTTTGAAGGTTAGCGGACCAGCTTGGAGTTTTCGACTAGTTCTCTGGATTTCTATAATATCTCATTTTGTTATTCTGAGTTTTGAATAATCTCTGAATGTTCTTGAAGTATTAAGGATTGTTTGTTGATTGAAGATAGTTTGGATTGTTTTTGTGCAACTCTTTATTGAATTAGCCGCATTTTGTTTTTTCTGGAGGTGTTTCGAGCAGCACCTTGCGTCGTACATATCTCCGCGTATGTAATGATTTTGTGCTTGATTTTTGGAGGGCCCATGTTTCTTTGTGTCCTCTAAACCCCCTCCAAAAGTGAGACCAATTGGCTGTATGGACTGAAAGTTGACGTTGTTTCATTGGGAGTGGTCAGATTAAAGCTAGTTGATCGCTAGTTTGAGTAGCTCCTTGTTTCAACCATAACTCCTTTGTGTTATGATTTTGAGCTTGAAATTTGGAGGTCTCCTGTCTCTATATAATATTTAAAGTTCCTCCAAATTTGGGACTTATTGGCTGTATGCATTGAGAGTTGACGTCGTTTCATTGGGATTGGTCAGATTAAAGCTAGCCAATTGCTAGTCTTACCATTGTGTTGACTTCTCGCTTTTTGGGGCTCATCACCCCGCAAATTTGAGAGTAATTGGCTGAATGCATAGGTAGTTATCATCTTTTCAATTTGAGTGATCTATTTGGTATTGGCTGATTACTCCTTTGCCCCATTTTGTGAATCTTGCATCTCGTGGTGCATCAGTTGGTATCAGAGTCTAAGTGGGTTGTTTGTGCAGCTCTTTGAGTGTTATTTATGTGGAAAATGAGTACAAAAAGCAGTGCTCTTTATAATAGCAATAAAGAGACAAAGAATGAACAAGAGAAAATTGAGACTAGCTTCCAACAACAACTTGATGAGATGCAGGAAATGTAGCTTAAACTACAGCAAAATTAGGAGGAGCCCTCTAGTAGACATGTGAGGGGACCAAGGACCCCTAGGCCAAGAGGCCATAGTGTCAAGAAAAGGGAAAGGGAAAGATTAAACTGTGACAAAATTTAAGAGGAGGTTTCTTGTGAAAGTTCTCGTAGTCGTTTTGCCATGTCTCAAGGTACACTCAAAATTTTGTTGATAAGAGGAAGCATGTGAAATTATCTATCCCTCCATTTAGAGAGTTCAACAATGATATGGAGTTTGTGGATTGGTTGGAAAAAGTAGAGAACGTATTTGATTGTGATGAATATTCGGATATAGCTAAAGTTAGATTAGTCTCCTCGGAATTTTTAGGTTATACAAGATCTTGGTGGAAAAATTTGAATGCTCAGAGGCAGCATGATGGTGAAGATGAAGTTATTACTTGGGGTATGATGAAAGGATGATGAGAAAAAGATTTGATATCTCTAGGTCAAGAGCTAGAGACATCCATTGCTCTGAGTGCCTTGGGATTGGGCACTATGCTTCAAAATATCCAAATCAAAAGAGTATTATACTAAAGGAATGTGCGGATTATAAGGGAAGCCAAGATGACTCCTTTGCAGCAACTATTAAAGAAGAAGATTTAAAAGTACAAATTATATATGCTCATGATGGCCCATTGCTAACAATGGATGATGAAAATTGTCCAAAAAAAGAAATCTTCCAAGAAACTCATAATGAGGGAAAAGAATTAAAGGTGGAGATTCTCTCTCCTCATGAAAGTACACTAGCCATAAAGAATTCGGAGTTTATATCAAGCCAAGAGAAAGAAGAAATAAATGTAAAGAGTGTTTCTTGCACAAGATCAGCTTTAAATGTGGAAGATATCAATTTGTCTTCACACACACTTCAAGTAAAGGCGAATGAATCAAGCATTAAGCATCATGCAATTGCTAAGAAAGAGCCATTAGTTTTGATAAGGCTTCGAAAGGAGATTGAAGAAGGGATAGTGCAATCAAAACCTTGGGAAAACTCAATGAACCTTGTTAGTTGTGAGCAAGTGCCTCCTTACCTAACGTTCTTGGAAATAAACTATGGAAAGACATTGCTTTCAAATCTGAAATTTCAAGATCAAATTTGTAGATTGTATACACGTTGGGAGTGGAACTTTGATATTCGTCCTTACCTCCGAAACTATAAGAAGAATGTGGAGGAAAATTCTACTTTACTTATATTTGGAAGCGGGCTACTAGAATATCATCCGTATGCAATCAAGCACAAGAAAAAGAAGACGACATTATTGACTGATGCACTAAAACCAAGGTACTCCCTCTTGTTCGAGTTGAATACTAAGATTTTTGGATTTTTCGGATTAAAATGCTGCATGTTGATGATAAAGGATCTGGTCCTTGGGATGATTTATACATTAAAGAGCTCAAGGATGGGTCTGATCCCATGGAAGACGTTTTTTTTTAAAGATGGCAATCCTAGTGTACCAACAAGCAGGCTCCTAAAATCCATGGTGATTGTAGTTTAAGGTGGGGACCTAACACACTACTTTGGAGAAAAGAAGTTATGTGAGACTTGGTGGGAATTTTTCTTTTGGTCACACATGCATGAAGAATTACTCATAGTTGTAGAGAGTTGCATCAATTTTAGGTGGTCTGAGGAAGTGAGGCATATTCATAAGATTGGGAGAAATTCAATGGACAAGGGAATGAGGTTCAAGCTAAAGATATATATTTTAGAGTAGATGAGCAAGCTTATGTGATGGAATTGTTCCATGGAGTGAAAATTGTTTTCCCATTTGATCCGGGTGGGAAGACTTTTGAAAGGCGAAAAAAGAGGAGGTAGTCAAGCCTTGGATTTGAGGTCAAATCCTCAATCACCTCAGGAGAATGATGCACCTCAAAGGCCGATCACTCATGCCCGAGCAAAGGAGTTTCTAACTTCTTTATTTATTTTGTAGGTGTCTCTTTCCTAGCTAGCTTGGAGGAGGATATTAGTTAACTACACAAAGAGGAGTCCATGCATTTGGATAAGTGGAAGTTTAAGCAAAGTTATAGAAGAAATGGTGGACTTTACAAATCTGACTACAACTCAATCAGTGTGGGGTAATTGACCTTTTTATAGACCAAGACAATCTTATATGAAAACGTATTCTTTATACAAATTGTAGCAGACATCAGTAGCTTTTTAGAATGGTATTTTGCATTACATTTGGGGTTTGTTTGCTATGTCAAACGTTTCATTTACAGAGACCCAAAATCCATCCATGGACCTTTTTCGTGTGTTCTATTATTTTGAGGTTACTTTTATAATTTGGTTTTTAGGGCATTTTTGTAATCTACATTAAGGCTTCTTTGGAGGGGTATTTAACCTCCCTAATGCAGGCCTAATCGAACAATTTTGAAGAATCAATAGCAGCTGATGCCCCTCTTTCGGAGCTCCCTCCCAAACGCAAAATTGGATTCTTGCCTAGGCTCAAATCGACGACTTGTTTTCCAAAGACTTCCATCATCACGTTCTTCCATTCTTAGAGGTTGGATTTTATACTGAGTTTCTACTAGCAACTTGTTCAAGATGCTCAATGAGAGAGAAGAGTTAGAAGAGTGGAGGAAAACGAGTTGGAGAGGCTTTGTAATCAAAAGCCATTGAAGTCGTGGTTCTCGGCTGTGGAGAATCTGAAGACCAGCTTGTAAGTCTGTGTTTGTTCGATTTGTGTTACCTAGAATTTAGTCATGTAATTTTGAGGGTTTGTTTCCCTCTAGATTGTGATCAATTTGATATATGTTTGACGAAGTTTAGATGTCAGCTCACAATTTTGTGCATTGTTAATTGGAGGTCGATTGAATTGTTTTTGTGGAGACTGTTATGGGACAGAATATTGTTGCGTGTGTATCTTTCGTTCTCTGATGTTTTTGGCCGTGAAATTTGGTGTGAACTTTAGTCTATGTTTACTTGACGTCCCCTCCATATTTGACGTCAATTGGACTTATGAACTGAAAGTTATAGCATTTTAAAATATGTTTCCCAAATCTGTTTTGTTGGGGTCTTTTCTGGGTAGCATTTTGCTAAATACATAACTTCGTCTTCATAGTGCTTTTGATTGTGAATTTTAGACAAGATCTTATTCTTTGACATTTCTTAAAGCCATGTAAATTTGAACATATTTGGTTGCGTGCACTAGAAATTCTAATTGTTTGAAATTGAAGGTTCTGTTTTGAGACTATCTGATTGACCACTAAGTGTGAATTTGCATCCTTGCACTTTGAGGTGCATCAACTTGTCACTGACTTTATAATTCAATAGTTGTTTTGTTAATTTCTCTAAAAAATATTATTTATATGGATAATCAAGGAAAATATTATTAGCATTCCCTTTTGCCAAATTAGACGTCATTTTCATGGGCAAAATATAATTATTTAATAGTTTATAAAAAAATAACAAAACTAACCTTTTTAAAATTTTGAATTGCATAATCTTATAGTAATTAATTGAATATTTCAAAATTTCACCATTATGTTTACATCTACTAATATAATTTCAATCTAATCAATATTAAATGACCAAAAAAAAAAACATTTGTAATTCATAAATAATAAAACAAAAGTGAAACACAAGTGATATTTGATTAATAAATAAAGAGTAAAACAATATTTATTCTATAATTTTTATTTTCTGACATGACAAATATTAATTGATGTAATTAATATAATAAATTATAAATAATTAAAATAAGTCATTAACTGCACCAATTAATATTTGACACGTAATAAAGAGTACAAATATAATGCAAACATAACATCATTCATAAGTAAATAGCATAATCAAACGCATGTTAGGTTAGATTAGTGTTTTAAGTCCTCCTAACTTAAATAGATAAAGATTATCGTCATCGTATTTTTTCTCTAATTTAGATTGTTAATTTCAAACCTTATGGTTTAAATTAAATCAAGTAAAACAAGATGATCATTACCCTATTAAAGGGAAACCCCTAACATTAAACCTTATAAACAACTTTTAATGGATATTATATTAGATGATGACTATAATGTATAATAAAGAGTTTATATACATGTAGATGAAAACCATATCCATAAATGAATAAATCTTGTAAATTTAAACAATATATCATATAAAAGATTGTTTGCATCACATCCTCAACTTAACCAAAACATTTGACTATATAAATATACTCACGTGATTAAACTCAATAGAGTAAGATGATGATTTTGAACTACGTATATTTGATGATATCTAAATCTATGAAATAGAATAAGAAACAACCCCACTCAGAATCTACAACAAAAAAGACCCTGCCTCCACCCACTGTTTTTCCGGAGAAATCTCCGATCGGCCTTTGCCATCCTGACTGGACTGTTATGATGCCATTCAGCTTGCAATCTACATAAAAAAAAACACAATAGAAAGTCTAAAATTATAGTTTAATGTTTACATATGTTGTTTTTTTTATTCTATTCGATATTCAGAAGTTTGTCGAGCCTTAAATTTACGAAGAACGAGTAGTTGAAGTTCACATACATAGGGAAGGCAAAGGATCGAGTGCTGCTATCAGATCCAATAGAAAGGCTGCCGGAGTAGGCTACCGGACCGGAAAAGTTTACCATACTGGCCAAAGGGCCTACAGATGAGAAACTTGATTCTCCAATTCCAAGTTGAATTTTGCCGGACGTACCATCTGCGGCCTTGGATAACTTTCCAAATTCCGATTTGCTTCTATCCTCACGATTCGCTCCATTTTTGGGTAATTCGCTTTTTCCATTTGAATCAGGTTCTAAAGAACTGAAGTTGAAAGTAATGCTTTCATTCTCCACTTTGCTATTGTACGATAAATCATTTGGAATGCTGTTATGTCTCGGTTCTTCCAATATTGAAATAGGATACAGGTCCGTTGGTGTTGATTTATCGGCCTCATTTTTCGAAGCAGAAACTATGGAAGAATTTGCCAAGTTTTCTATCTCACAAGACACCTGAATTGGATTAAAACAAATCAATGTGAGATTCCGAGAAGGCATTCTATAAATCTAATTGTTCGACGAGAAAGCAATAGTTGTATCGTCTTTTCTTCTGCATCGATCATCTATAAAGCAGATCCTTTATAATGCATTGCCATACAAAGGTTGCTGTACAAGTTTTTTTTTCCATAAACGAGCCGAATCAGGACAAAATTTTTCTACATTAAATGTTTCGATTGCAAAATAAAGTAACATTTGATGTGCCATTGAAACCTGCAACTCACTATATTGCATAAGATAAAACATACCTGAACAGTATCTTCTTCAACCCCATCGTCGCCATTGCAATTTCCATCGCAGGGTTCAAGTTCTACGGTCTGTTTCGTATTCAAATCCTCCAAATCACACTCGACACCAATCGATGGATCCAACTCATTATCGTCTATTTGATCGACCAAATCCTTCTCAGACAAACTTTGCTCTGAATTCTTGACCTCATTGGCCGTAGCTTTATCAGTAATCTGCAGCTCCTTCATCCATTCATCATTTTGATCATTCTCGCCCTTATCGCTTTCAAATATGACTCGATCTGGCGAAGGCATCGTTCCCTCGTCGATGCAAATGTCTTTGACGATATTGCAAGAATTTCCCTTGTAACAAACTACAAACTCGGGCAAATCACATTCGGGCACATTTTTTTCAACATAAACTTCTGAATCTTTCTCAAATGACTCTACATTGAAAGCTTTAACATCGTTGTTATCCATTCGATAAATGCTTGAGAAATCTTTCTTACACGGGTTCAAAAAAATTTCATCTTCGGTCGTGTAATGCATGTCATCATCAAGATCACTATCACCATTTACATCACGCGAAAATTTGTCATGATTTTCCTCACTTTGCGTCTTCAATCTCTCTGACTCAAAAGCATCATTTACGAGTTCTGAAGCTTTGGATACAGGTTTATGGCCAAGAGTTGAATGGAAGAAAATGGACTCATTTTCTGCGAGTAAATATAAAAATATTGAAATAGCTTAGATCGAGGACAAACAAAAAATTGTACTAAAAACACCAAATTATATAACCAATAGTGAATATTGGCGTTAGTTTGATCTAAACAACAACGAAAATGGAAGCAGAGTTGAGATAAGCTCGAAACTTTTTCGTTGCGAAATCGAAGATAAACAAGGATGATATTATACCAAGCTTCATGTTGATAGTAACCCTGAAAAATAGAACAGATCTTCGAGAATTAGGTGATCGATGCTCGAAAACAGACACCACATTTGAATGGTACAAGGTCCAAAGAGACCTGCCATGAACATGGAAGGTCAGTCAGACAGGCAAGCAATTACGTAGGCAATAATTAGGCAATTTGGAGGCAAAATTGAGTAAAAAGATGATTAACTCATCTTTGAAATAATCATTTATAATCAAATCATAAATATTTCAACTCCTACTAGTTGTTTTAGAATATGTAAAAAGCCCACCAAACAAAGACTCATCAAATTGATTAAGTTGGTTTAAATTCCTTAATAAGTTGTATTAGAGATGAACAAGCGTAGGTGCAGAAAAGGCAATCTCAGAAAAAAAGGGGAGAATCCAAAGCTTTTTCTCTGAATATAAAAGAGGCTGCGAAAAGTTACAAGATTTTACAAACTTTAAACAGAAAATCATATTCGTCAATATCGAATCAAACGAATAAGAAATCACATCGTCTCTTTCCTCCGAGATCAAACACTGTCGCCATTAGAGTAGAAAAGCCAGATCAGCAATCCACCATGATATATATATATATATATATATATATATATATATATATATATATATATATTTAAAAAGTAGCCATGTAGTTTTCTGAAGAATTTCAAGAAGGGCATGGTGAAAATGAAAGTGGGAATAGAAATCAGATCCAAACGCTCAAACAAACAGAAAGAAGATGAAGAAAAAATAAGCTTATACCTTAAATATCATCTACAGAAGTCTCCCCTTTCTCCTTTGTATGTCTGAAGAAGAAAATCTATCGATTATCTTCTGCGCCCAGAAATAGAAAACACATGAAAAACAATAATCGAGAAAGAAAAGGAGAAAAAAAAACCCAGAAGCCGAATCACTTTCGACTCTACAAAGAGTAGGATTAGAGAGAGAACATGGGAGGAGAGAGAAGGAAGGTTTTAGCTATGGAGAAGAGAGAAAAAGCTCCTCACAGAATACCCTTTGAATCAAAGAAACGTAACCAGAGGCCAAAAAAAAAAAAAAAAGATGTTTTAAGAGGGTAGAAAGGAAAAGAGAAGCTACGTTAATGGTTGAAGTCGAGACTCTTAAGAGAGAGAATAAATGGAGGAGCAGAGACAAACAGAGAGGTAGAGAGAGAAAGGTGAGTTGTCATTATCTCTGTCCTGATAAAGGTCAACTGGAAGGCCGCCACAGCACTTTCTCTTTCTCTCTCTAAAATTGCAAATGCAATCAATACCTTAGTGCCAGCAATTCGGTATAAATTTCTCCCGAGAATCCTCCGTTAATGTCTACTTACAAGATTTTAATTGCCCACAAAATCGTAAAACCGCCCTTTATTGTTTTCCTCGGATAGAAGATTTTCCCTGCGAAATGCATCGGGAAATCCTTAAAGCTGCTCACCGGAACACCCGCTTGCGATCATCGGAAGACGATAAAAACAATCGATTTCAAATGTTTCATTTTCTCTCTTGTTTAGCTTCAAATCGAGTTCTTATTAACAGAACATAAAAGAACAATTTTCCAATGCTCAAAATCCAAACCATTTTTATCCTGAAATCTCCAGCAAGATCCAGCTTTGTCTATTCTGTTGGCCGGCGATTGTATAATGTGGAGTCAGTGTTACCATGTAAATGCACCCCACCTGTCAAATTACTGATATGTACTGTTCCTCCGTCTGACCATTGAGTATCTCAGTCACTGATCCTATAGACGAATGACGATCCTCCCAACTATCACTTTTGTAGACTATTGTCCGTTTTCTTTTGTCTGATTAACGTTATTCTTGAGCTTAATATTGTTTGGTACTTGGAATGAAGAAGAATTTCAATTGGAAGTTTTCTCAGGTAACACTCTATCAAATGTTTAACATTCTATCAAATGTTTCTAGAGTTTGAATGTGTTATACTTTTTTCTTACAAGAATATGTATTTTTATTGTTAACTCGATAAATATGTATGAATACGTGAATTTAAAATACTCTTTATAATTTGATTATCTTCTCAAAATTAGATAACATAGCACATATTTAATGTTAATTCATCGGATATTGAATTGAAGGATATGAAATTGAAGAATCTAATTTAAATTGAGTGTTATTGGTTAAGAAAAAAACTAAATAAAAGGTAGAGCAGTCATAGAGGCTTATAAACAAATATATGTATAAGTTGTATACTGATATTGAAGCATGTTTAGTGTTTATGTGTCGCGACTCGTAAGAGATCTCGAGGCCCAATAACAAATGGGCAAAGCATATTCAATAAACGGCATCAAAATAATATGGTAATATGAATCTAAAACTAATTGTGCTAATTAAAAATAAAAGTTTACAAACGATCTTACAAAGTCTAGTCTCTTGAAATGAATTATTAAATAATTTAATAAAAACTCATGAATGAAGCACAGTGAAACTGCTCTCGGTAGAAAGTCCTTCTAATTAAATCCTTAAAGGGGGAGTTATTTGATGTGAGTTGACTAAATTTAATAAAAATAAAATTTTATATTCAACATTTTAAATTAAAACAATGATTAAACATGTTTGTCATTAAAATATTTTTTTCATAAATTCATTTTAGAAAACTGTACAGAATGACATGCATTTAAACAACCCAATGTAATTTGGTACGTAATTAGAAATAGACCATTGTCGTACCATATAAAAGTTTCAGTGAAAATAGAGTCATTTATAGACTCTGGACACATCATATTATAGACATATCACATAACAAAGATGATGTTTGACGATCGTGAGAGCCACATAAAGACCCTAATTAGGTTTAGAGTTTTGTGTCTAAAAACATAACATATACAGTTGTCTTATTACTCTAGTTAACAACAAACAAATACATCCTCCCACGATTGAATGTGCGTAAAATAAAACAAGACCTAAAATCGGGTCAATCAAACTTGATTTATACGACCAAGTTGATCCATTAAATTTTATGTGTATGTTTAATTAAATATGTCTAGTGAAAATTTATGTAATATAAATAAAAACGAGACGAGCCATAAAACATACACGTCATTTTATAGGAGAACACTATGAAATACTGTACATAAAATTAAATCTATATCTCAAAGTGGGTTTACAATTGACCAAAGTCCAATAATCCAAAGTCCGCGATTTTTAAACTCTAATTTTTTGTATTTAACCAAAAATAAAATCGTCAAATTTTGGATAATATTTTATATATTATGTAATGACTGCAAATTTTCCCAAAAATATAATAACAATTTTATGTGAAAAATTGGTGTTTAAAGTTATCATTTTATAGCCTTGTAAAGTTACTTGTAATAAGCAAGATAAAATTGTAACACCCCGTTTTTCCTTTCTTTTAAAATCTTGCATTTTTAAAATGTATTTTCTTTGGAAAATGCGTAAAATTTTAATTTTTTTTTTCACAGTGGAAGACTTGGCATTTTAATGCAAAATAACATTGTTAACGTTGCGTAGTGGAAGACTTTTCATGCTTAAAACCATTTAAAAAGACGATAAATAAAATTCTTTTCTTTAAAATCTTTACGACTTATAAAATGTGTCCTAACTTAAAACAATAAACAACTTATATAGTTCACAATATCTTTACAAAACCTTTTACATTTCCTCTTTAATCTTTATCCTAGCCAGCCCCAAGGTCCAAGCTTGCAAATCCTCCATCAACTGCTCATTCGCTATCGATACTGCACATACGTACATCATAAGACTTAAACTATGAGTATAAGGCTCAGTAAGCGATATAAAATATGCAATGCTCATGTTATGCATATTTATAAAACATACGCAGTTTCTTTTTCATTTTGGTTTACCTTTACCTTTAATTTTAATTTTACTTGATAATTTAGGCATTGGAGATGTAAACTTGACCAGCTTGAGTGGCATCTCATGACCCATAAAAGACAGCCAACTCAAGAACTCACTCCTCACAACGTCTATTTATATTTATTCATTTATATTCATTTTTAGTTCAGTTACCCATCCAGGTGTTGGAGATGTCAACTTGATAAGGAAGAGTGGCACCTCATGATCCATAAAAGGGCAACCAACTCAAGAACTCACATCTCACAGCACCTATTTACGTTTATTCATTATATTCCATTTACAGTTTCAAAACTATGCTTAAAACCATTTTAGTAACCTTTTAAGAATCTATGATGCATGAATGCACATGAATGCATACAGTTCTAGCATATCATCAATATAACCTCAGAACATGATCAATATCATTAACTGAAGAACTTAAAGAAAATAAACATAACATCAAAACATCCAACAATCATTAAACAATACACCCTCGAATGATAGCAAGATCAATAACCTATTAATCTAGTAAACACAGCCAGCAAACAAGTCCTAATCTCTTGTGATGTAGGTCAAGAAGGCAAAAAGCATGCGATATCACTTACCTAGCGATTTTCAATGAAATTTTATACTTATGCTTATCTTCAAGTATTCACACCTTCAAAGTTAACAAACTCTCATCAATAACCATATATATACACCATACAACTAAACTTCTCCAATTTCTCAAACTTATTTCCTTTTGTAAATTGCACATGCATAACAGTTCTAATTAAACAGAGACTAACACCTCCTTGACAAAAAATAAACCCTCAATATTGACTTACAAATCGCGAGTGAAATAACTAACAGAGCTCAATATAACTTCCCAAAACATACTTGAATATACTAACTACAGAATTTAATAAACCCAGCTTAATAGAGTCCAAACATCATCAACCAAATTGCAGAACATTAATCCTTAACAATACTTTTCAAAGCAGTAAACAAAATGAAAGAAAACTCATCTTTTATCCTCAATAATGAATTATCCTTGACAATATCCTTCTATAATATTCAACCAAAATTGTAATAAAATGTAACATCCCCCGATGCTCCCAGTACAATATTGTCCTCTTTGGATTGACGCCCACACAGTTTTGTTCTTGGGGTTAGCCCAAAACGCATTGTACTAGGTAGGGAGGGGAACCCTACTTATCAACTATGCATTTTCTACTCTCCCAAGTGATGTGAGATTGTGCACCCCCACTAATATGGGTCAGACCCACACTTGGGTCTTTCCTGGCCTTCACAAGGCAGACTACCACAACTCCTTTCCTTGGAGACCCGACGTCCTCGTCGGCCACACTTCTAGTTGGGATTTCGCTCTGATACCATTTGCAACATCCCCTGATGCTTCAAATATAATATTGTCTGATTTGGGCAAAAGCCTGCATGGTTTTGTTCTTGGGGTTAGCCCAAAACATATTATACTAGGTAGGGAGGGGAACCCTACTTATAAACCATGAATTTTCTACTCTCCCAAGTGATGTGGGATTGTGCACCTCTACTGATATGGGCCAGACCCACACTTGGATCTTTCCTGGCCTTCACAAGTTGGGCTGCCACATAAAAATAGAGAACAAAACTCCTCACCTGCCGAATAAAATAGAGAACATTACTAACTTCCTTCACTCTTTTATCTTCTACTATTATTCCTATAAAATCCATAAATAGTCATGAAAGAATTCTTCTTACCTGAAGAACACCCTAGAACCTGAAGAACCAGAGAAAACAATTCTTCCTTCTAATGCTCACTCTTTCTTTCTTTTCTCTCGGTTCTTTTTCTATTTTAGAAAACAACTACACATCTGCCCTTTATATCCCATATTAAACTCTTCTCCAGCTGCCATGGACAACTACATGAGCTGCCATGGAGCTCCCACTGATTTTTCTTCTAGTCAGAATGCAATATTCTGTTATATACAGGCGACAATTTGACTTCCAGGTCGATCATCCTCATGAAGATGACTGACCGCAAATCTCAATAGTATAAACTTCAAAGGCCATGATTTAGCCAGATCAACTGCAACCAAAAATTTTTGAGGAGCCGGTCGATCACCAACGCAGTTCGTGATCGACTGATTCGAATTTAGCCCGCCTCTGGAATATTTTAGCGAAAATCGGTCGATCACGTTCCTTCTCGTGATCGACCAAAATTCCACCATTTAGCTAGAATGTTTTGCAAATCTGTGATGGACCGAAACTCTCCTTTAAGATCGACCACAAATCTTCTTAAACATATAAAATTCACACATTATTCTCAAACATCCCTAATTATCACCAAACCAAATCTTTAAAAATTAGCATACCTTGAAATAACAATTTACATTCTTAAACGAAAATCATCCCATAATCCTCGCATATTACCATGACCATTCTAAGTTTACTATGACTAAAAATTTTTGGATATTACAAAAGTGGTCTAAATATATTATAGAAGTTGATAAAAAATTGATTTTTTTTGGAAAGGTTGAAGTAAATAGTGGTAGTGAAGTTAGTTTTCAAGTGAAGTAGTGAAGTTAGGAATGCCTTCGCAACATGAGAGATGACGTTGTTTTGGTGAGGGATGTCCGTGGTTTAAGAAGTGTCACGGTAAAGTTGCAGATATCCGAAGTGAATAATATTTCGAAAAGGAAATATCTGTTGTGATGAGACGACGTCGTATTGAGGAGGGGAGACACTCATTATTATAGAAAGGTAGGTGTCTGCGAATAGGAACGTGTCCGTGGAAGCAAATGTATCCATAGAAAGGAAGTATCCGCGAGTGGAATGCCGTCATTTAGAAGGAAAAATGCGAGAGTGTCAATGTTCGCAGAAGCAAACGCATCTACAATAGAAAAATAAAGAGAGAAACAATGTCATACTAAAGGAAAGAATGTCTCATGCGAAAAAAATGCGAACACGACAGATAAACAAAGTGAAGAAGCGTCATCGTTTTGACAAAGAGAATTGTCTAAACAGTAGAAGCTACTAGATGTGCATGTTTTGAGTAAAATTGAGGGTGTGAATGACTTTATGCTCTTAGAGTAATTCTTAGTTGTTGGATAATGGTATCAACTCCTACTTATGAGATTTATAACTCACCTAGTTGTTTATATCATTTACAATATAAGTGAGGATCCAAAAGACAAGCAATAAGCATTCTTAAGTCACATCATTATTCACACTTACTTTAATATTATATATTGGACAAAGCAAAGGTGATAATGTGATTTAAGAGTAATTAAATTATGGTGTAACATTAAATTTAGTCTTAGTTTATATGTCAACCATGCTAAGTAACTTGAAACTATTCAAATAAGACAGAGTCAACAAGTTTTAGCTTTACAATTAAAACTCAAATAAGTCAGCTTTAAATTATAAGTGAAGCACACAATGATCTGTTGCCTGCCCATTGATCTAATATAGGAACTTAGTCAATTGCATGATATTGTTTACGCATTTTCTAATATTTATGAGTGAATATTAGAAGTAAACTCTGATATTTTATTCTGATGCGTAGTTTGTATGTTATTTATTAACAAAGATAAATTATAAGAATATAAAATAATATATTATTTATATTAATATAGGAGTAATATTAAGTTTTTTTTTAATTTTACATTTTATTTTTATATCTTTTAATATGCATATTAATAGGTACAATTAATATTTTTGTTTAACTATTTTTAATTTAACTTAATTATTACCTTAATCAATAAGCCCCATATCAAAAGATTATAAAAATAATAAATTAAAGAATAAATGTAATTTAAATCATAATATTTAAGATTATTTACAAAATATACTTTAAATTATTTTTTTTCATAAATCAAATATTTACCTTTCAATTATTGCCAATTTGATATTACTATTAAATTATTCATTAAATTCAATACATATTTATCATGTTTTTATTTATTTATTAAAGTATTGGGAAATTAACAAAATAACCACTGAACTATAAAATCAATAACAAGTCAACTACTGAACAATTTTTACTAATAACTTAAACACTGAACTATGAGAAATGGACAATGCAAACATCACAATTACCTATTGAAAGAAACACTACCACGAAGACGATGCCGAAACATTACTCTTTACAAATCTAATTGTGCTTTAGTTTTATGCTAAAATTACAATAATTGAAGCAATCTTATCGCGAAGACGATATTGGGAAGCTTCAACATGGTCTTCTCATCGTCGAAAACAATTATCATGTTCTTTAGTTTTTAGAATATCTTCTAGTGGCTCATCTATCCTCTCGATTTCACTCGTTCAGTTCTTATTACCATCTTCTTTTTCCTCTCCCTGGTCCTTCGTCGTAGTCCAGTGCTTATTATCAATGTTTCACTTTTCGGAGGGGAAATCAATCTTTATACATCGTAAAATAATCTTTCTGCAAGCGGAACGTTGGCATTCCACAGCAAAACATTGTCTTTCTATAGCGGAAAGTAATCGTTCCATGTGCAGAAAGTAATCTTTTTAATATGTTTAGTGGAAAGACAATATTCCGCTGTGAAAAGATAATGTTACGCAGTGGAACGACGATGTTTTTTAACAGAAAATGTTACTACAATGTTTGCTCAGTTCATTTTCTATAGTTCAGTGTTTAAGTTGTTAACGAAAACTATTCAGGGATTGACTTGTCATTGATTTTATAGTTTGGTTCACAGTTCATTTTCGTACTTTGTGATCAATGACAAGTCAACCACTAAACTATTTTTGCTAACAAATTAACCACTGAACATGTCATGTTCTGCTGCGGAACGACATTTTAAAAAATAACGTTATAATATTGACGTTCCATGGAGGATCGTGACAAGTTCCGCAACGGATTGACCACGATCCGCAGTGGATTGATGATGATCCACCACGGATCATCGGGCCTCGTCTACATTGTATAAATTCACACTAAACTCCTTGCGACTTTCTCAATGATTTTGTCAGCGATTAGAGAAATCTAGAGATTTCTAAGAGCTGAGGTGTACTGCATTTTGGCAAAATTGAAGCATTTGTTGAACACCAAATGGCGTCTTGGAGAGTTGAGGAATCTGCTATTAACTGCCAGGTTGAAGTGGGGCCCATGTCCACTGTTTTGGCAAATGAGGTACATGCAATTGAAGAAGAAGCTGCTATAGTGGTGCATTCCGTCTTGGCTACTCTAGACGAGGAGGAACTCCGTTCATTATGCGAATCCAGCAGTGACGAAAACATGGATATAGCTGAGAGTAGGTCTAGACGACCACCACAAGCAGAATGCACGTTTGCTGGTATAAGTCTTGGCAAGAAGTGTAGTTCACCAAATAAAATTAGAGAAGAAATTGTCGATCATGCGTTGAAGAATGGGTACGGGTTTAAATTCACAAATAGTGACGCTCATCAGTTGAGGGCTGCTTGCCAGGAAGGTTGCACGTGGCAGATGCATGGCTAAAAAATGCAAGGTGAAATGACATTTCAAAGAAAGTGCTATAACAACATTCACATTTGCTCAAGAAAGTTGGAAAGCAGTCATGCCTTTGCTAAATGGGTGGTAACACATTTCTTGGATAGATTTAAAAGTCAAGCCAACTGAGACATTTCTTCCATAATTGAAACAATCAGGAAGAATTTTAATGTCAACATCACACCCAACCTTACTAGAAGGGCAAGAAATGAGGCCAAAAAAATTAACAAAGGGGATGACAATGAGCAATACAAGCTTATATGGTCCTATGCCGAGGAAATTTTGAGGTCTAATCCCAGAAGCTCATTGCGTGTTCGGCTAGAGATGAGTGCATTTAAAAGGATGTACATGTGTTTGGTTACATGTAAGAGGGGCCTGTTGAACTGTGGTAAACCGGTTATTTGTTTGGATGGTTGCCACTTGAAGGGAGTGACTCCGGGCCAGCTGGTCACTGCTGTCAGCATCGACGGGAATGATGGAATGTATCTGATTGATGTAGCAGTGGTTGAAGCATAAAATAGGGATTCTTGGAGCTAGTTTTTGGAATTGTTGCTCGATGATCTAAACACCTCGTCCGACAATGTGACAATTATTTTTGACAGACAAAAGTTGTGGTTGATTACTTTTGCCTTCTATGTTTATGTTATGCGTTGTGTACCAATGTTTGACTCATACTGTAAATCTTTGTAGGAGTTGGTGCCAGCTATCAGAGAGGTGGCAGGTCATCGGTTTTACATCTGACACTTGTATGACAATTTTCAAAAACAATGTAAAGGCAGATTGTTCAAGGATGCAATGTGAGTCGTTTCTAGAGCCACAACAGAGGCACACTTTAAGAGAGAGAGAGATGGAGAAGCTATTTTGCTTGACCTGACAGCCCACAACTATCTACGAGGAATAGATGCGAGATGCTGGGCCAAACATGCCTTCTGCTCCATCCCAAAGTGCAGCATAAGCCTTAACAACCTGAATGAGTCCTTCAACGCCTACATCTTACCATCCCGGGACAAACTGATTCTCAGTATGTTTGAGATCATACGAAAGGGCATCATGTGTAGGATTGTTAAAAAAAAATGAAAATAGGGCGAGCTCGACGGACCTTTTATGTCCACAGGTCAAGAATCGGCTGGCTAGACTACAACTTGGAGGTCAAAATTGGAGTCCCCAGTTTTCAGGTGCTGCCCAGTTTGAGGTCAGCAATGGTAACGAACAGTACCATGTCGATTTGGATAGGCGTACTTGTAACTGTTACCAGTGGGAGTTGACTAGCATTCCATATGTCCATGCAGTCCCGTGTATGCAATTACGGGTGGGCAAATCGGTTCTCTGTTCCGGACCTCTTGGAACCGACCATTCGGTTGTCGGTTCCAAGAATAAGGAACCGGAACCGCAAGGAACGGGACCCAGAACAAGAACTGAGTCTCTGTTCTAGTTCAGTTCTGGTTCCTTGTAATGTGATTTACCCTGCCTTTAACAATATAATTAACTCCCTGCCTTTAACAATATAAGCTAGAGAGTGCTGATGATTAAGCTAAGGAAAAAAACACCAAACCATAAACTCGATCACAATATCCACAACATAAATTAGTATTATACTCAACTATCCTTTTTAGGCCTAAGGAAACGATATTTCTGTCACATGCAGTACCAATGAAAAAAACAAAAACCAACATTTCATTGAATTAGGCAGCATTTGAAATGGTATGCGAATTTCATTTTACCATAACTTGATCCACTGGATACAAACAAACCTTATCAATCATCATCTAAAGCACTAGGAGATGATTTCAAATTACATGTGGCATAGGGATAATAAACAAAAGTATAGATCAATACAATAATATTATGATCAGACAGCTCATAGAATCAATATTCTGGAAAAACAACAATACTAATCAATGAGATACCAATTCAATTATTTGTATTTGATTTCCCATAAAAAGGTGCAAAAGAAAAAAACTTACAAACAAAATTGGTATAATCATTTAAGGTCCTTGCACTCTGCTCCATATCATTTGTCATCTTCGGGGAAGAAACTCAGGAAATGAAAGTTGCAAAACAGAACAAAAAAATTACAACTATCTGTGAATAGAACAAAAGACAATAAACAAATGAAAAACTTAGATAAATAAAATGTTGAAAAATTACATTATCATGAGACAGTGGAGATAACATGGTTAACCGTAGATATTTTTCCAACAGAAAATAAATTTTTACAAGTAGAACAAGACATCCAGAGTCGCAAACCCTAAATCAAAGACAACAGAAAATAAATTGAATCAAAACAACAGATTATGATCAAGACATCCAGAATCCCAAACCCTAAATCAAAGCAGCGTCAGAATCGCAAACCCTAAATCCAACGATTTTTAACCATACGTACCCTCAGAATGAGAAGAATCAAGAAGGGAAGAATCGGCCGACCTTCACCTTCGCAGCCCGCAAGTTCATCTTCGGGAAATCGAGAGAGGAATTGTTTCTCAGTTTCTAGCCTTCCAGGTTCCACCATTCCAGCTGCGATTCTGCAAACTGCGCAGTTCCCTGTTTTAAATATATTTCGGTTCTCGGTTCCATAAACCAAGAACCGAGAACTGATAAAAAAAATGTAGACCTATAACCGGAACCGAACCCATTACAGATTTAGGAACCAAGAACCGGAACCGAAACTCGGTTTCGGGTCGGTTCTCGGTTCGGTTCAGTTCTTGCCCACCCCTAAATGCAATTCATGAGGACATCTCCCGAGGACTTTTTGGATGAATGCTACCACCAGGAAACATACATCATGATGTACTCCCACTTTGTCCGCCCTGTCAGTGGACAAATAATGTGGCATTCTGTGATGCATCTTGATCCAACTACGCCACCGTCGTTTAAGAGAAGTCCCAGAAGGCCGTAAAAACAAAGAATATGGGATGTGGACGAGGCCCCAAGCAGGACAGTGCTGCCCAGGAGACATCTGAACATGACATGTGGCAACTTTTTCGTACAATACTGGTTATGTATTCCCTAAGTGATTTATCTATAGTAAATATGCAAACAATCACAAACACTAATAAAGAGTTAAGGGATATAGAGATGCAAACACTTGTTTGTTCACGCGGTTTGGCAATTCTGCCTACGTTCGCGCCCCAATCTTTCCACTTAGAGATCCTTAATCCACTAACCTCCTCGGTTAGTGATGATTAGATTGCATTTTGGAGTGTCTCTTTTTATAGATTCTGCTGGAGCGGTTGACCACCCTTGTTTCAATCGATCGCTATCTGACCGTTGAAATATAGTCGTTATGCTTTCAGCCGTCCAATTCTTTCTTGTCTGTCACACTGGTCAACCTATCCACCATAGGTCGACTGCCGCCCACTATTCTGAAAAACAGAGTTTGCAATCTGTCTTCATTTTGGTCGACTGCTTCAGACTTGGTTGACCGCCCACACTGTTTTGACTCTCTCCAGCCTCTTTGGTCAACCACTTTTTGTCCCGAAGTTGACTTATGCTCCATGTTTTGCACATTGTCAATATTTTAAGTCTCAATGAATAATATACAAACTACATAAATTTAGGCAAATACGTTAGTAAATATTAATACTCATATTAAGGATATTTATAATGAATAATAATAATATATTTACACGATTCAATATGTTTATAATAAATAATTTATTAACCACTTAAACAATCATTATTAAAATAAATAAATTAATGTTTATTAGTCTAACACTAAAAACTTCTCTATTTATAATGGAAGCAAAAAAAACTCGAGAATCGAGAATAAATTCTAGTTGCCATTAAGTTATGTTTTTTAATCATAACTTCTCTATTTACCCGGGAGTGAGAAAAACTAAAAAATCTAGAATTAACTCCTTTTGAATACTACCCGTTAAGTTATGTTTTTTAATGAAAATAAATTGAAGTTTGGCTCTAATGATATCATCTACTACGCGGTTTCAAATGGATGACGTAATTTTTTTAAATAATCATTCCACCATTTTAATTGGTGGAGATTTTTCTCCTTATATCTTTCCTTGTGGGTAGTCCATACCCTTCATTAGTCATTCCTAAATTTTCCATCTCCAAAACTATTCGTGAGAAAAGAATCTTCATAGCGAAACAGTATTGCTTGGCTCGACAATAAGTCTTATACATTGTCGATTCGTCATTTCTTTTGAAAATTAGAGATATTAACACATCATTCAAATTAGATTTTAGTTTGGATGATTGACTTTTTGGTTGGCATTGAGATCGGATTTTCAAGGGAGAAATCAAATAGTGGATTGAAAATAACACATAGGTATGTGGAAGTTGCTTGTTTTCTCTGGAAGATTAATGTAAAAATTTGAACTTTTGACTACATCTACATGTTCTGATTGAGGTATCAATTTTCCCCAAAATATATTAAAATTAGAATAATTCAGATATTAGACAGTCAAAGATCAGATTATTGTCAAGAGGTCAGACAGAAAATTTGTTATTTTCGGGTATTTTTCTCAATTAATGGTTTTGTACTATCTAAATTGGTGGATTAAAGGTTGATTTTTATGTGTGCATTGACAAAGAATTAATTTGTTATTATTTCAAAATCGGATTACATTATCAATTTTTAAACTTTTGTGAAAATTTGGATTTGTAAAGTTTGGTTTTGGATTCTGCTTCGAATTCCAACTAATCAAAAATATTTTTGCGTTATTGAGACATACATTGTTGAGAAAATCAAAGAACCTTGAAGGTGTTATAGATCCCCTTAAACTCATATGGTTATTTTTGGGGGAAATTTAAGAATTGTAGAGAAAAGTTGGATTTTTAATAGAAAAGTTTGAGATTTATAAATCAAGAATAAAACATTTTGCATGAAAATGATATAAATTTTCTTAGAAATTATTAGGTATAATTGATACTAAGAAAAATCGAGAAAAGTCGGATTTTTGGATTAAAAACATGAAATTGATGGATTTATATCAAAATTTTTTACACAGAATGTAATATAAATATTTTGAAATTGGTTCAAGAACAATTAGCGTTAAAAAAGTAAAGGAGCCTTCAAGAGAAATTTAATTTTAACATTTTTTCTGATATTTAGAATTTTTATTGGAGAATTGGATTTTGATATAAAAATTTAAAATTTATGAATGAAAATTAAGATTTATGCATAAAAAAAGATTATTCTGGCTCGAGTTACATTTTGGGCTAGCTTTTGATTTTTGGCTTGTTTAGCTCCTAAATCAATTTCTACCTTATTTATGAGTTTCAAAAATTATTAAAAGTACTGAGTCTTGACTCGTTATTTGACTTCTCGTATTTTTAGCTTTGGATTGTAGTGTTGGCTCAGAAAACTAAGCATTTTTATTTTGATGATGAATGTATTTAATTGATTTTGAATATTCTAAGTTATTATATTAGAAATCCCCTTAAAAATAGATATTTAATTATTTTAACATGTTTATAAGAGTTTATGGAGTAAAGGATAAATTTATTGGACTCAAAGTTAAGAAGATCAATTTGAAAAATAAAAAGATCAAATTGAGAAGTATGAAAGTTTACTCAGTGAGGATGAACATATTAAAAAGGCGGATGCCCGAACATAATTTGAGAAAGAAAATGCACGGTCGCGATCGTACAATCCAGATTCATATTTTAACATGTGGACGTCAGCCCAGTCGCGGTCATCCAGACCAGATCTGTGTTTTAACACGTGGATGCCCAGAAAAAGAAAATACATAGGAGCGATCGTCTTGTCACGACCCAATAGGGACCCGAGACAAAACGGGGAACGATCCAACCCAAAGGATTGAATCGTCCAACCCATTTCACTTAAAATTTTATTAATTAACAGTGGAAGACTTAAATATTAGTTAGCTAGGGCCCAACAAATATGGGTTTATCAGGTCCAACAAGTGATATCAGATAGTAAAACAAAATAATCCAAAATGAAATACTGTGCAAAAATTAAGAATAGGAATTACAGTCATCCAACTAAAGTATACCTTATAAAAAATATCATCTCTCAAGGGAGAATGTTAAAATGAATATAAAACTTCGTCGGATCTAAACGTGATTGACAACTGAAAATCCGATTGATAAAATCCTGAAAGGTGTCATTGGGGTGAGTTGACTAAACTCAATAGGAATTATGTTTTCAAAGAAAAATTTAATTAAAAAGATGTTGAAGGATGCATGAATTTAATGCTCACGTTTCACAAATTCCTTTCAGAAAATGAGTACAAAAGGGCATGTGTATGAATTCAACCACTAATATGCGGTACGTAATTAAAATAAGCCCTTGTTGTACAAATTAAAAATTACAGTAAAAATGAAGTCACTCACGAACTCTGGGCACACCATGTTATAGACATAAAACAGAATAAAGGCGATGCTCGGTGATCGCAAAAGCCAAATAATACCCTGATCAGGTTTAGAGATTTGCAACCTAAGGACAACACATATACAACTGTTCTATTACCTATTTGCACTTTAGAGATTCGAACCCAAGGACATTTGAAAAATCTTCTATTACCTAATTCAATAACAAACAAACACATTCCGCACGGTAGAATGTGTGAAAACAAAATAGACCCCAAATCGGGTCGATCAAACTTGATTCACACGATTAAGTTGATCAACAAATATTTATAAGTATGCTTAAATGAAACGTGAACAGTGAGAAAAAAATATAATATAAAAATCTGAAAGTCATAAAAATGGATGCGTCGTTTTAATATGAGACAAGTCTCAAAATATTCACTTTAAAAAAAATTATGCAATGCAATGCATAAAGTAAATCTCTACCTCAAATGGGCTTACACTGATAAAGTCCAAAAGTCTGAATAGCCCAATTTCAATAGTCCACGGATTTAATTTAAGGTGGAGTACCTATCCAAAAATTAAGTCATAAATTTTTGGGTCAAATAGTTATACCTTAAATTCTCAAATTTTTATTTAAATTTAATCCAATTTAAATATGTAAAAGTTTACTAAAAAATATGGGCCAAATAGTCCCATAATAGGCCCAAAACTACTTTAGACTGCAGCCCAGCCCAAGATTAATTAGGTTAGCCCATGGTCCGCAAACCTGTAGCCCACTAAACTCAAATGCAGACCAAAAACAATGCTCCTTGTGGATTGTCGCCTTCAATGCGGACGATTGCGGTCTGGCCATTGCAAGGGGCACCCTTGTTCCAACTCGTCGAGAACGAGTTCTTCCCTGGCCAAGACTCCCTGTCTCGGCCAGTCACTCATTCAACCGAAGTCGAAGATATCTCACGTCGCAGCTCAACTACTGTTGAGCTGCATCTAGGCAATCAAACGTGGATGAAGATCACAGGGATCAATTGCCGAATAACCAAACAATTTGTCCAGAACCCAACTCATCAACAGGTAAAAATAAAAATAAAAATTTTCGTAGTTCAATTTTCCAAATTAAAATGTCCATAAGCCGTGCGTTCTTCGAAGGAAAGTATGGATTTTTCATACCTTCTGGCGATGGGTTTCCGATCACCGAAACCACCAATTAACTCTGTGAAGATCGACAATCTCCTCTTCCAAACCACAATCAGAATTAATTTGATCATTCCCTTCATTACCGAGAACCAAAATTTGTAAAAAACAAAAAATCCAAAAATTCAGTCTAAAGTTTCAATTGAAACAAAGGATAAGAGTTGGGCTTACCCACGACCAACGACTTTCGACCATTGAGAGTTTTACTGTGGAGGATCTTCACAACTAAACAATTTCCTTTCCAAAGTTTGAATCAAAAATCAAAACTTTACCCAGTAACTCAATCAATTCATCAAGGGAAAAATCCATCTTACCGAAGTCTGAAATTTGCAATAGATTGCTTAGTTTTCACTCTAATTGCAGGTGTCCTCTCTGCTTGTGGAAAAGAAATTGATAAGGGCATAGTGAAAGAGAGGGAAAAGAATCAGGGAAGGGAATAAAAAGAAATAGACAGAGAGAGGTAGGAAATGGGAGAGAGGGAGAAGTGAGAGATAGAGAGAGGCAAAGGAAAAATGGAAGAAGTGGATCTGGTTTAATGTAGTAGAGGAGGATGTGGAAAAATGGAAGAATTTCCTTCCAAGTACGAAACATCCCTGGAAAGGAATTTATTTTAAAGAAAAACAAATTTCCATAACTAAAAAAAATACTAAATGTTACATTCTTCCCTCCTTAAAGAATTTCGTCCTCGAAATTTAAAACAAACTCGAAAGTACCATTTCACAAATGGGGATAAATAGTCATCATATCATATTCAAATTTTCAAGTAGCTTCTCTTTCACTATGTTTCTTCCACCAAACTCGAACGAAAGGTATCTCACGATGAAACAAAACTCTGATCTCACAGTCCACAACTTTCTCAAGTTCTTCCTCACAAAATACATAGTCTTGAATAGGAACTTCAATCCAAAAAGTAATATGAGAAAGGTTAGAAATGTACTTCCTCAGCATATAGACATGTAAGACATTATGAACATAATTTAGGTGTAGCGCTAACTCCAATCGATAAGTCATTGAACCATTCCGTTCAATAATCCAAAAATGACCTATATATCTTAGAGCTCACTTTCTTCTCACACTGAAATGATTAATATCTCGACGATGTTGCACTTTTAAGAATACAAAATCATTGGTTTCCAACTCCACTTTCCTCCAACGGAGGTCTACATAACACAACTGTTAACTCTGAACAGTACTCAGTCGTTCCTTAATCACATGAACTTTCTCATTTGTCTCAGGAATCAAATCAGACTCGAGAGCAACATGCTCTTGGTTTCAGTCTAACATAAAGGTGATCTGCACGGTCTTCAAATACAAATTTTCATATAGCGAAACATCGATATTGTTTTGATGGCTGTTATTACAAACAAACTCTACTAAAGACAAGTGATTCACCCAACTATCTCCAAAATCCATAATGCAAGATCTCAATATATCCTCAAGAATTTGGATCGTACGCTCAAACTGACCATCGGCCTGAGGATGATGTGTTTAACACTAAATAAGCTACAAGGCCAAAGTTTTCTAAAGGGATCTCCAAAATTTCGACGTAAATCTCGGATCTCTATCAAATATAATACTCAAGGGAATACCGTGAAGACGAATGATGCTTTCAATATACAACTGACTTAACTTCATCAAAGAGAAATTCATTCTAATAGGGATAAAATGTGAGAACTTCATAAATCTATCAACAATCACTCACACAACATCAAATTTCTGCAATGTCCTAGGCAAACTGGTCACAAAATCCCTGGTAAATTTTGTCCCATTTCCACTCGGGGATAGTCAAAGGCTACAACAATCCAACAGGCTTCTGATGTTCAGCCTTAATCTATTGACAAGTCAAAAACCTTGAAACATACTCAGATACATCATGTTTCATTTGGATCCGCCAATATTGACGCTTCAAGTCATGACACATTATTGTACTGCTGGGATGAATAACAAATCTGGATTTATGACTTTTTGCTAAACAGCCTGCCACAAATCCAAATCATTGGAGACAACAACTTGATTCTTGAAGAATAGAAATCCATTAGGATTGTTCTCCCAACCATCAAACTACTCACTAGCTTGAATCACCTCGAATCTACACATCGTCAAACTTTGCAATTCTTTCACACATTGCAAAAGTGTAGGAGTCACTATTAAATTAAAAACTCGAGCAAAATGACCATCTTCTTGGTATTGTAGCTCAACATCTCCAATAATAAGACATCTCTTCCAATCACCCAAAACAAAAAAAGAAAGAGAACCTTGAAGATAACGACTCAAAACATCAACTACAACATTAGCCTTACAAATATGATATTCTAGAGTAAAATCATAATTCTCCATATACTTAACCTAATGGTGTTGTCAGAAATTTAAATAACGCTGCGAGAAGAGTTACTTTAAACTTTTATGATTCAAAAATATCTCGAATTTAGTATCATACAAATAGTTCAGCCAAATCTTTAAGGCAAAAATAATTAATTGCAAGCTCCAAATCGTGAGTAGGGTAATTCAATTCATACTTTTTTTAACTGCTAGAATACATAAGCTATAACATTATTATGCTGCATCAAGACGCAACCCAAACCAACTCTTGATGCATCAGTATAAATAGCATAAGACAAACACTCATCAGGTACTGCTAAAACTGAGTAGTAGTCAAACTTTGCTTGAATGCATCAAAAGTGGTCTGACACTTTTTATTCCAAATTCACATCGTTACTGATCAACAATATAACAGAAAAAAAAATTATGTACAAATCGACGATATTAACCAGCCAGACCCAAGAAGTTACGCACCCACAGACATTTTTGGGTGGCTTCAAATCTAACACGGTTTCAATTTTAGCTGGATCAAATGAAATGCCATTTTGAGAAACAACAAGGCTAAAAAAATTCACTTCGATCATCCAAAAGTTGCACTTTTCACGTTTTGCATATAACCGATACTTCTTCAGTGTCAGTAGAAAAATTCTCAAATGTTTCATATGTTCATTTAGAGTCTTGGTATATATATCAGGACATCATTAATGAAAGCCACAACAAAATGGTCAAAATATAGTCGTAAGACCTGATTCATGAGATTCATAAAAGCAGCTGGTGCATTAGTCGAATCAAACAAAAGCACCATAATCCAAAATGTCTATAACGAATCCAAAAAGATGTTTTCGAAAAAAATCTTTTCCACGCATTTTCAATTGATAATAATCAATATCAAATTGATCTTCAAGATGTATATTGATCCTCCAAGCTGATCAAATAAGTTATTAATCCACGGCAACAGATACTCGTTCTTGATTGCCACAATATTCAAATTTTGATAATCAATGCATAGACGAAGCGAACTACCCTGCTTTTTTGCAAACAAAACGACACCCCATAGTGAAATACTATTTCGAATAAACCATTTTGCAACAAATCATTCAACTGAACACTCAGTTCATTCAATTCAATAGGAGCCATGTGGTACAGAGAAATCAAAATTGGAGTAGTGAGGAGCATCAAATCAATGCAAAAATATATATATCTCGCGGTACGGTGGCAACTCAGACAGATCCTCAAGAAAAAATATCACAGTAATCACAAATAAATGATAAATCAGAATCATGTTTGACTGTAACAAGGTCACCGCTAATAACAAAATATCCTCATACGACTCCAATGTAACAACCCGATTTTTATTTACTTTAAAACGCGTGAAATTTAAAACTTTTCTTTTATAAAATCAGAGTAAAACTTTTCTTTATAAAACCCGATCGTTAAAACTCTTTATTTAAAACCCTTATCAAATTCAGCAGAAGTAATAAAATCATTTTATGAAAAGCAGCGGAATTAAAAACAATACGTTAAAGAATATTAAGAAATTTATAACCCTTTTTCAAACAACTTCCCTTTAAACTCTTTAGCCCAACCAGCCATAAGATCCATCGTGCAAATACTCCATCAACGGCTACAATCTGTTGTCGCACATATATCTACAGTACGGAGAAAACAATGAGCCTAACGTCCTGCAAGAATCAGAATTAAATGCAATGCAAATGATGCATGTTCACACGATGCATTACAGAGGAGATCCCTATCTCACTGTTAGTTTGGGGCGATGGGTAAGTCAATTGATCTCGTGGCTTAACCTGTGTTTCCTATGGGGAACCACGCCAATCGGGGTGTCACCATGAGCCATACCCAATCGTTTTGTTGAAAACATTGGGGATTTCAGTACAAGAGAATTGAGAATCTTAAGATTCCCGTGGCTTAACCGTACCTCACGCTCCCTAATTGGGAGTAGGCACTTCAATAAGAGTGTCACCACGTGAACCATCCGCAATTCTCCCGAACCCCCACATGCCTATTTACATATATTTAGGATGACATACAACATGTGAACAGTTTCATAAGTCTTAGGGTGATGCATGAATTCCATAAAGTAAATCAGAGGAAAGCCATACACAAAAGAAGTACAATCATTTCATTTTACAGATAGGAGGTCAAATCAAGATATTACAACTATCATTTGTTTCATCATAGTAACTAAGTTTAGTTTATGCATTATCTTTTAACCACTAGAGGTAAGGAAACATGATTAGATCAAAATATAGTTCAGCTTCTTTATTGCTTCCACTATACTAAACAGATTTCCAGATTCAACCTAAGAATTTCATCACTAACCATGCTTATAATTGCCAAATACGAATAGTAGAACAGTTTTCATCATTAACTTCTATACTATCCTACATTATCTCATTTCATGCTCATTATAAGGCACAACCATATTAATCATACCTAGGTAGAACAATTTGTAACAGTAAACTTTCAGACTATCACCTTAATTCATGCTCACTTTATTTTATGTTTCATGGTCAACAACACCATACACGCACATTTCTCAAACATAGTCCAAATATGGAGAGCATACAAATTTTAGAACTAAAGCCAACCATTTAGAGCATAACAGATCCAAATTCAGCAACATAACAGAAATTATCATTTCCAGTCAATAATCCACAACAATAACAAGGCACTAATCCAACATTCATGCTTCAAATTTGAAATCCATAACTAGCAAACAAAACCCGTAATGTAGGGCCACCTTTGGCCAACCAAAATTCTAATTCTTACCTCCAATTTCCAAGAAGAAAATCACAGCAATATAGCAGCAAATGCAAGGAACCAACAACAATATATAAACCCTTTAGTCTTCTACACCTCCAAATTTTCCTCAGTAGGAACAACATGAATGGTTAATTCAATTCTTCACAACTAACCTTGACTGGGGATCTACAGTTAAGTCAATAAATTCCAAATAATCAAACCTTACCTTCCAACTTCAAGGTGGAACACCAACAACAAATAACTCAGCAACTATCCAATACAATCCTTACCACTCACAAATTTTTCTTTACATACACTTCACAGTAACTTGACTAGAGTAATCTTCACATGAAACTTACCTATATAGACGGAGGAGAGGAGGGAGCTGGCAGTGCAAAGCATAAGCTGTAGGGATAAGGATTGCAAATTGCTCCAATCAAGAAGGATGTGGTCCAATGGGTAAAGGCCAGGTGGAAAAGCTTCCACAACCTAAGGGAAAAGCTGGACATTGCAGTGGGAGGCTAGAGAGAGTGATTTTTTAGAGTGGTTTACGAAATCGGAAGAAAGAGAAGATAATTTAAATGGGTTTCTCGGACAATTTGGACGAGACGTGTCGTCCACAGCATCGTCCACATCCGTTCGAAACTCGATTTGGGACGAGAAAGTGCTTCCCAATGCCTTCGCCCGTACCGTCCGCAGGTGTCTTCCGGACGAGAAAACTCGTCCGCACGTAGCGTTCGCAGTCGTTCGAATTGTCCAAAAATTGTCCAGAGTCAAATCGAGACGATGGTCTTCTTCGTCCGCGTTCGTCCGCTACCGTCTGAATTGTCCCAGAATTGTACAAATTCAACGCGGACGCGAATCCTCTTCGTCCGCTTCGTCTTTCCAAACATAAATTAACGCGTACCTTCACGCAACATGACATAATTATCATCCAATAAACTCCCATAAATTATAATCTAACAATTCCTTCCCCGGTAATACCCCGATAATTATTCGACTAATTCATACACTCCTACTCCTTTTCCAATTTATCCTTTTTAAACTCCGATAAAAAGTCAGGGTGTTACACCTCCGACCACCCAAATGGGCTCACAAAACATGATTAATAGAAAACATGAGGATATTATATGGATGCACTGGGTTCTTCCCATCTTCCAACGTAAAGATAATAATTTTTTTTTTCGATAACAGTCAGTCTTTAACTTTGTATAAGTTATACCAATCCATACCTAGAATTACATCAAATTGATCTATAAATATAATTATTAGATCCACAGATATTCATGATCACCAATAATAAGGGCAGCAGATTGAACAATAATACACGTTTCATATCTCTTATTCAGTGAAATACTAAAAATTAGTAAATCTTCTAGCTTATCTACAGTCATAGTTTCCTTATCCAATTTATGATAAATACAGATCATATTCTGGTGATGACTAGTGCTACAATAGTTGTTTCTAATTACTACTTAAATTGAGTTCATATTATCATACTAGCGGTTATTCCAACTTAAGATACTTATATCATACATCAGTTAACTTCTCGAAATAGAATATTGCAAATCTAACTCAATACTTTAGTGTAACTAAAAAAGAAGTCAAATTCCTTTGTATCATCCTTAATCAATTTTTTTTTTCAATACTTAGAGGGTTAGCTTCGCCCACAAACACTAGCCTATAAATGCTTTATAATCTCATCCTATGTGGTTTTAATACAAGTCACTTTCAGATAATTTTCTATTAATGTCATCATTTCATTTGAACAACTCAATCTTTAATCTAAATATTTTCAACTGCCTACGCAGAAACTTATACTAGTGCTGAATTGTACAATTCAAATACTAGTTAGAAGTATTTACCATCAGTTTTCGAATCAGAGTCTTCAAATGCAAGGTTCAACTTAGACTAACAGATTCCAAGTATGAAAGAGTAAGTATTGAATTTTTGGAAGGAAATTGAAGCTTTGGATTTCCTTCTATGATAGGTTTCTTAAGTTTAAACTTCACAGACCCACATATATAACCCAGAAAAGTCCACAGACTAATAGGTTCTGTAAAGTTGTTTCTAATTATTCACAAAGTGTACTCTTCATCACTTTGAACTAAATTTCAGACCACTCTAAATTATCCGCGTTCAATTAGAGAAATGCTTTCATCCACCAGCGGACAACTTCAAGTTGTCTTTCTAACAACACCTTAATGCAAAGTAATTTTTGTATTGTGTTCTTAGGCACAGTATTTGTAAATCTTTATACATTACTATACTATCTATTTTATAGATATCACTTTTCAAGATGGAACCTGACTCTGATACCAAAAAATTTTGTCACGACCAAAAAGGGACCTGAGACAGAACGGGAAATGACCCGACCCAAAGGATCTAATCGTCTAACCCATTTCACTTAAAATTTTATTAATTAACAGCGGAAGACTTAAATATTAGTTAGCTAGGGCCCAACAAATATGGGCTCATCAGGTCCAACAAGTGATATCAAATAGTAAAGCAATACAATCCTAAATGAAATACTGTGCAAAAATTAAGAATAGGGATTACAGTCATCCAACTAAAGTATACCTCACAAAAATATCATTTCTCAAGGGAGAATGCTAAAATGAATATAAAACTTCACCGGATCTAAACGTGATTGGCAACTGGAAATCCAATTGATAAAATCCTAAACGTTGTCATTGGGGTGAATTGACTAAACTCAATAGGAATTATGTTTTCAAAGAAAAATTTAATTAAAAAGATGTTTAAGCATGCATGAATTTAAAACTCATGTTTTATAAATTCCTTTCAGAAAATGAGTACAAAAGGGCATGTGTATGAATTCACCCACTAATATGTGGTACATAAAGCCCTTGTTGTACAAATTAAAAATCACAGTGAAAATGAAGTCACTAACAGACTCCGGGCACACCATGCCATAGGCATATAACAGAATAAAGGTGATGTTCGGCAATCGCAAAAGCCAAATAATACCCTGATAAGGTTTAGAGATTCGCAAACAAGGACACGACACATACAATTGTCCTATTACCTATTTGCACTTTAGGGATTCGAGCCCAAGGACATTTGAAAAATCTCCTATTACCCAATTCAATAACAAACAAACACATTTCGCACGGTAGAATGTGTGAAAATAAAATAGACCCCAAATCGGGTCGGTCAAACTTGATTCACACGACTAAATTGATCAACAAATAAGAAGAAAAACTATACCAAAGGGCTTCCAACTTAACTTTCGACATTTCGCTTCAACTTTTGAGTGCTTAGCCTAACTCTCTCATTCTTTCACTTGAGATTATACTCTTGTGAGAGTTTAGACATTTGACATTGTATTCCATTGTTCAAAACCTCCACACATTCTACTCGTGAGATATTTGAAGAGTGACGCTCTGGAACAGTCATTGTAAAGGCTTGACTGACGCTTGAAAGATCAATCGGTTATAATCGGGAAGTTATTGAGGAAAGAAATTTTTAAGGGGAAGCCTTGAAGCGCAGACGTATGTAAGGTTGACTGAACCCGTTAACATATCGTTTGCACTTTCTCTTACTCTCTCATTCTCTTGTGTTTATTTACTCATTGGTTAAAATAGAAATTTAATTTTATGTCCAGCATTACATAGTTTTCTTAAAAACCTATTTTGAGACATATTCTCATATTATATGACATGTTAGGCCATGTCAGTATTTATTTTATATGTATATTTTCAAGGATATTGAGCATCAACTTGCATTTTTTTTGCTGATCAACTTGGTTGTGTGAACTAAGTTTGATCAACTCATGTGGAAGTCCACTATTTATTACGAACATTTGACTACTAGAAGATGTATTTGTCTGTGAACTAGAGTAATGAGACAACTAAACATGTCGTGCCCTTGGGCGCAAAATCCTAAACCTAATCAAGGTTGTTTGGGGCTTGCAGTCGCCGAGTATCGTTATTATTCTTGTATATGCTTATGACATAGTGTTCTCGGAGTTTGTGAGTGACTTGATTTTTACTCATATTTTTATGTTATTCAGTAGTGACCTATTTTATATATGTACCACTATAGTGAAATCTTTTTTACTTTTGCTCTATTGAATGTTTTCAAACACTAATTTTTATACTATGGTTTTCACTTGGCATGCTCATTCTATTTCTCTCATTGATTGATGAATGTATCCCTACCGAGTTTAACTGACAAACCCTAACGACACCCCTTTCAGGTCTTAGTTAGGGAGACCTTCCGCAGTCGATACAAGGCGGATCAACACATTTTCATTTAGTTGTTTCTTTACTTTGGGAGTTTTTATTTGGTGAGACGAGACATCATCTAGCTTATTTTATTTTCAGTTAAATTACTTTGTTAATTACTTATTTCACACATATATTTTGGACTTATACTAATAGTTATCTTTAATGCCATATTTGGACCTTCGGTTAACTTGATATTATTGAGCCTTGGCTTTTAAATCTTTTGTAAGTGTTCCGTTGCTAAATTAAATAATAAATGTTTAGGTTGGGTAGTTTGATCCTCTTATGGGGTACATTGTTTCTCATTCTGTCTCGTATTCCTCTTGGGTCTTGACATATCATATTTAAGAGTCAATAAATTATATTTCTTATCTTTACCAAATTGTACATATTGTCTAAGAGAATGCATCAATCTATGTCGTTTAAGAGGTCTAATTCCTTTCCTATTAAATAACATGTTACAATATATACATTTTTTTTTTACTCATTCTCTTCATTAGATAATGTCAAACACTTCTCATACATCTGATTCACCATGTTTACTACTACAAGATGATACATGCATAGTAAAATTTGATGGAGATCCAACAAATTCCATTGCATTAACATCAATATTATCACTCATGTTATCAAAATATGTCATATGTTATAAGTTAATAAATCTAACAACAAACAATCGAACAAACATAATAACATAATTTATTAGTAAAGTTCATTAAAACTTACATGAAGATGATGGCAAACAATACAAATTTCAAAATTGAGTTTCGAAAATTGATATGAGAGTCGATTCTTGAAAATTGAGGTGAGAGTCTACATTCAAGAGCTAAGAGAAATGAGAATTGAGAGAGTTCACATAGTTGAGAGAATTGGTGAGTATTGAAGCATGCATTGTATAATATTTATATGCCATAAAAAACATTATTTTAACACAAATAACAAAAAAATCACTCCAAATAGCTACAAGAGTCTTTGCTAATAGTACAGTTAACAATCATCTTTTGACATTTGCGCCATGACACCACGTTCATGGCGCCGCGACTTAGCTTATAACCAAAAATAGCGACTATTGATATAGTTGTTGGAACTGCCAAGGACTATATTCTAGGAGCGTTGTGGTGCATAATAAAGAAGCATCGCAGCGTTCGTAAATTTTTTTTTTTGGGAAAAATAGCTGCCCTGATGGTCAATCTGCTAGACAAAGCCTGCAAAATTTTTGTAAATTCCAAAAAATCTATTAGATTACTCTTACTTTAATACAATAGTACTAGAGTTTGAATACTAGGATCACTTACGAAATCATAATTTCTACTGTTCATGCAGTTAATGAAATATATCATGAAATATTGCTTATCAAAAAACAAATAAATAATTTAAATATTTGGTTACTGGTAACTTTAAACACGCAATATTGTTCATTATCGTAAACTTAAAACAAAATTTTAAACTAACCTCGGTCATAGATTTTAAATTTTGTCTACAAGTCCATCTGAACAGTCGCCACATATCTCTCTGGCTTTCTCTAGTCCAACAGTCTATCGTATACGTTGGTGCAATGACTTTTGTCTATGATTGAGATTAAGTTTTCAACTGCTTCGTAGGAAAGAATGTAATAAGTCACTCAATAATCTTCTTTTCAATCAAGCTATGATGTCAACATAATTTCATTTGACCAAAAAATAAAATTAAGTGCATTGTTTTTAGAACAATGTGTCATGTACTTAGGTTTAGAGGTCATACAATTTATTTATAATGCCCAAAATTTGTGACATATAATTGTTAAGAATATATGAATATTACCTTTGTCATATTTTGGTTCAATATTTTTGTCTGGATCATGAAGTAACTTTAACAAAATGGTACCTGGACTCGAAGTCGACACATATAGATAGGTAGATAATGACTTAGAGCGGTAACTCTCTACAAGAGTCTTGACAAATAATCTTGTAACTGGTGTATTAAGGTTCTCTTTTATGACAGAATTACCAATGTTTATAACTACAATAACGTGCATAATCTATGTATCATGAATTTTATTTTTTATCAAGAACGTAAATAGATTGTTGTTATAATGTAATAATAATTATATATGTTAAATAATCTTTTATTTCTAGATATAATTTAAAGGATTAAAAAATTATACATTTAAATCTAACTTCACATAGATACAAAATCGGAAAACTTTGATAATGATCTCCTCAACATTTGAAATATTCGATCTTCTCTATCAATCCTTCTCACCTCGAATAAACCGTGTGGGCATGATGAACGCAACAACATCAAACTCAATTTATGATAGATCGTATTTTCAATACATCAGATAATCTATTTGGATTTAAAGAACGGCTCTCTAAGGCCAATACGGAAGACTCAAGAATTTGCTCTCAAAATAGATCTTACAATTTCAAAAATTCCAACCACTTCATGCTAATGAGGTTGTAACCTTGATTTATAGTGGAATAATTTTATAGTGGTCATTATGACATTTAGAGAAAACTATTAAAAAATTTAATCTCTCATTTAAATTGAAATTGTTTTCATAATGACAAATTCAAAATAAAACCGTTATGGAAATTAAAACTACTTGTCACCATAACTATACACTTAGCCCCATGATATTAACTCAAATTTAGTATAATCCACTTTCAAATACTGTTTTCAAAAGTTATTTTATGTTTGTTAATTAATTAAATAATCAATAATTCAATTGTTTTATTTAATGAAATATGACAAACATATTAACTATGTAACTTTTATCATTGTCACTTATTAGTTTGTTAATTAATTGAATAATCAAGAATTCAATTATTTCATCTGATGAAAAATAACAAACTTATTATTGAGTTTATTAAATAATTAATTCATAATTAATTATTTAATCTTCTTTGTTTATTTTTCTATTATTCGAATAATTATAAAAGGTGATGAAAGGACCGATGGACCTATAGTTTTAAGCTCTAATAATATTTTGTTAATTAATATAAACACTTTACATCAATTAACATAATTATTAACTATAAAGTAATTTCACTAAATACTTTGAGTTGTTATCACGCCCCAAAGGAAACCAAAGATAGAACGAGGAACGATCCGACCTATAAACGAACCGAATTGCCTGACCCATTTTTATTTATAAATTATTTAGGTAGCAGAAGACTTGAACAAGACTTAAATAGCTAGGGCCCATCCAACTGAGGCTAAAACAAAAGATCCAATAGTGACATTGAAAATAAAGTAATAAATATAAATTCAAAATAAATGTGCCGCATAAATAAATGACTAAAAGTTTATTATAAATTTAAATCAAGTTCTAACCTTTCAAAAATACTTTAGAAGGGGAAAATAAATGCTATTTTAAAATCTCGCAGAGTTCACTCCTACTTGGTTGTTAGGAATTCTCCAAACTAAAATCTGAAGGAAATGTCGTTGGGGTGAATCGACTAAACTCAATAGGAGTAAACTTTATGTGCCATGTTAAAAAAAAATAAAATGGAGAGTCTGCCACATAAAACATCATTTTAAAACTAATGTAAAAATTAAACAATAGGGCAAACATTGAAAACATTCTCTATTATACTGTGGTACGTACATAAAATAGACCCTACAGTATATCAGTGAAAATGGAGTTGCTCTGGGTACACCATGCCATAGACATATAGTAACGAAGATACTCGGCAATCGCTAATGCCATGAAACATAAGACTCTGATCAAATTTAGGATTTTGCGTCTAGTGACACGACACAATTAGCTATCTCATTACTTTAGTTGACACAAACAAACACATCCTCGAACGATCAAGTGTGCATAAAAAAAAACATGGTCCTTTCATGGGTTTATAAAACTTGGTTCACTCGACCAAAATAATCAAAGAATAAAAATATGCATGATCAAATAAAACGTGTCTAGTGAAAAATACATATATAATATAAAAACCAACAAACAATAAGAATAGACTTACCATTTTGTATGAGATCATGTTTGAAAATAATGTTTGTAAAACTATGAAATGTTGAATATAAAATAAACTCTTACCTCAATTGGCCTACCAATAGCCAAACAATGCTTAACTAAATAAGAATTCAATCAGTCAAAATCTCTCGCTAATCTATTTGACTTATCAAAGTATATGTATACAAATAAATTCACGATTTCTAAACCTAGTAGATTACTCATAATTTTATACAATAATATTGGAGTTTGAATACTAGGATCACTTACGAAATCATAATTTCTTCGGTTCATGCAGTTAATGAAATATATCATGAAATATTGCTTATCAAAAATAAATAAATAATCTAAATATTTGGTTACTGGTAACTTTAAACACGCAATATTGTCCATCTGAACAACTAACATGTGTCATAGATGTTAAATTTTGTCTGCAAGTCCATCTGAACAACTACATTTGTTTAAATTTTCGTCCGATCTGTCACCACATATCTCTCTGGCTTTCTCTAGTCCAACAATCTATCGTATATGTTGGTGCAATCACTTTTGTCTATGATTTAGATTAAGTTTTCAACTGCTTCTTAGGAAAGAATGTAATAAGTCACTCAATATTCTTCTTTTCAATTAAGCTCAATTAAGCTATGATGTCAACATAATTTTATTTGACCAAAAAGTAAAAATAAGTGCATTGTTTTTAGAACAATATGTGTCATGTACTTAGGTTTAGTGGTCATACAAATTATTTACAATGCCCAAAATTTATGACATATAATTTTTAAGAATATATGAATATTACCTTTGTCATATTTTGGTTCAATATTTTTGTCTGGGATAGCATGAAGTAACTTTAATTAGGTACCTGGATTCGAAGTCGACACATATAGATAGGTAGATAATTACTTAGAGCGACAACTCTTTACAAGAGACTTGACAAATAATCTTGTAACTGTTGTATTAAGGTTCTCTTGTACGACAGAATTACCAGTGTTCATAACAATAGTAACGTGCATAACATATGTATCATGAATTTTTTTTTTATCAAGAATGTAAACAGGTAGTTGTTATAATATAATAATAATAATATGTGTTAAATAATCTTTTATTTTTAGATATAATCTAAAGGATTAAAAAATTATACTTTTATAACTAACTTTACATAAGTACAAAATCAGGTAGGTTTGATAATGATTTCCTCAACATTTGAAACCTTCGATCTTCTCTATCCATGCTCCTCCCCTCGAATAAACCTGTGGGCATGATGAACGCAACAACATCAAACTCAATTTATGATAGATTGTATTCTTTACACATCAGATAATCTATTTGAATTTAAAGAATGACTCTCTAAGGCCAATACAGAAGACTCAAGAATTTACTCTCAAAACTACAATTTCAAAAATTCCAACCATTTCATGCTAATGGGGTTGTAACCTTGATTTATGGTGGAATAATTTCATAGTGATCATTATGACATTCAGAGAAAATTATTAAAAAATTTAATCTCTCATTTAAGTTGGAATTGATTTCATAATGACATATTCAAAATAAAACTGTTATGGAAATCAAAACTACTTGTCACCATGACTATACACTTAGCACCATGATATTAACTCAAATTTAGTATAATTCACTTTCAAAAACTATTTTCAAAAGTTATTTTATGTTTGTTAATTAATTGAATAATAAATAATTCAATTGTTTCATTTAATGAAATATGACAAACATATTAACTATGATAACTTTTATCATTGTCTCTTATTAGTTTGTTAATTAATTGAATAATCAATAATTCAATTATTTCATCTAATGGAAAATAACAAACTTATTATTGAGTGTATTAAATAATTAATTATTTAATCTTTTTTGTTCATTTTTCTATTATTCAAATAATGACAAAAGGTGACGAAAGGACCGATGGACCTATAGTTTTAAGCTCCAATTATATTTTGTTAATTAATATAAACTCTTTACATCAATTAACATAATTATTAACTCTAAAGTAATTTAACTAAATACTTTGAGTTGCTATCACGTCTCAAAGGGAACCAGAGATAGAACGATGAACGATCCGATCCATAAACGAACCGAATTACCTGACCCCTTTTTATTTATAAATTATTTAGGTAGCGGAAGACTTAAACAAGACTTAAATAGCTAAGGCCTAACAAACTGAAGCTAAAACAAAGATCCAACAATAACATTAAAAATAAAGTAATAAATATAAATTCAAAATAAATGTGCCGCATAAATAAATGACTAAAAGTTTATTATAAATTTAAATCAAGTTCCAACCTTTCAAAAATACTCTAGAAGGGGAAAATAAATGCTAATTTAAAATCTTGCCGAGCTCACTCCTACTTTGGTTGTTAGGAATTCTCCAAACTAAAATGTGAAAGAAATGTCGTTGGGGTGAATCAATTAAACTCAATAGGGGTAAACTTTACGTGCCATGTTAAAAATAAATAAAATGGAGAGTATGCCACATAAAACATCATTTTAAACTAGTGTAAAAATTAGACAATAGAGCAAACATTGAAAACATTTTATTATATTGTGGTACGTACATAAAATAGACCCTACAGTATATCAGTGAAAATGGAGTCGCTCATGGCCTCCGGGCACACCATGCTATAGGCATATAGTAACGTTGATACTCGGCGATCGCTAAAGTCATGAAAAATAAGACTTTGATTAAGTTTAGGATTTTGCATCTAGTGACATGACACAGTTAGCTATCACATTACTCTAGTTGACACAAACAAACACATCCTCCTGCGATCAAGTGTGCATAAAAAAAAACACGACCCCTTCATGGGTTTATCAAGCTTGGTTTATTTGACCAAAATAATCAAAGAATAAAAATATGTATGATCAAATAAAACGTGTCCAATGAAAAATACATATATAGTATAAAAACCAACAAGCCATAAAAATAGACTTACCATTTTGTATGAGATCATGTCTAAAAATAATATTTGTAAAACTATGAAATGCTGAATATAAAATAAACTCTTACCTCAATAGGCCTACCAATAGTCAAACAATGCTAAACTAAATAAGAATCCAATAAGAGAAAATCTCTCGCTAATCTATTTGACCTATCAAAGTATATGTAATATCCCGACTTTTTATGTCTGAATTTAATAAGGATAATTGGAAAGTAATTAGGGTATTTGGGTTAATTGGATAATTATCGAGATATTACCAAGGACGTATTCGTAAGATTATAATTTATGGGAATTCATTGGATGATAATTAAGGATTAATGGAATAAATAAAATGGAGATTTAGGTAATAAAATAAATGTTAATTTAATTAATTAAATTATAATGTTTGAGGATTTAAAATGAGAGGGGATTGGCTGAACCGGTTCATTGTGAACCGGTTCGCCGTGTTAAAAGGAAAAGAATGGCTTGAGAGTTGAGGGATGACGAGTGCAGGGTGAGAACACGTGGCGCGGGTAGCGGCAATGAGCTCAGACGGCTCTGTCACGATGAACGGCAAGCGAGCTGCTGGCGATAGAATGAAGCGTCGGGCCTCGCAAGACGGACAACTTCGAATCGTGGGACAAATGGGCGTTGGGTCGAGGGGTGCCTCGACACTCTGTCAATTTCTGGTGGCCGGCGGCGAGGGATGACGACGGCGAGGAGACTTCGACGGAGGCGTTGATGCGTCGATGGTGCAGGGATAGATTGGTTGGGGGCATCGATTCGGTGGGAGTTGGCAGTTCACGAGGTGAGGCTGGGTTTAGATTTTGGTTTGGCCCAAACCGATCCAATTTTGGTTCTTGCTCTAGATGAAATCGACAGAGTGGACATGCGTTGAGGCATGGTGATGACAGGGCATGGCCTTGGAACGTCCAGGCATGTCTGTGGCAGTGGTAGGGAGTGCTTTTGGTGGATTGAAAGGCAAAAGGAGATGCAGAGGGAAGTGAATGGCAGGGAGAGAGCTCTCGGGTGAGCTAGAGATAGAGCTTTGCCGAGAGAAAAATCGAGAGCTGTGAGAGGAGAAACTGAGGATCTGGGTGTGGATGGATGCTCTAGAGACGTTAGGTTGCCAGAAGGAGCAGACTTCTCTCGGGTGTTGTTCACTGTGAGGTATTCTTTCAACTTTATCCTGAATTTTTATGGATATTCATGCTCTATTATTGGTCAATAATTGGATAAATACTCTCTGTTGTTGGAAGATTGTTCTCTATTGTGTTAGTCTTCGGTTTGATTCTGCAACTGTTGGTGTGTTGGGTGTATGTTCTGGAAGATTAATGGTTTGTTGCTTGAGTTAATGTGCTGTGATGTTTGAATATATGCACTCTGTTGGTTGGGATTCAAAGGGTACAGTTAAGGATATGTGTACTATGGTGCTAATCATGATTTCTAGATAATCTGTGAATTGATAAACCATTAAGATTTGGTTATTTATTAATGAAAGGTTGTTTCCTTATGTTGATTATTACTTCTAAGTTATGGAGAAATGAGGTGAAGCATGAGAAATTATATTCGGTTGCTAAGTTGTGAATATTAGAATTGCTAAGTGTTAAAGTTTATAGAATTCAATGAGAAGTTATTAATGGATAAATGTTTTAATTATGAAGGTATTGAAAAAGGAAAGGAAGGATAAAGATTAAGTACGAATACGCGATAAAGCTTTGAGGTAAGGATTGGGTAGAGTCTTGGTCAGTGGAGGCCTTACCCACAAGTAGTGTGCGTGTGTTCTGTGTTTAAATTTCTGTAATTTCCTTTATTGCAACTCAATACTTTCTATGATTGAAGAATAGATAATGAACTGCTATGATACGAATTGATGAACTGAACTGATGAACTGAAGATGTCTAAATATGAATTGATGAACTGAACGGATAAATTGAAGATGTCTAAGTGAAATGATACGTATGAATAAGCTATTAACTAATTCACGGATAGTAGTTCTGTTCTGTTAGAAATGCTATATCTCATATGGCTTGATAAGATAGTAGACCGAGGCAATAATACTGTTATTTCTTGGTACTAGTTAGGAGTTATAACTTTCTTTAATACGACTTTGCATGATAAATCCCTGTTATGACTTGTGTTAATGTTTGGTAACTCTAGCTAAAAAGATTTAAATCATGCTTTACTTTTGAATGTATGCTATCATTAGTCCACGTAATTATAATCGATCCATGTCCTTAGCTCGTGTTAATTTACTAAGCATGTTTCCGTAGCTATTTACTAAGCATGTTTCCAGTCAATTGTCAAAGCATGTTTCCAATTAATTGTCGATTCCATGTTTAGTTAATATTGTTAAGCACGCCTAATTAATTTGAATAGTTCATTGTCATTTGACGTTAAATCTCAGTCTAATAGCATGCTCAATCTACCATTTCTTTTATCGTTATGAGCTATATATTCAAGCATGTCATTCGCTATTTTCATTCGTTACTATATTTGTTCTCTTTTATTCGTTTTAATTACTGTAATTCATTCATATGCGTTGTTCAATTATCGTTCTTTTTATACTGCTTCAACATGCATCACGATAATGTTTCTTATTGACATGCATCATGATAATAGAAACAAGTAGGAAGTGCCACCTTTGGGGTGGTACTCATATGCATTACGTGAGGAAAAGAATGAAAGAAAAGAAAGAAAATGGGGAGTTAGGGGACAGACAGGTAGTGCGGATCTAATTAGGTAGACTGGACAGGTCTCCTCCATCGTCAGGAATGGGACCAACTACCATAGGTGGTTAGAAGCCGACCAAGACTATACCTCCAACACAGGTTCCTCTAATCTCCCGCTCGATGTATGAGTTATGAAAGAAAGAAAGAAAGAAAGAAATGTAAAGAAAAGATTGGTTTGGAGCAGTACCCATTCCACAAAGAATTAAAGAGAGGCATAAAGCATACTACATACCCCATTCCTAACTAAGCCATTGGGCTTACACTTTACTTGTGGTGTAGGTACATGTATAAGAAAATGATGAACTGGTGAAGGAGCTGTTGATGAAGGATTTGCATGGGGGGAACTTGTGGCTGGTTGGCTAAGGAAAGTAAGAGAGAAAAAAGTTTTATAAATGTAAAGTAATAATTTATTTATTGTCCTTTTAAAATGAACAAGTTATGCTTCCGCTATGTTTTGAAAAAATATTTTGTAACTATAGTTTTCCATGGCTAAAATGATTTCATAACAAGTTTTAAGTATGATGTTTTAATGATCGGGTTTTTAAGAAAAGAACCTTGATTTCAATTTAAAGGGTTTTATTAAGGACTCAATTGTTTTCTAAAAGTTTTAAATTTAAAGCATTTTTAAAGTAAATAAAAATCCGGGTCGTCACAGTATATGTATACAAATAAATTCACTAATCTAAACCTTTCAAAAAATTTATTGGAACTCATAACAAGGATAGGAATCAACTTGGGAACTTATAGAACAAACCCCAAAAATACCAAACTTTTAGAAACTGGACCTGACGTCCTTCCATTGAATGTCTTTTACACTATTATAAATCCGGTCGACCATGGATTGAGTTTGGATGTTCGCTCTTCAAGCATCATCCCCTCTTCCCAATTCTGTAGAAGTAAAAAATTATGCGGATGCATGCGTTTTCGCTGCCGAAGCTTTCACTTCTGCAAACATGTGTCTTCAGTATGTTTTCGTGGCAGCCATCACTCCCACATATGCATTTGTTCCTGCTGCGGAAGCCTTCACTCTTGTGGACACATGTTTTCCATATGTTTCTGCTGCGAAAGTCTTTGCTTCCGTGGATACTTGCCTACTACACAGGACTTGCTAGTTATTTTGAAAACTCCAACTTTCCTTAAAAAATTTAAACTTTAACAACCGATTTTCATTCTCCAAATCAGAAACCATATCCACTATCGAACCAAAATTTTCAATATACAATCGAACCTAAATTGGAACTCGAGTTTTACCTCACAAAACATCTAAAAATCTAAGCTTTCAAACCTCCAAGCTTGCAACAACTCAACCTGATTTTTAGTGCTAGAAACTTGGATCAAAACATTACCAAAGTTAAGATTTTCCTCCAAAAATTCACTTAGAACAAAATGAAAGTTACTTATCGGAGTCCTTCTTCCAAAATCTTATTACTCTTTCAATATTCACTCTGCCGACACGAAGTTTCTTGCTGAAAAGGGCTTCATGCTCTATTTAATTATTAATCCCAAATTGAAGCCTTAAATGACATAGTGGAGGGAGATGTTGAAGGAATTTTTTTTTATAGCCTTAATTAAAAGATTTTATTTCCTTCAAAAGAGAGAAATCTTACCATATCAGAATACCAGCCGTTACAGTTGCACTCTCAAAACAATAGAGTATATTTACTCAAAGTAATGTTAATTAATATAGTCATTATATATGTATTAACCCTTCATTTAAATTCATAATAGAGCTAGATTTATAATCAGCTAACTTCTCGTATTACATCTTCATCATTGACTACCATTCATTCTTAATTGAATAATTAATTTATAAGGATTATGAATTACGCACTAATTATTCGATTCATGAACTAACAAACAAGGTAATCTATAGAAATAGATTTCATTGTATCAATGTTAACATTTACAACTATTCCTTTTAGTTCATTCCCAATATACAAGATATATGAATCATAACTCGTATATAAACTTTATCGAGTCAATAAAAAAATATATTAAAATAAAATAGGAGTTTGTTAAATATAGCGAATTAAGATTATACACATATAACCATCATTATGATAAAATAAATTATTCTATATTTAACATAAATTATAATAACAATATAATTTTAGCTGGTTCAGTCCTATATAATCATATTATATAAAACATATTTATCTTATGTCACTGCATATATAGTCAGGATATGACTATATATTTTTAATGAGATAAATTATGTTTATGACTATGAATTATTTGAAGAATACTTCAAATATAAGTCATAGACTTATTTTGGCTATTACTCTTTATATTTTATCCTATATATATACAATGTATATGTTTATAATGCCCTGTTTTTCTTTTAACTTTAAAACATTGCGTAGTGGAATACTTTCTTTTAAATTTATTTTGAATAAAAGTAAATGAAATAACGGTAATAAAATTTTCTTTCTTCTTTAAATTCTTTAAATTTTACATTTTACAAAAACATTCTATAAACAAAACAATATGTTTTTCATTTCCTATTTAGCCTAACCAACACAATATTCTCATCTTGTAAATCCTTAATCAATTGCTCATTTCTTTCTTCCTTTAGGATGATTTCCTACGTTACAAGAAGTAAACTATAAGCCTAATGCTTAGTAAGGAATGAAATGCAATATGAACATGAGATGCAGTATACATAAAACATTTACATTTTAGTTTTTTTTTTTTTATCATTGTTATCATTTAGGGAAGAGTGGTGAATCTTAGCCAACTCAATCATTCTTATAGTTTAGGAAAGAGTGGTGAACTTTGACCAACTGAGACTGTTCTTATTATTTAGGGATGAGTGGTGAACTTCGGCAGCCTCAAATTGTTTTTATTATTTGGGGATGAGTGGTGAATTTCGGCCGATTCAAACCGTTCTTATTATGTAGGGATGAGTGGTGAACTTTGACCAATTCAAACCCTTCTTATTATTTAGGATGAGGGGTGAACTTCGGCTAACTCAAACTATTTTATATAAAAACATGTGCATGTAAAACATTTTCATAGTCTTTCTTGAAAAACCATGGTGCATAAACACAAATGCATACAAATTAACATATCATCCTACATCAAGACACATATCCTCAAATCATCATTATAATTACGTACTGAACCTAACATCTATAACAACACAAACATCATATCCTCGAGTAAGCAAATAACCTAATTCTTGTTATGTAGCTCGAAGACAAAACACATACAAACATTCCTTACCTTAATGTCGTGACACAATGTCCTGAAACTTATAGACTTATCTCATTGATCCTCAATACCTAGAACATGTTAATTTCCACATTTCCATCCATTTATGCACCAGTGGCTTAAAACATGCATAATCCTTAACATACACCACCAAACTCTTTCATTTCAAATCTCAAACTTAAACAACATAGTACATATACAAAACCATTCAGCTTGAATAAATTTTCATGCATGTATAAAATAGAACACCTCAAAAACTAAATCCTCCTTACACTAATTCCATTTTATCTTCACAGTTTTCATCAAACTTCAAACATTCATGACTCGTGACATACATAGCCAAATTCATCAACTCCATAACCTATAATTTCCTTGAGATTTCTAGTATAATATATGATTATCTGGATTAAGGATTAACCCTAATAGTCATATTTACTATGCTTAAATGTGGTTAAGTGATAATAAGTCATGAGATTAGTTTGAAGAAGAAATTGACCAATCAATTGAAAATATCTTTCCAAACTAAAAATATTTATAATAGTAGATACCTTGAATTATGAAATGGTGAAGAGATTGGATCAATTGGATGTATGCTCTTTAAGATATGAATTTATACATGAAAGTGATAAATGTGAGTATAGTCACTGTTTGAAGCTAATTGGATAAGCCATTGTGATTATTAATTCAAATATTTTTGAGATTATAAATTAGACATGCAAATAAAGTATATGGAGTTGGATTGAAAGGATTTGGATGTATGCAATAAAAGTTATGCAAGTTTGAAGTTGGATAAATTCAAAACTTCTCTATTTTTGGATATGTCTTTAAATGAGACTTTAGAGTGGGAATTTGGAGAAGTGTATAAAAGAAGAAATAATTATAATACATTGAAGTATGTGGCCATATAATAAAATTGGACAACCAATAGGGTTATGACTCGTGTCACTTGTGGATTAATGACTAAGTGTGTGATTAAGGTGTAATTAGTGGATGATTGAGGTGAATTAATCATGATTAATTATGATAATCATGGAGATTAGCTTAGTACTAAGCTAGAGTGCTTTGTTTAAGCTAAGAGTGGTTAAGGCTAATTAAGCATGGTATTTTTGTAAATATTAATGGAATTAAAGATAAAATGGTAAAAATCAAAGGACAAAATGGATAAAAGGGTAATTTTACCCCATGAAGTCTCTAGAAAGAGGAGAAATGAACCTTATTTCGTGCAGAACCAGAGAGAAAAGAGAAGAAGAAAGAAAAAGGAGAAAAGATGGAAAGGAAGAAGAAAAAAAAGGGGAAGGAGGAAGAATTGGTCCTTTAAGGAAAAGTGTTCCTCTCTCCAAAAGGATCCTTTTGAGCTAAGAATCAATCATTGAAAGTGAAGAATAAAGTGGTCCTCAAGAGGTAAGAACTCTAACCTAAGTGTTTTATAAACTATGTTGCATATTTCATAGTTTAAGTGTAGAAAGTTGTGTATTGGTGATTACATGTAAATCTATGGAATTGCATGTGGGTAATCTTTAATGATGCAAGTTGGTTTTGATGAAATTGAATGGAAGAAGCGTTGGAATAGGATAAATTATTGATGTTGATTTAATTCGATTAAAAGTGATTGAATGAAGAATGGTATCAACATGGTGTGATAAGAAAGTGATCATGACCTTGATATTGATAAACGAATTTATATGTAAAATAAAGAGAATTGTGAACTCTTGAGTTATGAGTGAAAATCTATAGTTAATGAATTTGGTTACTATTAAATTTGTAGAAATTCGGATGTTATGCTTAAATGAAAAACTTGAGTTTTGGAAATTATATAAATATATCTAATGTTGGTTTTATTTATATGATATGGAAACATGGTTTGAGGATTAGTTGAAAGTATAAAATTGCGTAATTGAAAGAGTATGCATAACATATAATGCATGGGTTATTTGATTGCATTAAAATGTCCATTTTGGTGTTTAAGCCATTATAATATTTATGAATGAGTTTAAAAACATTAAGTTATTTATTTGATGATTCTAGGATAGGTTGGTGGTAGTAATTTTGAATGGATTCGGTTTGAAGGATATGAAGAAAATTGAAGGATTTTGGCAATCTAGACCAATTATGGTTGATCGGGGTTGTAGTGCGGTCAACCGAACATGAAAATAACAAGGGAGTAGATGGCCAAAAGTGAACTGCCTCAACGTAGAGTTGAAACTGTGAATTTTGCTGTCGGTAGACCAGAAACCATATTTTGTCGTGTTTGTCTTGAAATTAAATAAGAGCAGATGATCGCGGTTAAGGGGGCAGTTGACCCGACCTTGTAGTTTTTGGAATAATTTCCTTAGGTAGATGTTTGGCATCATTTCATGCATCATTATTGTATGTTTAATAACAAGATTTGCATGATTCATTTTACATGCATTATTAGTATGTATTATATGCATTCAATGTATGCATAGTGAGAATGCCAAATCATGCATCATAAACATATTTAGATGTACAAAACATATTATCTAGATGGTATTGTTGGTCACAAAGGAACCCAATATACATCATCAGGCTATGTATTGTGTGTAATATCCCAAATCTTTGTTGATCTAAAGGCATAGCTTACGTGTTAGTTTTGGGGATATGAGGAACTGAGTTAGACATGTAAAGATATTGGTCAAGGGAAATATAATTGGAATAAGTGAATTATGATACTCCGTTAGGTTCATAGTTAGATTATGAGAATGATTGAAGTCAATTGGAGATACTTAAAGTTATATTGGGCAATATCAATTGGATTGATCGTCAGTGGAGGTAGTAAGAGGAAATATATTTGGATGTATTTGAATGTTGTAAGGGATAAGAGCTAGTTAATAATAAGGTTAAAGATATAGAATTTATCGGAATTAACTTGGATAATTTAAGACATTAGTCAAGTGAAACATATTTGGACATCTAAGTTTGAATAGTTTGGATGAGTGATTTATTAAGAACATAGGTATATATATATATATATATTTATATGGGAGAAGAAGTGATATATATATATATATATATATATTGCTTAGAATATGTATATTTGGAGAAGATGTGGCGGATGAGGTTTAAAAGAGTGGTTGATCTGGGTGGTTGATTGAGATCAACCAGTGTGATAAACCTATAAACAATAAAATGGGTATGGAATATGGGTATTGAAGGAGAGTTTGATTATGGTGATTGATTGAGATCAACCAGTGTGATCAATTTGTAAACAAAAGTAGAAATTGAAGATGGGCATTGAAAAGTGCGATTGATAGTGATCAAATCATTTGTATTTATAAAAGAAGAAATAGTAATTAAATCATGCATATCATGTTAAAGAATAACGTGAATAAAACTTAATTCTAAAGGGTGAACTGCGGTCGATGATGACGGACGTTCGGCATGAGAGATCATCCGCCGTAATCGATCGCCATTCAGAATCAATGAAAAAAAATAATATATATCAGTGGTCCATTGGCTAAAAGGTGGTTGATCGGCTACTGGTAAATGCATGCGACCGCCATTTATTGAAGAATAATCTGAGAGTCTGGAACGTCTGGAAGTTGAAGGAAGCGTCGTCTCCTGGATTGTCTGAACATCTATGGAGTTAATGGTCATTAAAGGGTGGAGTCCCATGGCCTTCTATCTTCACACGGATGGCATTGATGGACTGCAAACCTTTGGTCTTCTGCTGGTTATTAAAGGGTCAGGCTCTGGAGTATATAAATAAGAGGTGAGAGACGGGAGTTTTGGAGAGAAGGAAGACACTACAGAGGCTCAGTCGAATTAATGAGTGAGGCTTTGCTTATGGAAGAGAGATTCTGTATAATATGCTTCTGTTGAGTGTGAGGAGTTTTGGAGATTTAGAAGAGAAGGAGAGAGGATGGTTTGAGAGTGAGTGATGATTGTCTGAGGAAAGGAATTGTGAGGAATTGTGAATGCTGGGTGTGATGCTCCTATGTTACATGGGTTTGTGAAAGGGCAGTAAGAGTATTCTGATGTTTTTGTAAGTTTGAGTTTGTGAGGTTGTTTTCAGAAGAGGTTAAACGAGAGAGAGAGAGAGAGACAGTGAGGAATCTTGCGAGGATGAGATGTTGCATGGTTGTGATGGTTTGCATGGGTTCTGAAGGTGAGAAATAAGCAGTGTGAATAACGACTGTGAAGGAGAAAAGATAAGTGAAGCTAGAAGTTTTGGAAAACGGTCTCAATTGTTATTCTTTGTGGTTATTCAGGTAATCCTGCCATCACTCACGTTTGATTAAGGATTATATTATATGTAGGTTGTTGTATGTCATTATTAAGATGAATTTTGATAATAATGACAGCATGTTATTGGTAGATTATTATTGGATAAATGAATTCTGGAATTTGATTAGTGGTTGTTGTGGATAGAAGTTTAAGTGATAATGCATATGGTATGGATTAGGGTTGGCTAGTAGTTGGAAAATGGATTATGCCACTGTATGTTTAATAGCTAGAATTTATATATTAGGATATTAGTTACATCATATGAAGTATATTGGCATGAATAAGTTGGATTATTGGCATTATTATTGTTCGTTCAATGTAAATGAGTAATGAGTATTATTATGTGGAATTTTAGAGAAGGTAATTATTGGATTAAGGGTTGTAATTATTGGATAAAGTGATTGTTGGAAAATAAAGTTCTTCAATATTATGGACATATTAGGAGGCATGTTAGTTGAAGTTAGAGGACTTTATTATTGAAGATTAATTATTAATAGCTGTATGTGTTAATAATGGATAGGTTTCGTGAAAGAATCTTAAAGTGTAAAACCACTAAAGCTAAGGACTTCAGGTACGTGCTATTGCATGTGATTTGTCTGAAAGGACCTACATCAAGGAAAATTAGGGTTTTGTTTGATGTTGTTTATTAAATGCATAAGTTATGTTATTGTATGAAAACGTATGTTGTTTACTTGCATGTTTATTAGATTTAAGTTCAGTTCCTTAGATAGGACGGATCACGTTTTAAGGATACGATTAAGGAACACATAGATAGGATTGTACGTACACGACAACGTTAAGACATGAAATCATAAAGTACAAGAAAATGGAATATATGTAAATAGTTGTTTCTGTGGAACGGTTTGTTACGCCCAACACAAAAATAAAGATAAATAAATAACTGTGGACCTGTTTGATATGCCCGGTACATATGTCTATGTGGTCCGGTTTGATACGCCCGACACATAAACAATAAAAGACTGAAACAATATGAAACAACAGAATGAAACAGTAAGATACGTAAATAGATGTTTCTATGGACCGATTACTTACGCCTGGCAGAGAAACCAAAGATAAACGACTGTGGTCCGGTTTGTTAAGCCTGACACAGATGTTTGTATGTTCCAATTTGATATGCCCGACATATAAACAATAAAAGACAGAAACAATAAACGAATGTTTGTATGGTCCGGTTTGATACGCCTGACATATAAGCAAAAATGAAATAATGATAAAAGACATGAACAGTAAAAGAGAAACGAAACAGAAAACCTTATATGATGCTATAGAAATTGTATGTGAATTTCATGTTTTACGTTTATATTACGTACTGAGCGTTAGACTCATAGTTAGGTCCCGTTGGTGTAGGTATAGAGCCAATAGATGGATAAACTTGTTGATGGAGTGTTGCTGTGTGGATGTTTGTACTGTTAGCGACATTGACCTGTGGTTATGGTTCACGAAGATGAAATAAAATGTTTTAAAAGCTTTTAAATATTTTATGACTTCAAATAAAGGTTTTAAGTTAATGTATTTAATTAAATGGTTATTTAAACAATGGGTTTATGGTATTTAATTGTAAAAGACTTTCGATGTATGTTTTATAAGATTAAAACTTCCGTTGTTTATTACTCTGGTGTTTTATTACACAATGGTTTTGCAATAGTTTTAAAGAAAAGAAAAAATTTATACGAAAAAGGTTATGGGATGTTACAAATGGTATCAGAGCATAACCAGGTCAAAATCATTTCTGTAGACTACCAACAGTGCAAACTCAACACGGGGATGCTTCATTAACTGTAAGTATTAAGTATAGTGCTTTATTCAGAATAGTGTTTTATTTATAGAATTTGCTATAGATAATTATGATAGTGAGGGAAAGAATAGGGTTAGGATTGGAAAAAAACTTGGTGGGATACTATTAAGGCAACTCAGGACATAAGAGAAATGACTTGGACACAATTTAAGGATATTATCCCTGATAAGTATTTTAACAAAATGGTTTGGACTTAGAAGTTAGGTAAGTTAGTGAAGTTTGAAGAATTCATTTAAATGACTAAAGGCTGGAATATATCATGGAATTATGAGATATAGTACTGAAAATGCGCCAAACTCTTGATTGTATCAAAAACTTGGGAGATCGAAGAGGCTAAATAGGAAAGAATACCAGTAAAATACATCTTAGATAGGCATAAATAGGCATAAATACCTTTAGACTCAACAAATTTTGAGGACAAAATTTATATAACGGGGGAGGGTTGTAATATCTCAAATCTTTGTTGAGCTGAAGGCATAGCTTACGTGCTAGTTTTGGGGATATTAGGAACTGAGTTGGACTTGTAAAGATATTGGTCAAGGAAAACGTAATTGGAATAAGTGAGTTATGATACCTCGTTAGGTTCATAGTTAGATTATGAGAAGGATTGAAGTTAATTGGAGATACTTAAAGTTATATTGGGCAATATCAATTGGATTGATCGTTAGTGGAGGTAGTAAGAGGAAATATATTTGGATGTATTTGGATGTTGTAATGGATGAGAGATAGTTAATAATAAGGTTAAAGATATAGAATTTATTGGAATTAACTTGAGTAATTTAAGACATTAGTCAAGTGAAACATATTTGGACATCTAAGTTTGAATAGTTTGGATGAGTGATTTATTAAGCACATAGGTATATATATATATTTATATGGGAGAAGAAGTGATATACACATATGTATATATATATATATATATATATATATATATAAATAAATATACATATATATATACTCGTATATGTATATATATACATATATACACACACACAC